>OY776122.1:21180033-21780033 GCA_963675135.1 Galeopsis tetrahit | reverse complement strand
GATGGCTTTAGGTATTATTTGTCTATTGTAGATGATTATACCAGATATGTGTGGGTGTTTCCCTTAGCTGCTAAGTCTGATGTGGTGGTGGTGTTTAAACAGTTCATGCACACAGTAGAAAGGTTGTTTGGTGTTCATATTAAACACATTCAACATGACATGGGCACTGAGTTCTTACCTGTTGCTAAGTTGGTGCAGCCTTTAGGCATTCTAATTCGAAAATCTTGTGCTTACACTCATGCACAAAATGGCCTTATTGAGAGAAAACACCAACACATTACTGAGCTTGGTCTTGCTATGCTTGCCAAATCCAATCTATCTATGTCATTCTGGTGGCATGCCTTTTCTACAACAACTCATCTTATCAATATCCTCCCTTCACCTACACTTAATCATTCTTCTCCTTTTGAACTAATCCATCACAAGCCACCTGATTATCAATCACTTAGGGTTTTTGGGTGTGTTTGTTTTCCTTTTCTTCGACCATATAACTCCTTCAAGTTGCAATTTCGTAGCTCTAAGTGCATTTTCCTAGGCTACAGTCCCTCACACAAAGGCTATCTATGCTTACACTCATCTGGTAAAATCTATATCTCAGCATTTGTACAGTTCAATGAGTCTGAATTCCCATCTTTCACTAGCCAAAAACCTCCATCTACATCTTCACACTTCTTCTCAGCTCATATTCCCTTTTCTGCTGATCCCATTGCTCATATTCCTCAATCTCCTCCATCTAATCCTTATTCCTCATCTTCTGATCTGCCTCACTCTCCCACATCTGGTACTCACATTTCTTTGTCTGATGCTTCTTCAATCAATTCTACCAGAAATACCAGTCTATCAAATGATTCATCCTCCTCTTCCACCAGATATAAATTACCTTCTCCCTCTCCCTCAACCAGTCCTGTTCCTCCTCCCACTCATTCCATGACAACTCGTTCAAAATCTGGCATATTCAAACCCAAGCTGTTCTCATGCTCATCACCAATTTCTGAACCCAACTCTGTGAGAGAAGCCATGCTTAATTCAGATTGGCAACAGGCCATGCAGTTGGAGTATGATGCCCTTATTCAAAATGGAACATGGACTCTGGTGCCTCCATCTTCTGTGATTCATCTAATCACCACAAAGTGGATCTTCAGGGTTAAGTACAAAAGAGATGGTTCTGTGGAAAGATATAAAGCAAGGCTAGTGGCTAGAGGTTTTCAACAGCAAGCTGGGGTGGATTACTTTCACACCTTTAGTCCAGTTATTAAACCTGTCACACTTCGAATAGTTTTTACTCTTGCCATCTCAAAAGGTTGGTCTATCCAGCAGGTAGACATCAACAATGCTTTCTTGAAAGGGGATCTTCATGAGACAATATATATTGCACAACCAGAAGGTTTTGTTGATTCTAAGTATCCATCTTATGTTTGCAAACTCAGAAAAGCCTAGTATGGCTTAAAACAAGCTCCCAAGGCCTGGTATGATACACTTCGAGCTTTTCTGGTTGATCAAGGCTTCACTCACTCCACCTCAGATCATTGCTTGTTCCATAGATTTCTCAATGGAAAGATCACCTTGCTTCTTGTCTATGTTGATGACATATTGATTACTGGATGTGATTCCAGTCTTATACATCAGCTTATTGAAGCTCTTCATTCTCAATTCTCTCTTAAGCATCTAGGGGAGATCAACTACTTTCTTGGCATAGAGGCACATGTTACTCCCAATTTCATCAAGCTCACACAATCAAAATACACCACTGAACTCATTTCCAAATCCAATCTTGCCTCTTCCAAACCAAGCTCCACTCCACTCTGTCCATCATCACCCCTCTCTCTCTCTCTCAGACAGTCCTTTGTTTGATAATCCAACTCTATATCGTAGCATAGTTGGTGCTCTTCAATATCTCACTCTCACACGCCCTGACATATCCTTGAGTGTAAACAAGCTATCTCAGTTTCTACAAAATCCCACCCTAAATCATTGGAAAGCTTGTAAACGAGTCCTTCGGTATCTTAAAGGCTCTATTTCTCATGGTTTATCTTTCTCTAAAGTTTCTGATTTCAGGTTGCAAGGTTATGTTGATGCAGATTACGCCTCCATCATTGATGATCGCAGGAGCACTTCTGGTTTTTGTATTACTTTAGGCAGCAATCTCATTTCATGGAGCTCGAGAAAACAAAGTGTTGTGGCACGAAGCAGCACTGAAGCTGAATATCGAGCTCTTGCATTGGCCACCACTGATATTTTGTGGATCACAAGTCTGTGCAATGAGCTTCGTATTCCCACCTCTTTACCTGCTCTTCTTTGGTGTGACAACCAAGGGGCCATAACACTTGCCTTTAGTCCAGCATTTCATTCCAAAACCAAACACATTGAGGTTGATGTTCATTTTCTACGCGAGAAGGTTCAAGCCAATCTTCTTGATGTTCGATATATTCCTTCAGAGGACCAGCCAACAGATTTGCTCACCAAGCCCCTCTCTCTGGCTCGTTTTACTCGGTTGAAAGCCTGGTTAAATCTCGACACCCAAGATCGTCCATCTCATTCCGGGGCATATTGAAGTATATTAGTATGCATGTGCATGAGCACATGCAAACCCTAAAATCCCCATGTAAATCACATACTCTTAGAATTGCTTAGAAGAAAGAGTAGTTTCAAGTTAGTTATATTTAACTAGAATTAGTTAGAATAGAAGTCTCTAGAATTAGAGCAACTCTATAAATTGTACAACTCACAAATTGAATAACAAGTTCAAAATATAATTTTTCAACAGCCCCCTATATCAAATACCTGGCTCCGTCACTGACAACGGCCAAGCCCGTTTGATTCGTCTCTTTGAAGAAAGTTGCATCTCCACAAGAAGCTCGATGGGGTGTGCCAAGCACCGCAGCGGGTTCTTCGGTGTCCCACTAACCTGCCGCCGTTGGTAATGGAGAATAAAGATAGTATCGATCAATTATTGGATTATTGTCATATCTATCAATTGCCTCATAGCTGTTTTTCAATTTTAATATTCCACTGAACAACTATGAATTTTACCATCACTAGATGTGATCCTGAAAAAGGAAAAGAGATGTAAATATCATATAGTAATCTACAAGTTTTCACCCAATCTACAACACTTAAAGCCCCAAAATCTACAACGCCTAATAATACATTAATACATAAATTTATCTCTTGATTTGGCCGTTGACGAGTTACAACGAGTTGTGACGAGGACAGACCACAAACGTGTTGCAGCGGACTAGCGAAGTGAGTCGACTCCGTCGTCAATTAAATTGAAAAAATCAGCTAACTCTAAATTAAATTAAAAAAAATATATTAAATAGATTAAATAAAATTTAAAATAATTAAATTAAAAACATTTTCAAAATTTTAAAAATCTAAATAAAATAAAAAAATGAAAAAAAATCAACTCAATATGAAATAAAATATTAAATTAAAAAATTCAAATAAAAATAAAAATAAAAATCTTTAAAAATAAATTAAAGCTAAATAAAATTTAAATATATTAAAAAGTTAACTAAATCTTCAAAACGAATTAAATTTATTAATTTTTTAGTTTTATTTAATTTTTAAACATTTAGGTGATTTTTTTATAGTTTTTATTCTATTTTTATATTAATCTGGATTCTTGTATTTTTAATTTAATTAATTTTCACAATTAAAGTGTGGTATGTTCAATATTTGGGGTGTATATAATATTTTATGGGGTGTGTTTTTAAAAAAAATGACCTATTAATAAATCTACTGTAACAGGTAATTAGACAAAAAAAATTGAAACATAATGGAGTAAATTCAAAAAAGTGATAGTGATAACCGGTTAAACCTGCTGTTTGTGTGTGTGTTTTTTTTTTTTTTACCGATTTCAGCCAAATATATATTTTAATTCTTTAAATATATTAAAATCTAAAAAAATTGAAAATAATTGTATAGTTTTTAAAATATCATTAAAATATTAAATAAATTTGAAAAATATAAATTTTAGAAAATGTATTAATAAATTCTAAAATAAATTATAAATTACATTAATAAATTAAGAAGTTTATAAAAAAAGGCGTATTAAAAATATATACAAAAAAGGTGTCCCACCGTACAAATTAAAATTATACAAATAGATTTTTCTCAATTTTCTAATTTAATTTAAGGGATTTGAATTTAATTTTAGAATTTATTATTATAATAATAATTTTCAGAATTATTAAAAATAATTCAAATTTTAAATTTCTATTTATTAATTTTCATTACATTTAAGATTTTCATATTTTTTGACAAAAAAATATCTTATTTTAATTAAATATATTTGCTATTATTTAATTCGATAAAATTACATATGTATTTAGGATTTATATAATAATATTATATTTTATTTGGTCGACTTTTTAATAATTTTATTTAATTAAATAATTTTTGTACTTTTAAAATTTAGGGTTAATTGCAAATTAAATCACCACATTTTCCTTAATGGCAATTTAATCTAAATTTTTTAATAATTTCAAATAAAATCACCACTTTTTAATATTGTTGCAATTTAAACTTCTTGATAATCTCATTTGTGTTCAAAACTAACATGGCTAGCTAATGTGACTGATTCATGTATTATCTAACACCAAAATACACAACATCAAGTATACGACATATATTCAGGGGCGGACCCAAAACTTGAGGTTAGGGGGGGCCAAAAAAATTATTGATAAAAAATATTAATATATGTATAATTATAATATTTATGTATAATATAATATTATATGAGTTAATTGTAAACATGTTTAAAAAATATTAAAGTAATACAAAGTGATCCATTTTTTTATCAATAATAGTCTTAAACATGTAAAATATTATTTTTGAAATCAGTTTACAATTAAAATACGTACAAAATAATCATTAATCATTTTTATAGCACATAACTACTAAAAGTGTAATAAGAAATTTATTTTGAGACTGACTTTTATAATAAACTTGCTACTAAAATAATTTATAAGATTAATTAATATGCCATTAGTTTTACTTAATTTTTAAAAAATAAACAAAAAATATTAAATTTTAATAATATATAAGTTGGGGGGCCATGGCCACCCTTGGCTAAAGCCTAGGTCCGCCCCTGCGTATATTGTATATAGCGTGATAAGTACAAGGTCGATCCCACAGATCGAGAGGTGTAGTGTAAAAGTGTATTTTGTCGATTAAGTTCTAAATAGACGGTGATCGAAAGTTTTAATTGAAGCAATTACCGCTAATTATCTACTAAAATGTCACAAGTAAACAATAGAGAGTAATAGGAAAATCGATCACTAATGCTCATGCAAATCACGAAAACGAGAGAAATACGAGTAAAACTCAAATAAGAGAAAATAGGTTCCAAGACACATGCAATACTAATGAATCCATATATGATTAACAATCTACCCAAGTGGTGTTGTGCTTTTTCTATAAGATTGATCACAAAATAATGAATTAAAAGTTTTTTCAATCCAATTAACCCAAGAGAAATATAACACAACCTAGCATCTCTACATAAATTGCATCATAAAACCCAATTAAGCCCCTAAGATCATCACACATCCTCCTAATCATTGATCATCTCTCGATTTTACAATAAAATTAGGTCAAATGCTTGCAACCAATCAATCAAAAGAGATTTCTCAATCCAATTTCAATTAACTAAGATCAACACATCACTATTGTACACTAATGACATGTTTGGAAGTGAAAATCAAACATTAAAATAGAATTAAGCCACACAAACACCAATTAAGCAAAATACTAATTCATAAACTTCATCAAAAGTATTTACAAGGCCCTAGAACCAAAAGTATTCTAGCCAACAATCAACATGTTCTAACTATAACAAACTAATGAAATGAGCAAATAAAAAGAGAGAGAATGAGAAAGTTTAGTCTAATGGATGATGGTTGATAAAATTCCAAAGCTATTGGTGCCTTCCTTGCTTGATTTGGTGGAGAATTGAAGAAATGGATGATGATTACCTCCAAGTGTGTGTAAATGTGTGTAAGAGTTCTTGAGGAAGGGGGTAAGTATGTTTGAATTCAAGAATGAGGGTATTTATAGTGTTGGAGTAGGGTTTGGGGGTGAGAATTGCACTTAGGTCCCTAAAAAAATGGAGAATTTTCACTAATGGCACAAAAAATGAGGTGGCCCGGTTGGGCGAATGACTTGGGACATTGGGCGAACACGACAGAGGCGGCCCGACCGGGCGAAAACTTCGTAAATGGAGGGATGCACGCTGGGCTTCGACCGCTCGACCGAGCGAGTGATGCCGTGATTCACGTATTATGCAACACCAAAATACACGACCGCAAGTATACGACGTATATTGTAGCATGATAAGTACGAGGTCGATCCCACGAGGAGGTGTAGTGTAAAAGTGGATTTTGTCGATTGAATTCTAAATAGACGTGATCGATAAGTTGTAAAGTGTGGCAATTACCCCTAATTATCTACCTAAGTGTCACAAGTAAACAATTAAAAGAGTAATATAGATATCGATAAACAAATGCTCATGCAAATCACAAAGAAACGAGAGAAATACGGCTAAAACTCAAAGAAGGAAGGAGAGGTTCCAAGGCATATGTCACACTAAGGAGTCAATTTATGATCAAAAACATATTTAAGTGATGATGTGTTTATTACTATAGGGTTGATCACGAAATAATGAATTAAAAGTTCTCTCGATCCAATTAATCCAAGAGAAGTATCACACAAACTAGTATCTCTACCTAACATGCATAATAAACCTAAAAAAGGGTCCTAAGATCATCTAATACCCTCCCAATAATTGATCCTCTCTCGAGCTCACAATAATATTGGGTCGAACGCCGAGCTCGGCCGAGCAAGGAGCTCGGCCGTGCTCTCCTTGTTTGTTGTTTTGTGCATATCTTTTGCTTCGGGTGTCCGATCGACCCGATTCTTTTTGCTATTCCACTCTGTTTTTCGAGACGAACCTAACGGTGCACTCCTCTTCTTGATCTAGTGAAGTATGGTTGGTGTTTTGCTCTAAATTCCATCGTATTTCCTACAAAATCGACAAAACACAACCTTTCCCTCATTTTGACTCAAATCACCATAATCAATCCATAATTCAATGAAATAATCATCAAAATAGGTTTCACATGTGTATCTAAAGTGTGTAAATTCCACCCGAATCAAACTCCCCCAAACTTAAAATGTTGTTTATCCTCAAACAACTAAGCACTTAAAGCAATGAGGGTGGAATGATCACAATGTAATATTCAATGTAAATCACACATGCAAAGTAAAGTGTAGTGATATCTCTTTATCAAAGTGCTTTTTCAATGAAGGTTATAGGCTCATTATTGCAATTCACACTTATGGATCAAGGAATGTACAAACACACAACACATTGTGAATGGGAGACATAATCTAAATGCTCAAGTCCTCTACTCACATGATAGAGTGTTTCTCTCAAACACACAAACAAATTGAGGACATTAATGCACTGATCAATCAAGTTATGCTATGTAATCACTATATACTTGCCCACATTCTACTTTCTACAAACATTCAAGTGTTCAACAATGTGATCAATAAGGCTTAATCAAGGATGTAACATTGGCTCTTTCGACAAAGTAGGATGAATTTAGGAATTGTGACTCTTCTAGTGGAGAAAAAAACTTGTTGTTTTACAATTTGTGCTTTCACTTTCAAAATTTACAAACTTCATCCTCACTTTTCATTTTCCTTTCTTTTTCAAGCATTCATCACCTCATCTTTATGAACTATTTTTCTTTTCAAGCTTTTGGGGCTCTTTGTCCCTCTTTTCTTTTCCATTGATTTTCTTTTCATCTCTTTTCATCTTTTTCAACTTTTTTTAACTCATCCAACTTCTCCTTAAACCAAATATATTCAAGGACATGTTTTTCCACTTTGTCCTTTATCCCCCACTAGATATAGGTATCAAAGGCTTAAAAAGGCTAAGTGGTTAACATTGTAGTTTGCCAAGAAAATGAGGAATTAAGCTCAAAGGGGCTAACTACGGAAGATCACTTCGGTTTTAGGAAATTTTGGCTAAGTGACTCTTTTAGAACAAGATGGCCTATATCATATCACAAAGTTTCACACAATCATGCTTTCAAACAAGAACTTGGGCAAGTTCTAAGATCACTAGCAATAACCTAATCCACTCTCAAATGAACTAAACCGGATTACATGTTCGATTTAAGGCTCAATTCTCACTGGTTTATTCAATAGGACCCTCACAATCATCAAATGTCCCCAAACAACAACACATAATGCATTCATGCCATCAAAGATCACAAATATGAACACAACATGATACTACTCTCCAACACCAATCATGCATACATTCAAAGCAAATAGACATCACCACAACTACTCACTATGGATATCAAAGATTATTCATGCTCACATTTCACCAAGAGTCCACTACCCAACACATGATCAAAACCAACTTAAACAATATAAGCATATGAAAACAAAGTGTGCGCCGGTGCAAAATGTACACAAACGAAATGACAAAACGGTGCAAAGGGTAACAACTAGTAGAAAAATAAAAGAAAAATAACTCCCCCAAACTTAGAATTTTACTACGTAAAAATTCTAAGTTTGGGGCTACAAGTTGTTACCTCCCTCCTTGCACATCCAATGCTCTTCAAAGATCACCATTGCAACACTTGCTTCCCCTCTCCAAAGTTGGTTTTGCTTCCTTCTTCATTCTCCAAGATATTATGTCCACAATGCTCCTCATCCATACCTACAAAAGAAACTAAGCTATCAAAACTACTAAAGCAATAAAAACATGAAAACAATAAAACCTTGGGTTGCCTCCCAAGAAGCGCTATTTTTAACGTCCTATGCCGGACGGTTCTTCCTTGAGATGATTATCAAGTCACCCCATCATCATCCTTGCTCTTGGACTTCTTTCCCCATACAACTTTCTTAAGTCCATCAAAACATCCACTAGCTAGCCCATCCGGCTCTTCAATCATGTCATATGAAGTTGATGCCTCATTCAACCCCAAGCTTGCACAAGTAGCTTTTCTTGATTTGGGGGAGTTTTTGAAGAAAACTCCCCCAAACTTGGCCTTCTTGTCTATCTTCAAATCTTTGTCTTTCACCTTGGGGTTCTCTTTCAAAAAGTTGATCTTGGGCTCTTCTTCCATCTTCTCTTTCATGGGCATTGAATAATGATCTCCCTTGGAATACATATACTCTTCATCCTCATCTTCATCATCACGGAATCTAATTGCCTTGTAATGTTGAATGAGACTTTCTCATCGCCAACATTTAGTTCGAGCTCTCCGTTTCGTACATTGGTGATGGCTCCACTCGTTGCCAGGAACGGTCTTCCCAAGATCAAGGGGATTGCCCTATCTTCTTCCATATCAAGTACTACAAAATCAACCGGGAATATGAATTTCCCAACTTTGACAAGCACATCATCAACTGTACCCAAGGGATATACTATGGAGCGATCCGCCAATTGAAGATTCATGGTAGTAGACGTCAATTCTCCCAAGCTAAGTGATTTGAAGAGTGATAATGGCATGAAGTTTATGCTTGCTCCAAGATCACACAAAGCACGATAAGTTCCCTCCTTGCCAATGATTGCATGATTGCACTACACTCTTCGGTGAGGTTCACGGTTTCAAATTCTACCATCCTTCTCTTGTTGGACATAATCTCCTTCAAAAACTTGGCATAGTGAGGTATTTGCTCAAGGGCCTCCGCAAATGGGATGTTGATGTGAATCTTTTTGAACATCTCCAAGAATTTGACGAACTTTGCATCCAAACTCGTCTTCTTGAGTCGTTGAGGGTATGGGATTGGAGGCTTGTATGCATCATTCTCTTTCTCACTTGTTTTCTCCTTCTCAACATCTTTCTCTTCAACTTTCTTTCCTAGTTGCTCCTCTTCACCATCTTCCTTTGGCATCATAGGGCCTTCATAGCTTGTGCCACTCCTCAACTTAATTGACTTGCATTGCTCTTTGGGGTTCAATTCCGTGGTTGAGGGGAACCGACCCGGCTTTTGTTGATTTCCAACCATATTAGCAATTTGGCCCACTTGAATCTCAATGACTTTCACATCATTCTTAATTCCCATCACTTCATTTGCTAATTGACCAATTTTTTCATCTTGACTTTCAATCTTTTGTCAAGTCTTTGTCATGAAACTCTTCGTCTCTCCCATTAACTTCTTGGTCTCTCCCATGAATGTTATGAACATTTCTTCCATGGTGAGCTTTGACGAAGACTCTTCTATCACACCATCTCGAGCATTGAAGTTCGACGGTGGTTGAATGGCATTGAGAGGGTTAGCATACGAGAAATTTTCATGGTTTCTCAAGTCGGGATGGTATTGGTTCGGATTAGGAGGGTGATAGTTCCCATGGGTTTGTCTTTCTCCCCAACCTCTTTCTCGATAATTTCGGTCCCGTTAGTTGTTCATGTAATGAGCCTCTTCGTATTGTGCATCATTGGGCTCCACTAGTGCTTTGACCGTCATCAAAGAGATCAACTTATCCACTTTGTTGGATAAGTTGGCACTTTCTTCCGAGCTTTGAGTGGAAGCTACCCTTCGATTTTGCCTTCGTTCGGAGGGCCATTGATTGCCATTTTTGGCCATCTCCTCCAAAAGCACATAACCTTCTTCCGTTGTCTTTCCCAACAACGACCCTCCACCGGCCGAAGTGTCTACCATCCCTCTTATACGGTGATCCATCTCGTTATAAAAGTAACAAATAATTTGGTCTCTTGAAAAGCCGTGTTGAGGACAACTTCTAATGAGATCTTTGAAGCGCTCCCATGCTTCGGCCAATGATTCATCCTCATCTTGTCGAAATGAAGATATTTCCCCCCGTATTTGAATGGTCTTGCTTGGGGGGAAATACTTCATTAAGAACGCATCCACCAAATCATTCCAATTCTCTATAGTCCTTAGGTCAAGAGATAGGTACCATTGTTTTGCACGATCCCGGAGTGAGAAGGGGAATAATTGGAGACGAATGTAGTCTTGAGGGACTCGGTTTATCTTCACCGTTCCACTTATCTCGAGGAATTGAGATAAATGGAGGTTAGGATCTTCTTTTGACAACCCTTTGAATTGGCTGTTTTGGACCATCACGATCAATGCCGGTTTGAGCTCAAAGTTATGAGCGTCTACGGGCTCCCTACCCACTCCTCCGTACGGCCTTGGAATAGGGCGAAAGTGGTCCCTCAAAAATCTTTGATGCCCATGTTCCTTATTCTCCCTTGGCCTTCTATCTCCTTCCACATTAGCATTCTCTCCAACTCTCCGGTGGAAGTTATTTCTTAGAATCCCTTGTGGTCGGTTACCACCGTTTCCATTCGGCTCCTCCTCTACGTTTGCCCCTTGATTCTCAACTTCTTCCTCAACCTCTTCCACGATTGGATTCTCTCTTCTATTCATGGCTTCTAAATCAATTCTTCTCCTCTCGGCGTTTTGCCTTCGACAACGAGCTTCAATTTCCGGGTCTAGGGGTAGCAACACTTGTCGATCTCTCCTAGCACAGGTGATCATAGACCATTCTAAACAAAAGTTCAAGAGAAAGTGAGAATTGCAAGTAAAATCAAAATAACACACACAAATATTTTTGGGATTTTTGCAAATAAGGAAAACAAATAAAATGTCTAAACTAAAATTCTATCAACCAACACTCTAGGACTACAAAACCTCTCCGGCAGTGGCGCCATAAACTTGATTCACGTATTATGGAACACCAAAATACACGACCGCAAGTATACGACGTATATTGTAGCGTGATAAGTACGAGGTCGATCCCACGAGGAGGTGTAGTGTAAAAGTGGAGTTTGTCGATTGAATTCTAAATAGACGTGATCGATAAGTTGTAAAGTGTGGCAATTACCCCTAATTATCTACCTAAGTGTCACAAGTAAACAATTAAAAGAGTAATATAGATATCGATCAACAAATGCTCGTGCAAATCACAAAGAAACGAGAAAAATACGGTTAAAACTCAAAGAAGGAAGGGGAGGTTCGAAGGCATATGCCACACTAAGGAGTCAATTTATGATCAAAGGCCTATTTAAGTGATGATGTGTTTATTACTATAGGGTTGATCACGAAATAATGAATTAAAAGTTCTCTCGATCCAATTAATCCAAGAGAAGTATCACACAAACTAGTATCTCTACCCAGCATGCATAATAAACCTAAAAAAGGGTCCTAAGATCATCTAATACCCTCCCAATAATTGATACTCTCTCGAGCTCACAATAATATTGGGTCGAATGCTTAAATACGATTAATGAAAAAGATCTCGCAATCCAATTTCAATTAATAATAAATCAAACACATTATCATGGCTATTGACAACATGTCTTGCAATGAAAGTTAAGCATTCAAATAGAAATAGCAACACAACCACCAAATAAACAAGAAATTAATTCATAAACATCATCCAAAGTATAAACATAGCCCTAGAACCAAGAGTGTTCTAGCCAAGAACTAACATAATCAAATTAACAAAACCAAATGAAATAACTAAAAAAAAAGATAGAGAAATAGAAAGCTTAGTCTAAAGTATGGTGGAGAATGGAATTTTCAAGCTATTGATGCCTTCCTTGCATGAATTGATGAAGAATTGAAGAATTTGTGGTCAAATCACCTCCAAGTATGTGTTTCTATGTGTGGAATTTGAAGAATTGGGGGAAGGTACCATTGAATTTAAGAATGGAGGCTTATATAGTGTTGGGATAGGGCTTGGGTGCAAGAATTGCAAGTTGGTCCCAAAAAAATGGCCAAATTGGACAAAATGCACAGAAAATGGGGTAGCACGGCTGTGCAAAATCAACTTTTGGCCTGACTGGAGCTCGGCCGTGCCTTGGCGTGGCATCGAGTTGCTGTGTCGGGGACGCCTATTCCGAGAGGGTGGCTCGACCGTGGCCTGAATTTTGGTCTTTCGCCGAGCTCGGCTGAGCAAGGAGCTCGGCCGTGCTCTCCTTGTTTGTTGTTTTGTGCATATCTTTTGCTTCGGGTGTCCGATCGACTCGATTCTTTTTGCTATTCCACTCCGTTTTTCGAGACGAACCCAACGGTGCACTCCTCTTATTGATCCAGAGAAGTATGGTTGGTGTTTTGCTCTAAATTCCATCGTATTTCCTACAAAATCGACAAAATACAACCTTTCCCTCATTTTGGCTCAAATCATCATAATCAATCCATAATTCAATGAAATAATCATCAAAATAAGCTTCACATGTGTATCTAAAGTGTGTAAATTCCACCCGAATCATGCCGCCCGACCGGGCCATAGTTGCGTAAGTTGGCTAAATGATTGGCTCGGCCGCCAGGCCGGGCCAAAGCTTCTACTTTGGCTCCGTCCTTCGTTTTTGTCCCTCCGTATCTTGAGCTTCCGGCCTCCGATCGACTCGATTCTTTTTGCCATTCCACTCCATTTTTCGAGCCGGATCCAATTCTGCACTCCTAGTTTTGGTCCAATGACTTGTGGTAGGTGTTTTGCTCCCAAAATCCATCGTTTTTCCTACAAAAATCGAGAAAACACCACCTTTCTCTTATTTCGACCAAAACAATCATAATCAACACATAAATCAATGAAATCGCACTAAAAATGATCTTCACATGTGCATAAAAAACGTGTAAATTCCACCCGAATCAGTGACACCTCCTTAATGAAATAACATTATTTTTTATTTCGATCAAATCTTGAAATGTCAAGTTCGGGCACAAATGGGGTTGTCTAGAAGTCTAAATTGCAACAATATTTAAATGTGGTGATTTTATTTGTAATTATTCAAAAGTTTAGATTAAATTACAATTAAGCGAAAGGTGGTGATTTAATTTGCAATTAACCCTAAAATTTATTTAGGTTTTATTTAATATTTTAATGATGTTTTATAAAAATGTACAATAAATATCATTGTTTTTCAAAATTTATCAGTTTTTGCAGATCTTAATAATGTATATTTGCAAACTTTGTTGTGACACATGTCACAATTACATTGACCTATTTCAATCAACTCTTCTTGAAATTGCTCCATTTCAAATTTCCCCTATTCTCCTTCATTCATTCTCTTTTCCAACTTTCAAATCTCAACATTAAGTTCTAAATCTTAATATATGCCACTAATTACTAGGGTTAACTTGATTACATTTTATTTTATTTTTTCATTTTTACCTTTCATCTTCTACACTCCTCCCAACCCTCTTCCACGGCTGCTTCACTACTCTACCACCTCGATTATACCTTGTCGTCGTGGTAAGCATTTTAACGGTAAGTCAATTTCTAATCTTAATTCGTACAATTTTTTCAATCTCTATACTATTTTTCAGATTCTTATTCTTTTTCTTCAATTTTACAAATGGTGTGTGAATTGTTATCATTTCATCTTTTCGGCTCCTCTCAAATCTCTCCCACTACTACCTCACTCCGACACCTCGATTACACTCTTCCGCTGTGGTAAGCGATTGAACGGTGAATCAATTTTCTAACATTTGATTCGTACAATTTTCTAATCTATGTATTTTTTTTTTTCAGATTCTTTTTCTTCAGTTTTATGTATGATGTATGAATCGGTAAGATTTATGTGGTAATTATTTTGAAATTGGAGTTTTAATCTTATGTATTTTTTGTTGTTGTTTCTCAAGTATATGTTTATATTCTGATTTTTCAGTATATGTTATTTATTCTGATTTTTTTTTTTTTGTAGTGACAAACATAATTATCCTGTAAGTCTTATTTCTTTTCATGAAGTTTTATTTTTATTGTCATTCTTTTTTCTCTCATTGGTATCAAAGTGTTTTTTTTACTTTGATCTACATTTATATGTATATGGTTATTTTATGATATGTTCTTGCATCTTATTATCTATGGCAGAGAAATTAATCTCCTAGATGTAAATAATTTTTTACCGGTTTGATTAACCTCTTATTTATGTTCATTTGATGTAAGGTACCTCTGGTGCCTATGTACACTTATTAGTATCTATAAATATATAATACACCTACATATTTCTTTTTTTAATTTTGACGGGAAATCATTTGGTCTGTTGATCGTTTTATTCATTTTGATCTTGACCGTTCATTTGGTCTTCTATATAATAATGACAAACATTTATATTAATTGTAATTAATGTCTTCCATTTATTATCTTTCATTTTAACCGTTGATATTTTTTGATCGAATTCTAACCTTCGGATCAATTGCTTAAAATTAGTAACGATTTTCTTCTTTTCTCTATAAATTCCTCTTTTTTGTTCATCATTCTCACATTATCTCATTTCTCTCTTTGTATCTTTTGTTTTAATTATAATAGATTTAAGTTTAGTTGTTTATCGAATATAATTTTCAATATTTTTCTACAAAGCTTATGCAGATTTTTCTATTAGATTGAAGATTTGAAGATTTTAAGTACGGAAGATTGAAGATTTCGTCATTATATTCGTCAATTGTTGAAGATTTATTCAAAATGCCATCATTTCTTTGAAGATTTTGTTAATACACATATTAAAAATGAGGATGTGATCCTAGAAGATATTTTTTAAGGTTTGAAACTTTCTAATAGATTACACTATTGTTATGTAGGAGTATTTTTTTAAAATATTCTTTGTATTTCATGTAATCGTTTTTGTATTTTATGTAAATCTGTTGTGTTTATTTTTAATGATTACATTATATATATTTTTGCTGTTGTTGTGTATTAATATAATCACATTTCTCACGGAAATAGGTCAAGGTCTAAAGATGAAACTCAATTGATTAATTAGTTGTTGTTATAACCGGTAACCGACATTGTTTACTGGTTGTTTTATTTTCTCTCTTCATCATCTATATAAGATGAAAAGCTCTCTGTAGAACATTGATTGATTAAAATACAAAAAGATTACTTCTCAGTTTATGATCAAACTCATTAAATCAACATGGTATCAGTTTCTGATGGATTTTTCTGATCAGAACTCGTGAAGCTTTTGGTTTCTCTCCGATCCTTACGCTCTTCCGCCTATACCAATTCCTTCTCGATTACAATCCCTTTATTTTGTAATCGCCCCTTTCTCTCTTATTACGGGTTCTAAACTCGTTTCTTGGCCTCTTCACCCTAGTTCTTGGGTGTTCTTCTCATTACGAGTTTGTTGTTCGAGAATTCTGCACTCGTTCCGGCTCTTTCTTGTTGGATTTCTGGGCTTGTTTTTGTTTTTAGGGCTTTCTTCAAAACAATCTTGATTCTTATATCATTTTTTGTTTCCCCTCAATAATATGTCGGACGATCAAAACACAACTCCCACAGCTTCTCCTAAAACCCCTTCTGCGACAAAGTCGCCGACCTCTCAACCACCCCGGGTATACGCGAGCCCGACGGAAAATCCAAATTCGCCGTATTATATTCATCCCAGTGATAATCCAGCGACACAAGTTATCTTTGAGATCTTCAATGGCACTAATTACAACTCCTGGTGCAGGGCGGTACAAATGTCCCTCCAAGTGAAGAACAAAACTATCTTTCTTGATGGCTCTCTGGTAATCCCTGATGTTACTAATGAAACTTACTATTCTTCTTGGTTGAGGGTTAATAGTCTTGTTTTAGCTTGGGTCTTGAATTCGATCTCCCCTACCATTCGTGGCAGTTTACTCTTCATTTCCAATCCTAGGGATTTGTGGTTAGAAATGAAAACTAGGTATCTCAAATCTGATGGTCCTAGAGTTGCTCACTTAGAAAAAAGTTTAAGCACTATGGCTAAAGGCAATATGTCCATCACTGAGTACTATAACCATTTTAAGACAATTTGGGATGAATTTGTTAGTTATAGGCCTTTGGTGAGATGTTCTTGTGGCTTATGCACATGTAACTTGACTCAACACTTGGAGAAACTCCAAGAATCTGATGCTGGTTTAAAGTTTCTTCTGGGGTTAGATGATTCATATGCAGCCTTGAGAAGTCAATTGCTGCTTAATTCACCTTTGCCTTCTTTAGCCAGAATTTTTTCTACTCTTTTACAAGAAGAAGCCAGCAGGTCTTTAACCCAACCTTCTACCACTGAAGTTGTTGCAATGGTAGCTAAGAAACCTTTTTCTAGGAATTCTCCTTTTAAAGATAAGAAGAAACCTGTGTGCACACATTGTGGATATAAAAACCACACCATTGATAAATGTTTTCAACTTGTTGGTTATCCCCCTGGTTGGACGGGACCAAAAGGACCTAGAAGTTCCAATCCATCCGCCAACGTTACTGCCAGTGAAACTGAAAAGAAGGCTCCGAATAACTACTTTAACCCTCTTTTAAACTCTGATATGTTTGAAGAGTTTGTGCAGTTTGCAAATTCCAGAAGACAGGGTTCTGCTTCTACTTATTCAGCCGCATCTGCAATATCCACACCTACTTCCAATAATGGAAGGTCTCCTTCTACAGGTCTCAATCCTTCTACAAGTCTCAATCCTGCTTCAGGTTTGCTTTCTTCCATTGCCTATAGTACTTCTTCGAAATTTAATTTTAAATGGATTTTAGATACCGGAGCTACTGACCATATGATTTGCAATGCATCTCTATTTACATGCACACCTAAACATGTAAATATCATAATACATTTGCCTAATAATCAATATACATTTGCCACGCTCCAAGGAACTGTACAATTGCATAATCACTTGACCCTTCATGACGTGTTGTTTGTACCAAAATTTACACATAACCTGCTCTCTATCTCCAAGTTAACTAGAGCATCTCATTGCACTGTTCAATTCTCAAACAAAATGTGTTTTTTGCAGGACCAACATTTAACAATGATTGGATATGCTAAGCAAGTTGATGGGCTGTATATTCTAGAAAATAAGAACTTAGAATGTCGGATTGCTGATTGTGATAAAATTCCCCATGTTGTAGCTAGTGTAAACAATACTAATACGGATATATGGCATAAAAGGCTAGGGCATGTGTCCCTTAAAGCTTTGTCTCATATCCCTACTTTGAATGTAAAGCATGCTACAAATACTGTTTGTGATGTTTGTCATTTTGCCAAGCAAAAGAGGCTTTCATTTACCAATAGCACTACATGTTCCAACGCTATCTTTGAGCTTATACATTGTGATATTTGGGGTCCTTTTTCTACAGTTTCTCATTCTGGTCATAAATATTTCCTTACCATTGTTGATGATTTTAGTAGGTGCACTTGGGTTTATATGCTGAAATTGAAATCTGAGGTAAAGGACAGCTTGACCTCTTTCTATAATATGGCTCTAAATCAATTTGGTGTTAAAATAAAAGTATTAAGGTCTGACAATGGTGCTGAGTTCATACTTAGGGAATTCTACTCTACACGTGGGATTTTACATCAAATGTCTTGTGTGGAAACCCCTGAACAAAATGGTTTAGTGGAAAGAAAACATCAAAGCCTTTTGCAAATAGCAAGGTCTTTACTATTTCATTCTAATATTCCCTTACAATTCTGGAATGAATGTGTCTTAACTGCTGCTCATATTTTAAACAGAGTTCCTACTCATGTTTTAAAAGGTAAGACCCCATTTGAGGTTCTTTTTAACAAATAACCCCACTTTTGACAATTATACTGATAATATGTTTGAACATCATGATCTACAGGATGAACTTCAAGAATTTACTAGTATTACTCCTGTTTTTAATACTCATGATGATGACTTGTCAATACAACATCAAGATGACTTGCTTAGAAGGTCTACTAGACATAGGAACATCCCTTCGTATTTAGATGTTTACAACACTGATTTACCTCCATCTATAGTTCCTAAACAGTCTCCATCCATTAGTAATATGTGCAAGAGTAATTCACATGTTTTATATCCTATAACTGATCATCTTGGTGCTAGTTCCTTATCTACTGATCACTATATATTCACATCGTCTATTTCTTACTCACAAGAACCTAAAACTTATAAACAAGCCAGTACTAAACAAGAATGGCAAGAGGCTATGAATAGTGAGCTTAAAGCCTTAGAAGCTACTAATACATGGACTCTTACTACTCTACCTAAAGACAAACATTGCATAGGTTGTAAGTGGGTCTATAAAATTAAACATAGGGCTGATGGTTCTATAGAAAGGTATAAAGCTCGATTAGTAGCTAAAGGGTATACTCAACAAGAAGGGATAGACTATTTCGACACTTTTTCTCCTGTCGCAAAATTAACCACTGTTAGAGTAATTCTTTCTATTGCAGTAGGAAAGAATTGGCATCTACATCAACTTGATGTAAATAATGCTTTTCTCCATGGAGACTTAGTTGAAGAAGTTTATATGAAACCTCCACCCGGGTATTGTGATCCTCTCGATAAACGTGTTTGTAAGTTGAACAAAAGCATTTATGGCTTAAAGCAAGCCTCTAGACAATGGTTTCAAAAGCTTGTTGATAGTTTATTTTCTCTTGGTTATACACAATCAAAACTTGATTCTTCTTTATTTTTAAAATTTGATAATTCTTCTTTTACTGCATTGCTGTGTTATGTGGATGATATTATCTTAGGTGGTGATAATCTTGATGAGATTATTAAGGTTAAACAACATTTGCATGCTACTTTTACTATAAAAGACCTTGGAACTCTTAAATATATTCTTGGTATAGAAATTGCTAGAAATAAATCTGGTTTATCTCTTTGCCAAAGAAAATATGCTTTGGACATCATTAATGATGCAGGATACTTGGATTCCAAACCTTGTGCAACACCCATGGATCCTAAACAGAAGTTCACCACAGAAGACTCCCCAGCCCTTGAAGATCCTTCTCAATATAGAAGGTTGATAGGTAGGTTGTTATATCTTTGTGTTACTAGACCTGATATATCTTATTGTGTGCAGACTTTAAGTCAGAATTTGAGCAGCCCTAGACAAGCGGACTTAGTTGCTGCCCACAGAGTGCTGAGATATTTGAAAGGAACTCCGGGACAAGGTTTATTTTTTAAAGCTGGGGAAGATTTTTCATTAAAGGCATACTCTGACAGTGATTGGGCTAGGTGTCCTACTACTAGACGGAGTATTACTGGATATGCTGTTTTTCTTGGTAATACTTTGGTGTCATGGAAATCTAAGAAACAGCCCACCGTTAGTAGAAGTTCGGCTGAAGCTGAGTATAGAGCGTTGGCCTATACTACTTGTGAAGTCCAGTGGTTGTTATTCCTGCTACACGAATTGAAGATTCCTCATGATTTTCCTGCTTTGATCTTCACAGATAGTAAATCAGCATATAGTATGGCCCATAACCCTGTCATGCATGATAAATCTAAACACATTCAAGTGGATTATCACTTCACAAGGGAAAAGATACAAGAAGGAGTCGTCAAGCTCATCCACCTTCCGACAGAAGACAATATTGCCGACTTGTTTACTAAGCCTCTGGGGCCTCATCTTTTCAAACTTCATGTCTCCAAGATGAACTTGTCTAACATCCATGCCCATCTTGAGGGGGGGTCTCACGGAAATAGGTCAAGGTCTAAAGATGAAACTCAATTGATTAATTAGTTGTTGTTATAACCGGTAACCGGCATTGTTTACTGGTTGTTTTATTTTCTCTCTTCATCATTTATATAAGATGAAAAGCTCTCTGTAGAACATTGATTGATTAAAATACAAAAAGATTACTTCTCAGTTTATGATCAAACTCATTAAATCAACAACATTTTCATATGAGATTATATACAATATAAGACAATAACTTAGTGTCTTAAACAAAGAAAGACAAAAATTTATACTAAAACAATCAAGGACAAAATTAATTAGCTTGAGACCACTATGCCCCTGATTTCAAATTAAGTAGTATTTTCGAATTCAATTAATTAAGTTAAGCAAAATTAGGAAAGTCAACCAATTTAAAATTCTGAAATCTAATTTGACATTCAATTCAATTTAATTCATTTCACGTCATTTCTCATTTCTCACAAAACCCTAATGGTCGCCTCCCTTATTTTGGATCTGGGTGAGTCGACGCAGGAACGGCGGCGGAAGAAGAGTTTCCGGCCACTTTCCTTCATCTCCGATCATTTCGCGCCGCCGTCTCGCCTACCACCCTCTTTATCACCTCTTCCCCTCACTCCTCCACCCACCACTCTATTTTCTTGAATCTGGTACGCCACCTGAAGAAAACGTGGAAAAAGAGAACAAAAAGGAAAGAAATTAAAACAGAACAACTTCGATCATACACTCTTGAAATCTCGGCTTCCTCCAGTGAATGATTTCCAAGAGTTATTCGGATTTCTTTCAAATGTAAGTGGTTATTTTATCGATTATTATTTTGTACTTCCAAAAGAAATTGCATTTTTAAGAGCACCCTTTGGGGGTTTTTTTCGAATTTTTCTTCAGGAAATGATTTTATGTTTGCCATTTTTCTCTTATTCAGTATTGAAGGTGGATTTATTTTTACTGTTTCGTCGTGGGAAATTTATATATTAGCATAAGATTCCTCTTATTTGTAGTGTTTCCTCACTTGCCTTAAAACATCGTTGCATCAGATGCTCGTTACGATGTCGAATTGTTAGCATACACTTTTATCTCTGAATTGTGTGAGTTTAATATATCCGCTTTTCGTTCGTATTTGTTGGTTGAATCGGTTGGTTTTGCTTTGTTTGGAGAAATAAATAAGCTATTTTTTTATATAATTAAATTATAATTTTTTAAGATTTCTATTGAGCGAAGCTGGAAAAATGTGTTGTGGGACTTTATTTATGTGGGTGTGTGGTTAATTGAGTTTGATTTTGTTACGTGCTTTCGAATTTGCCACTTTCATGGATAAAGGAATGTGCGTTTCTGGGTTGGTTTGGAATTAACTTACCAATTCGTTTCTGCACATGTGAGTACCGTTTGATCGAGTGATGATAGCAATTCAAGTTGAAATAACTGAATTTCTATTTTGTTATTTGATTCATTTTCACCTAGTAATGCAACTTTGCAAGAACTCCATTGTTCTACATAATTTTAGTTAAAAATTTGATACCTATTATTAGTACGAGGTAATGAAGCTGACATCTATTTGATGTGGACAACTTTTAAACCATAAGCTACCACAATTTGTAACTTCTCATCTCTTCCAAGTAATTTAAATTATATTTTTTGTTGCAGGAAGTTGATGTTATGAGAAGCAGATTCTAGGAAGATAAACAGTGGAAGGTGATTTTTGCGGTTGAAGTTGGGTTTTGCTTATAACGCAGTCTGCAATTTTTGTTGCATATATAACTCAATGTATTGCATATATTTGTATGTATAATGCATATTCAGTGTATTTTTCGTATAATGTAATTTTTAGATTCAATAGTGTATTTACTTCACGAACTAGGAAAATCATGATTATTATAGAATTTATGATGAAGTCTTATATTATTATTATGCAATGCACATATTAGATATATGCATCCCCTATTAATATGCAATGCACATATTATAAATATGCAATGCACAAATGCTCAGTTTAAAAAACGAATGATTTCTTACATGCGGAAACTCCTTTGTACAATCAAACGAATCAAACAATAACATGGAGTAGATAAAAGACGAAACAAACATACCTTCAATCATTTTCTTTCAGAACTTAATATATCAAACGAACAAAAAATCGGAATACCATATGCAGACTAAAATTCGAAACTGATGAATATTGTTTTACGAAAATTATGACTGCAGACTCTCAAAATGCAGTTACTAACACAGTTCCAAGAAAATTTCCAAATTCAATTGAAACTAAAAATGCAATAACTCAAATAGATTCGTGAAATTTCATTTGCAAAAAATTTTTGGTTGTAATTTTGGAATTTTAGAAATTCATCAATGAAAATTGATTAAATTTTTTGAAAATCTTTGACTGCAGGTGGTTGTAATTTTGGAATTTTAGAAATTCATCCAGTGAAGTTGATCAATTTTTTGGAAACTCTTTGACTGCATGATAGAGGAGACAATTCGATTTGAATTCAAATTGATTGAATTCAAATATGGAAACTTAGCCAAATTCTGGGAATATCTTAAACAACTATTGACTTTTCGAATGATATGAAATTAAGGTTAGAATGGGGAATTTGAAGGTTGTTTTGTCCTTAATTGTTTTACCAAAATTTTTTGTCTTTAATCTTAAAGTCTTAGAGTGGATTGTCCTATTCTGTTTTTTCCCCTTTTCATATTTGTTGTATTTTATTTTGTGTATGTATTCAATATTCTTGTGGCATTCTGTAAATTCTAGAAGAAAATAAATCTTCAACATCTATCATCTAGCTTCAGCCATTTAAGTTTTTAAGAATTGCCGTAAATGCTTAAAAAAAATTCAAGATTTATTTGTTTAATTGTTATCAAGGTTGAAGATCTGAATAATTCTTGAAGATTTGCATAAGATATTATCAAAATTTTATTATATTATTTCACTAATCTATCAATAATTAAATAATCATTTTATTTATAATAACATTTTTTTGTTATAGTAATGGATAAATTAAATTAAATTATTAGGATGTAATGACAGAATTCTCGCAAATTAATTAAAATATTAATCAAATGTCTTTTTCAAATATTAAATTGTAAAACTACTTTCGCAATTCTCTCTGATTATTTCATTTCATTTTTTTAAAATTATAGCATAGTGACAATATATATTATTTTAAAATTATTCTCCCAAATTAATTTGTTTAAATTATTCTTTAAATATTTTACACATGTTTGCATTCCTTATGATTTTTACTAATGTTTTTAATTTTTTCTTAAATTATGCCTTTATTATTTTTAGTAAACTTAAATTAGTCAAATGTCTCCTTCAAATATTAAATTGTAAAACTACTTCCATAATTCTGGTAGATTAGTTCGTTTCATCATTTTCACAAAATAATATTTACGTATATGATGAATATATTTATTATTCTTTAAATTATTCTAGCATGTTACTCCGTAGATTATTTGCTTAAATTATTCTTTAAATATTTTACATGTTTGCATTTCTTTTGATTTTGACTAATGCTTTAAAAAATCTTAAATTATGCCTTAATTATTTTAAAGTTAATTATGATTTGTATTATTATCATTGAATATGCGTCTCATTTAATTATTTTATTTATTATTGCATGTAACTGTCCCATTTATTACAATTTAATATATTCAACTTTCTATATGTACTATTCTATATATAATACTTACTTTTTTTGTTAATTATTTACATATTTTTTTAAAATATTTTATAAAAATTACAAATTAATTTCATGTAACAGTCTCATTCATTATTCTTTATTTTTCTTTTGTAATCCATTATTAAATTTTAATTTTAATATTAATATTAAAAATTAAATTATTATTATCAAAATTTAAGAATTTAGTGCTACACATATATTATAACCATTGAGTAATATATTTATATTTCTTAAATTATTATTTAGATATTTTACACATGTTTTAATTCGTTAGGATTAATTGACTAATCTTTTTAAAATTTCTTTAAATTGTGCATTTATTATTTATAGTAAATCTAATAATATATTATATTTATATCATTAGAACATATATATATATTGATTTAAGATTTTGTAATGCATATTTTTGTAAAGATATATGTATATAAAATAGTCAATTTAATATATGAGAAATTTAATTTTATGTCTTTTGTAAAGATAAATTTGATCCATAATTTTCTCTATATTGTTCTAAAAGAGTAAAATATTAGTAATATTTTTTAATTTTTTATATTTATAAAATAATTTTAATATTGATTTCTTTTAGTTAATATTTGCACAATCTATATTATTTGCTTAAACTATTCTTTAAATATTTTACACATATTTACATTCCTTTTGATTTTGAATAATATTTTTTTAAAATCTGAAATTAAGCATTTATTATCTTAAGTAAAATTAATTATTATTTGTTTTATTATTGTTGAATGTAACGTTTCATTTAATTATTTTATTTATTATTGCATGTAACCGTCTCATTTATTACTATTTAATAAATTCAACTTTTTATGTAATATTCTATACATAATTACTTAATTTTTTGTTAATTATTTACATATTTTTGTTAAATATTCTTAAAAAATTAGGAATTAATTTCATGCAAAAGTCTCATTCATTGTTCCTGATTTTTCTTTTGCGCTAATTATTAAATTTTAACATTAAAAATTAAATTAATATTACCAAATTTTAAGAATTTAGTGTTACACATCTATTATAATAATTGAGTAATATAGGTATATTTCTTAAATTATTATTTAGATATTTTACACATGTTTTCATTCGTTAGAATTAATTTGACTAATCTTTTTAATATTTTCTTAAATTATGCATTTATTATTTAAAGTAACTTTAATAATATTATATATATATATATATCATTAGAATATATACATATTGATTTAAGATTTTATAATGCAATTTTTTTAAGATGGGTATATAAAATAGTCAATTTAATATATGAGAAATTTAATTTTATGTCTTTTATAAAGAGAAAATTGTTTTCAATCCTTAATTTTATGTCTTCTATTCAGTTCAAAATTTTGTCAAAATATTTTTTTGGTGGATTCTACAATAAATTCATTTGGATCTTAAGCATACTAACACTTCTTTTTAATCAACCTAAGAAAAATTATTTTTCTAATTTAATTTATTCATCTATTTGTATGGATTGCAGTTGAGAAAAAATTAATATTATGTTGTTTAGTTTTATTCTATAACTCTGTGTTGTGATTTTTTACATTGCATGTGTATTTATTTTGTTATTCTTTAAATGTTCTTATGAGGATTTCATGGGTTGTGAATAAAAATTTTGTATATTTTTATATTATTAGTTCAACAAATGCATTTGTTGATATGATCTTACTGTTATGGATAAAACTGAAATTTATATTATAGGTTTGTTATTTTTCTTTAAAAAGTATTAAATAATCATACATGTTATTTTTCTTTGTTTGTTTTATGTCTTTGATTTATTTTTTTTGTTTACTATGTTTTTTAATTTTAAGACAACTTATATATAAATAGTTGAAACATTTTAGTTAGTATATCTCCAAATATTAATGTTTATGTTATTTTTTAGACTAGCTTTTACTAACATTAATCTTTTGTATCCAACATTCAAAATATTGATAATGTATATGATTCTAATTAGTATTGTGTCTCTTATTTATTTATTTTACAATGATAATTGTAAATTTACATTTTTTTCATAATAAATTGATTATTCTGTTTTGATTAATAATACAATAGTTATCGAATTAAAATTAACATATAAAAGTTTAATTAAATATATTTTACAAGAAGGGATGATTGAAAACAAATGTTAAGAGAAAGAACATCAATTTGAATAAAAGATATGTTGTGTTTCAAAATCGACGTCTTCTTTTAAAATACAATGTCCATATTAATGTTGAATGATGCAATCCAGCAAAAGCCATTTAATACTTATTCAATTTTATCATCAAAGATCATGATCATGTGACTGCAACATTTTTTGAATCCATAGGAGATACCCTACCGACAGTATACATGTTGATAATTAAGATCAATATTTACTATGAGAGTATATATATTTATTCATGTAAAGTTGCTTGGATATTTTTTTAATTAATTATAAATATATGTTAGTTGAACGGTTGGATTTTCCATCTTCTAAAAAAATAGAATGTTATATTTAGGGATAAATATTCTTTGAATTTTGTGTTGTATATATCAACTGTGAAGACGAACATGTTTTTAGTTTGGTTTGAATGAAAAATAAGTACCAAAAGCAGTTGATTTGACATACGCTAAAATTTCACATGACTTTTTGTGGAGGCTGAACTTAAGAAAGTGTGTAAAGAGGCATAAAGAGTTTCTAATCAGTTGTATTTGTTATGCACCACCTAAAACTGGTAATAGATGCTACTATTTGAGGATTCTCCTCAATGTTGTCTGTGGACCTAAATGCTAGCTATGATGAAATAAAAACATTCAATGTAATTGATGATGCAACATTTTATGATATTTTTTCACTAGAAATTTGTTGAATGATGATAGAAAGTATCGGGAAGGCTAGCCTTTGGGTATCATCATACATGCAATCTATTTTTGTTACTTTCTTCATGTTCGATACTTTAGTCATCTACATGAAATTTGAGATAGATGTTGTAAAAAAAAATTCTGACGATATCTTATACTCCCTCCGTCCCAGAGGAACTTGCACCATTGGATGACACACATTTTAATAAATTACGAAAAAGTGTAATGAGTGATGTTTTGAGGGGTATTTTTGTAAACTTTTATGAATAAAGTAAAGTAAAAAGTAGATTGAGTGTGAAAAAGTAATGGCATATGGGTAAATATGTGTATATTTTGAGGGTAAGTTATGGAGTGTGCAAATTGGTATGGGACATCCATATGTGGAAAGTGTGCAAATTTTTATGGGATAGAGGGAGTATAATGGATTATGGAGCAGGACTGTTGAGATGGCATTATGGCAATTAGGCAGGTTGGTCGAGTAGTTGATTACCCGGACCTACCCCGCTCCCCACACATGTCCTGAATAACTGTCTCATACGGTCGAGATAGACCCGCCTTACCCCATTTTTATATTTCATGTTGAATTTTTTAAATTTATGTCTAACAGTTGAAAGTAATATTTTACATGCATATTATCATTGAAACAAACAACAATAATTTAAATCAATATTCAATCAAATTTAATCTAACATCTAAGTCATAGTTGAGTAAAATAAATGCATCAATATTTTTTAACGTTTAGATTTTTTAATATTAATACTCCTATTAAATATAAATATTATATATTATATATATATATATATACATCAATGCAATGCGGGTCTAACATATTACTCAAACACGATCTATTTACATGTAGGGCAGGTCTGACCCGACCCGTTCTCATTATGGGACGGGTCTAACCTGGTCCAACCTCTGTGGCGGATACCTACGGAACGGGTCAATACTGGCATCCCTAATTCACGAACTTATTATATATTTTTTAATATATACTGCTACATATTGTTTCATCTCCTTTTTATGGGTCGGTTCGATTTACTGGTTGAATATATTTTTTTTCAATGATTAAATGATCAAATATTTCTTTGCTTGATTTATTCTTATTTTTTTCTCTTATAATTTTTTTATTGTGTTCGATCATAATTTTTATTTTCTACGAATATAAATATTTATTATCGTATGCAAAATATAACTATTTTCTTGCTAAAAAATACGTGCATCATCTTTTTTTCCCTTCTTAATTTTTTTTTCCAGACATATGGTTATTTTTTAATAATTTTCTTCTTTAATGTATAATAATTGTTTGAAATAAACCCTTTCTTCATTAAAAGATTTTCTACTTTTATAAATTATTTACAACAAATTATATTCTTTAAATCATATCGAAAGAATGATTATGAATGTTAATACTCCCTCCATCTCAATGAAAGTTATCTAACTCTTATTTTTCTCACATTTAATTATATTTTTCTCTCTCTCAATCACATCACCCCTACTACATCTCTACTTATTCTATCATATTTTACCAGGACGGAGAGAGTATTTTTTAAAAATTAAATTCAGTTTTAAATATTTGTTATATATATTTTTTAATAATGATTCAAGTAATTTACAAATTCGATCTATCCACTCCAAGTATGAGTAGGGGTGGACATTCAGATGGTTCGATTCGATTTTGAGCTTTTTTCAACTGAACCGAAATAACTGAAAATTTAAAAAATGAAACTGAAACTGAATTTTGTTAGAACCGAATAAAAGTTCGGTTGGTTCGGTTTGATTTAAATCGAAATTCTTGCATAAAATATTATTTTTAACAATTAAACATTTTTTAAGAAGTTTTTACTCTAAAAATTAAATTCAAATTATAAGTTCAAGAGTTCACAATCATAACTTACGAGTTCCTCAAAGTTTAAAATTACAAATCATACAAATCTCACACAAACAACTAATGATTTTGTTGCATTTTCCACAATGAAATCTATCTTCAAGGTAGATAATTTTCTTTAGTGGGGCAAGAAGATGACAAATGTTGAATTGAAAAATTGAGATTGAAAATTAATAAAGTATAATGACAAAATTTATGTTATTAAAAGTCAGATAATTTCGTACTCCGAGTAATTTATTTTATTTTTCATTTTAAAAATATTTTGTAATTTAGAGTAATTATTTAATCATCAAGAAATTTTAATGTTGTCAGTTTAATACTTGAATCATATGAAGGACATCTCCCTAGCATTTGTCATTTGCGTACCGATGATAGTGGTCAAACAAGTGTCATTGTGATAAAGTCAAATGATCATTGGGTTCTGAAATCATGTTTGACGTCTTCTTTTAACATACACTAAATCATCTAATTAAAGTTGATTTTTTTTATGATGTTATCTATATGTTTTATATTTGGATTTATTCATATGATATGTGCGAAGTCGGAGTAGATGTTCATCATTTATCTATAAATATATAATACACCATCACATTACCATTTTTTGTTTTTCCGCCTTTTTTTTCTAGCTCTTGATCTTAATCTATTACCTAATCATGACCGTACACGTGTAGATGTTTTGTAACCTACTTTGACTTATTTATTTAATGTCAATTGTAACGGTTTTAATCTTGATCGTACATTTCTTAAACTCTAATCTCAGCCGTTTGTTATTGTGCTAATGTTATAGCTGATTTTTGCAATCTTAATTACAAGAGGTTAAGATTTCACATATTTAAGTGTCATTTCTGTGCACTTTGTTCTCACACCTTCGTCTCTTCCTCTTAAGGTAGGTTTCTTCTCATTGCAATTGGCATTGTTATCAATCGTTTTTCAATTTACAGGTTCAAAAGCACAATTCTTCTATCACCATAGCTTTTTTTTTCGACGTTATCGGTGAGTTTGTTTTTCATCGACTTTTGCAATCGTTCAACATAATTGTTTTCTCCATCTATTTTATATTTTTGTACTCTGTGTTTTTCAAATTTATTTTATACTTTCTCTTTGTATCTTTTTTTTTTT
The DNA here is from genome assembly GCA_963675135.1 of Galeopsis tetrahit. Taxonomy (NCBI): domain Eukaryota; kingdom Viridiplantae; phylum Streptophyta; class Magnoliopsida; order Lamiales; family Lamiaceae; genus Galeopsis; species Galeopsis tetrahit. The sequence goes on along the minus strand of OY776122.1, from coordinate 21,750,089 downwards.
AATTTGCTTTTGCATATTTTAGATCCGATATATTCATTGATTAAATTTAAATGCTTGTTTTGATTATCTCATTTTTCATAGATATAATACGACGTAACGAGAAAATGACATTCAAAATGTGGAGAGATAGTTGAAAGAGCTTTGCGATCATACAAATGCGGAACACCGTTGTGATGCACTGATGCTGTTTGGAAACAACGCGGATCTGCAATGTCTGCGAACGATTTCAATGAAGAAAACTAAATTCTTTGTAGAAAGAGATTTTTTCTTAAAATTAATGTTGATAAAAGATCATGTTTGTTTATTCCATTACTAAATGATTGTGTTCTGTTGCAATCCAGTTATATAATCATCTCTATTTTTTATTAATATTTATTTTAATTTTAATCTTGGCAATGCTGACTAATTATATAAAAATTGGAATATGGGAATAAATATTTTAGGTGATGGTTAACATACAGAGTAATATTTTTTACAAAGATAAGTGTTTTCACACTGCAAAATTTAAGATATTTCTATTTTTCTCATAATTATACAATTGAACTTAAATTTAGCATTAATAATTTCAATATCATAATTGGTTTAATGTTGTTTAAAATTATAAAATGGAAAGTTTATTTTTGTGGGGTGATCATCACTGAGATTATAGAATAGAATATTTGACTTTAATATTTTGAATTTATTTTAACAAATTTTCACATCCTATAAATTTTATTTATATTTTTTTACAAGATCACTACTTTACAACATATGGGATAAAGTAGTTATCTATTTAAAAAAAAAATAACCTGTTTATTTCAAATTTTAAATGTATAAGATGTGTTGTAATCATTTTTTACAATTTTATTTCTATTTTTATAAAGATAAGATATGTAGGAGTTTGAGAGTTCTTTAAATTTAATTTTATTTCTCACACTTTATGTTGTAATTAATATTATCCCCTAAATTTCTCACATTTTATTTCATTGCATAAATTAATTCAGTAAAAAGATAAACGTGTATAATATTATCCCCTCAATTTCTCACATTTTATTTATCTGTAAAGAACGATCCTACATAATAACTTAAATTCACTATGGCTTTTAAGATTTTGTTAAATAAATTACAAACAATAATTCAATCTAAACTTGATATTATAACTACAATCGAGAGAAAGAAATGACAGCCTTAGAAATGAGTCTGGAAATCAATGAATGTTTGCTTCATTAACTTTCGATCACATCAGCGTTGTTTGAGATATCTAATTTTTTAAAAATAATCCTCTAATTGATTAAAATTTATACACTCGACCACTTGAATATGTTGAGATATCCATTTTTTTTATTGTAACGTGATTATCAAACTTTCGTTTAGCCAGAAAAAATGTGTATAATTATATATATTGAAATAATTTTGCAAAATAATCGAGATGAGCATAATCAATAGACCAAAATCATGATATTTAATTTATTTAAGTATGTATTACCTCATACTTTTTTTTAATATTAGAAAATATTATCCTTAAATTCATTCACTTTTTTAAATTATACTCCCTCCGTCCCACTATAAGTTTCCCACTTTTCTTTTTTGGATGTCCCACAATAAGTTTCTCATTCCATTTTTGTCAAATTATTTTCTCTCTTCCAATCACATCACTTATACTTTATCTATTATTTTATCATACTTCATCTCACACTAATCTATTATTTTCTCTCTCATCATCACATCACTTGTACTACATCTATTATTTTATCATATTCCTTAATCAAAACACCCAAAAGAAATGAGAAACTTATATCGGGACGGAAGGAGTATATTTTTTAAGTATGAAATGGTTACAATTTTTAAAATTTTATATAATACTCCTATGTCTTTTATATAGTGACGGTTACATAAATAATGTATTTAATATTGATTTTTGTAATCTAAAGAGTTAATTGAAAAAAGAATCACCACTAAGTTGTTTATTAATTTCAATATTTTTTTTCTTTATGATTTGATACACTACATTTTAAAGTTATTTTGATTAAAGTTTTTTTTTATATGGCTCAAATCAATAAAACGAAGTTTCATGAGAAACAACTATAGAGACACTTTTGCTTATCAATGTATGTTAGCACCTTAATTTCAAATGGTGACAACAATTTGGGATCAAATTGTACTAAGGTTTGATATGGTGGATCTCACTAAGTTATGATACATAAAAATTGTATTTTTGTTAAAATTGTATATTGATTTTTTATTTTTTTTACTTCATTATTTTTTCCCACCAAATATTGTTGATTCCAATTAATTTCATTTACTCGATGGATATCTAAAATCGTGGCATGAATTTTGTATTCTTATTGTTTATCTTAATTTTTGGATGATTTATTATTGTTCTTCTTTAATTGAACATTTTTCATAATTTTGTTTCTTGATTTTTGTTTGGAATTGTGAATTCCCAAATCTTCTGTTATTTAGAAAGTAAGACTATTATGTTTTTTTTATTTATTTAAAGGTTAGTTCTGTTATTAATTGAGTCCATATAAAAAAATGGGTTGACCAAGTCAAAGGTCAACGGTCAACCATGAATTTTTTTTTATGTTAAACTTTTCAATTGTAGTGACTTACACTTTTCAAAATAATTTTTTCAGTTATATTGATGTACACTTTTTGGTAATGTTATATTGCACATTTTAGTTATATAGACTCGCATTTTTCAGTAATACTTGCACTTTTTAGTTATAATGACTTATATTTTTCTTTAAAAATTCGGTTGCACTTTTCAATAATATTGTGTTGCACTTATTACACTTTTCATTAAAAACTATGTTGCATTTTTTAATTATAGTGAGTAACATATATTTTTTAATAAAAAATACGTTACACTTTTTAGTTATAATCAAGGGTGGACCATCATTATGGCTGGGATGGGCCGTAGCCCACCCACCCATTCAGAATCTGTATTGTTTAGGTATGTTTAGGTAAGTGTGTATTATGTGGTTTTGAGTTTTCTCTATATAAATTGGGAATGCTTGGGTAGTGTATTGCATTATGCCACCCATTCAGAATCTGTATTGTTTAGGTAAGTGTGTATTATGTGGTTTTTTGAGTTTTCTCTATATAAATTGGGAATGCTTGGGTAGTGTATTGCATTATGGTGGGGTGTTTGACGGTTGTGTACTTGATTATTTTTACGAATTATTTTATTAGGATTATCAAGATTCAAGAGACTAAAAATTACAATGGGAATTTGTGTAATGTTATATTTAATTTATTTATCACTTTCACAAAAAAATGAAGGCAATATTTTTGTTTTCTTTTAACACATTACAATTTTTATTCTAAAATTTTATAACGAGTCACATGTATCACATTAATGCACTAAATTACATGGTGCAATTGAACTATAATTTTAATAATAATTTGTTTTTGTAATAGAGGGAGTTTTTGTGCAATAAGAAAATACTTATTTTTATATTTTGGTCATGTTATTCTTTAAATCTTGAATGGTTGAAGTTTCATGAGCTAAAAAACTTTAATGATAGGTTCTCTTAGCTAAAAAACTTTAATGATAGAAAAATAGTAATAATTAATAACATAATCTGTCATTAAAATTTATCATTAAAGACTTTTAACTAAAATATTTGTAATGAGAGGATCTTATCATTAAAAGATAATTTTCTTATAGTAAAATATTTGCTTTCAAATTGCAACTTACGTACGTACACAAACAAATATTTTTGATCTAGTCCGTCCTATTTTTTTTCTGGCTCTACCTTTAGTTATAATGACTTACATTAAAAAAAAAAAATCAAATAAAAGAGAAAAGTTGACTTGGTTAACTCGACTTGATTCCTTATAAGGAATCGAGCCTATAGAAGACATTGGCTTCTTTAAATTGTGGGTACAAAAAAATGTTCACATTACGAAGAACCAATAATTAGTTTAACTTTCAACATTGTAGCCTTATTATTCCTTTTTCAATTATATCAGTACATAAATGTACCTAATTTATTTATAAATGCAGTGAAATGTGTCATAAGCCTCAAATTTATCTTCTTCATTGCACTCAACTCCTAATTATATATGCCAACCTACTCTCTTGAGATTATGACACATCATTTGTGTTGGAATCTGTAAAATTTTCAATGTGGGAGTTTAACAATATTTTTTACTTTCGTACGGAGTATTACATAGGACAATAAAAGGTTGTGAATTAAAAGGGAAAAAAAGAAAAGATAGAAGTCATAAGTTTACAAGCTGAACCAGAGGCCGGGGTGTATCGAAATTGGTACACCCCTGAGAATCACCTACTAAATGAAACGATTAAAGAATCCGAAAAAACTATTCAAAATGACAACCTGAGACCGGATGAAGAATCTATGGTGGGTCAAAAGTATTGGCCCATTTGTCCTTGAACATGGAGACACGGATCATATCATTGTCGAGTCCTATCGGAGAGCTGAGAGTGTAGTCCGCGCAGGCTCTAGCCTCGAAATCATCGATATTGTTGTCTGAGATTTGTTGATGGGATAGGCTCCCACCAAGCACCTTGCGGCGTCTGGATATATTTCTCTGTTGGGCGGTTCGGGGCCGCTTGAGCAGGGACGGGAGCATCTTTGGCCGGTGGCTTCAATGATGCACCAGCCTTCAAATCCTGAGTGTTGCTGATCACCTCAGCCGCAGACTCTAGAAAAATATCTGAGGGCTCATCAATGCATGGATCGTCGAGGCTGAAGAATGAGTTGTTGGTTGGGGTCGAATCGACTCCGCTAGCCGAGGTGGGGTCCTGTGGGGGCAGTCGACGTCGGAGGCCCGAAGGGAAGGTCATACGGAGTATTACATAATTTTTGTATTTAATGCTACCTGAAGTGACATATATCTACTGTAATATCTACATTTTATGAGCATATAAACATATTTATTTGAAACAATTTTTCTTTATTTATTTAAGTATTAAGATATATTAGATTTTTTATTTACAATATTTTTTATTGAGTTGAGAATCGATTTTTTTGATGGGATAATTAATGATTTTTTAAATTTGAGTTGTTGTCAATTTGAAATGAATGTCATGTCTTATTTACTTATGTTCGAGCTGTGTGTTTCATATAAAATTGGCGGATAATTTTCTGAAATTTATTATGATGTGCAAATATATAGGCATCATTTAGTATTAGTATTTGGTGTTGGTGATTAATTTTATCATGTTGAGTACTTAGATGAATGGTTGTCGTGTTGGTGAATATCATTTAGCTTGATAATGGGTACGTACTTTGATATTTTGTGTTGGTGATTATTTCATTTGTAAAGTTGATTAGATTTTTGCTATATATGTTCAAATTATATTATTTTAATACATAATAGTATCGGTGATTACTTGATCATATATTTGCTATGTTTAAATTAGATTACTTTAATGCTTAAGTAGTGTTATTAAAAATTGATTAATGATGGAGTATTACACTATTAGTGTGCTTAACTTATACACCCCAGTTTTAACTTGAAGCATTATCGGTAAAATGATTTAATAAATTATTTTCTTCATTGCTATTATATATGTATTTTAACAAAAATATGGAATTGAAATGATTAAACATCTTTGTCACTGGAATAGTCAAATATTTTATTTCTTTCAATTAAACGTTGTTATTTTATATATATATGCTAATGATTGAATGTAAGTAAATATATATTATATATTTAACATAAAGTAAATGAGTAGATTATATAATGTATAGCTTGATAATTATATATTCGTTTATATGTGGGGATCTCACGGCTAAACAAGACATCCTTCACTTAAGATATTAAGTGAACCTTTCAACTGCTTATCGGACATACAATTTTAACGACGTCGAGATGATTTTAACGAAGCATTAAGAAAATTAAAAGAGTAATTATCTTGGCACGAAATGTTGGGTTATTGATGAATGAAAATTGGAGGGGTCTAGGATGGGTCTACCCTGGCCAGGACCCATCTCGCCAAAATATTCATGAGGAACTGCTCTGCCCCACTTAATTTTTAATTATTTTTAATATATACAATATCTTTCTTTTGACATTAAATAGTTAAAATTAAAATATATAATTATTTAAAATAATATTTCATATTTATATTATACTAAAAAGATTCATATGAAATATTTTTACACAAACATATATACATTAATATGTATATAAGTTTATATAAATACACACAATATTAACATTTAATTAAAAATTAAGTGATGAACAACATGGTGTGTATGATACAATAATAAGTCCATTAATAATGACGTATTTTTTGTTTATGGATAGTGGAACAGGCCAGGTTTGCAGTCTAAAAGCAATATTTTAATTAATGTGGATATCCTGCTCATTACATATTTGTCATTACAATTAATGTTATCGAAGATTTTACATGCAATATTCACCAGAGAAGTTCTCTTGCTAAACTTTTGATTAAATGTGATCTTATAATATTGGATGACGTTCTAATGGTGAACATATATTATATTGAGACTCTCGATACCACTTTGAAGAATATTATGCAACTCACATATCCATTGTCATTAATTTGAATTGCCTTCTGGTGGTAAGATCATGCATTGTGTTTGAATGTGATTTTCGTCAAATATTACTCATTATTTCAAAAGGAACGAGGCAGGATGTCGTTCATGCAACAATCAATTCATCTAATTTTTTGAATAATTGTATTCTCATGAAACTTTACTAGGAATATGAGGTTGCAAAATATGAGTCATGATGAAGTTGTGCATGAACTTATAAATTATTCTGAATGGATAACATTTATTGGTGATGATAGTATATGAACAGAAAAAGGTAGTATAGTAACAAAAATTGAGTATGAGTGTGACGTACAAATTTATGAAAATATTCATACATTTATTTTATATTGTTGAGAAATATAGATCACTCAAGGGGCTTGCGCCAATGGAACAAGGTTTATGTCATTTTTTCAAAAATATTTTTCCTGATTTTTTTAATTTATTTCTAGCGTTTAAATTTTTTATGTGTAGGTTGATTATAACCAGGTTGAGTGATAATGTTCTTGAAGCTAATGTTAGTGCTGGATAATTAACATTGATACCAAGACTTACATTGACTCCTTCCGATTCTATACCGTCTTTCAAGTTTCAACGTAGACAATTTACGTTGATTGTGCAATATGATATATCTATTAATAAAAGTAATGCACAATTATTTTCTTATGCAAGTGATTTCTGGCACAAGCTTATATTTAGTTATAATCAATTATATGTAGGTTCGTCTAGAATAACAAATCATCATGGTTTAAAGATTTTATTATGTTATGACAACAATCTATAGCGTTTCGCAAAATTTTTAAATATGCGTGATTTTAAAATTATTTCATATTTAAATTTCACTATTTTTCATGATTTTATTTTCTGTTAAATATAACTACGATTGATTTTAGATTATTGCATTATTTAATTAAATATAATTTATCTTTTATTACATAGTATTACATTGACATTTTTCAATTTTTTTTATTAATTTAATAATTTTATCATAGCATAAGCATCCTTACATTTTAATATTAGACATTAATTTTTATAAGATATATAATTAATTAAAATATTTGTAAAATCTTAAAAATTAAATTTTATTATTTTATAATTAGTGTTATAATTATAATAATAAACAATAATATACATTTATAATTTTTTTAAAATAATTAAAATTTAAAATATTGAAATATTTTTCAACATTTCAGACCGTGTGTTAGCACGGGTACCCCACTAGTTAATTTTAATAAGATTGTTGTTTTCCTGATCCAAAAAAATAAAATAAAAATTGATTCAACTATTGACAAACCTCTCAAAACCTTCTTTCACCTACCTCGTCAATAACCTTGGTGTCACAAGTATCGGTTGACCTTTAAAGATGTGGAATATGAGTTTTTATTTTGGTGGTTCAATTTTTAGTTCATTTATTCAAATTTTATGATCTAATATTAGCCGTGAAGTTATGCAAGCTCTTGAGAAGTTTGTTACTTCGTGATGAATCACAATAATACTTGAATATTAATTGAGTTATGCGAAAATTGATTAATATCCTATTAAATCACTTGATATCAGTTCTAAGGATACTTTAAAAAAAAATATATAGTATACGACTAGAAACTTAGTAATCTTTTTTAATGGAACTGATAAATGAAATATATCTTTGACAATTTTGTTTGCATGTGTCAAACTATATTTTTTTTTTATGCAAATATCTTTGTTTGTAATTTAATTATGCATGTTATTTGTGGGTTGAATGAGATAGTAAAGGATTTCTTATGTTTCTTCATTTTGTAGGTATATAATATTTAGATAGTTAAGGTTTTCTGTATGTTTTTCAATCGTGAGAATTGTCCATATAACATTAATTGTCCTTCATGTTCCTTAATTTTCCATCATTAATTATCTAATCTTTGTGGATTAAGTAGTTCCTTCCTATGCCTTATTTTGTAAATGTGAATGATTTTATGTGTTTCTGATTTTTTTTTTCTCTTGATTGTTTTTTGTCAAGATATATTAGAATGCTATCAAAATCGAAGCATCTCTGCTGGTTACGATAAATATGTGCTCAATTAAGTCGTGTGAGCTTCTAAATTATGTTAAATCTATGGTGTAAGAACACGGGGGCTAAGGACACAGTAAATGACATTGTTGAGGGTGAAATCGATAAGATAAGTAAGATTTTTTAAAGAATTGATTTGAATTCCTGGATTCAGTTGTGAAAATACTAGATGGAATTATTAATTTCCCATCTAACTCCAGATTTTAGTTATTGAATTCAAAGTTCAAGGTCCGGAAATTGAAAATTTGGGTGCCATTTCTGCAAGGTTATCTGTTTGCATATGCATTTGAGTGTTATTAATGTGATGCATATTTAGTTGTCATTTGTCTATGTACCAAACATTGATGGTAGTGTTTTTCCGTAACAAAGATAATATAATCTCAACGCCTCTAATTTTTCTTGATGGGGTTAGTTACTCTTCTTCTATTAAATTTCATTAGTGTACAATTATTAGAGCTGGTGTTTTTAATGATGTAGTCTTATTACCTCTATTTTTTCTTGATACGATTAGTAGGTGAGTTTTTTATCAGTTTATTATAAATAAATTAATTAATTTGTAAAATATGGTGACGGTATAATGTTTTATAAAATTATAGTAAAGCGTGTGGAAGCAAAGCATTATTTAAATTGGAATTGCTGAAATGTAAGAAGATTCAGTGGGAAAAGGTAAAAATTAATAATCTATATATTTAAAAAGTTAACCCTCATTTAATTGTTTTTTAATTAAATTAAATTTCAAAAAAATATTTGAATATTAAAATAAATATTCACTTACAAGAAAAAAAGGGATCTATTACTACATTATTTTTAATACAATGTAAAAAGAGTATATATTAGACCTTTCGATTAATAAACTAAATTCTTATAAAACCTAAAACTACGCTACTCTAACATAATATTCACTTTAAGAGCGTGCAAATAATCTTGGAACGTCTTAATATAAAAAGTGTGCAAATAATTACTTGAAGGGATTTATAACTTTAGATTTTATTTTATTTTTAATTAGTTTATCATAAACAAACTTTTTTTTCTCTCCTCTCCACCCGTTTAAGTTTTTTTAATTATAATTATATATTAATTCTATTTTTTTTTTATCTTTCAATCACTGTTTTTTTTTTTTCTCTGGGAAGATAAATAAAATTTTATTCCAAAACATAAACTTTCCAAAGATTAAAATAATTCCAAAACATATACATTTTCATGGGAAGAGACTTAATTACAAATACCTCATCTTATTTTTAAAGGTTTTAAGGAATATATAACTCACTCCACTATTAATTCTTCATATTTATAAAAACATTGCAAGGTATTAAGGTTAACGAGTAACATGAGGTTGCAGACTGAAAATTCTAACGATAATAATACACTTGATGAAATAGTTGAATTCTCAGATTGAATTTTAAAAGTTGGCGATAGAGATCTTGGAGACAGTGATGAGAATTTTGCGAATATTGATATTTTTTAAGATAGTTTTATTTTAGATGAATGTGATCATGTTGCTACTATAATTGAGATTATATACCCATGTGTCTCTGATAATTTTAATATTGGTAAATATTTTGAGGATATAGTTATACTTGCTCCAACACATGCATGAAAAAGTTGAAAACATTAACGAGACAGTGTTGGTGATAATACCGGGTGATACAAGGGAATATTTGAGGCCAATGTTTGTCCATCAGATTTTAACCATAGTGCTATATGACATGTGTTTTCAATTGTTTTTTTCAATTCTCTTAACTATTTTTTTCTACCGAAAAAATCTTTTGGTTCTCAGACTAGATATCCCTATAATGTTGCTTAGAAACATTGATTTGAAGTCTGACCGATTGTTACAAGATTTGGAAATCTCAACATTAAAACACAAATTCTTTTTAAAAAGAAGGTTGATAGTAAAAAAATTATTAACATTGAGTGTTTTAGATAATACGTCTTCCGTAAAATTTCGAATAAGACAATTTTCTAACCTATTATCTTTTGTAACAACGATAAATAAAATTATAATTATATATATATATATATATATATGATGTAATTGATACAACATTTTATTTTTATCTTTTAATAAAATAATAAATCTATACATGTTTTAAATACTATTTTTTAAATTAATAATATATTTTATTAATTTATTTCAACTTCACGTAAAACGCGGATCTTACACTAGTTTTAATATATTTAAATGAAAATTGGAGCATTTGAGGGATTGACATATGGAGATAAGATGAGTTATCCATGTCATTATTTGTTGCTTATTTTGCATGTATTTGATTATGGGTTGGGGTATATACCCCTCCAGCTTTGTTTAATGCACGCCCCCGATATGCACACTCCCCCTTTATATAGAAAAGATACATGCACTCCCCTTAAATTATCTTTTATACTCTTTCTCTTAAATTTTTTAAAGATAAATACACACCCCATAAAAATCCTAATTTTCACTGAACCCTAATTTTTTTTTCTTTAATCTCTCTTCTTTCTCCTCTCTAATTCACAGATGCGCACACTCCCCCAACTCATTCTTTCTCCTCTTTTTTTTTCATCCTCAATTTGCCGCCGCCATCCGCCCACCGTCGCCGCCATCCGCCACCATCGCCGCCATCAGCCCACCATCGCTGCCATCTGCCCACCGTCACCGCCTTTCGTTCGCCGCCGCACGAAGACGCAGTAGGTAATTTTTTTTTCTTTTTTCTCTTTTGCACAAGAATGCGGCGGCGACCGATCTCCCTCTTACTAGCGCCGCCGCCCCTCTTCGCCCCACTCCCAAGAAGCACCGCTCGTCCTCCCCCTTCGTCCAGCCTCCGCCGCTCGTCCGCCCAGGTAAGCTTTTTTTTTTCTTTTCTGCCTTTTCTCGATCCCGTCTCTAGCTTTTTTTTTTTTTTTCGACAATACTGAGTCTACCAAAACCACTCCCATCGATAAATTATGGTCGATAGGAGTGTTTTTTGTCGACCCAATATTGTCGAAAATTTCAAATTTTAAAAAAAAAAAAAATCTTTCGAAAAAATCTTATTGAATGGAGTGTTTTTGGACGACAAATCAGAGTCGACCGGAATTTTTTTGTTCGACAAACCAGTGTCGACGGGAGAAATTTTGGTCGACCCTGGATTGTCGAAAATAAATTTTTTTTTTAATTTTGAAATTTTATTTGGGGCGGCGGCGGTGTCAGCCAGAGGTTGGGTCGTGGCGGTGACTGCCGGAGGTTGGCCGGCGGCAGCGGCGTTCGGTGGGCGGCGGCTGGCTAATACCTTTCAAATTAGGGTTAAGGTTATAATTAGGGTTAGAGTTAGGGTTAGTTTAATTTATGGGAAGTGTATGTATCTTTTTTATGTTATTAAAAGGGTAAAATAGATATTTTATATAAATATTTAATTAATAAAAGTAAAGGGGGCGTGTATTAAACAAAGTTGGAGGGGTATATACCCAACCCTTTGATTATTTATCTTGTTATTGGGATGATGGATTTGTGATTAAACCATTAATTGAGTTCTTGGGCCTTAAATCAAGCCCAATATGATAAGATCAATAGATTTAGGCCGAATATGTGTAAGAATGTGCTTGAAATGATAGTTTTGTGCTCAGGTACAAGTATAAGAAGCTTGTTGGGATTTGGACCTAATTGTGATCGGGCGAGAGCTAAATGGGCTTGAGCCCCATCAGTCCTTTGAGGGTCAAATTCCAATATTTATGTGGGTTGGAGTATATACCCTCCATCTTTGTTAGATACACTCCCCTCCCATTTTTATTAATTAAATATTCTTGTAAAATACCATATTTATCCTTTTAGTAAAATATTAGAGATACATACAACCCACTTTTAAAGCCCTAATTTAATTGAATGGACCTTAATTTTAGGGTAGGCAGCCACCGCAAACATTTCGGCCGCCGTCAACACCTCCACTTCGGTCGCCGGCCGCCGTCAACACCTCCACTCTGGCCGCCGTCAACACCTCCACCACCTCCATCAGACGCCGCCAGCGCCACCACAAGAACATTCCAAAAAAAAAAAAAAAACGTAAAAATCTAAAAAAAATGAAAATTTCATTTTTTTCGACAAACCAGTGTCGATCGACACTGGTTTGTCGATCATAAAGCATCTAATCGACTATAATTTGTCGACGAGAAACATTCTCGTCCACAACATTTTACCGATTGATTTTTTTTTTAAAAAAAATAGAATTTTCAACAAGAAATTATTGACCCTAAACATTATGATCGACAAGAAATTATCGACCCTAAACCTTATGATCGACAACAATTTGTCTATCATAAGGTTTATGGTCGACAAATTCTCATTGGCTCGTTGAAAATGAAAAAAAAAACAAAAAAAAACCTACCTCTGTTTCGTGACCGTACGTCGGGGAGGAAGGAGGATCCGTCGAGGGAAAAAGTTGGGGCATGGCGGCGGGGGAGAGGAGGCGGCGGCGCTGGGCGAAGGGGCCGCCGCGTTACGCTTCTTGTTGCAAAAATTAAAAAAAAAAAAGCAAGCGGCGGCGAAAGGAAGCGGGAGGGGGGAGCCGTCCGGGGGGGAGAAGGGAGGGAGGATTTGTCGGAGGAGAAGATTGGGGCAAGGTGGAGGGTAAAAGAAGCGGCGGCGTTGGGCGAGGGAGCGGCGCCGCACCGCTGCTTGGATAGAAATTAAAATGGAGAGAGGAAGGGCCCCTTGAACGGCGGTCGACGGACGCCTCGTAGGTGGGCGGCTTGAGCGGCGGACGCTTCGTAGGTGGGTGGCTTGAGCGGCGGCCGACGGACGATGGCAGTGGGCGGCGGAGTTTGCCGTTGGGGAAGTGGCATGAAGACGAAGATGAAGCAGAGTGGATTTTGGGGAAAAAAATGAGGAAAATAGGGTTTTATAGGGGGGGTGCATTTATCACACTTAATTTTAAGATAAAGGGTATAATAGATATTTTGGGGGAGTGCATCTATCGTAAATGTGTTTTGAGGGGAGTGGTTGTATCGGGGGAGTGCATCTAACAAAGCTGGAGGGGTATATACCCCATCCCTATTTATGTAAAAGATTGAGTTAAATAGAAGACGACAAAATTGTGGGCCAATTTCTGAAGAATCGGAGCTGAGAGTTGAGGGACAAAGTTGAGAAAGCTGGTGGGCTTAGTCAAAAGCTAAAACGGATGAGAAAAAAGGGGAAGGGCACAGTTATACACACACAACAATCTACGGAGTACACCCATCGAACATTTTTTTTATTCTAAAGGGCATGTGAAATATCACATATACCCCTCGTGTGAAAAAAAAAAAAAAACACTACAAAAAATGTCTAAATTAGAGACCAAAGTTTTGAGACCGTCATAAAATGGTCTCAAATAAAGACTGATTTGAGACCGTTTTAAAAAAATTACGAATTTTGAGACCGATTTCACTTCAGTCTTTAATTTTATGTATTCAGACCATTTAGAGACCGTATTGGTGGTCTCTAATCCGAAATTAAATTTTTGATTAATTTTTTTTTGAGACCACATTAGCGGTCTTTAATTGGTATTAAGAATTTCAATTCCCAAATTTTATTTTGACCGTCATTTTTGTCCTCTCATTTAGAGACTGTTTTATGAATACGGTCTCTAACCCGTTTATAAACTCGTTTGTAACCCATCTATAAACCCTAATTCATTTGTACCGCTTCTTTCACTTTCACCCTACTCAATTTCTCAAGGCCCTCACTCGCGATTCTCTCTTGCTCTCCCGCCGCGACTAGAGTTGGCAAATCGGGTTGCCCAGCCCAGCCCATTGGGCCAAGCGATGTTCGTGGGCTGGGTCGGGCCGGTCCATGAATTATTGAGGCATATAAAATGTGAGCCCAACCTAGTCCACTGGGCTAGTGGGCCGGCCTAGCCCATGAAATAATTTAAAAAATAATATGTTTAGCAAAGATTATATATATAAATCTTGTATTGGTCACATACTCAAATAACAATTGTTATTTATACAAATAATTATAATTAAAAATATGCAATACTAATGTATTAACTATACATAATTCATAAACAATCATAATCAGTATAACATTACACTATATAACAACTTCAAATAAAATTATAAATAATTCATAAGTTCAAATTTCAAAGTCAAAATAAATTAAAAACACAATAATATTTAAATATAAAATACTTTACTTATTTTAATTGTCTATTTGCCTAAAGAAAAAATATTGATCGGGCCAAACAGACTATCAATGGGCCGGCGGGCCAAATTCAGCCTAGCCCATTAGGCCCATCGGATCAGGCCAAATAGGCACGGTTCTATATGGGCCTCTAATTTTCGAGCCTAACCCATACTAGGTTTCGGGTTGGCCGAGTCGGCCCATCGGGTTGGGCCCAAATTGCCGGCTCTCAAGACGATATCGCCGATGCCGCCTCTTCGCCGCCGCCTGTTGATTATCAATAGTCTCCACCGAATTTAAGTCAAGATAATCTTTGGGTTTTTCTGTTTTGAATTCTGTTTTAAAGAATTGATACTAGAATATTAAAAGATGAGAGAAATAAATTGATGAGAAAAAAATATTAGATGAGTATGAGATTAAATATAATAAAATAATAAATAAAGTATAAGTGAAATATGAAAAAAATAAAAAAAATTGAATGAGAAACTTATATTGTGGGATTTATAATGGGATGGAGGGAGTATATAATTAATAAAGAAATTAATTAATACATATATAATTAATTTTAAAAATTACTCAAGACATTTACTTGTCAAAGTGGTGGGTGCCCAGTAATGGGCACCCATCCACCCGAGATCAATTCCCACCGAGAACAAATAAATTGTCATTTAAATAAAGTGGGTGTGGGTTCGGGTCAGGTCGGGTGTGGGTTCGGGTGGGTCAAGTTGGTGTGGGTTCGGGTCGGGTGGGTCAAGTCGGATGTGGGTTCGGGTCGGGTGGGTCAGGTCGGGTGTGGGTCGTGTGGGTTCGGGTCGGGTTGGTCAGGGCATATATGGGTTCGGGTCAGGTGTGGGTTCAGTTTGGCCGGGTGGGTCAGGGTTCGAGACCAAATGTGTCGGTCTCTAAATTAAAGACCGTTTTGAGACCGTCTTAGGGCCCGAAAAAAATTCGGGCCAACCAATCGTTTGAGATCGTTTGTAGACCGCATTAGCGGTCTACAATTTAGAGATCTAAAAAAATCGGTCTATAATTTGAGACCGATACATGAAAACGGTCTCAAAATATTTAAAACGAACCTAATAGTGACCAACCAAAAACGGTCTCAAAACGGTATCTAATGCGTTTAGAGACCATTTTTACGGTCTCTAATCGGTTGTTAATAGAGGTGTTTTTTGTAGTGAAAAGAAACGAGATGAGTACACCCACCCACTCATTTCACACTAGGATCATCCATGCATTACCACATCGCCATAATTAAACCCTAAATCCATTCATCCCCACCATCACCACCATCATCAAAACATTCAAGGTGTTCGGAAAAAAGGAAAAAAAAAAACAGATTAAATGTTTGAAAAAAAACATGAAACACAGATTACATGTTCGAAATTTTTACGAAACAAACTCAAAGTGTTCGAAAAAATTTCATTTGTTCGAAAAAAAATATCGGAAGTTGTTCAAGTTGTTCAAATTTTTTTCCAAAACAATCGCAAGTTGTTCGAAAAAAGATCCCGAACAATTATAAAAAACCTAATTTTTACTAAACCTAGACTTGAGGCAAAATAGCAAAAAAATGGGGAGTACGACTTGGGAGAAGGAAGGGCCGACGAGGGGCGGCAAGTGAAGGGGGCGGTTTGAAAAAACAAACCTTGAAAAAAAATTGAACGGACGATGAGGGGTGCGAACGCCGCGAAGAGGGTATGCAGCAGCGGCGGCGGGATCGGCCGCCTTCGTCTTCAAACAATAGCGGCCGCGTCGGGGGCGGCGCTGTTGTGGGTGCCGCGACGACTTGGGGGAGATCGATCGGCCGCCTTCGTCTTCAAGAAACAGCGGCCGTGTCGGGGGCGGCACTGCTGTGGGTGCCCTGCCACTCGGGGGAGATCGATCGACTGCCTTCTTCTTCAAGCAACAGCGGCTGCGTCGGGGGCGACACTGTGGGGGAGGCGCTGCTGTGGGTCGACGACATGGGGAGGGGGTGGAGGAAGAGACGCCGTGTGTGAGAGGGGTGGAGGAAGAGACGTCATGTGTGGGAGGGGTGGAGGAAGAGACGTCGTGTGTGGGAGGGGTGGAGGAGACGCCGTTTGTTTGGTGGGTGTACTGAATTGAGAAATGAGAATGAATGAATAGAACTAGGGTTTTAATGAGATTAAGGGTATTTTCGGGTTTTCCAGATTGGTGTCCTCATCCCATTGTGTGTGTCCTCATCGCGTGGGTGTCCTCAATACATTGGTGTGTGTCATTAACCGCGCCCATAGGGGAAAGGATAAAGTTCCCCCCAAGATACATTCCTCAGCCCCAATTAATTAATAACATCATATTTGGTAACTTAGATACGAAATATACACACATAAACACTAAAACATTTTTTGGTCGGAAAATATACTTGATCATATTTTCCAAGGACCTAAATACACCTGAAAACACCGAGATTGAGCCTTTTGAGGAGCTTTCCACCAATAGTGATTGCTCCTCTTTCATTTATTGTGGATTTTCGGTTCTAATTTGAGCGTCGGAGTCCCCGCGCCGGAGATCCCTCTAACGTTCTTTTGTAGATGCTGAAGTGTGCGAGGATGACGATTGAAGAACAATCCAACGGGAGGGATGATTAGTGTGAAAATTGCTTGAAATTCATGGATTTATTTTACTTAATTTGATAGGATTTCATGCATTATTTACACTAAATTGACTAATTGCACTTGATTTGGAGAAAGAGTGTTGTTTGCTATTTTTATAGGTGAATTGATGTTTTTTAGAGCAAACACGTCTCGAATATATTGTGGAGTCAATCGAAGGAATAATACGAAAAAGAAAAATTTATATATGCGCTTAACAATTAAAAGGAAGAAAAAAATATATTGAGGCCCAATGCTTAAGGCCCAATTTTGCAGCCCATTTAAAAAGCAAGCTGCCATTATTTATGTAATTAAAGAATGGGCGCGGCTAAAGGCACCCAAGGATCCTATGAGTACACCCACCAAACTTTTTTTTCATCCAAGAGAGCTTGTAAAATGTCTTATATACCCCTCGTGTAAATTTAAAAGAAAAACGAAAGATGAGTACACCCACCATTATGTTAATCGATAAACTCTTCCCCACCACCACACCACTGCCCCCAAAATTCTTCCCCCACCACCACTGCCCCCAAATTTCTTCCCCACCACCACTGCCCCAAAAATCTTTCCCCCACCACCACCATAACATCCAAATTCCAAAAGAAAACAACCAAAAACGTTTGTACTCAACTCAGCCTATTCCATCGTCGTTCTTTCCTCCAATCTTTAGAATCCAATAGAAAGAGGTAAAATGTTCGAAAATTTTAAGTGAACAAAGGTAAGATGTTCGAAATTTTTTACAAAACAAACTCAGTATGTTCGAAAAAAATTCCAAAACAATTTAAATTTGTCCGAAAAAAAAATCGAACATCTTGTTCGAAATTTTTTCCAAAACAAACAAAAAATGTTCGAAATATTTTACAAAAAAAACTCTAATTGTTCGAAATTATTTCCAAAACAAACATAATATGTTCGAAAATAATTTACGAACTTCCAAAACAAACCCTAATTTTCTTAAATTTTTTAAAACCCCTAATCTTACCTGAAACGAGCGGGCGGCGACGGCGTTTCTGGTGGAGGGCGACGGCGGCCTCGACGAACGAGGAAGGAGGGCAACAGCGGCCGCGTCTCAGTGAGGAGGGCAACGGCGGCCGCGACGAACGAGGAAGGAGGGAGACGGCGGCCGCGTTTGAGTGAGGAGGCGACGACGGCCGCGTCTCAGAGGGTAGGGCACGGCGGCCGCGTCTCAGATTTTAGGGCACGGCGACCGCGTCTCAAAAGGTAGGGCACGACGGCCGCGTCTCAGAGGGTAGGGCACGGCGGCCGCGTCTCAGAGGGGAGGGTACGGCGGCGCTGCGGCGAGGGTGGAGGGGGTGCCGATGTGGTGGATGGGGAAGAAGGGGAGGGAAACCGGCGGAGGAGAAAAGGAAAACACGAGGTGGGTGTCCTGATTTTTTTTGGGAAGGAAAGGTATAGAATTTGGGTTTTATGTAGAGTAAGAGTATATTGGGAATTTCCACGTGGGTGTCCTCATCCGTTTTGTGGGTGTCCTCATCGCGTGGGTGTCCTCATAGGATCCTTGGGTGCCTTTAGCCGCGCCCTTAAAGAATGCCACGGAGATTGCAATTCAATTGCAAAGGAAGTTGGGCCACGCTCATTACTCTAGTCAGCATAAAACCAAATTTGGGCCCATTTTTTGAGAAGAACAAAGTTGCTATTAAAATGGATAGCGATTTCAGTAGCGGTTTCTGGAATATAAAAGAACACACAGAAGACGCAATAGAGGGGGGAGGCAATATACACACAGACGCTGGACACGCAGGAGAGGGCACAATTCCATTGGGGGAGAAATCTCTTCTCCTCCCCACCACTCCACTCATTAAATAGTTTAATTTGTTATTTCATTTCATATATAGATTTTAATTTAGTATTTCATTTTATTGTTGGTGAGATTGAAGTATTTGAAGACAATAGTGGTGCTTTCTTTCCTTATTTCAATATTAGTTGGTTATTTGATTTTAATTCATGTTTTGTAGTTTAATTTTCATGAGTTTTATTCTAGTTGTTAATTTAGACATGGGCTAATCTCTAATTGCTTTGGGTGTGGATGTTTTGATGAGAATTTAGTGTAATTGTGGATTAATTGCATGATTAGCTTATAATTTGGGTTTTTATATTTCTAGAGTTGTACTTTGATTGATTCATTTGATTGATCAACCCTATTAGCGAGCATGTTCGATTATGTTTATTGCAACGAGAGTTGGGTAGCATAATTGGGGGTGTGAGTGTGAGCTTTGATCAATTGAATAGAAGTTAATTAGTAATTAGCTAACCCGAGAGGGGGTTAATGGCTAGACCGACAACCTTAGACACTAAACGAGTAGAGGTCGTCTAGGAGTTTGGTGAGAGGGCGTTTCATAGGCATTAGTAACCGTGTTGAAAGTGCTTATGAAACACTATCTTAGGGGCTTATGGTATTTGGTTAGATCCTATAATTGCTAACCAATGCACGATGTTTACCTATGCCTTTCGAGGGGGTTTGCACACTTATGTGATAGCCTTTAGCTTGACCCAAATTTGTTGTAAAATCATGTAATTGGTTCACTAGTTCACTTAATTGCTCACAAAACGAAAACACTCGAGGCAATACCCTTCTCTTGCACTTTCAATCTAAAGTTAGATAGCTTGTTATTTCTTGTCACTAGTTCTCATCACTTTAGTTAATTTAGTTTAATATTTTTTGTGCTTATTCTCGAAAATTCATACAACATCATTTAGTTACTACAATAGCATGATAACTTGTAACTTTAGGGGCTCATTCTCACTCAATTAAGTCCTTGGAACGAAAATCTACTTGGGACACTTATCTTACTACTAACGAACCCATACGCTTGTGGGGATCGTATAGTTGTAAAAGTGTGCAAAATACGAACTAAGTCAAGGGATTTTATCCTAGAAAACAGATTGACAATCTTGTGTGTCATTTTTTTGACACATAAATCGGAACCCCCAATTCTTTCCGGCGAGTTTGAAGTTTCCGTTGAGTTTAAACTTAGACCATCTCCAGCGGTACTTCATAAATGGAGTTAAACTCCATTTATGAAGTTTTGCTCCCTCCAACCGTACTCTATTTTGAAGATTTGAAATAGAGTTTTGAATAGTAAACTCTATATATGGAGTTTACTATTCAAAACTCTATATTTTATAATTATTATTTTATTAATATTTACAATTTTGTATTACAATTCTATATTAATAATTTGTTAAATATAATTACAATTTTATTGTTATACTAATTTATAATTTAATTTTAATTGTGTAATTAATTTTATTTTGTGTATTATTATTACCTACAAAAAAATAACGTAAAATACAATAAAACATATATTATATATTAAATATTAAATACATTACATATTAAAACGGACATACATGCATTACCTAGCTATAACACCGACATATTAAAATAAGTGAACACAAACTGAAAAGAAATACATATACACATAATAAAAAATGATACACTAGTACGGCGAAATGTTGGAAAACTACAAATTTATTTACATTTTATGATTTTGATAAAATTAATAATATTTAATTTATAATTTAATTTACTAATTGAATATTTAATTGTATAAATTAATTTAAATACGAAGATAAATATATTATTTAATGATTGTAATATATTGAAAGTGATTAAAATAATAAATAAAGTAAGATATAGAGTTTCATGGTTGGAGAAGGTTTTTAAAATAGAGTGTGAAAAAGTGTATTTTGAAGTTTAGAGATCTTCATATGGAAGTTTGTGGTTGGAGATGGCCTTAAGACTAAAATTGGTCAAAAAATGACAAATATTAAATGTATTAGGACTTATTTTTTAACTGAAAATTTAAAGGATCTATTACGTAACTAAAAAATAAATTTTCTCTTTCTAATCTATTGAGAAGAATAATACAAAAATATATGCTTAATTATATAAAAGGTAATGATATTTGATATAATTTTAATATGTTTAAAGGGGAATAGTTGGAATATATTAAATAACTTTATATCCATGATAAGTAACGATCTAATAAAAGAGGTTTAATGATAAAAATAAGGTAGTTTTGAGGTTTTTGGAAGTTATAAGCTGATCATTTTATATGCTTTATTTTGAGGATTGTTTATATATATATCAATTCCTTATAAGAAATTGAGTTTAGTTGGTCAATTTTAAACCTTAAATATTCAAGAATATTGTGTATTTTTTTTAATTTTTTTTTATTGGTAATTTTTTTTTTTGAAAATGAGTGTGTTGAAAAGTGTAAGTTAATATTACTAAAAAGTGTACCACAATATTACTAAAAAGTGTAACACATTTTTTTTATTAAAAAATGTAAGTCACTATAATTGAAAAGTGCAACACAACTTTTAATGTAAAGTGTAAGTTATTATAACTAGAAAATGAAAGTTAGTATAACTAGAAAGTGCAATACAATATTATTAAAAAGTGCATGTCAATATACTTGAAAAATGCAACACAATATTTTAATGAAAAATGTAAGTTATTATAACTGAAAAGTGCAATAAAATACGACTAAAAGGTGTAACATAACATTACTAAAAAGTGTAAGTCACTATAACTGAACATATTGTTGGAAATTGTAAGTCATTACAACTGAAGAGTGTAACAAAATATGACTAAAATGTGTAGCATAACATTACTAAAAAGTGTAAGTCAATATAACTAAAAAATATTGTTGAAAATTGTATGTAGCATAACATTACTAAAAAGTGTAAGTCAATATAACTGAAAAATATTGTTGAAAATTGTAAGTTACTTCCTTATTTTCAACATGCACTTTTATAATTAAAAAAAATATATGTGAAAATTGTTAAATATGAGAGTTGAACACTAGACCTTAACATAAAATAGATTATGCCCAACAGTTTGAGTTATATCAAATTATCAATTAACATACATATTTTTCGCGTATTTATTTTTATTGTTGATCCTACCAATTTTAAAAAATGGACTCAATTCCTTACCCGAGACCTAGATTTATATGTTCCGGACATTACCAAAAAAAAATAAAAATGTTTTTTTTGGAAAGAGGATACCCTAGGAGAACTAGTTCCGTTTTTTTGGGTGTGCATATAGTATATTCTAAGTCAAGATGATGCACTACAAAATCTCGAGAATTGACGACGATTAATTACCGACAAAACAATATTTATTGGTATTACTGATGGATTACCAAGTCAACATGATTATCAACGTAAATAGTAAACCATCGGTGATACTGACAACAGATTTTTATTGGACATTAAAACGACATCGTATTGACATATTTTCTATAACATTCCTTGTACATATAAAGAAAAAATAAAGTTCTTAAAAAGGTGAGCAAGCGTCATTAATTTGACAAAAAATTAACTTTTCCCTCATTCAAAAACCTAAAAGGAAAATACATATTACTTCCTCCGTCCACTTTCACATTTTCATTTTCGAGACGTGTCACAATAATTTCTACACCCTTAAAATGAAAAACTATTTTATAAACTACACTTTCCCAATATCCTTATTTGATATTACTTTTGGACTCATACATACATACAAGTCAACTCATTGACTAAATATGGTCAACGATAAAAAATAAACGAAATGAGCGGAGAAATCGCCCGCATAGACATACACACCAATTTCTTTGAAAAGCATCGGTTACTTGACGAGTGAGACGCCACGACAGAGCATATTCGATTGCATCTTCTCTTACAGCCGCTGTCTCCCATTCCCTCGGAGGAGGAGCAACAAAATCCACTGCAGCAGCAGCCTACAAATACAAGAAACAAATTACTGAGATTAAAAGAGATGAGCATATCGACGAGCATTGGCTGAAGCCAGAAGAAAAAAGCAAAAAAGTGGCTAGCCAGCAGAAGAAGAGGACTCTGTTAATTAGAGTAAGCTTATGGGTGGTGGGTGGTGACTAACTGACCATATGTACCTCGTACATACTACTCAAATACGTCCATATACATTGTAAATTCATACAATTGCTCCAAAATACTCCGTACAACATTTAAAATAGTGTAGCAGCTGGACACGGTTACTAGCATGAATCTTGCCTATATATATGTACTCTCTCTCAGCTATTGTAAATATGAATGAAATACACAATTTACTCCCTCCGTCCCGTGATTATTTACACACTTTTCTTATTGGGACGTTCCAAAATTATTTGCACACTTTTAATATGGAAATACCCCACAAAATTAATAACCTCACAACATCATTTTATTTTCAAAATTGCCACTCCATCAAATAACCCAAAATACCCCATTTATCTTACATCATCAACCGCTAAATCTCATTTTTTTTAAAAAAGTGTCAGTCAAATTATGAAAAATCCTGGGAAGGAGGGAGTAATTCTTAACATGTGGTCGATTAATTCTGCATACAAATTATTGCAGGAAGCCCAAGATCTATGGAACAAGTTGGTGCCATTATCAAAGATTTCAAAAACTGATTTAAAAAACCACACCCAAAGTAAACACTCAAGGGAAATTTTCATTAGGGAATCTTGACCAATAAATTAAATTGGTTATCTGATAGTGCAAAATACTTATCATAATTAATGAGGCCAGTTACTTTAAAAGAGAATTAGCTACCTGATCATGACTGGAGACACATTTCTTATGCTTTTCAGGACCAACATCTGCCGTAATCACCTCGTAACCATAATTCTCCCTGCAGTATATAATTAAAGAAACAAACATGAAAACTCTGAAGATTCATCCACTGGACGACGACATTGCAGGAATCACATCAGATAACTTTTCGTATACACACCAACAAATAGGGATGGTAATTGGTCGAGCCTGGTATCTAGAAATAGTGATGGAGTCAGAACCTAACCGAAGGTGGTTCAATTATGAATAATAAATTCAGTTTTAATATATTTTAATAAAATTAAGTTTCACTTATTTATTCCGCTCATTATATACAAAATAATGTTCATACACTCGTATGCTAGCATACCTACTATTATTTGTTGTCTTAATTCTTGTTTAAATTTTTTAGTCATTTTAGCTATTTTTACCACGGTTCTCCTTAAATTACTCATATGCAAATCACTTTTATTTCTCTTTTTAACACTTTTTTTCAAGTCTTCTTGATAATTGAAGCAAATTATTGCATATTCCGATCCCTATTATTTTTCATCATTTATCACTCTATCTTTTATAATAATGAAGGATAAATTTATGAATTAAAAAAAGCACGTTTTTTAATTATATACTGGAGTACAAAACAACAAAAACAACGGATGAAGAAAATAATAATTGCACAAACTTAAAAATTGTTATATACTTATTAAATATACATAAATATTTATTATAATTATTTAAATTTATTTTCACATCATAAATAGATTGATATATATATATATATATATAATTTTTTAGTTGAAATATTATATTATATATAATCAATTTATATTGACCTAAAAAATTGTTGTTATGTACTATATGTTACTCCCTCCGTCCCTGAAAAGCTTTCATTTGATGGAACAAAGTTTAAGGAAAAAGTGTAATAATTAAAGCCTTGAAGGTAATTTTGTAAACTTTTATATATAAAGTAAATAAAGTAGTTTGATTGAGTGTATGGTGAACCTCAAAAGATATTGTATAAAGGGTAAATACGTGTATATCGTGAGAGTGACTATGAAAACTTTTAAGAGACGGAGGTAGTATATATATACTAGAGTAGTATATATTAGTACTCCTTTATATTCAAAATAAATGTCATTTTACATCATTGCATATATATATATTAATTAAGGAGCTAATTTTTTCTTTATATATCCTTAATAAATGTTTATTTATTCTATTAAAAAAATACATTTATTTAAGTTTTTAAAGGATTTTAATGGCAAATTAGGAAGAAACACAGTAACTATACATTGAAGTGTCTCTTAATATTAAAAAAAAAAAAAAGTCAACGACACTTATTAAGAAGAGGACGGAGTTATAATAAAATTAATATGCAAAATATATAAATATATTACACTAGTGGAAAATCTGCATAATACACGGGATTGGGGATAATTTTGTATATTATTATTAAATATATTTAAATCTTTGTTTATTAAATTCTATGTAATGTTCATATTTTTTAAAATGTTTACATATATTTATTAAGAGAATTGATAGAAAGAAATAAGAAAATGAGAAAAAAAAAATTAAAAACATGGCAGGGGCGAGAGTGATACCCCATCTCATTGCCAAGCACTCTCATATGCTTCCTGCGTCCATTTTTTTTTTCGTTCGAGTTAGGAACATATTTTATGTAAAGTTAATTATTTATGTAAAAAGTGAAAGTTTGAAGGTGAAGATGAAATACAGATGAAAAAGCGTGTGAGGTAGTATTTCTTTTTTAGAAAATGAAAATTATAAAATTGGTTAGAATGTGAGATTTTAAAAAAATGAATACTCAAGTTTATTGGCTTTATTATTTTGTATAGAATTAAAGAATATATTTTTTGATACATTTATTCAACATTAATGTTTTTTTCTTTTCTTTTCTTTTCTTTTCCTTTCCTTTCCTTTTTTTTTTTTTTCCTTTTCATTCTAACTTTTCTTATAAAAGAAAGAGAGAGAATAGAGGGATACATTAACACATTTTCAATAAAACAGAGATATTGTAGAAATTACATAGGGATAATTTAAAAAAAATTGTGGTAAAAATAATAAAAACGACAATTTTTTAAAAATAAAATTTAAGATTAAAAGCGAGCAACTTTATGAAACCAGTGGAATATGAATTAACATACCTAAGCCAAGGTACAATTAGAGAGGGGTCTAAACAACCACAGGCCAGCACCAGCCTTTTACCACAACGAGTTTTCATCTCCTTGTAACTAGCCAACGCCAATTGCATAGCTGCATGCATGCATTCAAAGTCATTTAATTCTCTCTGAATAAATTCATACATTTAAAAGAGCCATCAACCTAATAAAATTCAGAAATACATTCAAAATAAGGAAACAACTAATTCCTAACCTTTCTATGTTGGGACGTTTCATAATAGTTTACCGGCCCACTCAACAACCTCCTAACATTTCTCCTCATGTCATTACTTGAAATAGAGGGAGTAGTATAATTGAAATTAAATAGTGGACATCATATATATATATATATATATATATATACCAAAAAGCTGCTAGCAATAAAGGAGAAATTAAAATTGTATAGAGCATTGCAAGGAGATGTAGTGATACCAAGATTGTGGGTATTTTGGGCGATTTGAAGATCATGAAATTGAAACCCTGCAGTACTGACTTTCATAACTAGCTGCCCCTGTCCACCAGTAAACAAGACAAAATTACATGCACTTTGCATGTTCATATATTACTTCTTACAAAGTGGAGTACTAATAATATTAGTGGTGTATATATATATCCACTGCACATTTTTGGCTACCTGTAGTTGTGAACCCATCTTTCTGAGGCAGTGAAGTGTGTTAGAACTGCGAACCGAATCTGCATTTGAACAGAATAATCAATGATATATATACTAACAAGGAAAAGCTAGAGTTTATGTTGACGCAGCTAATTAGCAATACAATAGTATCAAGAGCAGAACCATAATTGTTTTGTTAGCTAGGAACACTCTTGAAATGCTTCATTTTTTAAAATGTTCGTTCGATCCTGGTAGTGGTAACAAGATCAAGGTATCAAAACAAGGTGAATCAGACTCGTAATCAAGGCATAATTAAGCTTGCAACTTGTTTGTTTCGACGATGGTTCAAAAATAGTTGATAAATTATGTAAAGAGTTAAATATGTATATTTAACAAATATTAGTATGGATAGTAAGAACTCTCTTTTATTTATGCAATTTTTTTTTTTTAAATTCCCAAATATTAGGGTAGCCGTAGCCCTAAGAAGGGAGGCTCAATTAATTAACCCATGATAGTAGTGTACCTCTTTTAGAAGTAGGTGCAGCTGGGAAATGGAGATTGGTGGAAGAAGAACAAGATTGAAGTACTTGCAAATGAGCCATCCCTGCGCCCAGCTGATCGAAATCGCAGCAAATTCATAAGTACTATTAATTTCGGAATCCTATTTATATATATATATATAGTATACTGATCGATGCTGAATTATATTAGTTGGGTTCGATCAAGCAACTAAACAATTACAAATTGTGGTTTAAAATCCCGAAAATTGAAATACCAAATTGAAGATCGGTACTCCGGCGGACGGAATCGGCCGGTGAAGTTGCCGGAGAGAAACAGTAGAAACTTAGAGCGAGCAGAAACAGTAGAATCTATGTTAAAATCATGTTAGCTAGGGTTTTTTATAGTAATAAGGGAGTACTAATTGCATCTAAACCCTACATAAATTTTCATTCCTGTAAAAGATGGCCTAGAAGTGAGTGAGTGATGACGTCAGGTGCGGAAACTTATAAGAGCACAACAACTAGAAAGTAGCTAGAATCTATGTTAAAATCACGTGATCGTAGGGTTTTTTTTTTTATAGTAATAACTGGAGTACTAATTACATCTTAACCCTACAGAAATTTTCATTCCTGGCCTTTAATTAAACATCAGGAGATGGCTTGGAGGTGAGTAACGTCAGGTGGGGAAACTATTGCCATAGCTAGACATGTTCATAAGGGTAACCACGGTTTAAAGTTTGGTCATTTTACAAATCGAAATCGAACTGTAACTGGAATGATTACGATTATGATTTTGAACCGTCGATTTATCTAGTTTTGATTTTTTTCTTTCTTTAAAAAAAAAATAGCTCATTTTTTTATTTGTTTTACCTCATTTTTTTAGAAAATAAACTAGTACTACATAAGAGATGAGAGAGGTTGATGTGAAAAAATGAGTTGAAATAGATGTATTTATTATAGAAGAATATTTAAAAAAAAATGAAAAAATAGGTCAAACCGTTGGTTTCGATTTTGAATTTCCGGAATCGAAACTGTAATTTTAAAGTTACGGTTCGGTTTTCAAATCAAAACCGACGGTTAAAAATCAAGCGGTTTGGCCGGTTCATCTGGTTTCGATTTTGCACATGTCTACATAACACTGATCTAATATATATTAAAATTTAAAATTGATTTTTTTAATTAGTAAAATTAATTTAATAAATTATTTTAATAGTGAATTTATTTTAAAAGTCATTTTAAAATAAAAGTTATATATATTGCACTTTTAGTACTCTTATTGATAAATAAAATATATAGTAAATTTCAAAAGGATTTATTTTACATGTTTAAGACTATTATTGATAAAATATGATAACTTTTGTGTTGCTTTAGTATTTTTAATTGTAATTAATTCATATAGAAAGATTAAAAAAAAAAAAAAGCCCATTATAAAAAAAAATGATCAATTGTTTAATTTGTTAATTTTACATCACTTTTAAATAATTAAAATAAATAAGAACTAACACCTGTGTAAAATTATTTCACATGAAATATATTTAATTAAGACAATTTTTATAAATTTGTGAGTAAAAAGTCTGGATCCGGATCGTCCAAAAAAATTGTGGATCACAAGTAGGTGGTTTATTACATGACCAATATATTGTTACTATAATGCAAAAAATTACTACTACATGTCAAAATATATTTCGGAAAATTTACCCAAAAAACTAGATGTTCAAAATATTTTTGAACTTGTAGTAATACACTTTTAGCCTTGTAGTAACAATAATTTATTTTTATAGTAACATAGTTTTAGTCTTTTAGTAACATAATGTTTTTGTCCTAAACATATTTGTCTTTGTAACAACATTAATATTTTTCTATTACAAGACCAAAAATATATTACTATTTAAATTTTAAAAATATTATGACAAATTCAATCAAAAGAAATTAGGTGTTCAAAATATTTTTTTTATTTGTAATAGTACACTTATAACCTTATAGTGATAATATTCTGGTCGATCATGTAATAAAACAATACTTAAAACTACTGTGCAATTAAAATTGAAATCGGTACCAGAATAACCGTCCGAACCAGTCGATTTTAATTTGAAAACTAAATCGTAACCTTAAAATTATTATTTAGTAGTTTATTTTTTAAAAAAATTGAAAAAAAAATAAAAAAATTAACGAGTGAAAAAATAAAAGAAAAAAACTCAAACTGGTATTACTAAAGTCAAATAAATTCAATTTTCTCACCGAAAAACTTGGCTGCTCCATCCAGCGCGTCGTCCATCACAGCAAAAATTCTTGGTTGGGGACTGCATAGCGTTGATGAAGACCGGCATGTTTCTGGTTTTGAATTACGCCTAAAAAAATATGTTTATTAGTGGAAGAACAACCTATCATCATATATATATATGTAAGGTTGACTTTTCGAGATCCCATGGACACACGGAGGAGGAGGAGACGCATCCGCTGTCGGAGCTCCTCCGTGCGCCTGTCATCTTTGATCTGAAAGTCGCCGCCCCTCACGCCTGGACAAAAAAAACCGCTGCAGGCGTGTGGAAGGTAAGGATGCTTTGTTCTGTACGTAAGTGCAGGGACATCTCTTGTTAGTTGAAGAATTTTGTCCCCGGCGCGTATTTTCTCTAATTTATTATTAGTATTTAATATTAGTATTAGGTCATTCCCCGTCCATTGAAAGCTCTTTTTCGTCTTTATTCGGTAACTTTTAGTTTTGCCGGAGAAAGTACGTAGTATTTTTTTATTTTTTTTGTCTTGGTTCGAGAATTTCACCGTTCACTTGTGGGATCGAAGCTGTTATACCCGATCAAAGAAGTCAATCTTTGACAAGTCAATCCTAGTCACCAGCTTGCGTGGCGACGACTAGTCAACCAAGTCATACGACGACTAGTCAACTTTATGAAAAAAATGTAATTGTGTGCTCGCCCAAAGATGTTGACGAGCACATATAGAGCTAGCTAGATAAAGATAAATATAAAAGCCTTGGAAGAGAGTATGGAGCGTGGCGAGCACGACGAGTGCGACCACCTTCCATGAAGATGACCGGACGACCAGGTCCTCCGGCGACCACCGTGGCCCAGCTCCTCGTTCCCGGCGAGGACGACCACCAAAGAGGCGGTTTAGCATTTAATGCAGCGTCCCATCACCTTTATGTGGTGGGATTTCAGGTTCAATATAGGCCCGCCACGTGTGAAGGTCGGGCAGCCCTAAAAACCTAGTATATAATGCCTAAAAGGCTCATTTGTAAACACAAGTTAGATTTTCCCTACACACCCCAACCTAAAGCAATACACCTCCCAAAGCTCAATGCTTTTAGCTTCTCCAATAAGCTATTTCTTGTGTTCTTCATTGTTTATCTTTAAGATCACAACAAATCAATCCGTTAATTCGATATTACACATAATCACCCCGTTTAAAATACATGTTTGTTTAGTGCTTACGAAAGTCCACATCAACCGAACAAAAGCACGTACAACATTTGGCGCTAGAATGAGGGGGTCTTTTACGTGTTCTTCATCAAAGTTTCAACCTATCATCGAACGATCGACTTGCAAACTCCTCATTTCAGGTTTTAATAAGTAGAAATACCTTTTAGAACATCATCTACGTATTTCATACGTATTTTAATTATCTTCGTGTTCTTGAATATTTTCGGTATTCTAGGCATATTTTGGAGTTTGATCTCCTTGTATTTCTGTTTTTAGCTCTCTTTTGTTGTTACTTTGCAAATTTGTAGTTGTAATAACACGTTCTTTTGCGTAAGAACTCGAATCTTTGGTTTTTTAGCGTCGAAAGCTTAGGCCAAATTCATATCTTTGTAACCGTTTACCAGAAATTACTCTCAAAAGATGTCTCATCACACCAATCAAGACGGAATTCCGCCTCCCGTAGGGAACGAAAACCCTCTACCACCAATAGCTCTGGTGGCCAATCCATTGGCAAACATCAATCTTGGGGAAATCTTGAATGATCCCCAGCACTTAAGAGAATTCACTGACTACCTCAACGGAGGAAGAATGAAGTTATGGAACTTGAAAAAGCCAAGGATCAGGCTTTTGACAAAGCTCGAAAGGCGAAGGCCAACGCCAACAATAATGATGAGGACGAGCACTCCTATCACTCGTACTCGGTACATCCCCGCGATAAGGGGAAAAATAAAGTTGACGAGCGCTCCCACAACAGTCATACTAGAGACTCACAGGGTGGTCGGAACTCTGTTTTCAATCACGTGGGCGATAAGGACCCGAAAGCTCCTCGCCCAATACCTTTTAAAGTTGGGGGCCAACCAGAGAAAGATGGCCAACCTAAGAAAAATGACCACATAGACCGTGGTGGGAAGAAAGATCAAGGAGACAGAATCTCCGCCCTCGACCGAGTAGGGCCAAACTCGCGAGCACTAGCGAGGAGTTATCGCAGCCATCTGCCAGAGTGATCACGCCATCATTCCCCCGGACGATCACACCGAGACTGAGAAGATCGTCCGGTCGCATCACACGGGAGCCGACGAGACGAGATCGTCGTCCCCCGACCACAGACTGCCGAGGAAGGGCAAATTGCCCAGTTCATCGAAATACAAAAACAGATGAAACTGGAGATGGAGAACTTATGCGGATTTCCATAACCGGGCTGGAAGCCTCATTCAGATGGAGGAGATAATGGACGCCGCCAAGGCTAACGAGCAGCCTGAAGCTGCCAAAAAAGTATGGCCGAAAAAGAACTTTACCGCTGGGGAGCCGTCCCAGCCAAAAAAGTTAGTCAACCAAGGGAACAGTGCTCGCCCAGCAAACTTCAAGCCGTTTGAAGAGGCACCAGAGATCACACAGTTCAGAGAGACCCTTGTTTTTTATCCAAGGGCCATTCTCGATGCAATCAGGGGAAAGAATCTGCTCCCCCCGGCGAGGGCGATGCATACAAATGAGAACAATTTGGACGGGAATAAATTCTGCAACTATCACAACTCCATCGGCCACCACACGAATGGGTGCCGAGATTTAATGAAGAATTTATACAAGTTATACAATGAGGGCAAGCTCGCCCAGTTCATCAAACCCAGGAATGGGAATGCCGACCACCGTGGTAAGAAGCGTCGTGACGACGACGACGGAGGCGACGAGGACCTCCGTAAAAAAATTAATCGCTAGAAACTGCTCCCCCCAATGCCGAATGGTCCTCCTGGCGACGTCGACTTTGTGGGCGGAATGTGCAATGTCATTGAGGGTCCCCTTGGGGGAACTCAATCTGGGATGGCTCTGTCTGTTCGCCGACAGCAGAGCGAGATGCGAGCACTCAACAACGTGCACCAGGTGTGCGTCGCCCCGGCTGCCGAGAAGCCCCCATCCCACCAAGTCCTTTTCACGGACGACCATCTACAATATGCTTATTTCTTTAAGTAGATCTCCATTCAATCTCTTACTGGTTTTCAAATATTTATATATGACTTTAAGCCACGTCTTAATTAATCTCCCTCTTGCTCTTTTTAAAGAACTTAAGTCCATCAATCTAACTCGATGTACGGGTACATGTATAGGCCTGTATTTTACATGTTCAAATCACCACCATAAACTATACTCTTGCATCTTCTCTTCAATGAGCACAACACCTAACAACATTAGAGCGAATGTATTAGTTCCTCACTTATCTCTCATAATTTTACCACACATTAACGAGCATGCACATCTGTGCCACACTCATTTTATATTTGTGGGATGTATTTAGTGTTCAACATTTTATCTCATATAATAAGATTGACCTTATAATAGTCCGATTGAACTTCTCCTTTGATCGTAGTGGCATGTTGGGTCATCCTCAGCCTAACTCGAGAAAATTTCATTTTACGTCTTGTAACTTAGGTCTAATCCAATTTACATCCTTTAAGTTTGTACTTTTTCAATTTATGTCCTTTTTGGTCCAAGTTACGTCCTTTCCGCCGAAAAATTTTAAAACTCAGCGGAATGTGAGGAATAAATTGGGATTCCCCAAATAGTCCAATTTACGTCCTTTAAATTTAAAAATTAAAATTTAATAATTAAAATTTTCTAAAAATCCCATTAAATATTAAAAAAATCTAAAAGTATCTCCTTAAAATTAAGAAATATAAAATGTGTAAAATAAAATTCAAAATATATCACTAAAATTTCGAAAAAATATCATTACAAATTATAAAATGTGTAAAATAAAAATAAAAAAATAAAAAATTTTGAAAATACAAAAAATAAAAAATTCTACAATTCGAAGAATGGAAAATGTGTAATTTAAAAATTAAGAAATTCAAAATCTCATTAAAATTTCTAAAAACTCTAAAAATCTCATTAATTTATTAAAAATGTGTATTTTAAAAATTACTAATTCTAAAAATCAAATAAGAGTAATAAAAATTATTAACATTTCATTAAAAATCAGACTTGATTCGAACTCGTCTACCATTGAAGTTCTGCTCGAACTCCTAAAAAATTTTGGTCCCACGAGATTTTCCAACTCACCGTCGAGGTTGAGTGTAAGTTCCACACCTTGATCAATTTTGGAACCGTCCCAAATTCATTTTCACAATATTTTTAAAATTTTGGAATTTTTTATTTTAAACATTTTTTAAATTTTAGTTTATAGATTTTTTTATTTTTATGAGTTTTTAGAATTTTTTTTTAATTACACATTTTCATATTTTTTGAATTTTAGAAATTATAGATATTTTTATTTTTATGATTTTTTAGAAAAAAAAAATAAATTTACACATTTTCAGATTTTTTGAATTGTAGAATTTATAATTTTTTTTAGATTTTTTATATTTATTTTACACAATTTATAAGTTTTTAATGAGATTTTTAGATTTTTAATGATATTTTAAGAATTTTTTATTTATTAATTTATAATTTTCAAACATAAAGGATGTAAATTGGGCTATTTGATCGGATTTCCAATTTTCCGGTGGAAAGGACGTAAATTGGATTGAAAAGGATGTAAATTGGACACCCTAGGACGTAAATTGAAAATGTGAAAACTTAAAGGATATATTTTGGATTAGGCCTAAGTTACCGGACGTAAAATGAAATTTTCTCGCCTAACTCTAAAAATACACCCGAGTGAAGTTTCTTAATTATACTCTATTTGGAAAAAAAAACTTTCTCCAACTATAAATTATATATGTCTTATTTTGTTTATTATTTTATTCATTTTCAATATATTATAATTATATTTAAACAATTATATTTATATTAATAATTAAAAAAAATAATCAATTTTTTTATAATTAGATATCCAATTAGTATATTAAATTATTAATTAAATATGATTGTAATTTTTTTATCCAAATTATAGATGTAAATAAATTTGTAATTTTTTAATATTACTTTTATTTAAACATGAAATTACATGACATACATCAACTTAAAAAGTAAATATAATCAAATACTAACAATATACAACCCAATTACATTCATTATACAAAAAAATACACTAAATAAGAGCATCACTAAAAAGTGCAAGAAACACTTCAAATCGGGTGCGCTTAGTCGCTCACCATGTGGAATTTCAACATCGGGGTAGTGTTTAACGGTAATCTGTAATTTTGCATTGGTAAATAATAAAAGTTAAAAAAATAAAAATTATACAACTAAAAATCGTAATATATTTTTATACAACAAATGAATTGTGTAATTTAACAAATGAACTATAATTATAATCTCAGTTAGTTATATAATTGTATTTATAAATGAAAATAAAATACTACTAGTTCCCTCCGTTCCAAGGAAATATGCACCGTTGAAATTGCACACATTTAAAAAAATATAAGTTAAAGATATAATGAGTAATGTTTTGAGAGATAACTTTATAAACTTTTAAGAATAAAGTAAAAAAAACGTAGATTGGATGTAAACAAAAATATACGTATGATGTGCCAAAATTTGCACGAGAGGATTATATATCCTCGGGATTAAGCGTCTTGTTCTTCAAACACGGATAATTGCTTCAAGTGTGTTGCCTTCGTTCAAAACCTTCAAGAACCTGCAAAGAACACGCCGGAGGGGAGTCCGGCGTGGACACTCCGATGCCTAAGTCAGTATAGAGTCTATTAATCTCTCCAAGGATCTCGGGATCCTTAATATATGAAAAACAGTTCTTAAAAGATCTCCCAAAGGTATATTGTATTCAGTTTAGTCAATGCGTAATGTACGAGAGTCTAACCTGGAAATCTCCTCGATTTTACCTATTTATAGAGATGTTAGCTGGAGAGGAAGTCAAGCCTTCCTCCTTTTCCGGAACTACCCGCCAGACTCGGTCCTGCGGAGTGGACGAAGCCTTCTTTCCTCCACTTCCCGAAGACTCGGCCATATCTCTTCTTTATTTGACTTGGTTTCCCCGGATAATAGAGGATAAGGTCCACTTTCTATCGAGTCTAAGCCGAAAATAGCGGAACCTCCCTACATTCAAGGCTCACGAACTTCCTCCAAAAGTAATTCTTCTGGAAGCTTCTCTTTGGCGGTAGCTCCCTCCAAAGGGATCTCCCGAGAGGATTTCTCCTCAGAGCATATTTCATAGTCTGATCCTTTCACTTTTATCTTATCCCCTATACACGTGTCGACTCCTTATTAGGTGACATTTTTAGGCCGCATCATCACTCCCCCCTACTCTCGTAAAAGGGAGACATCCTTTTTTAGAGTAGAAAAATTTTCCTAGAACTTGTTACAAAGGTCCTCCTGGAGAAACGTGTATCTTCCCTGCTTTGGAGAGGAAGTTTCAAAAACGTCCTTCTCCGAGGGCTTTCCCGCCTCCAATTCTGGGAGACTTTTCGGCTTCCGCGCGTGGACTCCACGCGATCACCTTTCTCTCTCTTCTGTTATTCTCCCGAGGAAAACCCTCGATTTTTCCCCCTATCTTTCCTCATTTACTTCACGCAACCATCTCCTTTTTCTCTCTTTACTTTTCAAATTTCACTCCTCCCAAAGATTTCTCGTCGTCTTCATCCTTCTTCTCCGGTGTTCTTCACCTCGAGTCTCTGCTGTCGTCAACCGCCTCATCTGATTCCATAGCCCTTCTACTTCAAGGTAACCCAGC
This sequence comes from Galeopsis tetrahit, assembly GCA_963675135.1. Taxonomy (NCBI): domain Eukaryota; kingdom Viridiplantae; phylum Streptophyta; class Magnoliopsida; order Lamiales; family Lamiaceae; genus Galeopsis; species Galeopsis tetrahit. The sequence continues at coordinate 21,713,880 of OY776122.1, read as the reverse complement.
TATTCTTTTGTTCTTCTTTTATTAACATTGTAAATCGATGTCAAATCCTCCCTCTCCGCCGGAAGCTGCCAGCCAAAATTCCTCTGAAGCGACTCCCTCTCTAATGGGGAGTCCAGAGAATAGGATTTCCCCCGCTTCCCAAATCGACCATACTCACCTAGTTGACCTTGCTCACGCCTATGGCTTTCCATCGGAGTACGCCTTTCGTGCTCCCCGCTCCGATGAACGCCCAGATATTCTCCAGCCTCGGACCCTTGCTTTTTTCGAAGCCCATCTTAGGGCCGGACTACGGTTTCCGATTCATCCTTATCTGGCTGCCATATCCACCCGCATGCAGATCCCTCTTAACTAGTTTACTCCGAATGCTATCCGTACCATGATAGGGTTTTACATCTTGGTGAAGGGAAATGGGGGTGACCCATCTGCCGAACTATTTCTGAGCCAACACTCATGTAAGGTGAATGATGGTTTTTTCTATGTTAGTGGGCGAAGGTCCCGTGTTTGTAAATTTCTGAAAAAACTCCATGAGGAAGACTCATCTTGGCGAGATTACTATTTCTTTGCTACCAGCCCTACCGATTGGCCATTTCCTCACGGGGATTGGTTATTCCAAAATCCCGGAGTGATTCCTCCTCCCCTGAAAGCTTACTCTGTTTCCAATCTCACTATTATGAACAATCTCAACACTCATACCCGTTTGCACGACTATTTCGATGTTATTGCCATTTGCAACAATCCTCGCATCCTCTCCCACTTCGGCTTTTGCCCTCAAGATTTTCCCTTAGGTTCCCGAGATGGTAAAAAATCTTCTATTGCTATATCTTATTTCTTGCATGTGGCTGTTTTTCTGAGTTCTGAAAATTTTCTTGATTATTTGTAGCAATGAGTTGGTTGACTCATATCTCCCGAGATGCCCCTGCTCTCAGCATAGTGAAGACCCCTGTGTTATCCGCTCCAGAAGATATTCCAAAGGCTCCTCCGTCTCCCGCTCTCGAGAGCTGTGCAAAGACTCCGGCTCCAGAGGGTTCTTCGAAGATTCCTCCTCTCCCTAGTTCCTCTACTCAGGTCCCAGGCTCAGTTGCCAAGAGAACCCGTTCCTCTGCCAATGCGTTTTTTTCCGAATATGGTACATCTAAGAAGAAGAAGGGGAAAGTTACCCGTGCTGAAAAGGGAACTCCTCCTTCTACTGTTTACGAGCCTCTCCATCGCCTCATTGACCGATGTCCTGCTCCTCCTGATGCTGAGTTGTCCGACCCGCCTCTTCCTGAGGATCGACTGATTCGCGGCGCTCATCTTTTCTCTGAGGTATTTTCTGGCATTTTCCCTTTTTATAATCTTTGCTTTCTTCATATCTTCAGGTGTTAATTTCTCTTCCTTTGTAGTTTGGTCTCACCTATACTAAGATACTCGACCAAGGCGTTGAGATGGTAGCTGAGCTTGAACTTCTCCAGGCTGAAGCATCCTCTTTCCAGTCAACCCTCAAGGGTATCACCACAGAGAAAGATAAGGTCCATAAGCGAGCTCAAGCTCTTTCTGAGGAGTTGTCCCTCCTACAGGCTCAAAGCAAGCAGGATGTAGCCAGGATTAAGCGCCTGGTGTTAGAGGTGGAACGGATGGAGCGCGAGCTGCCAGATGTCGGGGTGCAGGCTTGCATTAAATCCTTATTCACTTCTTCTCTGGGTCAAGAGTTCTTGGAAACTCTTCATACTCAGTGGCTATCCAGCTTCTTAAAGAGCTCGAGCTTCCTCTGTGCCATGGGGCCGCACATCCCTCATTTCATCGACCACGGCTTCAGCAACGCCGTAGCCGAGCACTCAGCCCCGGGGTTTAATGGAACTTACTCTCGCGAGTTCCACTTGGACCGGCTTGCTACTCCTCCGAAATTCTTGGGGGATCCTAAGGAGAGCCCTGATAGTCCTTGGTGGCTACCCGGAATGAGTCAGGCTATCACCAAACTGCAAGCTGTGAAGGTAGGTATGGCTGATCTGAAGCCTCTGGAGCGTCTGGTTTATCCTTATGACTCCGCTCTAATCGCGGCAACCACAATGGATGGAGGAACTGGCGTTGCAGACACCATGGGAGGTGCCACGGGTCCGGAGGAGGGCGGAGGATCTAGCAATCATGCTGCTGAGGAGGGTGGCATTGTCGAAGGAGTTGAGGTCGAGGGGGCTGTTGCTGAAGGGGATGCTGTTGAGAAAACAGTTTAAGTTTCACATTTCTATGATCACATCAAACAATTTATTTTTCAGTTGTTTTGCTACACTCTTTACTTTCTGCTCATACTACTTGCTCTCCATACTTTGTAGGGGACCCCACACTCCTGGATATGTGGGGGCTTTTTTGCAGCAGTCGTATTAGCTTGGTGTTGGATGTTTTTGTTGTCTTTTTTTTTGTGCATGAGTAACTTACAAGACCAGCAAAGAATGTGTTGGAGGTGCGGCTTTTCTCCTTCCCCCCTTTTGTTGGCCTTGTAGGCTACGTTGAAACCACTCCTTGACTGTACGGTTTTTTGTTTTTGATTTCGGGTGGCTTGGTTGTGGGAGGTCATCCTCCCTCTTCTCTACGTACTTCTTACTCTCTTATTCCTAAAAAGATCTTAATTCACAAAATCTTTTCGTTTCAGTAACCCACTTGGGTCTCAAGTAAAGTGAGGGCTTCCTGGAGCACCTCGGCCTCTAGGCCTTTGAGTGTTTATCACTCTTATTCTTAAAAGATTTTAATTCGTAAAATCCTCTCATTTCAGTAACCCACTTGGGTCTCAAGTGAAGTGAGGGCTCTCTGGAGCACCTCGGCCTCTAGGCCTTTGAGTGTCTCTCCCTCTTATTCTTAAAAGATTTTAATTCGTAAAATCCTCTCATTTCAGTAACCCACTTGGGTCTCAAGTGAAGTGAGGGCTCTTTGGAGCACCTCGGCCTCTAGGCCTTTGAGTGTCTCTCACTCTTATTCTTAAAAGATTTTAATTCGTAAAATCCTCTCATTTCAGTAACCCACTTGGGTCTCAAGTGAAGTGAGGGCTCTCTGGAGCACCTCGGCCTCTAGGCCTTTGAGTGTCTCTCACTCTTATTCTTAAAAGATTTTAATTCGTAAAATCCTCTCATTTCAGTAACCCACTTGGGTCTCAAGTGAAGTGAGGGCTCTCTGGAGCACCTCGGCCTCTAGGCCTTTGAGCGTTTCTCACTCTTGTTATAGTTATATTCATACGTCGCATGTTCAAATATGAGAAAGATAACCAAGACATAATAATTCTGAATAATTCTCTCTTCAAAAAATGATAAGGCTTCATTGCTTTATTGTTAATTTTCAACATAGGCCATAGATAACCTACGCCGGTCTCATTAAAAACCTCTTTACGGAAAAACCCCAAAGGGGAAACCCGTAGAGAGGGAAAAAGAGCTCCGGTGAAGCCACAAAATACACCAAGCAAAGTACGGATCAATGCAAAAAATCATAAAATAAGAATTATAGACGGTCTCAAGACCTTACACTGTCTTCAAATAAAGAATCTCTTCAAATGGCAAACGTTCCAGGGTCTAGCTATGTCGACCCCCTCCATGCTCTGCAATCTGTATGCTCCTCCTTTCAGCACCTGTGTGATCTTATAGGGTCCCTCCCAGTTGGGCTCCAGCTTTCCTGTATTTTTCAGGGCGTCCGCTCTTCTCAGCACCAGGTCCCCTGCTCTGAAGGACCTCGGGATCACCCTTCGATCATATGCAGCTTTAATTCTGCTTTTATATCTTTCCACACGTACCCTGACCATCTCTCTTTCTTCTTCCATCAAATCTAGAGCTTCTCTCATCAATCTTTCATTCTGATGTTCTTCAAATTGGGCAACTCGGTGCGATCGTAAAACGGCCTCTAGAGGTATCACCGCCGTCGCTCCGTAGACCAGCTGAAATGGGGACTCTCCAGTTGCTGTCTTCGGGCTAGTCCTATATGACCATAACACATTATCTAACTCGTTTACCCATCCTCCTCCTATCTTTGTCAACCTAGTTCGGATTCCATCTACTATTGTTCGATTAGTAACCTCCACTTGTCCGTTAGCTTGAGGATGAGCTACAGAAGTGAATCTCTGTATTATGTTCAATCTTGCACACCATCCTCGCACGTTCTCGCCATTAAACTGTGTTCCATTATCGGAGACCAATATTCTGGGTACTCCGAATCTACAGCAGATTTGTTTCTTCAAGAATTTAATCACATTTTCTTCATCTATCGTAGCCAGGGGAGCAGCTTCCACCCATTTGCTAAAATAGTCCACTGCTACTATTAGAAATTTTCTCCCTCCGGAGGCTGGAGGGAAAGGTCCTACCAAGTCAATTCCCCACTTAGCGAAGGGACAGGGAGAGTGCATCGCTCCCATCTCTTCCACAGGGGTTCTTATCAATGGAGCATTTTTCTGACACTTGACGCATTTCCTCACAAATTCTCTGACATCTTTTGTCATAGAGGGCCAGTATAACCCAGCCCTTAGAACTTTCTTCACCACTGCTTTGTATCCTTCATGACTGGCTGCATCACCTTCATGGATCTCTCTAAGTGTGTACATAGCTTCTCTAGTTGATATACACCTCAAATATGGGTGTGTGAACGACTTCTTGTATAAGTGCCCCCCAATAATACAATATTTGATCCGAAGGGCTCGGGTCTCTCTGGTGGTAGGGGCATCTGCTCCCTTGGTAAGTTCTATCCATATAGCTCTTCTCCAATCGTCTTTCTCTTCGATGGAGCCAATGGGGTTCTCCAAAGCCTCTCTTTCCGCAACTACTAGAGTTACTGTTCCCTGTCCATCAAACTCTGTGGAGCTAGCGAGTTTGGAAAGACTATCCGCCTGCATGTTCTTCTCTCGAGGTATCTGGACTACCTCGCACTCTTGGAATTTGCTCATCACCGCTTTGGCACGTTCCAAGTAAACAGCCATCCTGCTATCTTTGGCTACATATTCACCATTCACCTGCTGAACAACTAATTGGGAGTCTGAGTGTAGAGTTACCTTTGGAGCTCCCAATTCCAATGCCATCTCCATCCCTCTGATCAAAGCTTCGTACTCTGCTCCATTATTTGAGGTCATGAATTGAAACCTCACTGCGAATTGTAGGTCCTCTCCTCGAGGGCCTGTCAACACAATCCCTGCTCCGCATCCGCTCAGGGTCACTGAGCCATCTACATACACCTTCCATCCCTCGACCTCTTCTGGTTTAGTCGACTCTTGGATGAAATCTGACAAAGCTTGAGCTTTTATAGACTTCCGTGGCTCGAAATCTACGTCATATTCTTGGAGCTCGATCGCCCACTTCACCATCCTTCCAGAGAGGTCTGCTCGTCCTATAACCTGTTTCAACAAGTAATTAGTGCGGACCAATATTTTGTAAGAAAGGAAATATGGGCGCAGCCTCCGGGCTGTAACTACCACAGCCAGAGCAGCCTTCTCAATCTCTGAGTAACGATTTTCGGCCCCCTGAATGACCTTACTGACATAATAAATAGGGTGCTGCAGAGATCCCTCATCTTTGACTAAAGCAGTGCTTAGTGAGAATTCCCCTACGGAGAGATACAAAATGAGGGTATCTCCTGGAGAAGGCTTCGTCAGTTTCGGCAACTGAGACAAATGGTGCTTCAGGTCTTCAAAGGCCTTTTGGCATGTCTCGCTCCATTCAAACTTGGTCCATTTCTTAAGAATTTTAAAGAAGGGGTGGCTCTTTTCAGCATACCGGGCTATGAATCTGCTTAACGCTGTAATCCTTCCATTAAGTGTCTGGAGCTCCTTTATGTTTCTTGGTGGCTGCATGTCCAGTACAGCCTTCACCTTGGCTGGATTCACCTCTATACCTCTTTGAGTGACCATATATCCCAGGAACTTCCCTGATTTTACTCCAAAAGAGCATTTGGCTGGGTTCAACTTGATGCCATTTTCTCGAATTACCTGGAAAATTTCTTCCAAATCCTCTATATGTTGATCTGCTTTCACACTTTTAGCCAACATATCATCTACATATATCTCCATGTTTCTCCCTAGCTGTTTTCGAAAGACAGCATCGACCATCCTCTGATAGGTTGCTCCGGCATTGATTAATCCAAATGGCATCCGAACATATCCGAACGTTCCACAGGCTGCTATGAAGCACACTTTGGGGACATCTGCAGGATTCAGTTGGATTTGGTGGTACCCTTGGTATGCGTCCATCATGCTCAGCAACTCAAAGCCTGAAGTTGCATCTACTAGCTGGTCTATTCTTGGTAGCGGGTAATGGTCCTTAGGGCATGCCTTGTTGAGGTCCCTGAAATCTATGCACATTCTCCATTTTCCTCCCCCTTTAGGCACCAGCACGGCATTGGAGAGCCATTATGGGAATTGGACTTCTACTACATGCCCTGCTTTCAGTAGCTTCTCGATTTCTTCTTTCACAATGTTATTCTTCTCAATCCCGAAATTTCGTAGTTTTTGTTTTACGGGTCTTGCCTTTGGATCCACATTAAGGCAATGTATTGCTATCTCCGGAGGGACTCCTGTCATGTCAGTTGGAGAAAATGCGAATATATCGGAATTTCGACGTAATGTAAATATTACCTTTTCTGTGAGTTCAGGCCCCAGTTGGGTACCTATTTTGGTAACAAAGCCGAGTTTCCCTGGAAAGAGCTCCACGCTCATTAGTTCCTCGTCTGTCTTAACATTTACTTGCTCAGGTGCCACTCCCTCTACTTTCTTCCTCTTGACCTCAGGGTCATCTCCTCTAATCCGCTCCAGGCCCCTAGTTAGGGCTTTATCTGCCATCTTTACGGACTCTGCATAGCACTTCCGTGCTTGGTACTGGTCTCCTCTCACTTCTCCCACCCCTGTGGCTGTAGGGAATTTCATCTTCATATGAAATGTGGAGATGATTGCCTGAAAAAGATTCAGGCTGGGTCGTCCCATCACAACATTGTACGACGAGGGAATATCTACAATAAGGAACTCCACCACATGGACTTTCCGAGCTGGAGCGTTTCCCAATCCTACCTGTAACATCACTGACCCCAAAGGTTGGATTGCCCCTCCGGAGAAACCATACAGAGAGGTATCTACAGGGCGCAGCTTCACACTCAGCTCCATTCTCTTAAAACATTCAAAGAACATGATGTCGGCCAAACTTCCCGTATCTACGAAGATTCGCGCAACATCGAACCCCGCTATGTCCGTAGTGATCACCAGAGCATCGTTGTGATCTTCCTTAATTCCCTTCACATCTTCTGGGCCAAACCGGATATTGGGCGTCTCCGTCATGCGCCCCACCTCTCTTAACTGGCTCCCCTGCTCTGCTCTTAGAGCCCGAACATTTTTCTTTCTCTTCCGAAAAGAATCTCCATCAGCTGGCCCACCCACTATCATGTGGATTACTCCTCTCTTCGGTGGAGGAGGGGGCATATCCTCGGCTACCTCTCTGGCTTCCTTCTCTTCTGGTTTTCTTTCATGATCTTTCCGCTTCTGCCCTCGAGGGCCCTGCCTATCTCTGAATATAAATTCTTTTAGATGACCCGCTTGGATCATCCTCTCAATTTCGTCCTTCAAGTGGTAACATTGATTTGTATCATGCCCATACTCATTGTGGAATCGGCAGAATCGATCAGACTTGGGCTTCTGAGGTCCTCAATTTCTGGAATATGGGAATTTCAAGTCTGGATGGTCTCCGGCTACCTCCAGTACTTCGGCAGGCTCAATCCTCAAGGGCGTGTATTTCTCGAACCTCCCACGAGGGCCAGACCGGGGACCTCCAGAGGGATTGCTATCTCTTGTTGATCCAGAGGTCCGAGGGATCTCTGGGTTGGATCGTCTGGAGGGACCTTCCCTTCTTCTCTCTCGATCTGCTGGCCTAGCCTCCTGCCTTTTGGCCTTACGGACCTCCTCTAGAGTGAGGTACTTCTCTGCCCTGTGCAGCAGCTCATCAAAATTCTTAACTGGCTTCTTAGCTAAGGAGGAAAAGAAATCTCCATCTCGTAATCCGTTAGTGAGGGCGTTGATTTTCACCTCCGGAGAGGCTGTAGGGACCTCCAGAGCTGCCTGATTAAACCTCCGGAGAAAAGCTCTTAAGCTTTCGCTCTCCCCCTGCCTCAGATTGAAGAGGGTCAAGGTGGCCCTTGGCTGTCTCCGGGCACTTGCAAATTGATGGAGAAATAACTCACTGAATTCTTCCCAGGATCGGATGGTATTAGGTTCTAACTGAGTGAACCATTGCTGCGCTGCTTTGGCCAGGGTGGTCAGGAACACCCTGCACTTAATTCCTTCTCCGTAGCGATGTAATAGCGCAGCGTTTTCAAATCTTACTAAGTGTTCGTAAGGATCTGCCGTACCATCATATTCAAAGTTAAGGGGCTTGAAGTTGAATGGTAACTCATCCTGTAATATGTTAGGGGAGAACTGGCATCCGGATGTGTGAGCGGATCTACTGGTTCGGTTGTCCATCTGTCTCCTCATATCATTCATCTCTTTCTGCAGAGCCTGTAGCTGGTCGCTAACTGGCCCTCCGTAGGTATCATCAGTGCTTTCTTCTGTCTCAAGGGGTTCTGTCCCTCGGGGTGCCGGTTCTGCGTTCCTTCTAGTGCTTCGAAGGGGAATGCTTCTTTCCGCGCGCGAGGGCACTTTATCATCCTCTTCCACTCGTATCCCCATCTCTTTGGACAACACTTGGGAGGTCCCAGGTGCCTCATCCTGGGGTCTATGGGGCGGTACCTCTGGATTCCCTGGTGCAGCCTTGGGAATCTGGTCCTTTTGATCTGCAAAGGCTTTATCTACAGCTTGTCGGATGAGGGCGTTCAATTGATCGGGAGAGATCAAGAGTGTCCCTGAGTCTGGAATATCCTCTCGCTGAGGATCTGCGGTCTGGGGCTCTGGGGTTTCAAGATTCCCGGTTATTCCCTCCCGGACCGGTAAGGGATGATTCTCGTCACCTAAATCTGGAGTGGGCGCCAATGGCTGATTTGATCCAGAAGGAGTATGGATTGGGTTTTTCCCCCGGCCTCCCATTGGTGGGGGATCAATCGGCAAAGGGGGATTCTCACCCGGAAGATTTTTCTTTCCAGAAATAGATGTTTTGTCTCCGCCACCCATTTGCTCAAACAGGTAGAAATTCGTGAGAAAATCTTTCAACTCTTTCCCACAGACGGCGCCAGTTGATGTGCCAAAATTTGCACGAGAGGATTATATATCCTCGGGATTAAGCGTCCTGTTCTTCAAACACGGATAATTGCTTCAAGTGTGTTGCCTTCGTTCAAAACCTTCAAGAACCTGCAAAGAACACGCCGGAGGGGAGTCCGGCATGGACACTCCGATGCCTAAGTCAGTATAGAGTCTATTAATCTCTCCAAGGATCTCGGGATCCTTAATATATGAAAAACAGTTCTTAAAAGATCTCCCAAAGGTATATTGTATTCAGTTTAGTCAATGCGTAATGTACGAGAGTCTAACCTGGAAATCTCCTCGATTTTACCTATTTATAGAGATGTTAGCTGGAGAGGAAGTCAAACCTTCCTCCTTTTCCGGAACTACCCGCCAGACTCGGTCCTGCGGAGTGGACGAAGCCTTCTTTCCTCCACTTCCCGAAGACTCGGCCATATCTCTTCTTTATTTGACTTGGTTTCCCCGGATAATAGAGGATAAGGTCCACTTTCTATCGAGTCTAAGCCGAAAATAGCGGAACCTCCCTACATTCAAGGCTCACGAACTTCCTCCAAAAGTAATTCTTCTGGAAGCTTCTCTTTGGCGGTAGCTCCCTCCAAAGGGATCTCCCGAGAGGATTTCTCCTCAGAGCATATTTCATAGTCTGATCCTTTCACTTTTATCTTATCCCCTATACACGTGTCGACTCCTTATTAGGTGACATTTTTAGGCCGCATCAACGTATATTTTGAAGGCGAATGTTATGAAGATGTTTTTTTTTTTAAATATACAAATTAATATGAGACGTCTCAATATGATAAGTGTGTAAATTTTTATGGAACAAAATGAGTGAAAGATTATAGATATAGAGTATTGAACAATGAATCTCATATATAAAAGTACACTTTTCATTTTTTTCAAAAATCTATTTACAAAGAATAAAATAGAGTATTGTTTCCATTTCGTTTATAGCAAATTTTTGGTGGGGGAAAATAAGGGGTAACAAGATGCATTGGCTGAAATGGACTGAATTGTGAAATCAAAAGATGAGGGAGGAATAGGATTCAGAAGAATGACTTTTTCAACAAAGCGTTGCTTGCAAAGCAATTGTGGCGATTAATTGAAAGACCAAAATCTCTCCTTGCAGGGGTCATGAAAGCTCGATACTATAAACACACGAATGTGATGGAAGCAGATATTGGGTGTAATCCTTCGTTTACGTGGAGATCATTGCTATCAAGTAAGGAATTATTGAATTATGGGATTAGGTGGATGGTGGGTAACGGGGGAACTATCAAACTCTTTAAACATGCTTGGGTTAATGGTCTTGATAGCGGATTCATAAAATCCAGAATTGCTGCAGGAACAAATGTTTCATTCCTCTTAGATGAGAAAAGAAGATGGAAAGAGGACATGCTGGAATTCGCCTTCTATTCTTACGAGGTTGACGGGATTCTTAGAACAACCGTTGAAAGAGCAGAGGATGGGGATACTAGATACTGAAAGTATGATGAGTTGGAGAGTTATTCAGTGAGTTCTGGATATAAGGTGTTACTTGAGATACATTAACACCAACAAAATGCTCCTACTGAATCAAATAGTGAACCAAAAAGATGTTTGTGGAACTTTATTTGGAATCTGCAGATGCCTCCAAAAAATTGTATATCTGCATGGAAAATGAGTAGGGATCTTATTGCTACGGAAGGGAACATTGCAAAGAGGAATATACCGATCTCGCCAATATGCGGTCTATGTGGTCAGCATATGCTATTGACGGTCCATGCCATCTTCTCATGTGTCGGTGTAAAGGAGATATGGAAGGATTTGGGGTGGTGGCCTACTTTGAAGAATTATACGCACCTTACGACCATCGAGCTCATGATAATAGTCGCTTGAGAAATTTGGGGGGTGTTTGCAAACTTTACAAACGACTTTCAGAATCACTTTTTTTAAAGTTGCCCTCTCCCAGCTTTTACTTTTGAGAAGTGTTTTTAAGCTGTTTATAAAGTTTGCAAACACCCCCTTGGAATGATAGATGCAAAGCAATCCATGGAGCAAAAGGGAATAGAATCAAGGTGGACAAAAGAATTGGTGAGCAAGTGCTACGATACTTAACGCAATACCAGGACACTCATTCTTCAAACAAGAAGCCAAAGGGCGTTAGTGATGTGGTCCCAACATCTTGCGGCAATACCCCAATGGATGATGCCTTTTGTTTTGAAGTGGACGAAGCCTTCAACATGGATTTTTGTTGATATGTAGTGGGGGGAGTTTTGCTCACGCATTCTCGGGATATCATTATGACCTTCTCGGATAGGACCGACCCTCAAAGAAGTTCACTGGGGGTGGAATTATTGGCAATTGAACGGACAATTTGTGAGGCAAGAAATATGGGACTAGTTAATATTGAAATTAGGAGTGTGACTCGCAAAGAGCCTTGGTTTTGTGCTCCAAAAATTTACAAGGTCATGGACCAGAAGTTAACATTGCCAAACGGATCGCTGCATTAAAGGAGGAATTTGTAGTGTGCAAATTTACTTATTTATCCCGGTTCAACAATGGAATGGCTCATCAACTTGTCCAAAGGGCGGTTCATTCTTCCATCTCTCAAGACAGAAATGGAATAGTCGGTTAATTCATAGGTTTTATTTCAGTATCGAAAATTGTTTCCGCAAAATAATCTGCAGCCTATGGTTGTTTAAAAAAAAAATAGAGTATTGTTGGGACTGGAGCTTGGAGGTGTACTCCATTTCTAAAATGAGTACCTTTGGAGATACTCCTGCGATCACATAACACTCTCGTGGCGTTTCTCCACTTCAATCAACTAGTTTTTCCACTTTAGTACCCAATATTTTCCCTCATACAATAAGGTTGGTCTTATACTTTTTGCAACATATTATTAACATCACTATCTATTTCTCTATTTTGTAGGTTGTGTTTGGATGGAGGAACTTAGGTATGGATTTTAAATCCATTTCACTTGTTTGGATTAAAAAGCAAATGAACGGATTTCAAATACTTAACATCTTTTTTTAGTTAAAATTGAGAGGATTTTAAATACTCATTAAAGGGCAAATTGGTGTGTAGTACAAATGAGGGCCCTTAAGAATCTAATGGTACAAGTCATTTATTTAGTGGCAGGTGATACAATTTTATAGGGGGAAAAGACCATTGTACCCTAAAATTTATCAAACTAAATTTTGGTTTTGAAAGGGACAAAAAAAATTTCAAAAGGTAATTGAATGTCCAATCAACCTGCAAATCTATGACATCACCCCCTTACTTTAATCTTTCAACTGCTCCCTTATTTTATTAAAAAATGTTATTTTATTAAAAATATTGTATTCAGTTTTCTTATTTTTTAATTTACACCAATTTTTAATTCGGAATTTTTATTCATAATTTTTTTTATAATTTTTATTAATATTTTATTTTTTAAAATTTTAAAGCAGAATTTTATTAGAGTATTTTTTTTAATTCAATTTTCTTTTTTCAATTTTTTTATTCAAAATTATTCAAAATAAATTTTATTAGAGTATTTTTTTATTCAAAATTATTTAAACTATTTTATTCAGTTTATTTATTTATATTTTATTCAAATTAGTTTTACTTATTTTTTTATTTTTTCTAATTCATATTTTATTCAAATTATTTTGATTTCTTAGTTTTTCTAATTCACGCATAAAAAAAAAATTAATTCAAATTTTACTTGAATTTTTTTATTCATTTTTTCCAAAAAATTTAAGTCAGATTTTTTATTGAATTTTTTTAATTTATATTTTTTTCAAATATATTTATTTAAAATTAATTTTTAGATCTTTTTTCTCTCTCTTCATTCAAAAATACTATCTCCGTCCCTGAAAAGTTTTCACAGTTTCTTTTTTGTTTGTCCCCCAAAAGTTTGCATACGTTTGACTTGTCAAATCATACTTTTTTATCCACTTAATTCAATTTTTTATTCAAATTATTTTTATTTATATTTTATGAATATATTGAACATTTTATAGAATTTTGTTGATTTTTTTTTATCGTTGAATTTTTTTTATGATATTATTTTGTTGAATTTTTTTTTTCAAAAGTTATAAGTCAATTTTTTTAGTTCAATTTTCTTTATTCAAATCTCCATAATTTGTATTTTTTACATAATTAAATATTGAATATCGACATATGTATATTGAATATTGAACACTTAATATCAATATACATTGAATATAATAAAATATTGAATATCGACATTACATATATATTGAATATTGAATATCGACATATATATTGAACACTGATATATATTTAATATAATAGAATATTGAATATTGACATATATATTGAACTCTTCCATTATATAGGTTAGTGTTCAATAAATATAATTAATGTTTATTGTACATCCGGATTTACATTGAGTAGCACCATTGAGAAATTAAATTGTAAATTGAGTAGCATTAATTTAAGTTTTATACAAATAAATTTGTATGAGAGTTATTATACTTAGAAGTTTTAATCAAGTTTTATTCCTTTTAATTTCTGTCAAAAAATCATCAAGAAGAACACATGCCTAGTTCACACGCCTTAGAGGAACACCATTGGTCAAAAAATCATCAAGAACACAGGCCTAGTTGACACGCCTTAGAGGAACACCATTGATCGGGTAACACCCTGCAACACATGTTGAAAAAATATAAATTAAAAAAAGTTAGAAATTAGACAAAAATATCACTTGCATTGGTTCACACGACAAAATGATCTAAATTATCTAACCTATGAAGATTCTTCTACCAAGTAAATGCATATAAAAAATATAGTACATGTATTTCTCATGTCAAACCCCAAGTGGTAATTGCAGAAATCCACCCCATAAGGCAATAGGATATGAGAACACCTCATTGTCTATCCAATACAATTGGGACCCTTTGAACCCCAAATCCAATTTACCAATGTGTTGCACACTCCCAATGCACATTCCCACCAAGATCAGACACAAAATTGGAAGGTACATAAACCCCCAGTTTTTCATGACCACATAAAAAAAATTCTACAGCAACAAGAATCCAAATAAGAAAATAAACTCACAAAAGTGGATTCCGGAATTTGGCTTTGCCCAAAACAAGATAATTTCTAACTCTCCACCTAAATTTTAATCTTGATTCTTGAAAGAATTTCAAGAATTTAAAAATTCTGAAACTGCAAAACAGCATAAAAACAGGACATAGGAGACCCAATAAGCTCCTAAATTCAGAATATATATATATATATATATATATATCCCAATTCAAAATATTCGCATTCAATATGCCTACGAGACAACAATTAAATTTCAAGAATTGCATTTTAACTTATTATTCTTGAAACAGAATCACAAGTAAAACAATGGATCTCAAACTAAGAAACTTAGAGCTGTAGTGGAAAATTACATAGTTTTCCATGTAATATGAATGCCACAATTCATCGAATAAATTCAAAACATTAAACACAAAATCTGAAAAGATGTCAAAATTTAGAATACTGCAAAATTAATTTACTAAATCAGAAGACATTTTGTATGTGTATAGAAACTTAAGAGAGTATTCCATGAGCTACTTGCTTATACTCCTCGCCTATTCACTTCCCTCCCTTATCATAACTGTCTCGCAACGTGACAGTCTGATTAAACACAAGGCACGACCAATTAAACATCTATTTCAAAAGGCACGACCAATTCACCATCTATTTCCACCATAACCACCAAAATCTCAGCAAATCAACATCTATTTCAAAAGGCACGACCAATTCACCGAACATATATGTATATGTGAGCTTATACACAATAGCCGCACCCTCACACTTCAGTTTCTTCAGATCTACATATACCACACCAAAATAAAATTTAAACAAAAATTACTCCAATGACATCAAACAAAACGAATAACCAATTTACGCACGTAGAATCTAACCTGATTTTTAAAACGTTGACAGTAAATCATAAACTTCTTAGGTTCAAAATCTTCCACTTTTCAAACGCAAGCAACTTCAGAAACCTTGCAAATTGATGAAACCGATTTATCACCTGCTTCTTTCTAGAGAGTAGAAAATTTGGAAAAGAGAGTAGAAACTCACTAAGTCAACTCCGTGTGTCAACACCCCCCAGAAAACCCTAGATCTACGCCGCCATCACGCGGGCGGCGCAGATCGGAGAAGAGGAGCCCCTTGACGTACCATTCAGGCTCTACAACGACGGTTGAAGGCCCCCCTCGACTGAGCGCTTTGCAACAAAGGTACGCCACCATCACGCAAGCGGCGCAGATCGGAGAAGACGAGCCCCTTGACGGAGTATTCGGGCTCTGCACCGACGACTCCTCGCTGCCTTCTTCACCGTCTCAAAATACCCAAACGGCTGCCATTTTTGACGTCCTGCGAAAACGCCCGACAAAGGAGAGAAACTCCTGATGGCGGTGGAGATCGATCCGTCTAAAAAATCCCAAGACACACCCTCCGAGGAGGGTATTTTGAACTCTCAAGCCCCATTTCAGATTGCGTGTGTGTGTTTTTTCCCATCAGAAAATGTGAGAGAAAAGAGAGAGAAACAAATACTTTAAAAATGAGATAAGAAAGAGAGAGAAGATTATTAATTGTTTGAGAGGGAGCAGAGAGAAGTGTCTAATCTATCTTTGAATAGATGAAGGGTAGAAAAAACAATTTACCCTCTATTTTGTATTGATAAGTGGAACAAATTTCCACGAGTGCCTTCTACCTCTAAAGGGGTCATTTTTGTATCATGGAGTCAATAATCTTCTCATTAAAACCATGTCATTTAAAATCCAAATATTTTTAAATCCTTTCATTTGAAATACCTCTTCAAATCAAATTCTCCAATCCAAACACAACCTAAAATAAGTTAACTTGGATATTTAAATTAACTACTCATACATATTTTATGCCCATAGGTGAAATAATATCAAAGTCTCGATGTTGACAAATTTCTAAACTTGGGCTCCATCTATCCTTCTTCGATCAATTCACTATAAAACCCTTTAATTCTAGTGTCTCTCTTCATAGATCTAACTTTTTATTTATCCCTGTTTTCGTCACCTCAATTAATATAATATCATCAACATGTTATACCTAGTCAAAGAGGTCAATCTTTGACAAGTCAATCCTAATCACCATCTTACGTGGCGAGGACCAGTCAACAAAGTCGTGCGACGACTAGTCAACAAGACCAAGAAAATGTAATAGGTTTAATGTATTTAATATATTCAAGTGCTCGTCCAAAGATGTTGGCGAGCACGTGTCTTATTTAGCTGCTCGCCCAAATGTGCGGCGAGCACATGCCTATTCTTAGTAAGAGAAGTTTAAGTATTGAAGTCTTGGGAGAGAGCATGGAGCGTGGCGACCACACTCCTCGAAGGTCCTCCGGCGACCACCATGGCCCAGCTCCTCGGCATCTCGGCGAGGACGAGCACCTAAGGCGGTTTAGCATTAAATGCGCCATCAAATCACCTTTTCGGGCAAAATGAAGGTCCAATGTGGAGGCTCCACGTGTAAAGGGCGGGCAGCCCCTAAAAAACAGTATATAATGCCCATATGGGCTCATTTGTAACACAAGTTGAACATTCCACACAATCACCTAAACCTAAAGCTATAAACACTCCCAAAGCTCTCAAGCTTTTAGCTTCTCCAAGAAGCTATATCATTGTTCTTGATCCTTCTTGCTTTGTTCTTCATTAAGATCATCAAGATCATCATAAATACTCCCTAAACGCGTAATAACCCCCGTTTAATTATATATGTTTGTATCGTACTAAAAACAGTCCACATTCGAGTCAACCCGATAAAAGTGCATACAACATTTGGCGCTAGAAGGAGGGGACCTTTTACGTGTTTATCATCAAAGTTTCGTCCGATCATCGAGCGATCGGTTTAGCAAACTCTTTGTTTCAAGTTTTAATCGGTATATCTACCGTTTAAAGCATCTTCTACGATCTTTAGTGTTCTTCGTGTTCTTGAACATTTTCAGTTTTCGTAGCATATTTTGGAGTTTGATCTCCTTGTTTTTGTGTTTTCAAGCTTCTTTTGTTGTTACTTTGCTAAAACTAGTAGTTGTAATAGCACGTTCTTCTGCGTAAGAACTTTAATCTTTCGTTTTTTAGATCATTACCTTGTAATCTAAGAAGAGACACTCTTTAAACGATGTCTCAAAATACGAATCTTAACGGAATCCCACCGCACGGAGGGAACGAGCACCCTCCGCCGCCGGTGGTTCCGATGGCAAACCCTTTTGCCAACTTGAACATGGGGGATATACTGAATGATCCCCAGCACTTGAAAGACCTTTCGGACTACCTCCTGGAGAAGAGGAGGCAGAACGAGAAGGAAGAGCTTGAAAAGGCCAAAGATCGGGCCTTCGAAGAAGCTCGCAAAAACAGGGGGAATGAGGATGATCGCTCATATCACTCGCACTCCGCTCGCCCCCGAGATAAAGGAAAAAACAAAGTCGACGAACACTCCCACAATAGCCAGACGGGAGACTCGCCGAGTACCTTTCAATGTGGACGGCCGACCAGAAAAGGCCGACTACCACCGTCGCGCTGACAAGAGAGATCAGGGCGACAGAGTCTCAGCTCTAGACAGAGTGGGACCAGGGAAGGGTTCGCAAGCTCCGGCGAAGAGTTATCGCGGCCACCACTCTGACAGGCACTCTCCCAGGCGATCACGTCATGATGATCGCCCGGCCGTATCCCATGGGAGTCGACGTGACGAGAATGTCGTCCCCCGAGCACAAACTGCCGAGGAGGGGCAAATCGCCCAGTTCCTCGAGACACAAAAATTGATGAAACTAGAGATGGATGCTCTGCGAGCAGAGGTGGTCGCCTCGAAGCAAGGGACCACTCCGCCAATCAGCCTGCCCGCACCTCCACTAAGTGTTGCAATCCTTACCGCCCCCATTCAAAGGAAGATCCAAATGCCCTCCATGGCGGCATACGATGGGATGTCCGACCCCAGAGTACACTTGTCCAAGTACTCCAACTATATGGCCTCAATCGGGGCAACGGACGCCACCCAGTGCAGAAACTTCTCCCTAACCTTGGGAGATCGGGCTCATCGTTGGTACACAACTTTGAGTGCCGGATCAATCACCTCATTCCATGAGCTGGGACAATACTTTCTGACCTACTATGGGTCCATTGCTGCTCGCCCAGCATCAAAGCAACGTTTGGCAAACGTTCGCCAATCATTGAATGAGTCAGGAAAGGACTTCATCGAGCGCTTCGATAGGCTGGTGATCGATGGAGAGGCCGTAAACGATGAGACGAAGCTGATCTCGGCTGTTTCCGGTCTAAGGATAGGTACCAAGCTGTGGGAATCTATCCATCTTACTTTCCCAGTTTCTTATGCGGACTTCCGCACGAGGGCTGGGAACTTCATCCAAATGGAGGAAATCATGGACGCTGCCAAGGCTAACGAGCAGCCTGACACGTCCAAGAGGGTCTGGCCCAAGAAAAACACCAACACTGGGGAATCTTCCCAGCCCAAGAAGGCGACCACTCAAGCTGGCAGTGCTCGCCCAACGAACTTCAGGCCTTTCGAGGAGTCTCCTGAGATCATCCAGTTCAGGGAAGACCTCACCGTGGATCCTAGGGGCATCTACGACGCAATCAGGGGAAAGAATCTGCTCCCCCAAGCAAAGCCCATGCATACGAGCGATGCAAATCTCGATGGTAGTAAGTTCTGCAACTACCACAACTCTGTCGGCCACCACACCAATGGGTGCCGAGACTTGGTGAGAAATCTTTTCAAACTTTACAATGAGGGCAAGCTCACCCAATTCATCAAGTCCGGAGGTGGAAACGGCGACAACCGGGGCAAGCAGCGTCGCGACGACAGCGACGACCTGCGCCAACAACTGAGTCGTCCCAAGCTAACTCCTCCCATGCCAAAGAATCCTGGTGGCGACATCGACAACGTGGGCGGATCCTGCAATGTGATAGAAGGCCCTTTGTGGGGGACTCAGTCTGGAGTCGCTCTGTCTGTTCGCCGGGCTCAGGGTGAACAGCGAGCACTCAACAACGTGCACCAGGTGTGCGTCGCTCCAACTGCCGAGAAGCCTCCTTCTCATCAAATCCTTTTTTCGGACGACGACCTGAACGGCGTGGTGCAGCCAAACAATGATGCTTTGGTCATCACGGGAAAGATAATGGGAACCATCGTCCATCGAATGATGGTCGACACTGGGTCATACACCAACATCCTTTTCAAGCATACTTTGGATGCTCTTGGTGGATATGCAGAATACATCGAGCCTTGCGATGATATAATCGTAGGGTTCGGGGACACACGCAACCTTCCCATTGGGAAAATCAGACTGTCTCTGGAGTTGGCATCGTCAAAAGAGCCAGAAATGCACCATGCTAGGCAGCTCGACTTCTTGATCATCGACATGCCATCGTCCTACAATGCGTTCCTAGGCCGACCTTTCTTCAACGAATTCAAGGCGGCTGTTTCTACTTTTTATTACTGTGTAAAATTTCCAACCCCGGCGGGAGTTATAACCGTTAAGGGCGATCAGACGCGGGCGAGGGAGTGTCTCGTCCGTTTTGCAAAACGTCATTCTAAGGAAAGTGACATGGTTGGAAAGTATATTGAGTGTCAAACACAAACAGAACAAATGAGCTACTTGGAGGGTCTTCCTAGCAAGTACCGAAAGATTGAAGTTGGGGAGTGCAGTCGTAGTTTCGACGACCACCAAGTGGAGGCGAACGAGCACGCCTCCATGGAAGTGGACGACCACACCCCAATGGAAGTCGACGAGCAGACAGATTCGGGCGACCAGCTCCCCGACGACCAGTCTCCAGAAAACTTTCCAGATCTGGAGCCTAGGTTAGGCTTTGAGCCAGAATTCGGAATTGAGGACCCTCGCTGGAAGGAGCCTAAAGAACGGGCGACTTCAGCAGAGGACCTTGAAACCATCAATTTAAATGAAGCTCGTCCCGAACTCGAAGTATTCATAGGTTCGAATTTACCAGAACATTTGCGATCGGACATGGTCGCATTTTTGAAAGAAAACATCGGTGCATTCGCCTGGTCGCACGAAGATATGGTGGGCATTCCCACGAATCATGCCTGCCACAGATTGAATATTGATCCAGCAAGGAGACCCATCACCCAAAAACGAAGAAAATTTGGGCCTGATAAAAGTGCGGCTTTGGCGGTCGAAATCAAGAAATTGATCGACAACAAATTAATCGAGAAAACTGGAGCTGATCCCGAGTGGTTGGCAAATCCAGTGCTCGTAAAAAAAACGACCGGGTCGTGGAGATTGTGTATAGACTTCACAGATTTAAACGACGCTTGTCCAAAAGATCACTTTTCGATGCCCCACATTGATCACCTAGTAGATAACACAACGGGGCACGAGATGTTAACTTTTATGGATGCCTTCGCAGGGTACCATCAGATTGCAATGCATCCCGACGACCAGCGACATACGGCCTTCATGACTGCGCTGGATATGTATAGCTGGAAGAGAATGCCTTTCGGTTTGAAAAACGCGGGGGCAACGTACCAAAGACTGGTAAATAAGATGTTTGAAAAACACATCGGCGAGAAGGTGGAGGTCTATATCGACGACATCGTTGTCAAAAGCTTACGGAAAGAAGATCACCTACACCACCTTGCCATGACTTTCGATATCCTAAAAGAGTACAACATGAAGTTAAATCCAAAGAAATGCAGTTTTGGAGTTAGCTCAGGAAAATTTCTGGGGCACTTGGTTAGCCAGCGGGGCATCGAGGCAAATCCGAGTAAAATTCAAGCAGTCATCAATATGCAAAGCCCAAGGAACGTGAAAGAAGTTCAGAGGTTGACAGGATGCCTTGCATCGCTGAATAGATTCATTGCACGCATGGGCGATCGTTGCAAACCTTTTTTCGACGCTCTAAAAAAAGGAAAGTTCGAGTGGACCGATGAGTGTGAGAAAGCATTCGAAAAATTAAAGGAATATCTATCGGATCCAAAAGTCCTATCTAAGCCAGTCCCCGGCGAAATTTTGTATCTATATTTGACGGCCACTGACTGTGCGATCAGTTTAGTGCTCGTCCGAGCTGAGGGGAGCACACATCTGCCTATCTACTACGTAAGTCAAACACTGAGAGATGCGGAGTTGAGATATACTCCAATGGAAAAATTGGCGTACGCACTAGTCATGAGTGTTAGAAAATTAAGGCAATATCTGTTCGACCACGAGGTGGTCGTCCTCACCACTTTTCCTCTCCGAGGAGCACTGCATCGTCCGGATACCACGGGAAGACTTCTGAAATGGTCGGTGGAGATCGGGCAATTTGGTCTCACCTACGCACCTAGAACGGCAATCAAGGGACAAGTGCTGGCAGAATTCATTGTAGAGCTCACTTTCCCAGAGAAATTGGCCGAGGGAATCGAACTTCCTTGGACACTGTTCGTCGATGGCTCGTCGACGAGCACCAAAGCAGGGGCAGGAGTTGTCCTCACCAGCCCAACCGGACAGACGTTTTCTTCAGCGATCGAGTTCGAGTATCGGGCGACCAACAACGAAGCAGAGTACGAGGCTCTGGTTGCAGGAATCAAGATGGCTATGGCCGTGGGCGCCAGAAAACTGAAAAAAAATTCTGACTCTCAGCTGGTTGTTTGTCAAATCACGGGCGAATACGAGGCTCGCGGCGATCAAATGATAAAGTATCAAGACCTAGTGAAAGGATTACTCGAGCAATTTGATCAATTCCACATCGAGCAAATCCCTAGGGAGGAAAATACGCAAGCAGATGCGTTAGCTCAGCTGGCCACTTTAGAGGGGGAGGCAATATTTTCAGAGGCAACCATCACCAAAATTTCTTCCCCATCGGTGAACAGAGGTCAAATTTTGCAGGTTGAAGCGACCAGCGACGAGGACTGGAGGACGCCGATCACCAAGTACATCAAGACCGGCGAGCTCCCGGCAGACAAAGTGAAAGCTACCAGATTGCAACTCAGGTCCGCAAGGTATACAATTGTGGGCGACCAGCTATACAAACGGGGTTTTTCAATGCCTTTATTGAAATGCCTCGGAGAAGACGAAGCGAAGATCGTCATGCATGAAATCCACGAGGGAGCATGTGGAAATCATACAGGGGGGCAAGCGCTCGCTTTAAAAATCATAAGGCAAGGCTATTTTTGGCTAACACTGAAGAAAGATGCAATCCATTACGCGCAGACGTGCAAGAGATGTCAAGCCTTCGCTCCCGCCATTCACTCACCACCAGAAGAGCTCATCTCGGTGTATAGTTCGTGGCCTTTCACGAAGTGGGGGATCGACATCATCGGACCTTTCCCACCAGCTGCTGGGGGAGTAACTTTCGTAGTCGTAGCAGTCGATTACTTCACCAAATGGACAGAGGCAAAGGCATTGAAGACCATCACAACGGGCCAAATGACAAGCTTCATTTGGAAGAACATAATTTGCAGGTTCGGCCTACCACGAGCAATAGTGACCGACAACGGACGTCAATTCACAAGTCAAGACATGCTAAATTTCTGCTCAGAGTGGAACATCAAGAAAAAAATTTCAACACCCTATCATCCACAATCAAATGGTCAAGTAGAGGCGATCAACAAAATCATCAAGCACACCTTGAAAGCTAAGCTGGATGGATTAAAGGGCAAATGGGCAGACGAGCTGCACATGGTTCTGTGGGCATATCGGACGACCACGAGGAATTCTACTGGTGAAACTCCGTTCGCGCTCGCGTTCGGAACCGAAGATGTCATACCAGCAGAGGGGCAAGTCCCAACTTTTCGAGTAGCAAATTATGACGAGCAGTTGAATAACGATGCACAGCTCTCCGACTTGGACTTCCTAGAAGAGCGAAGGCTAACAGCGGACGAGAAGAATGTGGTCTACAAGCAAAGGTCAGAACGCTACTACAACACCAAAGTACGTGCTCGCCAGTTCACTATCGGCCAGCTCGTACTTCGGAGGGCGACGGAGCAGTCCATCGGCATACTTGGCCCGACTTGGGAGGGTCCGTACCGAATAACGCGCACACTCCTGAACGGATCGTACGAGCTAAAAGATCTGGAGGGCAAGTCGAGCAAGTACCCATGGAACGCGGTCAAACTGAAGAAGTATTACCAATAAGTTTTTAACTCTTTCATATCTGTATAGTTTGTATCTAATCATCATTTCAATACAAGTAAAGTTTTAAATTTCCATCAAAGTGTTAGATAAGTTTGAAATTTTAGACAAGGCTCTGCGTAGCCATCTAGGAAACAAAAGACGAGCACTCTTGTTTAAAGATGCTCGCAAGGTAGTGGCGAAGACGATCACTACCTATCAAACAAAGAGTTCAACCGACGAATGGTTAACTCTAAAAGACGAGCACTCTTTCTTAGAGTCTCGCAAAAGTAAAAACGAGCACTCTTTCTTAGAGTCTCGCAAAAGGAAAGACGAGCACTCTTTCTTGGAGTCTCGCAAAAGGAAAGACGAGCACTCTTTCTTAGAGCCTCGCAAAGGAAAGACGAACACTCTTTCTTAGAGGCTCGCAAAGGAAAGACGAACACTCTTTTTTAAAGATGCTCGCAAGATAACAACATCGAACGCAAACCAATGAAAGAAAAACAAGGAGTATTTATTAAAAGTACTTGCAAAAAATTATCATAACACAAATTGAAATCAAACTACATATAAGCAAAAGTTCCATTCAGTGAAAAGCCTTAAAAGGCTGAAATTACAAAAAAGGCCTTAATGGCCGAGCAGTTTCTAAACAAAAAAAAAAAAGGGAGAGAAACTAAGTCTCTGCAACATTCCCCTCGGCAGCATCCTGCTCGCCAGCGACCCCCCCCCCCTCGGCAGCAGCATTCTGCTCGCCAGCAACTGTCTCCTCGACGGCAGCATTCTGCTCGTTTTGTTGAGTTGGGCTTTCCTGTGGAGGGTCCGTGAAGAATACTGGAACACCTAAAAGTCTAGGGAACTGAAGCCCAGTTTCATTAAAGGGAGCAGAGGGAGTTCTGATTCCGGCTGAGGATTTTCTTTCATAAGGAGGTCGTCCAGAAACCCCCCGAGCGGAGTCACATCCACTTCCGGGTGAACTTCCAACAGGCTATGAATAAGCCCGTGGGCAGTGAGCGCCACCGATAGGATAACCATTCCCCCAGCAAGTTCGGTGATCTCATCTCGCTCATCCGTCATAGCGACTAGCTCTTGTCGAAGAGTGGCCAACTCTTCCTCATCATCTGCAGATTTATTTGCAAGAGTTCTTACCTCGTCCTCGGTAGTCTTGAGGCGAGCACGGAGACGTTCGATCTCTTGGAGATCTTCTTGATCTTTCTTTCGAACCGTCTCAAGTTGGGCCTCAGAATCGACCAACTTTGCCTCAGCATCGGCCAATTTGGTCTCGAGGTCGACCACTTTCTCCTCAGAGGCGACCAGCTGCCCTTCGACGACAGCTTTAGCCTTGGCCATTTGGGCGAGTTTCGCAGCCCGGTCCTCGCTGATCTTGCGACCATCAGCGATCTGGCAGGCGAGCTTCTCTATGGTGTAAGAAGCTCGGCTCAAATCAATGCCGACCAGGCGCGCGTTCTCCATGGCGTTATGGTTGTTGACCTCGTCGACCAGTGTGGTCGTCAATGATCGGGGCAGGTGCTTCACCGCCCTCAGTGCGATCGGGTTCAGAGACTCTCTATCGGCCGGGTCCCGCGACCGGTAGAAGCCGAGAAGGTTCTCGTTGAAGGGTTGGGCGATCGGATAGTCGGCAACTCTATTAGAGAAGAAGAAAAATTTATTAGAAAAAAAAGGTACTTAAAAATTTTCGAGTCTTTTTGATAAGTAAGCTTACTTAGCAACCCTTGCGGCTTCCCAGCCGAGGAGTGTGTTATCTCCCGGAGCCCTCTCCCCGGCCGACGAGCTCGTTGCGGTCTCTTGCGACCGAGTGCTTCGGGGAGGATAGGATACGACCGGTCTGGGGGGGGCGAGTCACCCCTCGGCGGAGGAGATCTCCTCGGCGAGATCCTCCTTTCTCTAGCCGGCACGGCCCTCTGCTCGGCAGCAGGTGGGCGAGAAGAACCCCCTCGGTTTGGCTTAGAAATTTTCCTGGGTGGAGCCCCCGAGGTCTCCGCTCCTTTCCTCTTACCGGCGCCATCAACAATCTTGCGCTCGCGGATCATTCTTGCCTTTTGAAGCATCCTGGTCGATGTTAGGCGATCAACTTCAACAGTGGGAGGGAGGTAAGTAACAACCCTTTGTGGAACCACTACTAGAAAGAAAAACGAGAAGTTAGTGTCTACGAAGAGTGAAGTGATGAAAACTTAGAAATATTTTGATACCTGGAGGGAACTCTCAAGTGAAGTGATGAGGAGGTACTCTAAGACCTGCTCGCTCACGCATACACTCCCTGTTCAGAAATCGGCAGGACCTCTCCAGGTAGCGACGGTTGAGAACGCAGCAAACGTGGTATTGGAAAAGAGGAGTGAGACGGTGGTCGGCAGTCTTCTTGCGAACAGTTTCACCTACAAAAGCGAGGAGTTATTCAGTATAGACAAGAACGAGCAGAAATTAAAAGACTTACCACGAATTCTTTGATATTCGGTCTCAATGGGAATGCGAGCAGGGGATCCATCCGGCCTCACTGGACTTCTCCAGTCCCCAGCTACCCACCACCAGTTGGTCTTCCAATCTCTGATCTTGTTGGGAACTCCTTCAACCAACTTAAAATTGTCACGGCCTCTTACATAATAGTATCCATGGCCTACTTTCTCTCCGGTCTCGACCGCCTGAAGGAGATAGTTAATCTCCTTCGGGCTGAGCCATGTGTTCCGACATCCATTCTCGGCCGCCACCAGGCCGAACAGTGTAAGAATACCGATCAGGTTCGACCAACCGTTCGGTAGAATTTGAGAAGGGGCAACATTCAAGAAGTGTAGAAAATTTAAGATACTGGGATGCAGGGGGAACATCAGCCCTACCTCCATCATGCCGATGTTGACGGCGACCATGCCTTCTGGTGGCTGGTCGGCCCTCTCATCCGGGCGAGGAACAAAAAAGCACACGTCGGCCGGCAGCTGATACTTCTTTCGGGAATTTTCTAGCTGCGCCGAGGAGACCTTGCTCGCATACTTGCTCGCCTCATACATTGTTTGGAAAGCTTCTCGATGCGGGCGAGGAATCTCTCGAGGAGGGTTTTTGCTGAAATATTTGTAGAAGGCCTCCCTCGAGACCTCGTCGCCGCCCAAATCTTCCCTACCACTCAAGATGTCCTTTATGCTCTCCGCATATTGAACAACTTCTTCAAAGTCCTCGCGGAGACTCCTCGTCAAGGTCTCCTCGACTTGGGCGATTTCTATCTGGTCGCCCACCTCTCGATCCAAACCCTGATCATGCAGGTCAGAGTCAGTCTCGCTGCCACTCTCCTCGACATCGCCCTCCTCGACGTCGTTGCCGGCATCGTCCCTTTCAGATTCATCTAGCTCGTCGACGTCGACGACCACTGCTTTCCCAAGATTGCGGACTCTATAATTTATGGGTTCGGGGGAATGGATCCTAGAGTCCGAAGAGGATGCCCTCTCCGTCAAGACTAAGGCTAGTCGATCAGCCTCGCCGGAATTTGCGGCACCACCATCCAACGGCGGCGAACCACTACCGGAACCACCACTAACATCCATTTTTTCTTAAAGAAATGGGAAAAAAGGAGTTTTTAAGAAGAAAGTATGTTTGTTTTTACCTTTTTGCCGATCGGAAACCACCCAAAAACTCGCCGGAATGCTTGAAGAGGAAGGCTTGGGAGGAGCTCAAGAACTTCGAAAATTTTGCAGAAAGTAAAAAGGATTTTATGAAGGGTTAAAGGCCATATTTATAGGCAAATGTTTGCAGGGGCCAATGTGCAAGAAAACGGGGTCATTTCCGCAAATTTCCCAAAATTTGGGGGCCATTTCCGAAATCGAGGTCGGAAAGTGACCCCCACGCGCGACCTTTGAGATCGACACGCGCCCCACGCGCTCAAATTTGAATTTTTGAGCGCCAAACATGCGTCTGACACATGTCACATCAAACGTCATCAAAATGCTTCGGAAAGCGTGCTCGGCGCAGGAAACGAGGCGACCGCCTCCTTTTTACGTCATCAAGATTTCAAAGAAGATTTGCCTGTCGAGGACAGATCTGAGAAGACGAGTACACTGCTCGCCTTACCATTCTACGAATACGAAGTAAGGCGACCAGGGGGCAAATGTTATACCTAGTCAAAGAGGTCAATCTTTGACAAGTCAATCCTAATCACCATCTTACGTGGCGAGGACCAGTCAACAAAGTCGTGCGACGACTAGTCAACAAGACCAAGAAAATGTAATAGGTTTAATGTATTTAATATATTCAAGTGCTCGTCCAAAGATGTTGGCGAGCACGTGTCTTATTTAGCTGCTCGCCCAAATGTGCTGCGAGCACATGCCTATTCTTAGTAAGAGAAGTTTAAGTATTGAAGTCTTGGGAGAGAGCATGGAGCGTGGCGACCACACTCCTCGAAGGTCCTCCGGCGACCACCATGGCCCAGCTCCTCAGCATCTCGGCGAGGACGAGCACCTAAGGCGGTTTAGCATTAAATGCGCCATCAAATCACCTTTTCGGGCAGAATGAAGGTCCAATCTGGAGGCTCCACGTGTAAAGGGCGGGCAGCCCCTAAAAAACAGTATATAATGCCCATATGGGCTCATTTGTAACACAAGTTGAACATTCCACACAATCACCTAAACCTAGAGCTATAAACACTCCCAAAGCTCTCAAGCTTTTAGCTTCTCCAAGAAACTATATCATTGTTCTTGATCCTTCTTGCTTTGTTCTTCATTAAGATCATCAAGATCATCATAAATACTCCCTAAACGCGTAATAACCCCCGTTTAATTATATATGTTTGTATTGTACTAAAAACAGTCCACATCCGAGTCAACCCGATAAAAGTGCATACAACACAACATAAAACGTGATACCTTTAATTTACTCGAGACATACAAATCGAGTAATCTTCGACCATGCTTTTTACGTTATATTAATTGAAGAAGCAAAAGCTAGGCCGTAAATGAGAAGTTAGATAAGCATAAAAACTTCTTGTTTCCAAATAACTAATAAATAATCTAAATTTTGATTTAACATATAGAAATACTTTTGAAGACTTGCTAGAGTCAATAACATAGGATAGAGATGATATCACATTTATGGCTTAAAAATCCTGGCTCCGGCCTTGCTAGATCGTTTCATAGACCTTTCTCGAGCATAGCTCGAATCTTGATAGGCAATCCATAGAGGTTAATAAAGCCAGTAGCATCAGCATGATTGAAGATTTCCCCACACTCAAATGAAGACACATCTTTCCTGTAGACACTGTTGGGACTTTCCCAGCTTGTTACACACACACTTCCTTTATACAGTTTGAGAGTCACTGACCCAGTTGTCGTCTTAGTTATTTCCTTCATGAAAGCATCCATCGACTCACGGAGCGGGTCGAACCACCGACCCCCAAACACTAAGTCAGCATACTTGAGGGCAAGAATGTCCTTAATTTGCATTCCTTCACGATCAAGCGTCAGAGACTCAAGCTCACGAACTGCTGTAAAAAGGATAGTCCCACCGGGAGTTTCGTACACCCCTCGCCCTTTCATGCCAACAATCCGATTTTCAACCATATCTACGCGCCCGATTCCATGCTTCCCGCCTATCTTGTTTAGTTCGGCGAGTAGAGATGCAGGAGAGAGTTCCTTATCGTTGATTGAAAATGGGAGACCCTCAACTATACCGATTTTCACGTACCTACATTGATGGGCATAAAGGATATATACAGATTCATCCAATTCAGTGTAATTAAAACATAAAAAAATGAACGTATGTAGAATTAATCAAGTAGACTAGGAGAAAACAATGAAGAAATCTGACTCGGGTTGATCGGGAGCCTCTTTTGGATCGACAGTAATCATGTACATGTCCTCATTCGGCTCATTTGCTACATCCTCCAAGATATCACCCTATAATAAAACAGAGCTAGCTGTGAAAGCTATCGAATTTTGATATTAAAATCTCATCTAAAACAAGCATTAATTTTGGCAGACATTCAAAAGTTAGGAATCTAAAGCAAGATATATATACAAGTTAAAAAGTTTTTTGATGTCATATTGTTCAATCTGGGTCCAAAACAAGTTCGCCTTTTCGATTTAGCTTAAAAAGTACAATACATTAGAATCTGTTTTTTTAAATGATAGCCCCCTTGCTAGGGGGAAATAATGGAATTGTGTCCAAAGATACTGCTTTAGAGCACCAAATCAATGAGAGATTTTAATCCAGACGTTCGTGTAAACCACTATTTCCAATTCCAAACTGTTTCGACAAGACAAATTTTATTTTTATTTTTGCAAAATTCTATGTAAGCTCGTCTCTTATTCTTCTTCTAGGCTGGTGGTTCTGTATACTGGTAGTCTAGTGTACAAGACAATTGAATACACAAACATTTAAAAAAAAAAAAAAATTGTTTCATCAGGAATCTCAGACGATATGCAATTACCTCATGACTGAGATGCCACAGATTCCGGTCTCTACTATAGATAGATTTCTTTGAGACGGGAACAGGCACATTATGCTTTTGAGCATAATCAATAGCATCTTCTCTTCCCTTGATTTCCCATTCCCTCCATGGAGCAACAACGCGGAGCTCAGGGTTCAGCGCAAAGAAAGTGAGCTCGAAGATAACCTACAACAACAAAAGCAATGGATATTGCTGAAAGAGTAATTAAGATTCAATCAAAATCTAGAGCAGTTCTGCAGCATACCTGGTCACTTCCTTTCGCTGTACATCCATGAGAAACAGCATCGGCTCCAACCTCTTTAGCAACATCAACCAGTGTCTGCAATTGTCAATGAATTCAATATAGCAAGTAGACAAAAAAAATGTGTTATTTAAAGAAGAAAAACTAGTGAGGAATTACCTTTGCAATAAGTGGGCGAGCCATTGAAGTCCCAAGCAAGTACTTTCTTTCATAGATTGCACCAGCTCGTAAGCAAGGAAAAATAAAATCTCTAACAAATTCCTCCTTCAGATCCTTCACCACTAGTTGACATGCCCCACTAGCCTTGGCCTTTTGTTCCAAACCTTGTAACTCTTGTTGACCCTAAATTCATACGAAGTGATCAAAAAGCACATGTCATTAAGTAGATCGAAATCATCACCCCAACCCTTTTCAATGTCAACATAAAGAAACATCTGCAAGCATGACCTAAAAACTTTTTCATTCTCTTTTCTTTGAATAGCATTTCAATGCAGGTATTGGTTTTTTATTAATTGATGCAATTAGGTTAGTTTTTCACATACTTGGCCAACATCTGCAGTGAAACAAACAACCTCGCAGCCATAATTCTCCCTGCAATGCACATAACAATGAGAAAATGTCAAACAAACTGAAAATATATATCCAAGACATGAAAAGTGTGTTTAGACGTTTTAAGAAGGACAATTGCAATGAAGCATGAATATCCATGACAATAGATTTCAATGACTTGCACTTATCTTTGATATGTATATACATATATGTACACACAATCTGGGACTTCTAACCTTGAGGTACTTTTGGAATTTTTTTTTTTTTTTAAATGAGGTTAACCCATACCCATAGCTTCAAAGGACGTTTAGGTGGTTATAATTAACCCCAAGAATGAGGTTTAGTACACAAATGCGATGAAAAGTAAATATTGTGCATAGGCATTGCAGAAGTCAAATTCAGATGTCCACTTAAAACAATCATAGTTAATACAAGTAAGCAAGCAAAAATGTTACTGTATCATCAATCTCCTCAATATACTTTTGTACATAAAAAAGGGAAGAGTTAGCCATCAACAAAAACCAGTAAGATTACCTAAGCCAGGGTACAATTACAGAAGTATCTAAACCACCACTATAGGCCAGCACAACTTTGTTCAACTTTTTGCGCAAAGCATTCCCATTCACACCAATACAAGTTGTGGTCTCCTTGTCACTAGCCAAAACTGCTCGGATAGCTACATCCAAAATCATTGGAGGCTACATGTATTAAAGATGATATAAAAGCAATAACTAAAAGAAACTGACTTCTGTCAAGCCTTGAAACTATTTACTTTAAACTAGAAAAGAAAATGTTAAGCAATAGAGACATCACCAAATTAATTTTTGACCATAATACTATAAGATGTTTGCAAAAGGTGCAACCATAACAATGAAATTGATGAACTGACACCAAAAAAATAATCTGTAAATAGTCCCCTTACTCCATAATAAAACACAATATTGCATCAAAATCAAAAGGAGAAATTAAAATTCATAAATACAGAGGCCTTGTAATCTATACATCTGCTGTAAAAGCATGACAAATGATATTTTAGTACAAAGTCGCATATCTATATCCTTGGATTAGGTGGCTTATGTAATTTAGCTTACCATATTTTTATCTTTAATTTTGGTCGCATGAATTTGCTCTGTTGAAACTTGACAATTACAATACTCACTAGGAAGGGAAAATGAAATTGGAAAGATATCAAGTCCTTACCCCATCTAAGAAATCCTTTCATCACGGCCACATTCGATAACACAAATAATGAAACCACGAAGGTTCACGGCCACGAGACGATGGTGGCCATCCAATTAGCTGCGGCGCGAGATAGAGGCAACATCAGGCTGTATAATCGAGCATGGTGGCCGACGGTAACTTGGATTGCGGCCAGGGTTCGCCGGAGACGGGTATGTCGACTCTTCGGCCGTGAAATGGTGGGTAGCGTTGAGGAATTGCACACATTTTGGGGTGGAATTCAATTCAATTGGTTTCTGAAACTAAATTTGGGTACGGAATTGGAGCTAAAGTGAAAGACGAGGGAGGAATTACGCGGGCAAAGTGTTAATTAATGTTAAATCAATTTTTTAATTTATTCATACTTGGCTCAAATTCTTTTCTGGGAACGCAAGACACCAAAAATGCGTTTTTTTTTTTTTTCAAACTATTACTACTGCTAGTATGCAAAAGTTTTCGTAATTTTCTATTTAATTTGCCCTTCAAAAGTTTAAATATCTTAAAATATAAATAATTATCACAATTCTCATCATCATATATTCTCATTATCATTACTTTTGGGATTCAAATGTCTTTATATAAAAATTACATATATGATATATCACAATTAATCTTATGCACAAAAATTCACGCGTTCATATAGACATGCTCGTTATATTAGTGTTTAGGTAAAAATTAGGGAATTTGAATATTTTGTTGGGCCTAAACATTCAAGTAAGTGAACATCAAATTCTTTTTTTTTTTCTCTATAAAATGTGACATATACAAATAATCAGTATGGGTGGGAAGTGGGCGGTTTATGCCTCATTCCACCTTGATGGCTTGATCTCAAAGGGAAATTTTTATCCCCGAATCCGGCTCGAATCCCAACAGAATTTTTTAAAATTTTACATCTCTACCCCTATCGACATCATTTACTTTCGATCTCAATTTATTTAATTATTATTTTTCTATTTGAATAATTGGTACTTCTCTAAAAAAAAATTATATATCAATTATATTGTAATGTAATTTAAAAAAATTAAACAAAAATAATCAAAACAATATTTAAATATATATATATAGGGTTGGTCTGCTATGGACTCGAGTGCATGTTGTGCACTCTAGTCCATGTTACACTTTTTAGTTTACTGACTTACACTTTTCAATTATTAAACTGTATAATAATATTTTTAGTAATAATTGAAAAGTGCAACACCATTTAACAAAAAGTGTAAGTCAGTAAACTGAAAAGTGCACATGGACTAGGGTGCACAACATGCACTCGAGTGCATACTAGACTTTACCATATATATATATATATATATCATGGCAGGGCACGTGGTGCATATATAAATAATCGGGTAGGACAGATCACCACGAATTCGGTATAAATTGTGATTAGCAATTATTGTTTTTCTAAAGCGAGAAAGAAATAAGCAAGAATTAAAGATGAGGTGATACCGTGATTGTCGGGCATTGGGCCAAACTTGTCAACTATTTGAAGTCCACCAAACTCATGGGCTTTTGCCTTACCTACCTGCTATCATACAAAACCCAAATTTCTCAACATTTCATATCATATCCTCATGCACTTACTATATACACTTACTGCATACAGTAGAAACTCTATAAATTTATGGAGTAATAAAATACTCAATTTATAAACACCATTTTAAACTTTCATGCCTAATTTTTAAAGAATTCTTCAATATTCCACATTCTTATGTTTCTTGTGTTCATTGTTTCACTTTATGAACATTAAAAAAGTAAAGTCTAGTATGCACTCGAGTGCATGTTGTGCACCCTAATCCATGTGCACTTTTCAGTTTTACTGACTTACACTTTTGGGTAAATGGTGTTGCACTTTTCAATTATTACTAAAAATATTATTATACAGTTTAATAATTGAAAAGTGCAACACCATTTACTAAAAAGTGTAAGTCAGTAAACTGAAAACTGCAACATGGATTAGGGTGCACAACATGCACTCGAGTCCATAGCAGACCAACCCCATTAAAAAATATTTTTTTATATAAATATACAAGATTAAAATATGCTGACACAAATAAAATCATACACTTATGAGGTTATTAAATCAAAAACCACGTTTAATAATTTTTTGTTGAGCTATGAGAAAACGACACCATAAGTTCTTACAATGATAAGGAAAATTAGAGACAAGATTTAAGGTGAAATTAATTTCAACAAAAAACAAAAGACAATTGAGTCATTTTTCAAGAAACCTTTCATAAATCATTCATGTAATATGTACTCCCTCTGTCTAGTAAAAGTAAAATTTTGTTCACTTCTTTTTATACATGTTTTTAAAAAAATTATATTTTAATTATAAAAAATATATGTGGAATAACGAGTAAAGAATATTGTTGATACACATTCAATCTTGTTAATAAAGTAAAACAAATATTCAAAAGTTAATTATTTAAATAGAATAAACATATATTTTGTGAACCCATTTTTTTTTGTCTGAGCAAAATTTTACAGGACGAAGGGTGTAGTATATAAGGAACGAATTATTAATTTATATTTTATATGGGGTCTATAGGAATTATAAAAAATGTATTATCTTATAATTTTAGCGAGTTTATTAATTTAGCACCCTATCCCCGAGTCGGGACCGACCAAAAATATTATTTTAGAGAGTTTATTAATTAATCGAGTATTAATTTATAGAGTTTCTACTATACATGCATCTTTAATTTCTTCACTAAATAATTGAGATTCATGAAACGTGTGTATGAATCAAAAAAAATGTGATCGAAATAAATCATCACCAAACATATGTGTACGTATATACATATTATGATCATGATGGGGTGAGACAAAGTCAAAAATTTCGTATATAAAGTTAAAATGTAAAATGAAGTTGGTATTGTTAAATTCATTTTATGATCGTCTCAAACTACACTGTCACGAGCAAGAATTTATCCATATATAAAGATGGACAAAATGGATGAATGTTACGTAAAACACCTGTCGTTGTGAAGTCAGTCTTCTAGGACGCCATTGAATTTTGTCATTAATTCGAGCAGAATCTGCATTGGAGAAAAATACTTTAAAACAAAATATATATATATGGAGTGTGTATATATTGATTTTGATATGATATTAAATGGTGAGTTTCTTGTGCATAAAAGACTTGTACATACTATTGTATACAAGTATTTTATGCAGGTGATGGTTCCTGAAAAAACTCATATATCATCGTTTTCCATATTACTATTATGAGCAGTTACCTCTTTTAGAAGCATGAAGGAGATTATTGGACGAACACAGAGAGATTGCATGAAACTGAGCCATTTTATATATAGTTTGAAGCAGCTAGTGGACTAATCTTGTGTGGAATTTTAAGAACATGCAAAACTAATTAAAATACGTTGAAGTAAAGCCAATTGATTACAAACCTTTTTTCCAAATATATATAGTGTCGAAAAGAAGACACGCCTAGCTAATATATACAGTATAGTACACTAAGACTAGGTTGATAGGTGATACTATATGGTTTTAGTTTTCATCATTTTGTAGTAACCTATTATTCCTTCCTTATATTGGCCACCGATTCCAATAAACGAGAATAATTATTCGGCCGATTGCAAAACGCACCTCTTTATTTTCATTAACAATTTCTATACGCTTAAATAATTCCAATGTTGTAGATTTGTTTCCCAATTTTGAAATTGATCGAATTCATGTTATATATACTCTGAAATTTGAAATTAAGATTTTAAAATTTTACCTTATAAATACCTATTATAATACTTATATATACACATAAAAATTATATAATATAAAGGTAAATTTCATCAAAACGAAATAATTGAAATTCGGATTTAAAAATTTAAAAATAAATGTAACCCAAATTAGAAGCTTCAAATTTGTTGGTGTGAATGGAATGGGATGTCAGCATAAAATTCTTTCAAGAAAAATACAAGCGCCACCACCATCGGCCACCTAGACTCAATCTTGGTTCGAATTAGTACAAAAAAAAATAAAAATTATTACATGCAAATTCTAAATTTCCAAAGAACTCCTTATATTTCTTTTTCATATATATATATATTTTGTAACATAAACCCTCTTTCCGTTAGATACTGGAATTTATACCATGATTCTGATGCTACTTGTTGCCTAATGTGTATACCATGATTGTCCACTCCAGTCCAAATTAATTTGTTTTTATGTTAAACAGGGAACAAATGGTCGGGGTTTCAATTTTATTTAAACACGTACACTCCACAATGTGTTCGATTAGTGTGTTCACACGCTCTTCAATTTGTACGGCTGACACTAGGCATTTTGTACCGTTTTTAAGGGTCAAATATTGTTTTATGCCTATTTTATATAAAATGTATATTAGTCTTTTTATTCATGTTTATTTTTATCCAAAAATAAAATTATGTGAGGAATTTTATCTTAATTTCATATGTGCCGACTGCAGCTTTGCCGAATGGCTGAAGATGGTACCCAAAGGACACTTAACTGTTCATTGGAATAATCTAATCTAATTAATTCTCAAAATACATACACCAAATAAGCTCCTAAGTATTGATTTAGGATCAAATTAACACTGACTCATGTTTATTTACGCACATATGTGATTGTTAATGACACCCACGGCCCACCCGCTTAGCATATTCATTATAATTGAGTTTTGATACCCTTATCTAATTAAATTAATTAGAGGGACTAAACGTTAATTATTAAATGATTAGACGTGACATAGTCGATCTACTCTCGGAGTAGATGAACGTGGTATATTTAATATCTCAAAACCGAATTTAGGTGAGTGAGAAATTAATTAATGAACACTACAAAAAATTGCTCAAATAACGAGGGGAATTGGCGAGGGGTATTTCACCCTTGCTATTTGGCGAGAGATTTAAAGAGGGGCACAAATAAAGAGGGAATTGGCGAGGGGCGGAATCACACTCGCTAATTAGCGAGTGGAAAAAGATGCACTCGCGTATTGGCGAGGGATTTGGCGACGGCGTGTTTTGCACTCGCTCATTGGCGAGTGCATTGTGGCCCTTGGAAACTGGCGACAGTCCCCCACTCGCTAATTGGAGAGGGGGGTGGGGCCCTCGTAAATGCCCTCGCCTAAGGCCCAATTAAAACCCCCTCCTCCTTCCCCAAATTCGTACAGCCGCTGCTTCACCCCAAAAATATACACTGTCGCTGCTTCGTCCACCGCGCCACCGCCGCTGCCGGAGCTAATGATCGAGACTAATTTTTGGATATTTGTGTTCTACACTTCGAGGGGTTCATTTCTACGGTAAATTTATGCGTTTTTATTGATTAAATTAAAAGTTGTATATATATATTTATATTATATTATATATGTATATATATATATTGTGTGTATATATATATATATATGCATGTATATAGTTTTGTTGTGTAATGTTAGGATTGTAATTATGTTAGAAAAATATGTATATTGTTAATTAGGATTAATTATGATTGTTAATTGTTATGAATGTGTTAATATAATTATTGTTATGTTTTATATATGCATGTATATATATGTGTTAATTATTAATTGGTGTGTTAATTGTTATGCATGAATGTGTTAATTGGGAGAATTAATGTTATAATTAATTGTTGGAAATAAGTGAAATTAAATCGATGTTGGAGGCCGGGATGAGTTGTTTGTTTGTTGTAGATTGTGCGTTCCGACTTGAGTAATTTTACTCGAGTCGGAAATGGATGCACTAGGAACCTAAATATTTGGTGATACGATAGATTTAGATGAAACTCTGCCGAAATTTTTAAAAATATATATATAAATTATATATATTTATATTAATTAGAACAGTATAGTAATCAATGTTTAATTTCCAAAATACATTTGAAACAGATCGATTAACATGAATTATTCAAGTCGTAGTTGGATGTATAGCCCAAGATTGGTCAATGGGATTATGAGCCCCGAATTTATTAGTGGTGTAAATGGATTTATTGAAGCTGCCACTAGTAATCCGAATTCGATTTGGGAAGGAAAAATTAGGTGTCCTTGCTCGAAAGCTAGATGTCGAAATGAGACTTATAGAGATCCTAATGAAGTGAAGTCTCATTTATATCGAAATGGGTTTACACGAAATTATTATAATTGGATTTATCACGGTGAAGAGAGTTGGGGTCCACGTCAATTTCAAAACACTAGTGAATTTGCGTCAACTTCAAATGAAGTTGACCCTATGGGACCTAGCTTGTACCACACTATGGTAGAAGAATTAATGGGTGACCCAAACATTGATTTTGGAATCAACGCGGAAGAGGAGGCACATAATAAAGAACCCCCTAACGAGAATGCGTCACAGTTCTACGACATGCTTCGTGCAGCGGACCAAGACTTGTATCCCGGTTGTGAATCTCATTCGCAGTTGTCGTTCAATTACAGATTGTTGAATATTAAAACCGAAAACAGATTGTCTGAAAGGGGATACAATCAAGTCGTTGAGTTGATTCGTGAGATTTGCCCTTCAGAAAATAAGGTTCCCAAGAAATTTAACGACACCAAACACTTGATGAGTGGGATGGGTCTTCCGGTAGAAAGGATTCATTGTTGTGCACAGAACTGCATGTTATTTTGGGGTGCAGACAGCGAACTAGAGTTCTGTAAGATTTGTGGTGGATCACGGTATAAGCCGAGTAGGGTTGATGCAGATGGTCGGTTGAAAAAGAAACGCCTGGTTAAGGAGATGTTCTACTTTCCCATAATTCCTCGTTTGCAAAGATTGTACATGTCCAAGGCCACTGCGAAGGATATGACATGGCATGCCTCGTGCAGTTCTGATGACTCTGGTGTTATGTGTCATCCTGCAGACTCGTTGGCTTGGAAACATTTGGACCGTTCGTATCCTGATTTTGCAGCTGAAATTAGGAATGTTAGGTTGGGCTTGAGCACAAACGGTTTTGCACCGTTTGGAATTACGGGGAAGCAATATTCATCATGGCCAGTTATTCTTACTCCGTACAATATACCCCCGTGGTTATGCATGAAAGATCAATTCATGTTTCTTTCGATTCTTGTGCCCGGGCCAAAAAGTCCGAAGGACAAGCTTGATGTGTTTTTACAACCTCTGATAGCTGATTTGAAATTTTTATGGGAAAATGGGGTGCAAACGTACGACGTCTCTAGGAAGCAAAACTTTTTGATGAGAGCTACACTGATTTGGACCATTAGCGACTTTCCAGCGTACTCAATGTTGTCTGGTTGGAGTACAGCTGGAAAGCTTGCTTGTCCGTATTGTGGGGAGTACACCGATGCATTCACTTTGAGGCTCAGTCGAAAGCAATCGTGGTTCGATAACCACCGAAAGTTCTTACCACCTAATCATACATGGCGAAAGAACAATACGGCATTCAGGGCTGGAGTAGCAGTCACAGATGATCCACCGCCTATCCGAACAGGTGCGAGTCTCCTATACGAAATTGATCATTTGGGACTTAGAAAGGTTACAGAGGAAGGTGCTGAGGCACACAACAAAAAATTTGACAAAGGGTGGAAGAAAAAAAGCATTTTTTGGGATTTGCCTTATTGGAGTACTTTGTTAGTTCGACACAATTTGGACGTGATGCACATTGAGAAAAATGTGTTCGATAACGTGTTCAACACAGTGATGAATGTGAAGGGGTAAACAAAGGACACATCAAAATCAAGAGATGTGTTGAATGAATATTGTCGTCGTCCCTCTCTCAAGAAATGTCCACGTACAAATAAGTATCCCAAGGCTTGTTATGCGCTTGATAAGAATGAAAAAGATGTTATCTGTAAGTGGATAAGTGGGTTGAAGTTTCCCGATGATTATGTGTCTAACATATCTCGATGTATTGACTGGACGAAGTTGAAATTGAATGGAATGAAGAGTCATGATTGTCACGTGTTTATGCAGAGACTACTACCGATTGCTTTTCGTAATATTCTGCAGACTGATGTGTGGAAAGCAATCACTGAGCTTAGTCTTTTTTTTAAGGACTTAACTTCTACGACCATAACAGTTGACAACATGACTCAGTTGGAAACGGATATCCCAGTAATATTGTGCAAGTTGGAACGTATCTTTCCACCCAGCTTCTTCAACTCCATGGAACATCTACCTGTGCACCTTGCATATGAAGCAAAAGTTACTGGTCCAATTCAATACAGATGGATGTATCCATTCGAGAGGTATTTTAAGGAATTTTAAGATATAATAATCATATTCAATGTTTTTATTATCTTAATCACGATCCTTGAATTCTAATTATAGGTATCTTCGCACCTTGAAACTGAGTGTGGGTAACAAAGCACGTGTTGAAGCTTCGATTGCAAATGCATATTTAACTAGAGAGGCGTCAATGTTTTGTTCTCATTACTTTGAGGATCATGTTATGACGAGGATACACAATTTACCTCGTAATTACGATGGTAGTGGAGATGTACAACAATATGTGGATGGTACATTTTCCATATTTAAGGCGCCTGGCAAGCGATTTGGGAAACCAAAGAAGAGATGGATTTTGGATGAGGAGAAAAAAGTTGCTCATACGTACGTGTTGTTGAATTGTGATGAGGTGCAGCCGTATGTTCAGTAAGTGAATCTGGCCAGAGTATAAATATATATTGGTTAGTTTTGAGATGTCTTATTAATCAAAATACGTATGTAGGCTATTCATGCATCAACTTCAAGTTGTTAAACCAAATCTCTCGGCTGCTGCATCGGACAATAGGCTACAAAATGAATTTGCTTCGTGGTTTGAAGAAATTGTAAGTCATATTTTATACAAATATATATATTTAATAGCAATAACGTAAATCTCACATAGAGTCGACTTATATAGGTGAAGATAAATCCCGTGGAGAACAAATTTATTTGCGATTTTTCTGTAGGTCTGTCTGGTCACGTTCTTACGTACTCAGGGTATTACGTGAACGGGTACAAATTTCACACTATGGCTTATGGTGCATCTAGAGCAACATCAAACAGTGGGGTTTGTATCAAGGGAAAAAACTATGATGCAGATGAAGAGGATTTCTACGGGAATCTCGAGGAAGTAGTCGAATTGGACTACCAGGGGTACCACGAGAAGAAAGTGGTTTTGTTCAAGTGTTAGTGGTTTGATAACTCAGCCAGTGGTACAAAAATTGATCCTAACTACAAGTTTGTGGATATTCATCAGAGGCGACGATACGGTCGGTATGATCCATTCGTACTAGCAAGTCAAGCCACCCAAGTCTACTATTATTCATACCCTGGACCCCGTACTGATTGGATAACTGTATGCAAAAGCAAGCCGAGATCCTTCTTGGACGCACAACAGTCATCCACTACTGACGATGAAGCAGATGTTCCCGAGTTCCAAGAGAAAGCATAGAACATCAAATGATTGTGCAAGTAGATGATGATCCTGTTATATTAACTGATACCACCGGTACATTGATGGACGTAGCCGAAGACGAAGAACTAGAAGAAGAACAAGAAGATGAGGATGAAGATGAAGAAGATGATGAAGAAGAATATTACTAGAGTGTTCATGTATATGTTATATTATATAAAGAATGTTGATTATGACTCGGTTTCAGTGTTCTTAATGCATGTTTATGATTCAGTTTGAGTGTTCATAGATGTTATTATATCAAGAATGTTAATTTATTAATTGTTATATTTTAATATTTATTTTTACAGATGAGTGGATATGGGGGTCATGGACAGCGTTCTGGTGGACATGGTTCTGGTAGTCAGGGTTCTGGTGGTCAGGGTTCTGGTACTGGGCAGGATTCGGGTGGTAGAGGTAGAGGTGAGACGCCGCCTGTACCTATACCACATCATCCGAGTTTTTATTTGCCAGATATGACTGAGATCATGCAGATGCCCCAGATGCAGGGATCGACCCCCTATCCGTACTACACACAGGTTCCCCAGATGCCCCACATGTATCCAGCGCAGGAGGATCCACCGATACCGGACCCAGTCGGACGTGCGTCTGTCGAGACAGCGGCCAGCCAGGCGACAGACGCACACGAGAGTCGTATTCGTCTTACGATCTATCGTGGAGCGTAAGTATTACATATCTTATAATTTTCATTATAATGAATTACATAATTATTCATTTTCAAATTAATTATGTGTAACAACAGGATGATGCCTTCGGGTCTAATCTCGACCACCATCAGACATATCATGTACCGAAATATGGAGGTTGGCGCACACACATTCGGCTTGGTATCCCCAGGTGTACTTCAACGGTGGTGGGATACATTCCAGGTATACTTTAATGATGTGTAACATATCTATTCATTCACATTTTGTTATAATTAATCAATTTTTTTTGGCAGAATGAGGTTACGTGGGATCCAGAGACTGTTGACACTGCATTAGTGTACATGCTCTTTCTTGAGAGAGCAGCAAATCGATACAGTGACATGTTGAACCACTACAAGGGATTGTGGGAGCTGGAGAAGAAGAAGCCGAATTGGGACAACGATGTCTGGGAGCACTTGGTTCGCCACTGGAATCATCCGGACACAATTAAGAAGAGCGAGCAGTGTCGGAAGAACCGACTATCAGAGCCTGGAGGCCTGGGTACCGGTTTTGCTAGACATAAAGGGGGATCTCGTGGGGCAGCCGAGGTGGCCAGACGGATTGTAAGTATTTATGTTCAATTATAAGTAATTTGAGTTCATTTTAATTAATTTAATTTTATGTTCTTCAAAATATAGGAGGAGAGGACGGGACGACCAGCTTACGACTGGGAGATTATCGAATATTACCACCGTTACACTAACGAAATGTACACATACGGGCATATGGGTGATATTCGGGTAAGTGTATACATATATTATATTAAATATAATATTTAATTGTATTGACATGTATATTAACCAAATTTTACATATGCACATATAGGATCAGGTGCAAGAGGAATTGTCACATCTCACCCAGCCGTCATCTGATCATGATCCTTCAGATGATGGTTCCAGCAGCCAGACCCCACCCTTGCCGGAAATGTCTGAGTTGTTCGTGAAGAAAGTTGGAAGATCTCACGGTCGCGTGAAGGGTCTTGGGCAACTAGGAAAGAACAGACGTGTTGTTGGGAATAAAATGAGATATGTTTTGATCTAATACCAAAACCCCCTGAGACATGCCTAAGTCAATATAAATATGTTCTAAGAATGTTAGAACATATAGATTATAGGCTAGATGAGAAGCTGAAATGTTAGGCAGCTCTTAGACAATTAGATGCACAATTTGAGGGGGAACCTATGCTTTGAAGATGATCAAGATCAAGTCCCCCCAAGGCTCAAATTCTGGAACAATCACTTAAAAGTAAGGACACTCTATGAAATCTAAGATGCTCTTATCAGGAGAGTTGTCCAGAGAAAGCACTCATAAAACTCTGATCAGGAGAGTTGTCCAAAGAAGCTAACCATATGCAAGAACAAGTTTACAAGCTC
This sequence comes from Galeopsis tetrahit, assembly GCA_963675135.1. Taxonomy (NCBI): domain Eukaryota; kingdom Viridiplantae; phylum Streptophyta; class Magnoliopsida; order Lamiales; family Lamiaceae; genus Galeopsis; species Galeopsis tetrahit. The sequence continues at coordinate 21,670,768 of OY776122.1, read as the reverse complement.
AAAAGGACAAGACTACTCAAAGGTTTTCATCAGGAGAGTTTTCCAGATAAGCCAACTCCAAAGTATAAAGTGCTCTGATGCAAAAAGACCAATCATGCTGATCAGAAGAGTTGTCCAGAGGAGTTGTCTCAGCTAAATTGATCAAGATGAAGTGCTCTGAAAGCCTGAGGTCAACTATGCTGAAGAGTTTGAGACAATCACTCCCTAAAGGTCTTCAAAGAAATAAGCTAAGACCATCCTTAAAGAAATAAAGGGAATGAGCCAAGTCATCTGAAGAAGAGCAAGCCAACCATGCTGAAAAGCAAAACTGCTGATAGTGATAAGGAGAGTTGTCCAGATGATAAGGAATGTTGTCCTATCATTGGATCAACCTTCAGAAGCCATGTCCAAGTCCTAACAAGAAGTCAAACATTGGGAAAAGTGCTGCAGAATGAAGACAAAACTGTTACAGCCGTTTATTACCCAAATGAGGACATGTCACTATCAAGAATCTGTCTTCCAGTTTGAAGAACTCAAGGAAGACATTTATAGCAATTTGGGGCTGCCTCTCCAACGGGCAAATCCTCCATTTTGTCTATAAATACAGAAGTGTGAAGACCATTTGAAAGCACCTCAACACAATCCAACTAAGCTCAAAGTTCTTACAAGCTAGAGTGCTTTCAAAGCTTTCAAAGACTATCTTAGTCTTCAAACACTTCTTCTAAGCTGAACCAAATTGTATATCCATACACAAGCTTAGAGAGATATCCTATCCTTATACACTGATCTTCATTGTAAAGGATATCTCATTAGTTGGAACCTTACTTCAACCCTTACACCTTTCAAGAGTGAAAGTGAGAAGGTTGTAGTAGTAGAAGTGGTAGGAGCTGACTGTTGAGAGAAGAACAGTTCAGTTCTGAGTTGAGAAGAGGGTACTAGGACTCTAGACATCCTAGGGATCAATTCACCAAGGAGTGGTGTTCTTGATCAAGTGCACCTTGGCACTATAAAACAAGTTAATTCCAAGAGTGAAGGAATTATCCTGTTAAATCAGGGAAAGTGGATGTAGGAGCTTGAGTCTCTGAACCACTATAAACTCTTGTGTTGATTTACTTTACAAGTACTTACATTCATTCAACACTGCACACAAAACTGATCTTTCAAAGATACATATTCAAAGACTGTGCAAAACTGTTTTGGACAACTTCCCTGAAGCTTAACTGGACTGCGTTACATTGACTAAGTGATTTCAGAAATTAAAGGAGTCTAAACTTAAAGGGCCAACCACTATTCCGCACATATAACTCCCCTAGATAGCTATTCAACTAAGTACTCAATAGTACTTAGTAGATTGATTATCTTAGAAGAGTTAATCATCTTCAGCAGAGTTGTCCAAGACAACCTTGCTGAGTTCTGGTTTGATCTAGTTGAAAAGAATTTGCATACAAGTGTATTCCCCCCCCCCCCATACACTTGTTATCTACTCCTTTCAGGACCAACAAGTGGTATCAGAGCAGGGGTTCAAAGACCACTGCTTCTGAAAATCCATCTTGATTTTCAAAACTCACATATTTGGTGTGGTCACTGAACTGATCTCTATCTGAAATCCATTACTTGTTGATTGACTGACTCTTATTGAGATATGGCTAACAACAATGCTGTTCCTCCACCTGCTGTTCAAGGATTGGACAATATGGCCACAAATCCAGTCAACCACATTTCTCATCACAAACTGCCCATGTTTTCTATAGACAATTATGATTTCTGGAAAATTAGAATGAGGGCTCATCTTGCATCTCTTCATACTGATATGCTTAGAGTAATCACAAGAGGACCTTTTGTGTTTACTCAAACTAACCCCAGATTGACAGATGAGCAAAGAGCAGATATAAGGGAACTGATTCCCAAAGATGAGGATGACTTCACTGCTGATGAAAAGAGGAAAGATAATTTGAATTATCTTACCATGAACACCCTCTATCAAACAATTCCAGATGCAGTTATGGGTAGAGTCTACCACTGCACCACAACTAAAGAAATTTGGGATACCCTTGCTGAAATGTGTGAGGGCACTGAAAAGATCAAGGAGAACAAGCTCCAAGTTGCTGTGCAGAAGTTTGAACAATTCTCAATGGAGACTGATGAGTCCATTGACAAATTTGCTGGTAGATTCACTGATGTGATGAATGAGATTAACTCATTGGGCAAGGTCTACACCAAGAGAGAGGTTGGACTGAAAATCCTAAGGAGTCTCACTCAAAAGTGGGATGTCTATGCTGTAATGATGCAGAATACCAAAGATCTCTCCACCATGCCCATGCAACAAATATTCTCAGAACTTAAAGCCTATGAGTTTGACCTCAATAGAAGAAAGCCTGTTGAGGAAACTTCAAATCCTACTAAGGGAGTGGCATTCAAAGCCAAAGTTGCTGAACCAGAAATGCAACCCACTCCCAGATCATCAAAGTCAGTCTCTAAGACTGAAATGAAGGAAGAACTAGCTTTGATGGCTAGAAGGTTTGACAAGCTCAACACAAGGTTTGGTAGATACAAGAAATTCTACCAAGACAACAAATTCAGGAGAAGATACAATTCCCCTGAAGATCAGGCTGAGGACAAAAAGCCTGAAGAGAAAAGATCAGAGGACAAGTCCTCTGATAGGAGAAGATCCAGTAGAGCTGAACCCTCATCATCTAAGAGAAGAGATGAATCCAAGAAGGATGATGATGAAGATCTGTGTTACAACTGCAAAAAGAAAGGGCACTTCCAATATGACTGCCCTGAACTAAGCTCTAAAGAAAGAAGAGAAAGACAAGCAAAAAGAGACAGAAAATTCACCAATAGAAAAGCCATGATGGCTGGTGAAGAATCTGATAGTGCTGAAAGTTTCAACTCTTCTGATGGATTGTTCTCCAACAGTGATGATGATGATGATGTCTGCAACATGGCTCTTGAGGATGATGAGGTATCCTCTACTTCTAGTTCACCATCATTCACCTCACAAAACACTAGTGAGGTTAACCTGAAACTTTCCTTGGGAAAGCTGATGGAAGATTTCACTAGATTACAAGAATTTCATGATAATTGTGTGAAAGAAAATGAAAGATTGGCTATTGAACTTTCCAAAAACTCTGAGGTAGCTGTTGATGTCAAGTCTACTGAGTTGTATCAACAAGTCTTGAGAAAGCTTGAAGAAGCAAATCTCAGGATAGTTGACCAACAAAAGGAGATTGATGATCAACTTCTCTCTCAGAAGAGAAAAGAATTTGAACTTAAAATTCTAAATGCCAAATTTGAAAATCTCTCACATGAGTATGATATTCTTAAATCAAGTGAAGAGAGCCTGAAATTAAAGATGTCTGCTTTGAACAAATCCTCTAGAGCAATAGAGGAAATTCAAAGTTATCAAAGACCTATGGCTCAAAGAAGTGGATTAGGTTTTGATCCATTTGAATCTTCACCTTGTCTTAGTGTTGCATCCACAAGTAACACTAAGAGAATCTTTGTTAAGTCAGTGGCACAACAAGCTGAAAATGAAGTAATTCAGCCACTGAACAAAGGAAAGGGCAAATTGAATGAAATGCCTACTCAAGTGATTCAGGAGAAAAGGCCAAAACCTAAGGAAATGGCCAAGACTCCTGAGCACAAGAGGAATGTTGCTCAGCAGAGTAGACCCAATGGAAGGGCAACTCTCCTGAACAATGTTCAGAGGAATTATCCAAGGTATAATCAGCCTAGGCCAACTCATCTGAGAAAGCCTCAGCTGAATAGACCTAAGGACAACCATTCTCAAAGGCAGAATAAAATGAGACAACCAAAACCCTTCATGCCAAAGGGTAATGGTCATAAAAAGGCCTTTCCTCAAAGATTTCCTCAAGCTGCACAAAGAACTCATAAGTTCAGAAAAGTGGTCAACTCATCTGAAACCTACAGAATTAACACATTCACACACACTTTCCCAAAGGCATTTAAGGGAAAGACAGTGTATGTTGATGCACTAGGAAAATAACTTAGCCACCTTGAATCAATCAGGGTTATTAGGCAAGTTTGGGTTCCCAAAGGTACAGCTAACCTCTCAGGACCCAAAACTCAAAGGGTACCTAAACCTATCTAATTGCAGGTACCAGTGGGCCACAAGAAGAGGAGCATGAATAAAAAGACAACATGGTACCTTGACAGTGGATGCTCAAGGCACATGACTGGAAACAAGGAACTCCTCTCTGATTTTATTGAAAAAGAAGGCCCAAATGTCACCTTTGGAGACAGCTCACAAGCAACAACAAAAGGTTATGGTACTTTGATGATTGGTAACATCAAAGTAACCAATGTATCTTATGTAGCTGGTCTCAAATATAACCTCCTGAGTATCAGTCAATTCTGTGATAAAGATTTTAATGTTGAGTTCTCAAGTGGTAAATGTCTAATTAGAGATAAAACTCAACAAACCCTATTGACTGGAACTAGGAAGGGAAATGTGTATTTTGCAGACTGGGACAAGTCTACTGATGCTGCATGTTTTATTGCTAAAAGTTCTAGTGAACAAAGTTGGTTATGGCATAAGAGGCTAAACCACCTGAACTTCAAATCTATGAATAAACTTGCTAGAAATGCATTAGTTAAAGGACTACCTAATGAGGTTTTCATTAAAGAACATGTGTGTAAGCCATGTCAAGAAGGAAAACAGATTAAAGCCTCATTTAAGGGAAAACCAGTCATCTCCACTGAAAGGGTACTTGAACTTCTACATATGGATCTGTTTGGACCAATTACCCCTTCAAGCATAAATGGTAGAAAATACACATTAGTGGTAGTAGATGACTTCTCTAGGTTCACATGGGTAGTATTTCTCCTTAATAAGAAGGAAACACAAGTCAAACTACCTGAACTTCTCAAGAGATTGTCAAATGAGAAAAGCCTTAGCATTATCAAGATAAGATCTGATAAAGGCACTGAGTTCATTAATTCATACATCAATGAGTACTGCACATCAAATGGAATAGCTCATGAAACCTCAGCAGCTAGAACTCCCCAACAAAATGGAGTTCCAGAAAGAAGGAATAGAACTTTAAAAGAAGCTGCTAGAACTCTAATTGCTGACTCAAATTTACCTAAGAGGTTTTGGGCTGAAGCTATAAACACTGCATGCCATACTCAAAATAGATGTTTGATCACTAAGGGGCAAGGCAAAACCCCCTATGAACTCTGGAAAGGAAGAATGCCTAAAGTGTCATACTTTCATATATTTGGTTGTAAATGTTTCATTCACAATAATGGGAAAGAACAGTTGAAAGCCTTTGACAGCAAAGCTGATGAGGGAGTATTTCTTGGATACTCTCAAATCAGTAGAGCTTTCAGAGTCTACAACAAGAAAACCCTTATAGTGGAAGAAACACCTCATGTTGTGTTTGATGAATCTATCTTTGAGATCAGGAATGATCATTTGGAACCTGAAGAAATCACACAGAGGACAACCAGATTAAGCCTAAAAGACAAAGACACTGAATTCATAGATGTTGTTCAAGCCAATCTGTCTGAAAAACCCACATTGGACAACAATCCTGAAGGCAACCTTCCTGAGACAAATCCTACAGATGGAAATGGTGAACTGAATGAACCAATCCCAGTTCACATCCAGGTAACAACTACCAATGAAGAAGCAGTTCCTGCTGAGGTAGTTAATGGGTCAAATAATCAAGGGGGAACTCAAAATGTTGAAAATACCAATGTCCCTGACATTGAGGACAACACCCCTGATTATGATCCTGAATTAGATCCTGCATTAAATTATCCTGAATTCTATGATCAAAATGACTCACCTTCAGTAGAAGACAACTCTACTGAAGAGATCAGGAAAAGAAGGACCTGGTTATCTGACCATCCTACTGATCTGATACTTGGTGATCCAAGTATAGGAGTCAGAACCAGAAAGTTTCATGGTGAAAGTGCTATGTTCTGTTGTTTCTTGTCAGAACAGGAACCAAAAGACATTGAGGAAGCACTTCAAGATGCAAATTGGATCACAGCCATGCAGGAAGAACTGAACCAATTCACCAGAAATGAAGTATGGGAGCTGGTGGACAGACCTTCACATCAAGATGTTATTGGAACAAAGTGGGTGTTCAAGAACAAGAAAAATGAAAATGATGTGATTGTCAGAAACAAAGCAAGACTTGTGGCAAAAGGGTATTGCAAACATGAAGGCATTGACTATGATGAGACATTTGCACCTGTGGCAAGGCTAGAAGCAATAAGGCTCTTTCTAGCCTATGCAGCCCACAAGAGGTTCAAAGTATACCAAATGGATGTCAAGAGTGCCTTTCTGAATGGAGTCTTGAAAGAAGAAGTCTATGTGGAGCAACCACCAGGTTTTGAAATTGGAAACCAAGTTTACAGACTCAAGAAAGCTCTATATGGACTCAAACAAGCCCCTAGGGCTTGGTATGATACACTGTCACAATTCCTCTTGGATCATGGATTCACCAAGGGAACTGTGGACAGAACTCTCTTCAGAATCTCTGAAGGAGAGGACATCTTACTTGTCCAAATTTATGTGGATGACATAATTTTTGGATCCCCTAATGAGAAGCTGTGTGAGAAATTCTCCAAGCTCATGCAAAGCAAGTTTGAGATGTCAATGATGGGGTTGATGAACTTCTTTTTGGGTCTACAAGTCAAGCAATCTAAAGAAGGAATCTTCATCAACCAAGCTAAGTACACTAGAGAGATGATCAAAAAGTTTGGGTGTACAACTAGCAAGCCAGTAAGGATCCCAATGAACACAAATTGGAAGATGGATCCTGATGAGAGTGGTATTCCAACCAACTCTACTGAGTATAGAGGAATAATTGGTTCTCTCCTCTATCTCACTGCCAGCAGACCTGATATCACCTTTGCAGTAGGTGTTTGTGCAAGATTTCAAGCAAATCCTAAGAAAAGCCACCTTGAGGCTGCAAAAAGGATTTTGAGGTATCTCAAAGGCACTGAGAGTCTAGGCCTTTGGTACCCTGCTGATGACAATATTGAGCTAACTGGCTACTCAGATGCTGATTATGGAGGATGTAGGATTGACAGAAAGTCCACTTCAGGGACTTGTCAATTCTTGGGCAACAAGCTTATTTCATGGTTCTCCAAGAAGCAGAACACAGTGGCCACTTCCACCACTGAAGCTGAATATGTTGCTGCTGGAAGTTGTTGTGCTCAAATCCTATGGTTGAGACAACAACTAAGAGACTACAAAGTCAACTCTACTGAAGTGCCAATTTTCTGTGATAACAATAGTGCCATTGCTATATCACAAAATCCTGTCTTGCACACAAGATGCAAGCATGTGGACATCAAGCACCACTTCATTAGAGATCATGTGGAGAAAAAGGATATCAAGCTAGTGAAAATTCACACAGACCATCAAAAAGCTGATATATTAACCAAGCCACTTGCAGAGGCAAGATTTCTGGAGCTATCAGCAGAGTTGGGATTACTTGATCCAGGGAAGTTGGACAAATAAGTCCAAAGAAGTTCATTGATTAAGGGGGAAACAAACTCAAACTTCAGCAGACTTGGTCAAGTCTACTGAAATTCAGAAACATGACCTTACCTCTTCAGGACACTTGTCCACAGTTCTTCAGGACACTTGTCCATGTAGGGTCAGATAAGTTGTCCTAGCTATCAAACCAAATCTTGGTATGATAAGCACCTATTTTTGGTGTTCAAAACCTATCTCGAAATCTGTCCCTTGAAATACAGTTTTCACCTTTCTGGGATTTAATTTGTCTCCCACCCAAAAGGTCACTTACCATGCATTAAATGCCAAGATTTAACTCTTGTTTGCATTAAACTTTTTGGGACATGATCTATCTCGAAAAATCCCCAGCCTTAAACAAACATTTAAAACCACCCACGTTTTGAATAAAACAGTTATTTCACTGTTACATTGGTTTTTGACCATTGGATCAAAAATGGACAACTCCCCTGAAATCAATCCTAGCCGTTCATTTTGGATTTCCATTTTTGTTCACCTTTGAATTATCTCAAGACCTTACCAACTCATTGACAAACATTCTTTTTAGAATATTCACAAGTCTTAAGAAACCCACAAACACTTCTTCCCCAAGTATTCGAAACCCTAACTCAAAAGTTCTTCAAACTTTCTCATTCTTCATCAAACTTCTCTCCGTAAATTTCAATGGCCCCCAAGGTTAGACCTGAGATGCTTGTTGATTTCTCCAACAAGGATCTAGACCTAGATTTTGGCTATCTAAGCAACAAGAACAATCTTCACTTTGAGCCAATTATCTCTTTTGAAAGTGAAGATCCTGAGATTACTCCAACCCTGAGATGGTTGAGAAGGGCTGGTCTCCAAAAGTTCTTGGAAGAAAGACCAAGCTCTTGCTTGGAAAGTTATATGGCAGAATTCTTTGCCTTCCTCAAGTGGAGAAGCAAGCCTGAAGATGGTGAAGTATCAACCAGGCTATCCTACACAGCTGAAGGAGAGGAAGAGGAGAGATTCCATAGAGTTAGATTCTCCTCAGAAGATCTGGAAGGAGCCTTTGGATTGCCTTATGAGGGAAGGAATCCAGAAGTGTATGGCACTGGACATGAAGAGGAAATAGCCCAAGAGTGGTTATTAGTTCCAGGCCCTCTCTCCTCAACTCAAAACAAGAAAACTCTCAAGCCAGAGTTTCTTAATCTCTTTGAGGTAGTTGCTAAGAGCCTCTTAAGCAACACTGGAAGCCTAGAGCAAGTTAGCCAGCCAAGGATCAGAATCATGGCTGCCATTATTGATGCCAGTGATAAGGGCATCAAGTTTGATTGGAGGACCTTCATCATGTCTGAGATGATGAAGGAGAAGGCTAAATTTAAGGTGAAAGCCCACAACAAGGTGGTGCTAGAAGGGAAAATCAAGTATTGCACCAGGGCAAGCTTGTTGATTGAAAGGTTTTCACACTATTCCCAGATGCAGACCTTTGCAAAGCCCCTCCCAGCCCAAAAGATCCTGTTCAGAAAGCTCAGTAAGAAAACTGAGAAAAGAAGGATGCTACTGGCCAAGCCTGCTGAAGAACAGGAGGAAGAGAAGCCTAAGATGAAAAAGAGAACAAAGGCCAGGGCTGTAAAGACAAGAAAAATGTCTCAGAGAATCTCAGAAGAGAATTCAGATGCTTCAGCTGAGATTGAAGAAGTTGCTAGAGAAGGTGTACAAGTGCCATCTGATCATTCAGAAGAACTCAGGCAAAAGTACAATGAGACTAGACAAAAGTCTAAGGGTGATAAGAGAATCAGGGAAGTTGTTCCTGAGAAGGAAGGAAGTGGAAGTAGCAGGGCCAGCAAGAGAAGGGCCAAACCTACTGAAAAGGTGTTGGAGCTGCAAGAAGAGAGGTCTCTTCAATTGGCTCTAAGGAAGAGCAGAGCTGAAAGCAGGGCCAAATCCATGTCAAGGACCAATTCATCTGGTTCTGGAACTCCAGAATCCAAAGTCCCTGAAGGTCAACCCATAGAGGCCAACCTCCCTGAAATTCGGTATCTTGAGCCCAACTCCCCTGAAACCCATGTTACCCCTTCCAACCAACCCATTACCCCTGTAAATCTCACTAAGAGATATTCTCCTGAAGGGAATGAGCAAAGAAGTGGCATAGATGTGCTTGCTGATTTAGCAGTAGATGAGACAAGACTCCTGTCTCCCCTTGACTCATCCATGCTCAACTATTCAAAGCTCCTAGAGCATGCACTTCATGAGCCAACCCCCCTGAGTAAAGCCCCTTCAGATTCATTGCTCTCTAAAGCAACTGAAGATCCTTCGACTGTACCCAACCCATCTGAAGCCAAGATCCCTGAACTTAATCTACCTAAAGCCACATTAGGAGAACCCAGAGCCAACTCCCCTATAACCCAAAGTCCCCATTCAAGTGGAGATGAGGAGGAGTATACTTTTGAAAGTATGCTCAGAGGAGGAGCCAAGGCTACTGTGGACAGTTTGTATCCACAACTTGCTGAATTTCCAAGAATTCAGAAGGCCTTTCATGATCTAAGGATGCTTGTTGATGTGAAAGACAAATCTATGATGGAGATATCACAAGTCATTCAAGACAAGGGTGCAAACTGGTGGCAAATAGAGGAGAACAGATTGCTACACTTTGCTGGAGTTTCAAAGACAAGACTCCTCATTGATGAGGAGATTTTTGCAAAGCTGGTGGCTGATAAGACTAAGGAGGAGAAAGAAAGAAAAGCCAAGGGAATCAAACACCCTGACAGTGGCTCTAATGATGATGATTCCCCTGATGATCCCTCCAACCCTTCAAATCCCAACCCTCCTGAAACCCCTCAAGCCAACCTCCCTGAACCCCTTCAACCCAAGTCTTCTGTAGCAGATAGACTTTCCAATCCTCCCAAAACCTATCATAGGAAAGGCTCTGTAACTTCAGAAGTGTTGACCAAGGGTGGTAACACAACCAAAGACACATCTGCCAGTGAAGGTTCTTCTGAACCCAAGGCACAGCCTAAAGATGTTGAGGTTCCTATATTAGAGGCTAGTTTGATTAAGGCCTATTCAGTGTCAGAGGAGTTGGACATTGATCAGCCCTTAATCATTCAGGATGACTCAGTGGCTGCTGATATAAGCACTGTGATCTCCCCACAACTGCCATCTTTAAACCTTGATGAAGGTGGAGATGTAGCAGGTTTAGGAGAAGGAGTTGAAAAGGAAAGGTTAGTTGAAAAATCAGAGGGAGTTGAGGATGAAAGAGAGGTAGTCATCACTAAGATAGTGAGTGTACCACCAAATGAGGGTGGAATAAGTGAGGAAGGACAGGTTATTCTTGAAGTCAAATCTGAACTTCAGAAATCCCTTGGTGAAAGGAGGCCTGATTCCTTGAGTGAGAACATTATTCATGAAGGGAGAAAAGAACAAGTTGAAAATGAGAAGAAGACTGCTGATGTATCAGAGTCTTATGCAAAAGAAATTGAGGGTGATGAGTGCTTATTTCCTAACTTGTTTGATTTATCTGATGTTGCAGGTATTTCTCTTGACCAAATTTTTGCAGATGAGTTCCTCACAGATGCACCTATTCAAGTTGATACAGGCTCAGCTCAGGCCTTACTTGGAATGCAATCAGAGAAGTTGGACTCCTTGGCTCATCAAGTCCAATCTGCTCATGCTGAAACCTCAGGAGCATTGAATGAGCAAGGAAGGACTCTAGCATCTGTAGAAATGAGGCTCACTGGCTCTGAAGATGTTGTGCTACCAACTCTTGAGGCAAGGATCAGTGGTGTGGAATCTGGTCTCCAAACCATCTCCACTGAAGTTCAAAGTGCAAAATCAACCATGAAAGCCATCTCAGAGGAGGTCAAGAAAGAGCAAAAGCTGCTGAGAGACAATCACAATGCTAATGTCAAAGCTCTCAGGCTAACTGTCAAACAAGCAATTGGAAAGAAGACTGCACTGCAGAAGAGAAGAGCTGAAGAGCAAAGGCTAGCTATGGTCAAAGCTGCCTCAGAAAAATTTTCCCAAGAAGTGTTGGCCAACATTGCTGAAGGTGCAGTGGCCAACCTCACTGAGCTCTTAAAAGCCCAACTGGATGCATCTCTGAAAACAGCCATGGAAGAGGTTGTCCAACAAAAGATGAAGCCTGTTCTAGCTTTCCTTAGCTTGAGCAGTGATAGAATGCAGAATATACATGATGAGAATGTATATTTGTTGGGAGAGATGAAGTCCCTAAACCAGGCCCAATCCCTGATGGCCTCAACAATGAGTGACCTAAAGCCCCAGTGCTTTGATGCTGCCAAAAAGGGGGAAAGGGAAAGAGCTAGAGCAAAAGGTGCCTTGGTGATTGGAAGTCCAGTGAAAGGGAAAGACAAAGTCCCTGAAGGAAAGGGAAAAGAGCCAGAAGTGCTGAATTTGGAAGAATTGGATGAAGAGGAGCAGTTAGCATTGGCATTGAAAAACTCAATGGCCTCAGCTCAAGAAGAGAAGGCAAGGAAACAGCAAAGACCAGGTGGTGAAGTGTCAGGTTTGGACAAAGATGCTGAAGGTGTCCAAACCAGAGGAAAGATCAAGAAGGCCCAAGGAAAGAAGAGACAAATTGAGAAATTCACTGACTTTCCTAGCAGCCTTGATCTTCCACCTGAATTCAGAATTGATGAAGATGAGCCTACATCAAAGAAAGCCAAAACTGCTGAAGAGCCCAAATCTTCTGAATCTGGAAAAACTGCTGAAGGTACCAAGTCCTCTGAAGACATTGAAGAGTTATTTGCTGAAGGATTTGGACCTGAACCTAAGAAGAAGACAACAGTCCTAGCTCTTGATCCATCAAAACTGTTTCATGAAGGGTATGGCAAAGACCCTGAAACACAACAAAAACTGGCCATGATGAGGGCCCAAGAGAAAATGGACTTAATGGAAGAAGCCAACAGAGCAAGAGATGAAAGAAGAGCAAATTTTCAGAAACCAAGAAGGAGAAGAGCAACTTACAGCAAGATGAAGCCTCAGCTTCTAATCCCAATGGACACCAAATATCCACACTTGGATAAATGGGTGCCAATTCAACTGAATGACATATGGGAAGAAGCCAAAAGGGAGTTTGTCTATGACTTTTATGTCATTGACAGATGGAATGGAGGAGATGCAAACTCTGCCTTCACTGAGTTCATGCTAGAATACTACAGAGAGTTGTATCAACAACTACTTGCAGCTGCTGACATTGCAAGATTTGAACTCACAGCTCCCAAGCCAATCATTTACATGCCTCCAAAGCTTGAAGGATGGATTGACCAAGCAAGAATTCTGAGGGAATTCACTGAGATCCTTAAGCTGAACAAGATGGTTCTTGGACCTAAGGGAACCAACCAAGAAGCCATGGCACTGAAAAGAAGAGTGTGGGCACAGTATGGAATGTTGCCACCTCCTGAGGATGATCTTTGAAATGGCTAAGTCTTCTGACCTTACTTGAATGATCAACTATGCTGAAATATGGTCAAGATTGCTGATGTGTTAATCTGTTTGCTCTGGTTTGCTATGAATTGCTCTGATCTATTAAAGATTGCTCTGATACAAGCTCTGTGCTCTGATGCTGAAAATATTATTTTTGTCTTGAATTATTAGAATGAAATGCTCTGATGTATTTAAGTGCTATTGATTCATGCTCTGATATGTTAATTTCAACTATCAACATGCCTGTAATGATTTTTTAATGAATGATAGTTGAACTTATTTTGAATCAAGAAACACAAATCTCTCTATGCCTATCTTAAAACCTACTTGCAACAAAAACAGTGAATACACTAACACATTATTTTTCAGGAATATTGACCTCAGTCATGTCTTCTGAAGATACATGTAATAGGTGTAGACAAGTCACTTTAGCTTAAGTTGTAAAGGTTTTGGCATCATCAAAAAGGGGGAAATTGTTGGGAATAAAATGAGATATGTTTTGATCTAATACCAAAACCCCCTGAGACATGCCTAAGTCAATATAAATATGTTCTAAGAATGTTAGAACATATAGATTATAGGCTAGATGAGAAGCTGAAATGTTAGGCAGCTCTTAGACAATTAGATGCACAATTTGAGGGGGAACCTATGCTTTGAAGATGATCAAGATCAAGTCCCCCCAAGGCTCAAATTCTGGAACAATCACTTAAAAGTAAGGACACTCTATGAAATCTAAGATGCTCTTATCAGGAGAGTTGTCCAGAGAAAGCACTCATAAAACTCTGATCAGGAGAGTTGTCCAAAGAAGCTAACCATATGCAAGAACAAGTTTACAAGCTCAAAAGGACAAGACTACTCAAAGGTTTTCATCAGGAGAGTTTTCCAGATAAGCCAACTCCAAAGTATAAAGTGCTCTGATGCAAAAAGACCAATCATGCTGATCAGAAGAGTTGTCCAGAGGAGTTGTCTCAGCTAAATTGATCAAGATGAAGTGCTCTGAAAGCCTGAGGTCAACTATGCTGAAGAGTTTGAGACAATCACTCCCTAAAGGTCTTCAAAGAAATAAGCTAAGACCATCCTTAAAGAAATAAAGGGAATGAGCCAAGTCATCTGAAGAAGAGCAAGCCAACCATGCTGAAAAGCAAAACTGCTGATAGTGATAAGGAGAGTTGTCCAGATGATAAGGAATGTTGTCCTATCATTGGATCAACCTTCAGAAGCCATGTCCAAGTCCTAACAAGAAGTCAAACATTGGGAAAAGTGCTGCAGAATGAAGACAAAACTGTTACAGCCGTTTATTACCCAAATGAGGACATGTCACTATCAAGAATCTGTCTTCCAGTTTGAAGAACTCAAGGAAGACATTTATAGCAATTTGGGGCTGCCTCTCCAACGGGCAAATCCTCCATTTTGTCTATAAATACAGAAGTGTGAAGACCATTTGAAAGCACCTCAACACAATCCAACTAAGCTCAAAGTTCTTACAAGCTAGAGTGCTTTCAAAGCTTTCAAAGACTATCTTAGTCTTCAAACACTTCTTCTAAGCTGAACCAAATTGTATATCCATACACAAGCTTAGAGAGATATCCTATCCTTATACACTGATCTTCATTGTAAAGGATATCTCATTAGTTGGAACCTTACTTCAACCCTTACACCTTTCAAGAGTGAAAGTGAGAAGGTTGTAGTAGTAGAAGTGGTAGGAGCTGACTGTTGAGAGAAGAACAGTTCAGTTCTGAGTTGAGAAGAGGGTACTAGGACTCTAGACATCCTAGGGATCAATTCACCAAGGAGTGGTGTTCTTGATCAAGTGCACCTTGGCACTATAAAACAAGTTAATTCCAAGAGTGAAGGAATTATCCTGTTAAATCAGGGAAAGTGGATGTAGGAGCTTGAGTCTCTGAACCACTATAAACTCTTGTGTTGATTTACTTTACAAGTACTTACATTCATTCAACACTGCACACAAAACTGATCTTTCAAAGATACATATTCAAAGACTGTGCAAAACTGTTTTGGACAACTTCCCTGAAGCTTAACTGGACTGCGTTACATTGACTAAGTGATTTCAGAAATTAAAGGAGTCTAAACTTAAAGGGCCAACCACTATTCCGCACATATAACTCCCCTAGATAGCTATTCAACTAAGTACTCAATAGTACTTAGTAGATTGATTATCTTAGAAGAGTTAATCATCTTCAGCAGAGTTGTCCAAGACAACCTTGCTGAGTTCTGGTTTGATCTAGTTGAAAAGAATTTGCATACAAGTGTATTCCCCCCCCCATACACTTGTTATCTACTCCTTTCAGGACCAACACGTGTCACTTCTGGTCTTGGTGAGACATCTTCTGGTACATCGTTTGGACGATTTAGCCAGGCCGACATCGACAATGCTCTTTTGGAAGAGCGGAGGGCTAGTCGAGAGAGAGAGCGTCTCTTACGTGAAGAACTGCAGCAATCAGTCACTCAGACGGAGGAGCGCTTACGTCAAGAGTTTGCGCGTGAGATGGCATCACAGATGGCATCAATGATGAGCCAGTTCAGAGGGGGGTCGGGTAACGGGAAGGGTGCTAGGAATGATGATGATGATGATGGTGATGATGACGCTGCTGATGGTCGAGGATTGATACATTTTAAGTTATGTTGTCTTGTTGGATTTTAAAAAATTGATGAAGTTGTTTGGGATTTTTTTTTTTATGTTGTGTACTTGAATTGAAGTGAACGTACGAGACAATGTTTTATTTTAATGGTTTTAATTCATATTGCTTGTGTGTGATTAATTAAGTATTGATCTAATATATAAATGAATTGAGTTAATAGTATATAGTTGGTAATTTATTAAATAAATTGAGTTAATTATAGTTGGTAATTGAGTTAATAAGTTATTAAATTTAGTAATGAAGGGATTTTTTTAAATTAATTAAGTATTGAGCTAATATATAAATTAATTGAGTTAGTAATTTATTCAATTAATTGACTTAATTAATAATAAAAGAATAAAATTGAGTTAATACATACATAAGTATAAATTATTAAATTTAGTATTAATGAAGGAATTTGTTAAATAAATTGAGTTAATTAATACATATATAAGTATAAGTTATTAAATTTAGTAATGAGGGGCTTTGTTAAATTAATTAAGTATTGAGCTAATATAATTAATTGAGTTAATAACATATAGTTGGTAATTTATTAAATTAATTGAGTTAAAGAATAAAAACAGAAATTAAAAGGGATAAATATATAATGCATTAAAAATATTACGATTAAAGCTCCTAGCCTAATTGGCACACGGGGGGTGCATAAACTCTTCACATCCGGGAGGTCGCGAGTTCGACCCCCCATGCGCGCGCCCAGGTCTGAATAAAAAGAATTAATGGTGGCCTGGTGGTGAGGGGTAAGAAAAGTGGCCTTAGAGACCTGGGTTCGAAACCCAGGTCTGTTTTTTTTAAATACAACGTATTGGTGAGGGGCCTCGTTCTCGGGAAAAGGCGACGGTCTTTGCCCTCGGAAATTGGCGAGGGGCCTCGCTCTCGGGAAAAGGCGACGGGACAAACTCTCGCTAATGGGCGACGGCACGCGCCCTCGCCAATACGCGAGTGGGTATGCCCTCGCCAATACGCGAGTGTGTTTGGCCCTCGCCAATACGCGAGTGCGATTCTGCCCTCTATAATAGGCGAGGGTGCCCTCGCCAATAAATTAGCGAGGAGCACTTCGACGACGGCGATTGCCCCTCGCCTGTGCTGTCGCCAAAACGCTTAAAGAGGGCAATTCCCTCGCCTTTGCCCTCTTTAAATAGGTTGTTTTTTGTAGTGGAAGTTGAAGGGTTTCAACTTTGAGTTTAAGTGGTGGGAAGGTGAAGGGTCACCTATCCCACATTGGAAGTCCACAAAACATTTAAGGACTTTAAAGACAATCAAGTAAACATGGAGTTCAACCATGTACTAGGGGTACACTCCCCAAAAGGCCACATGCCCCCGGGTCGGCTCGGCAATTAGTGGTCTTTGGGGCTCGCCTATCTTTTTGCAGACCCAAAAACTCCGAATTGAAAGCCCACCTGCACTGGGCCAACCCATTTCAGATGTAGTTATGTGATCCCACGAAAACATTTGCGAATTATTTATGTGTTCAGTTTGTACACGGCGTACTACTGTAGAAGAGGTATAAAGTCATTTTACCTTTGGAAACGGAACGCCGGACCTGTGAGCACTATCCAGGGCATCTTCCATTTTGCGGGCAAAGGGATTCTCCCTTGACTCGACTTGGTTTTCTATATATTTTGATATTGCAGTGACCCTTACTGGCGTATACTTTCCTACAATCGCAAAATGGAAGATTAATTAATTTTTGAACTTAATAATATAACAACAATGTCGAAATCTGTTGAGAACATGGATATTGACCGCACTGAGGTTGTTCACAGTGTTGGTGATAACACTGGTGAAAACGTTGGCAACGAAGCCAACACGGGTGGTAAAGATAACCCTGTCGACGCATCTGCTTCACACAATTCTGGTGTGAAGTCTGTAGATAAGGCTGATGACTTTGCTGAGAGAGCCAAAAACGAGGGCAACCTTTTCCAAGGAATCCCCCCTTTCAAGGATCCCTTCGGGGATCAGATTTTCACCTTCTCTCAACCTGCGCCGAGGCCAGTGGTGGTGCAAGGAGAGAAACCTGAAAAATTTTCAGGGACTGACTTTAAAAGATGGCAGAATAAGATGTTTTTCTATCTGATCATGCTTGGACTTTCAAGGTTCTTGAAAAAAGACAAACTCAAAGTGCCTGAGTTAAACGCCAGTCAGCAAGAAAGGATCTTTTATGATTAGTGGACGAATGGTGACTTTCTGTGCAGAAATCACATCGTGGGGGCACTGTCTGACGCCCTATATAATGTTTATTGTGACATCAAGTCATCCAAGGAACTGTGGGAGTCCTTGGTGAAGAAGTATAAATCTGAGGGTGTTGGACTCAAGAAGTACGTAGTGGCTCAACTATACGACTTCAAGATGGAGGACAACAAGCCCGTTGTGGAGCAGGTTCAGAAACTGCAAATACAATTCCACAAGATTGTTGCTGAAGATATGGCTCTACCAGAAGCCTTTATGGTGGCAACCGTGGTAGAAAAATTGCCCCCGTCTTGGAAGGACTTCAAATTGTACCTCAAGCACAAGCGAAAGCAAATGAGCTTGGAGGATCTGATCGTTCGTCTCAGAATTGAGGAGGACAATCGAAGAAGTGAGGGAAAATGACCTACTGTCCCAAGCTAAGGCGAACTTGATGGAGCAAGAGGGCCCATCAAAGAAAAGAAAACGTGACAATGAGTTTGTTGCCAACACAACGAAGTTTGTGAAGGGGAATGGTCATGCCCCCAAGCAGCAGAAATTCACTTGAAACTGCTACAGATGTGGGAAGCCCAATCATCGATCCAGTGAGTGTCGTCAACCTCGTCGTGACGACAAGGAAAAAGGAAGCAGAAAGTGCAGGATTTTGTGAACCTTACGAATCTGGATATGTTTGATGTGGTGACGGAGGTCAACATGGTGGATAACAAGAAGGAGTGGTTCGTGGACACTGGTGCCACTTGCCACGTCTGCTTGGAGAGGTCTGCATTCTCCAACTATTCTCCTACTGATGGGAGAAAGTTGTACATGGGCAACCAAGCCACGTCTGAAGTGGCTGAAACTGGATCAGTGGTACTGAAGCTAACATCAAGAAGGGAGCTAACTCTGAAGAACGTGTTGCATGTCCCAGACATCTGAAAGAATCTGATTTCGGGGTCTCTCTTAGTTAGTAGTCAATTTAGGCTAGTTTTTTAGTCTGATAAAATTGTTTTAGGTAAGTTTGGTCACTTTCTCGGGAAAGGTTATCTCGAGAATGGTTTATTTAAGTTGAGTACTATGGTTGTAAGCCGTAATGGCAAACAAGTTATGAATGAAATTGCTTCTTCTTCTGCTTACATCGTTGAGTGTTCCTTTTTATGGCATTTTAGATTAGGACATGTAAATTTAAAATTGCTTCTTCTGCTTACATCGTTGAGTGTTCCTTTTTATGGGATTTTAGTTTAGGACATGTAAATTTAAAATTCATATAGTAAATCTCGATTTACTTAAAATTGATAATGTTGATACATCCAAACGATGTGAAATATGCACTGAAGTAAAAATGACCAAACTACCATTTAAAACTGTTGAAAGGAACATTGCCCATCTAGACTTAATTCACACGGATGTATGTGATTTAAAATTCGTACAAACTAGAGGAGGAAAAAAGTACTTTATTACTTTTATAGACGATTGTACAAGATTCTGCTACGTTTATCTTTTACGAAGTAAGGACGAAGCTATTGAAGCTTTTAAACTTTATAGAAATGAAGTATAGAATTAATTGGACACTCGAATTAAATCAACTCACAGTGACAGAGGTGGAGAGTATGTAGCCCCGTTTGAACAATTATGTGCTGAATTAGGAATAATACATCAAACGATAGCCCCTTACTCACCCCAATCAAATGGCGTTGGGGAAAGAAAAAACCGAACACTAAAGGAGATGATGAACGCCATGTTGATCAGGTCTGGTTTGCCTCAGAACTTGTGGGGGGGAAGCTATTCTGTTAGCTAACCACATTCTAAACAAGATTCCTCACAAAACTAAGGATTAAACTCCTTATGACGTATGGAGGAAACGCAAACCATCTTACAAATACCTCAAAGTGTGGGGGTGTTTAGCTAAGGTTGAAGTACCACTTCCTAAACAAGTCAAAATCGGCCCTAAAACGGTTGATTGTATCTTTATAGGGTATGCTTTGAACAGTAGTGCCTATCGATTTCTGATTCATAAATCTGAAATACCCGATATGACAGAAGGTACTACAATTAAGTCAAGGAACGTCGTGTTCTTTAAAAACATCTTTCCATTTAGGGAAAGAGAGGAAGTGAGTTCAAATAAGAGAACCCATGAAGCAACGGAAGACACTGCAGGTCCTTCCACTCAAGGGAGTGAAGAACCAAGACACAGTAAGAGAGCTAGAATTGATAAGACTTTTGGCTCAAACTTCATTACTTATGTATTGGAGAAGTATGAGCCTAAAACTATCAAATAAGTTATGGCAAGACCAGATGCACCCCTCTGGAAGGAAGCCATAAAAAGTGAATATGATTCAATTCTGCTAAATCATACATACATGGGAGCTGGTTGATCTCCCTAAAGGTTGCAAGCCCTTAGGATGCAAGTGGATCCTTAGAACGAAGTACAAAGCAGATGGATCTGTTGACAAATACAAAGCTCGTCTAGTTGCAAAGGGTTTTAAATAAAAAGAAGGGTATAACTTCTTCGACACATATTCACCAATGACAAGGATCACTTCCATTCGTGTACTAATCGCTATTGTTGCATTGCATAATCTCGAAATACACTGAATGGACGTTAAGACTGCGTTTCTTAATGGTGAAATTGATGCAGAAGTATACATGGATCAACCAAAAGGATATGTTGCACCTGGAAACGAGAAAAAGGTGGGCAAACTTGTTCGATCACTTTATGGACTTAAGCAAGCTCCAAAACAGTGGCACTTGAAATTTGAAAATACAATGTTGTCAAATGGATTTCGAATTAACGAATGTGACAAGTGTGTGTATGTGAAAGATACACCAAATGGATTTATTATCGTGTGTTTATATGTCGATGACATGTTAATCATGGGTAACAATCATAATGTCATAGTTAATACGAAGAACATGTTAAGTAGAAACTTTGACATGAAAGACATGGGATTAGCATATGTGATTCTTGGAATAAAGATTGAGAAAACGTCTAATGAAATTTCCTTGACACAATCTCACTATGTGGAGAAGGTACTAAAGAAATTTAATGCATTTGACGATCCACCTGCTAAGACACCTCTGGAACTTAATGTTCACTTGAAAAAGAACAGAGGAAAACCAGTAGCTCAACTGGAATACCAAGAATCATTGGAAGTGTGATGTACATTACGAATTGTACGCGCCCTGGTCTTGCATGTTCTATAAACAAGCTGAGTTAATACACGAACAATCCAAGCAACGAGCACTGGAAAGCACTGAAAAGGGTCCTAAGATACTTGAAATACACCCTTGAATATGGGCTTCACTACACGAGACATCCAGTTGTACTCGAAGGATACAGTGATGCAAATTGAATATCTAACACTAAAGATTCATTATCTACTAGTGGATATGTATTCAGTATTGGAGGAGCAACAATGTCGTGGAGATCCAAGAAACAAACGTGTATTGAACGTTCCACAATGGAATCAGAATTTATTGCTTTAGACTTAACCGGTGTAGAGGCTGAATGGCTGCGCAACTTTCTGGAAGATATTCTGTGTTGGAACAAACCAGTACCTTCTGTGACGGTACACTGTGACAGTCAAGCTGCTATTGGAAGAGCTATGAATGTCATGTATAAAGGAAAGTCGAGACACATAATTGATCTCAACTGGAGTAATGTCTATTGACTATGTGAAGTCAAAAGACAATATAGCGGATCCGCTTACGAAGAGCATAAATCGATATCAAATGAACAAGTTGGTAGAAGAAATGGGTCTAAAACCCACAAGAAAAATTAAAACAGTGGAAACCCAACCATGATGATTGGAGATCCCAAGAACTTGGTTCAATGGAAAAACTAAATTGTGGAAGTTAGTGATACAACACTTGAAAAACATGACTATTCTTGACAGCACTATCTCAAGTGTTAACAACCCGTAAGATGTGGTAAAGGGCGAGTCTATGAATCTTAATGATTCCTAAAGTATAACGGGATACTCGAAAGGAAATCACCTATATAAATGAGAAGTGAGGGTCACTTCGACTAAACATTTATGAATACAAAGGACGCCTGTAAACACAAATTTCGTGAATTAAATATTAAAACGCGAAAATGCGAAATAATGTATTTAATTTCGGATTAAACCGATAAATATTGTGGGTTACAATCTCTAAAAAAATTCTCCTCTGATTCTCTCTTCTTGACTTCATCCTCTCCAATCTTGGATTTGGGACTTTATAACGTTAATCCAAAGGCTTAGCATCGTATTTTGGATTAAACGTCGATTATAGGGACTTTTCGGGACCTTTAGGACTTTTCCATTGAAGATCCACGAAGAACCTTGAAGAAACGCCGAATTGAAGGGGCTTAGCACATTGATCTCCACTTGAACACTACTTCTCGCCACTTTGCACGAAGAATGCCTTTGAAGCTATAGAGAATTTTAGAGCCTTGAATGCTTTTGATTATTGATTTCCAAATGAATGGAACGAGGCCTCTATTTATAGGTGTAGAACCTAGGGTTTTTATGTGCCAAATTTGATGTGCTGGAGATATTTGTGCTAAGTAGTTAGAACTTAGTCAAATCTTATCTACAACTTGATAGTGGGCTGAGTTACTTGATCGGCTCAGAATATTTGGGCCCAATTTAATTTACTAGACTTTAGAGGCCTGTCCTCACTTATCAAACTTTAGAGGCCCGTATTAATTTACCGGACTTTAGAGGCCCGTCTGGACTTTAGAGGCCCGACTTGAATTTTAACTTGATTTATTGAGCCTTGGAGGCCCATTTTAATACATTGATCTTTTAAAGGCCCAAATTAATTGGAGGGACTAATTAAATAATTAAGTACTTATATATTTACTTTAGGAATTAAATTTATTTAAATTCCAATAAATAAATAATAAACTTAATTAATATTTAATCCGTAATTTCCACGCGTCGCATTTTAATTCGTAATTTAGTTTTACTCGTCGACAAATTTCCCCCTGCATTTCATCCACGAGTACATTTGTAAGGGTTGGATTGCGAAATTATTTACCATATCTAAATTTTGTTTTATTGGGCTTTATGAGTTTGCAGCTCAATTAAAGACGTAATATAGTCTTTTATTTTATTGCGTAGATGGATGAGCAAAGCCCATTGATGTATTCTAAGACCCAAACATCTTTATAATTAAATTGATCCAACAAGAAGGTCCACTGTGCATTCACTTAAAAAAAAAAAGATAGATTTCACGGCATATTTGATATACATAAATCCCTAGAACTTAGGAGATTTTGTGGTGATATGTCATCAAATTTTTGATAAAGATTCTCATATTAATACCTATATATACAACCATGCATCGTTTTGTGTTTCTTCACAATTTCAATAAAGCAGCTGTCAAAAGAATTCGAGAACTAATTCTCATACCAAATTATGTTTGCTTCTTTTCTTCTGGTTTCTTGTTGCATAAAATTTAGCCCCCCATTTCTTGTATTTACTGCATATATATATATACACGTATTATGCACATACATAAGTAATCTTTGATTCCCATGCTTGTTTCTTACAATATGAAATCTGACCCTCCCAACATATTAGTCATTATACCCATTAGATCCACTTTATAATTATAAATTCATATTCAAGAAATTATGCAACTCCGTGTTGTGAAATTATATCATCTTTACTGCGTGAAATTTGACATTCACCTTCTCATGCCTTTTCTCCTTTCTTTTACGACACACATACACGCATGTATACATGCATATCAATTTGTAAGAACTATTCTTCTTTTCTTTTTCTTATTTTGCACTGCACACATACACCAAGAATATAATATGATTGTCGGTGTCCCGTGGCCGTTTCCTTCTCAAATATCCTTGAGGTGGCAACAGTAATCTTAAATTCACAGAATTCAAAAGAGAATGTGGGTGTCCCGTTGGTCTTTTTACTCTTTCGACTTTGTGAAATTTAATGATTTGGAGAGGGATCCACATCTTATTTTCGCCCAGTCAACTTGTTTCCATAAACCCTTTTAATCAAATTGAAAAAAAAATTCAAAAGAGATAGTGGGTTTTCGATCGTTGGTATATTAATCTCTTTGAATTTGGACAATTTGAAAGGGAGTGGGATTTTGAGATTACTTGTTTTGGGCCTGCAAGGGAGGCGGCGGGAGGAGGTACTGCTTGGTTTCCGGCAACGGCGGGCGACTGGCTTCATGCGGGGGCGCGGTCGGCGACTGGCTTCAGGCGACGGCTTGTGACCGACTGGAGATGGAGCACGGTGGTTCGGCGTCGGCGACAGTTGCGACCACTCCAAGGTTCCAGCGGCAGAATACGACGAGGTGGGTGCGTGACTTCTGGCGAGGGCTTGCGACCGAATTTCGGGGCGACAACAGCCATGGCAGGCGGCTTGATCTCGAGCAGCGATTTCCAGGCGTGGTTCGCCGGTGATGAAGCAGCCAACTGGAGACGATTTGCGAAAAACTGAGAAAGTTATGGGATAAAACATTTCAGTTGTACGGTTGTACCAGATGATTTGAGGATTTGGATTTATGCTTTCTCCCTTTTTACGTGAGAAATAAGGCAACATATAATTTGGGCTCGATTCATTAACAAAATAGGCCCAATAAAGTGTCCCATCTATTTAATTAAGGGCGCGGCTAAAGGCACCCTGGAATCCTATGAGTACACCCAGGTAAGTTTTTTTTTTTGTGAAAAGGGTGTTGCGAAATGACGTATTTACCCCTCCTATACATTTTTTAAAAAAATCACCGGATGAGTACACCCACCTCCTTTTTCTAAACGCGGGAATGCAGAGAGTCATCACTTTCTCTCCATTCTAAAATTTCCTTTTCTGCAAGTTCGATTTTTAGAGCGAAGATGGAGTCGAAAATGGTCGATTATGATGTAATAACTACGAGTGGTGGTGCCAAAGACTCATTTGTAAGTTATTTATCATGTTTTGAAAGTTTTTTTTTTTTAAAAGTGAAAGAGTTTTTATGTTTAGGGTTTTTTAGTGTTTGTGTTGGTGTTTTTTATGCTTGTTTTTTTTGTATCTTATGACTTTATAGTGGTATGTAGTTGAAATAATATGCATTTAGAACATACATTTTGACATTATGTATTGCAATTTTTTGTTTTTCAAAAAAGCCCCTTTTCGCGACTGGTTCTACGAAGAAGACGACCATGTTCGTGTTTTTTTTTCGGACATGGTCGTGTTGTCCGAAAAAAAGTTCATAACAAATATCTTTTGTTTTGAACTTTTTTTCGAACATGAAGCTGTTGTTTTGAACTTTTTTTCGAACATGAAGCTTTTGTTTTGAACAAAGTTTCGAACATTACTTGATTTTTGTTTTTTTTTATTTCAGAATTTGGGTGATGAGAAGGACGATGTTTGGGTGGACGAATATTGTCTCGAAGAGGAGTACGAGGAGTACAATTATGATGATGAGTGGGTGAATGACTCCGTTGTTGAAAGGGAGAATGATGATGTCCAGGGTCATGAAATTGTTATGAACTACACGGACGTCTTCACTAATATGGCTTTGTTCGAGTCTCGTGACGCACTCTTGTCTTGGGTGCGTAGGACAGGGAAACAACACAACATAATTATTGTTGTGAAGCGGTCGGATAACGGCCAAGGTACTAAAAAAGCTCGTATATTCTAGACGTGTGAGCGTGGCGGTGTGTACCGTGAAAAGAAGAAGCCTACAACTCCTATGAAGAACAAGGCTAAGAAGAACGAGGTGGTAGAAGAAAAGAGTGGAAAGGTTACGGGCACCAAGAAATGTGGGTGTCCGTTTATGTTGAAGGGTATAGAAGAATCGGAAATGCAGTGGAGATTGGAGGTGAAATGCGGTACACATAACCATCCAATATCCCGTTACCTTGAGGGTCATTCTTATGCCGGCCGCCTAACTACCGAGGAAGAGGATTTCGTTGTCGAAATGTCCAAATTACACGCTCCTCATAAATCTGTATTGATGAGGTTGAAGAAGAAGAATGAGAACAATCACTCGACTCTTCGAACGATCTACAATGTAAGGTTGAAGCATAAAATCCATCAATATTGTGGACGTAGTCAGTTGCAATATTTGATGAGTCAACTTGTCGAGCAAAATTACTTTCATGCCACACGAAGATGTGAGAAGATAAACACTCTTAACGAGTTGTTTTTTGCACATCCCGTCTCACTCCAACTGGTGCGTGCTTTTTCGAAGGTACTCATGATAGATTGCACATACAAGACGAATAGGTACCGACTACCTTATTTGGAGATTGTGGGGGTTACATCGACTGGGATCACATTTTGTGTTGCGTCGGTGTACCTAATGGATGAGAAAGCAGAAAATTATTTATGGGCATTGGAGGTGCTTCGAGACGTGTTGGGCTCATATTCTCTTCCCGATGTTATTATCACGGACCGTGAGCTTGCATTGATGAATGTTGTGGCCAAGAAATTTCCTGAAGCCCGTCATTTTCTTTTTACATTCCACATTGACCGGAATGTATTAGCCAACTGCAAGGGTGCATTTAAAGATGTCAAAAAATGGGAGGTATTCAACTCTCATTAAACTGTTTGTGGAGGTCCGATACCCAATCCGACTTTGAAGAAGCTCTTCCTAAGTTCAAGTCTAAATTTCCGAAGAAGCCCGTGAATTACGTGTTGAAGAGTTGGATTACCCCTTACAAAGGAGGTTCGTAAGGGCTTGGACAAATGAATTTATGCACTTTGGCAACACCACAACCAACGGGTATGTTTATACTTTTGTCTTTATTTAAATTATTACTTTAATTTGTAAGTTGCCTAACGTTTTAAATTTTCTCTGATCAGGGTCGAAAGCCATCATGCCGCCTTGAAAAGAATGCTCGGCAATTCCTTAGGAAATTTTGAGACGTGTTGGGGGAAATGTCACACTCTATTCGAGGCATGCCATGTTTCAATTAAAGCCTTATTCGAAAAGAGTTTGAATGTTTCCCAACATAGGTTCTCGTCAAACGTTTTCAATTATTTACGAGGGGCGGTATCGTTTGTGGCTCTAGAAAAGATCTTTGATGAAATCAAGGTGATCAAACTACCCGAATTCGATGCTAAATAGTGTCAACATATCTCGAGGAAGGTGTACGGTTTGCCCTGTGGTCATGAGATCGAGGAGTATGTTTACTGTGACAAACCGATACCCGTGAATGCCATTGATCCCTTTTGGAGGAAGCTGGATATGGAGCCTACCCTAACCACCACACCGGTTGACCCCGTTCCCACCCACAATAAAAATTGGTTTTAAGATGTCGTAGACGATATGGCTGAGGTTTATAAGAGCTTCTCTCCGGAGGAGCAACTCATCTTCTTGAAGCGTATGAGGGAGCTTGCAAACCCCGAGACTACGACTCTTATTGAGCCACCTCCTAAGGAAGACACTCGTGGTCGACCCAAAAAAGGAAAGAAGAAGAAGAAGTCCGATGCGTCCACCAAACGTGAGCCAAGCCTATTTGAGCTTGTAGAGAGTCAAGTTGCAAGTTGTTCGGTACAAAAGGAGCAGACGGTCATCACTGTAGATAACTTGCTCTCATCCCCGTCCTTCCAAAAGAAAGGGATTCCACAAAAACAACCGGTAATTCTTAGCCCTTGCATGTTTATTTTGGTGTTTAGTAGATGTGTTTATTTTTTTATTTTTTTTGTAGATGTGTGTAATATTTTGGTGATTTGGTTGTAGATGATTGTATTTTGGTGATTTGGTTGTAGATGTGTAATATTTTGTTGTTTTGGTTGTAGATTGGTAATATTTTGGTGTTTTGGTTGTAATGTGCGTAGGTATCCCGTCGTCGTATCCGACAATCCCAAGGAATGGACTTCATCGGCAATTTACCGATCGAGCATCAACCCTACATTATCGATATCAAGAATGTAAAGGGTGACGGACACTGTGGTTTTCGAGCAGTGGCTAGGCTTATGGGATGGGGTGAGGATGAGTGGGTGAGGGTTCGAATGGACTTGATGAGCGAATTGTCCCGCAATCTAACGTTGTACAACAACGTGTTCTTGTTGGATGATTACGTCCATGTTGTGCTTCAAAAATTGAATTGCTTTACGGAGTTTGCACATAAAAAGCATTGGTTCGTGTTGTCGTACATAGGATATCTAGTGGCGTCACACTACAATGTGGCGGTGGTGGTTCTTGATACCCGTCTATCCCTTACGTATCTTCCGTTCAACAAAGAACCTCCTCAAGAACCGAGGAGTATTTGGTTGGGATTAATTAATTAGAACCATTTCGTCCAAGTATTTGATTGCATTGATTTAATGAATTTATTTACACGTATATGTTGCATTACGTATATATAACACATAAATCTCGAATGCGTGTAGGTTACGATGGGTGCTGGGCGCACTTTGCCCCCGGTCATTAATTCGTGGAAGCATGAGGGTCAACACATTTCAGACGGATGGAAATATGCATATGCGTTCGGAGGAATTAATTAGATGATAGTGTATGGATGTAGTTACCATCTTTTGTTAGTTTTTGTGGTTAAAAACTTTGGAATACTTTTATCTTTTTGGTGTAATTTGGGTACAAATTGTCAACAAATAACATTTATAGATAATTTGTGTACAAATTCTTGATGTGTAATATTTTTGGAACATGTATACGGTTTCAACGCTACAATGGATGACTGTGTAATTTAATTGCTCTATTTTTTGAATGGTTTATCGTATTTGGATGAGGCACTACAATTGTGTTAAAACCTATACAGTAGAAACTCTATAAATTAATAATGACCAGCAAAATTTATTAATTAAAAGAGTTATTAATTTATCTATAAATTAATAATTATTAATTTATATATTAATTAATATTTTATTAATTTATAGAAACACTCTTTCAAAATTTCAATTGTAATTATTTATTGTATATCAAATGAATGCATAATTTAAAAGAATCCTTCAATCTTCCAAATTATTATACTTCTTGTGTTCACTGTATTACTTTATTAACATTAAAAAATATTTTCAATATAAATATACAAGATCAAAAATTGCTAACACAAACAAATCATACACACAACATGACTTCTCATCTTACAGGTGTGAAAAAAATAACAATGACCGACAAGATTCGAAAAGTATTATGCAAGCACAACAAGGATAACTCAAGTCTCACTCAAAAGCAATTGCAAGAATGGGTTCTTAGTAACTATGGTTTGCAAGTGAGCCAATTGACAATATCAAATACAATTAAGCGATTTTTAGAGTATCTCTCACTTGCTCCCGAAAGAGGTGATGTTAAGCGACGCAAACCGACAAAGTTTCCTGATCACGAAACGAGGTCATTAAAGCAGCAATCAAGTTGAATAATTTCTTGTTGAGCTATAAGAAAACGACATCAGAAGTTCTTAAAGTGATAAGTAAAATTAGAGACGAGATTCAAGGTGAAATTGATTTCAACAAAAAACAAAAGACAATTGAGTCATTTTTTAAGAAACGTTCATAAATCATTCATGTAATAGATAGTATATAAGGATTATTAATTTATATTTTATTTGGGGTCTATAGAAATTACAAAAAATGTATTATCTTATGTTGGAAATAAAATGAGATATGTTTTGATCTAATACCAAAACCCCCTGAGACATGCCTAAGTCAATATTAATATGTTCTAAGAATGTTAGAACATATAGATTATAGGCTAGATGAGGAGCTGAAATATTAGGTAGCTCTTAGAAAATTAGATGCACAATTTGAGGGGGAACCTATGCTTTGAAGATAATCAAGATCAAGTCCCCTCAAGGCTCAAATTCTGGAACAATCACTTAAGAGCAAGGACACTCTATGAAATCTAAGATGCTCTTATCAGGAGAGTTGTCCAGAGAAGATGCTCTTATGCAAGAACAAGATTGTAAAGCTCAAAAGGACAAGTCCAATGAAGATGCTCTGATTAGGAGAGTTGTCCAGAGAAAATACTCATAAAGCTCTGATCAGGAGAGTTGCTAGCCATATGCAAGAACAAGCTTACCTAGCTTAAAAGGACAAGACTACTCAAAGGTTTTCATCATGAGAGTTGTCCAGAGAAGTCAACTCTATGCAGAAAGTGCTCTGATGCAAAAAGATTAAATATACTGATCAGGAGAGTTGTCCAGAGGAGTTGTCTCAGCTAAATTGATCAAAGATCAAGTGTTCTGAAAGCCTGAGATCAACTATGCTGAAGAGTTTGAGACAACCAGTCCCTAAAGGTTCTCAAAGAAATAAGCTAAGACCATACTCAAGAGAAATAAAGGGAAAGAGCCAAGTCATCTGAAAAAGAGCAAGCCAACCATGCTGAAAAGCAAAACTGCTGATAGTGATAAGGAGAGTTGTCCAGATGATAAGGAATGTTGTCCTATCATTGGATCAACCTTCAGAAGCCATGTCCAAGTCCTAACAAGAAGTCAAACATTGGGAAAAGTGCTGCAGAATGAAGACAAAACTGTTACAGCCGTTTATTACCCAAATGAGGACATGTCACTATCAAGAATCGGTCTTCCAGTTTGAAGAACTCAAGGAAGACATTTATAGCAATTTGGGGCTGCCTCTCCAACGGGCAAATCCTCCATTTTGTCTATAAATACAGAAGTGTGAAGACCATTTGAAGCACCTCAACCTAGACAAGAATATCCAACTATCCTACAAGTTGACAAGTGCTCTCAAGCTTTCAAAGAGACTATCTTAGTCTTTATACACTTCTTCTAAGCTGAACCCAATTGTATATCCATACACAAGCTTAGAGAGATATCCTATCCTTATACACTGATCTTCACTGTAAAGGATATCTCATTAGTTGGAACCTTACTTCAACCCTTACACCTTTCAAGAGTGAAAGTGAGAAGGTTGTAGTAGTAGAAGTGGTAGGAGCTGACTGTTGAGAGAAGAACAGTTCAGTTCTGAGTTGAGAAGAGGGTACTAGGACTCTAGACATCCTAGGGATCAATTCACCAAGGAGTGGTGTTCTTGATCAAGTGCACCTTGGCACTATAAAACAAGTTAATTCCAAGAGTGAAGGAATTATCCTGTTAAATCAGGGAAAGTGGATGTAGGAGCTTGAGTCTCTGAACCACTATAAAACTCTTGTGTTGATTTGCTTTACAAGTACTTACATTCATTCAACACTGCATACAAAACTGATCTTTCAAAGATACATATTCAAAGACTGTGCAAAACTGATTTGGACAAGTTCCCTGAAGCTAAACTGAACTGTGTTGCATTGACTAAGTGATTTCGGAAATTAAAGGAGTCTAAAACTTAATGGTCTAACCACTATTCCGCACATATAACTCCCCTAGATAGTTGTTCAACTAAGTACTCAATAGTACTTAGTAGTTTGATTATCTTAGAAGAGTTAATCTTCTTCAGCAGAGTTGTCCAAGACAACCTTGCTGAAACTCTGGTTTGATCAAATTAGTAAAAGAATTGCATACAAGTGTATTCCCCCCCCCCCCATACACTTGTCATATACTCCTTTCAGGACCTACAAGTGGTATCAGAGCAGGGGTTCATAGACCACTGCTTCTGAAAATCCATCTTGATTTTCAAAACTCTCATATTTGTGTGGTCACTGAACTGATCTCTTTCTGAAATCCATCACTTGTTGACTAACTGATTATTTGTGAAGATATGGCCAACAACAATGCTGTTCCTCCACCTGCTGTTCAAGGATTAGACAACATGGCCACAAATCCAGTCAATCACATTTCTCATCACAAACTGCCCATGTTTTCTATAGACAATTATGATTTCTGGAAAATTAGAATGAGGGCTCATCTTGCATCTCTTCATACTGATATGCTTAGAGTAATCACAAGAGGACCTTTTGTGTTTACTCAAACTAACCCCAGATTGACAGATGAGCAAAGAGCAGATATAAGGGAACTGATTCCCAAAGATGAGGATGACTTCACTGCTGATGAAAAGAGGAAAGATAATTTGAATTATCTTGCCATGAACACCCTCTATCAAACAATTCCAGATGCAGTTATGGGTAGAGTCTACCACTGCACCACAGCTAAAGAAATTTGGGATACCCTTGCTGAAATGTGTGAGGGCACTGAAAAAATCAAGGAGAACAAGCTCCAAGTTGCTGTGCAGAAGTTTGAACAATCCTCAATGGAGTCTGATGAGTCCATTGACAAATTTGCTGGTAGATTCACTGATGTGATGAATGAGATTAACTCATTGGGCAAGGTCTACACCAAAAGAGAGGTTGGACTGAAAATCCTAAGGAGTCTCACTCAAAAGTGGGATGTCTATGCTGTGATGATGTAGAATACCAAAGATCTCTCCACCATGCCCATGCAACAAATATTCTCAGAACTTAAAGCCTATGAGTTTGACCTCAATAGAAGAAAGCCTGTTGAGGAACCTTCAAATCCTACTAAGGGAGTGGCATTCAAAGCCAAAGTTGCTGAGCCAGAAATGCAACCCACTCCCAGATCATCAAAGACAGTCTCCAAGACTGAAATGAAGGAAGAACTAGCCTTGATGGCTAGAAGGTTTGACAAGCTCAACACAAGGTTTGGTAGATACAAGAAATTCTACCAAGACAACAAATTCAGGAGAAGATACAATTCCCCTGAAGATCAGGCTGAGGACAAAAAGCCTGAAGAGAAAAGATCAGAGGACAAGTCCTCTGATAGGAGAAGATCCAGTAGAGCTGATCCTTCTTCATCTAAGAGAAAAGAAGAATCCAAGAAGGATGATGATGAAGACCTGTGCTATAACTGCAAAAAGAAAGGGCACTTCCAGTATGACTGCCCTGAATTGAGCTCTAAAGAAAGAAGAGAGAGACAAGCTAAAAGAGACAGAAAGTTCACCAATAGAAAGGCCATGATGGCTGGTGAAGAATCTGATAGTGTTGAAAGCTTCAACTCTTCTGATGGATTATTCTCCAACAGTGATGATGATGATGATGTTTGCAACATGGCTCTTGAGGATGATGAGGTATCCTCTACTTCTAGTTCACCATCATTCACCTCACAAAACACTAGTGAGGTTAACCTGAAACTTTCCTTGGGAAAGTTGATGGAAGATTTCACTAGATTACAAGAATTTCATGACAATTGTGTGAGAGAAAATGAAAGATTGGCTACTGAACTCACCAAGAACTCTGAGGTAGCTGTTGATGTCAAGTCTACTGAGTTGTATCAACAAGTCTTGAGAAAGCTTGAGGAAGCAAATCTCAGGATAGTTGACCAACAAAAGGAGATTGATGATCAACTTCTCTCTCAGAAGAGAAAAGAATTTGACCTTAAAATTCTAAATGCCAAATTTGAAAATCTCTCACATGAGTATGATATTCTTAAATCAAGTGAAGAGAGCCTGAAATTAAAGATGTCTGCTTTGAACAAATCCTCTAGAGCAATAGAGGAAATTCAAAGTTATCAAAGACCTATGGCTCAAAGAAGTGGATTGGGTTTTGATCCATTTGAATCTTCACCTTGTCTTAGTGTTGCATCCACAAGTAACACTAAGAGAATCTTTGTTAAGTCAGTGGCACAACAAGCTGAAAATGAAGTAATTCAGCCACTGAACAAAGGAAAGGGCAAATTGGATGAAATGCCTACTCAAGTGATTCAGGAGAATAGGCCAAAACCTAAGGAAATGGCCAAAGCTCCTGAGCACAAGAGGAATATTGGTCAGCAGAGTAGACCCAATGGAAGGGCAACTCTCCTGAACAATGTTCAGAGGAACTATCCAAGGTATAATCAGCCTAGGCCAACTCATCTGAGAAAGCCTCAGCTGAATAGACCTAAGGACAACTATCCTCAAAGGCAAAATAAAATGAGACAACCAAAACCCTTCATGCCAAAGGGTAATGGTCATAAAAATGCCTTTCCTCAAAGACTTCATCAAGCTGCACAAAGAACTCATAAGTTCAGGAAAGTGGTCAACTCCCCTGAAACTTACAGAGTTAACACAATCACACATACTTTCCCAAAGGCATTTAAGGGAAAGACAGTGTGTGTTGATACACTAGGAAATCAACTTAGCCACCTTGAATCAATCAGGGTTATTAGGCAAGTTTGGGTTCCCAAAGGTACAGCTAACCTCTCAGGACCCAAAACTCAAAGGGTACCTAAACCTATCTAATTGCAGGTACCATTGGGCCACAAGAAGAGGAGCATAAACAAAAAGACAGCATGGTACCTTGACAGTGGATGCTCAAGGCACATGACTGGAAACAAGGAACTCCTCTCTGATTTTATTGAAAAAGAAGGCCCAAATGTCACCTTTGGAGACAGCTCACAAGCAACAACAAAAGGTTATGGTACTTTGATGATTGGTAACATCAAAGTAACCAATGTATCTTATGTAGCTGGTCTCAAATATAACCTCCTGAGTATCAGTCAATTCTGTGATAAAGATTTTAATGTTGAGTTCTCAAGTGGAAGGTGTCTAATTAAGGATAAAACTCAACAAACCCTATTGAATGGAACTAGGAAGGGAAATGTATATTTTGCAGACTGGGACAAGTCTACTGATGCTGCATGTTTTATTGCTAAAAGTTCTAGTGAACAAAGTTGGCTATGGCACAAGAGGCTAAACCACCTGAACTTCAAATCTATGAATAAACTTGCTAGAAATACATTAGTTAAAGGACTACCTAATGAGGTTTTCATTAAAGAACATGTGTGTAAGCCATGTTAAGAAGGAAAACAGATTAAAGCCTCATTTAAAGGGAAACCAGTCATCTCCACTAAAAGGGTACTTGAACTTCTACATATGGATCTGTTTGGACCAATTACCCCTTCAAGCATAAATGGCAGAAAATACACATTAGTGGTAGTAGATGACTTCTCTAGGTTCACATGGGTAGTATTTCTCCTTAATAAGAAGGAAACTCAAGTCAAACTACCTGAACTTCTCAAGAGATTGTCAAATGAGAAAAGCCTTAGCATTATCAAGATAAGATCTGATAAAGGCACTGAGTTCATTAATTCATACATCAATGAGTACTGCACATCAAATGGAATAGCTCATGAAACCTCAGCAGCTAGAACTCCCCAACAAAATGGAGTTGCAGAAAGAAGGAATAGAACTTTAAAAGAAGCTGCTAGAACTCTAATTGCTGACTCAAATTTACCTAAGAGGTTTTGGGCTGAAGCTATAAACACTGCATGCCATACTCAAAATAGATGTTTGATCACTAAGGGGCAAGGCAAAACCCCATATGAACTCTGGAAAGGAAGAATGCCTAAAGTGTCATACTTTCATATATTTGGTTGTAAATGTTTCATTCACAATAATGGGAAAGAACAGTTGAAAGCCTTTGACAGCAAAGCTGATGAGGGAGTATTTCTTGGATACTCTCAAATCAGTAGAGCTTTCAGAGTCTACAACAAGAAAACCCTTATAGTGGAAGAAACACCTCATGTTGTGTTTGATGAGTCTATCTTTGAGATCAGGAATGATCATTTGGAACCTGAAGAAATCACACAGAGGACAACCAGATTAAGCCTAAAAGACAAAAACACTGAATTCATAGATGTTGTTCAAGCCAATCTGCCTGAAAAATCCACATTGGACAACAATCCTGAAGGCAACCTTCCTGAGATAAATCCCACTGATGGAAATGATGAACTGAATGATCCAATCCCAGTTCACATCCAGGTAACAACTACCAATGAAGAAGCAGTTCCTGCTGAGGTAGTTAATGGGTCAAATAATCAAGGGGGAACTTAAAATGTTGAAAATGCCAATGTCCCTGACATTGAGGACAACATCCCTGATTATGATCCTGAATTAGATCCTGCATTAAATTATCCTGAATTCTATGATCAAAATGACTCACCTTCAGTAGAGGACAACTCTACTGAAGAGATCAGAAAAAGAAGGACTTGGTTGTCTGACCATCCTACTGATCTAATACTTGGTGACCCAAGTATTGGAGTCAAAACAAGAAGATTCCATGGTGAAAGTGCTCTTTTCTGTTGTTTCCTGTCAGAGCAAGAACCAAGTAATGTTGAGGAAGCACTTCAAGATGCCAATTGGATCACAGCCATGCAGGAAGAACTGAACCAATTCACCAGAAATGAAGTATGGGAGCTGGTGGATAGACCTTCACATCAAGATGTTATTGGAACAAAGTGGGTGTTCAAGAACAAGAAGAATGAAAATGATGTGATTGTCAGAAACAAAGCAAGACTAGTGGCAAAAGGGTATTGTCAACATGAAGGCATTGACTATGATGAGACATTTGCACCTGTGGCAAGACTAGAAGCAATAAGGCTCTTTCTAGCCTATGCAGCCCACAAGAGGTTCAAAGTATACCAAATGGATGTCAAGAGTGCCTTTCTGAATGGAGTCTTGAAAGAAGAAGTCTATGTGGAGCAACCACCAGGTTTTGAAGTTGGAAACCAAGTTTACAGACTCAAGAAAGCTCTATATGGACTCAAACAAGCCCCTAGGGCTTGGTATGATACACTATCACAATTCCTCTTGGATCATGGATTCACCAAGGGAACTGTGGACAGAACTCTCTTCAGAATCTCTGAAGGAGAGGACATCTTGCTTGTCCAAATTTATGTGGATGACATAATTTTTGGATCCCCTAATGAGAAGCTGTGTGAGAAATTCTCCAAGCTCATGCAAAGCAAGTTTGAGATGTCAATGATGGGGTTGATGAACTTCTTTTTGGGTCTACAAGTCAAGCAAACTAAAGAAGGAATCTTCATCAACCAAGCTAAGTACACCAGAGAAATGATCAAAAAGTTTGGGTGTACAACTAGCAAGCCAGTAAGGATCCCTATGAACACAAATTGGAAGATGGATCCTGATGAGAGTGGTATTCCAACCAATTCCACTGAGTATAGAGGAATCATTGGATCACTCCTCTATCTCACTGCCAGCAGACCTGATATCACCTTTGCAGTAGGTGTTTGTGCAAGATTTCAAGCAAATCCTAAGAAAAGCCACCTTGAGGCTGCAAAGAGGATTTTGAGGTACCTCAAAGGCACTGAGAATCTAGGCCTTTGGTACCCTGCTGATGACAATATTGAGCTAACTGGCTACTCAGATGCTGATTATGGAGGATGTAGGATTGACAGAAAGTCCACTTCAGGGACTTGTCAATTCTTAGGCAACAAGCTTATTTCATGGTTCTCCAAGAAGCAGAACACAGTGGCCACTTCCACCACTGAAGCTGAATATGTTGCTGCTGGAAGTTGTTGTGCTCAAATTCTTTGGCTAAGACAACAACTAAGAGACTACAAAGTCAACTCTACCGAAGTGCCAATTTTCTGTGATAACAATAGTGCCATTGCTATATCACAAAATCCTGTCTTGCACACAAGATGCAAGCATGTGGACATCAAGCACCACTTCATTAGAGATCATGTGGAGAAGAAGGATATCAAGCTAGTGAAAATTCACACAGACCATCAAAAAGCTGATATATTAACCAAGCCACTTGCAGAGGCAAGATTTCTGGAGCTATCAGCAGAGTTGGGATTACTTGATCCAGGGAAGTTGGACAAATAAGTCCAAAGAAGCTCATTGATTAAGGGGGAAACAAACTCAAACTTCAGCAGACTTGGTCAAGTCTACTGAAATTCAGAAACATGACCTTACCTCTTCAGGACACTTGTCCCTTGAAATTCAGGACACTTGTCCACAGTTCTTCAGGACACTTGTCCATGTAGGGTCAGATAAGTTGTCCTAGCTATCAAACCAAATCTTGGTATGATAAGCACCTATTTTTGATGATCAATACATATTTCGAAATCTGTCCCATTGAAATACAGTTTTCACCTTTTTGGGATTTAATTTGTCTCCCACCCAAAAGGTCACTTTCCATGCATTAAATGTCAAGATTTAACTCTTGTTTGCATTAAACTTTTTGGGACATGATCTATCTCGAAAAATACCCAGCCTTAAACAAACATTAAAAACCACCCACGTTTTGAATAAAACAGTTATTTCACTGTTACATTGGTTTTTGACCATTGGATCAAAAATGGACAACTCCCCTGAAATCAATCCTAGCCGTCCATTTTGGATTTCCATTTTTGTTCACCTTTGAATTGTCTCAAGACCTTACCAACTCATTGACAAACATTCTTTTTAGAATATTCACAAGTCTTAAGATACCCACAAACACTTCTTCCCCAAGTATTCGAAACCCTAACTCAAAAGTTCTTCAAACTCTCTCATTCTTCATCAAACCTTTCTCTGCAACTTTCAATGGCCCCCAAGGTTAGACCTGAGATGCTTGTTGATTTCTCCAACAAGGATCTAGACCTAGATTTTGCCTATCTTAGCAACAAAAACAATCTTCACTTTGAGCCCATAATTTCCTTTGAAAGTGAAGATCCTGAGATAACTCCAACACTAAGATGGTTGAGAAGGGCTGGTCTCCAAAAGTTCTTGGAAGAAAGACCAAGCTCTTGCTTGGAGAGTTACATGGCAGAATTCTTTGCCTTCCTAAAGTGGAGAGGCAAACCTGAAGATGGAGAAGTATCAACCAGGTTAGCTTACACTGCAGAAGGAGAGGAGGAGGAGAGATTCCACAGAGTGAAATTCTCCTCAGAAGATCTGGAAGGAGCCTTTGGATTGCCTTATGAGGGAAGGAATCCAGAAGTCTATGGTACTGGACATGAAGAGGAAATAGCTCAAGAATGGCTATTAGTTCCAGGCCCTCTCTCCTCAACTCAAAACAAGAAAACTCTCAAGCCAGAGTTTCTCAATCTTTTTGAGGTAGTTGCTAAGAG
Organism: Galeopsis tetrahit; assembly: GCA_963675135.1. Classification (NCBI taxonomy): domain Eukaryota; kingdom Viridiplantae; phylum Streptophyta; class Magnoliopsida; order Lamiales; family Lamiaceae; genus Galeopsis; species Galeopsis tetrahit. The sequence goes on along the minus strand of OY776122.1, from coordinate 21,632,340 downwards.
CCTCCTAAGCAACACTGGAAGCTTAGAGCAGGTCAGCCATCCAAGGATCAGAATCATGGCTGCCATTATTGATGCCAGTGATAAGGGCATCCAGTTTGATTGGAGGACCTTCATCATGTCTGAAATGATGAAGGAGAAGGCTAAATTTAAGGTAAAAGCCCACAATAAGGTGGTGCTAGAAGGGAAAATCAAGTATTGCACCAGGGCAAGCTTGTTGATTGAGAGGTTTTCCCACTATTCCCAGATGCAGACCTTTGCAAAGCCCCTCCCAGCCCAAAAGATCCTATTCAGAAAGCTCAGCAAGAAAACTGAGAAAAGAAGGATGTTAATGGCCAAGCCTGCTGAAGAACAGGAGGAAGAGAAGCCTAAAATGAAAAAGAGAACAAAGGCCAGGGCTGTCAAAACAAGAAAGATGTCTCAATTGTCTTCAAAAGAAGCCTCAGGAGCATCAGCTGAAGTTGATGCAGTGGCAGAAGAGGGAGTGAGTGTGCCTTCTGACCACTCAGAAGAGTTGAGGAGGAAGTACAATGAGACTAGGCAAAAGAAGAAGGGTGATAAGAGAATCAGGGAAAGTGTCCCTGAGAAGGAAGGAAGTGGAAGCAGTAGGGCCAGCAAGAGAAGGGCCAAACCTACTGAGAAGGTATTGGAGTTTCAAGAAGAAAGATCTCTTCAATTGGCTCTAAGGGAGAGCAGAGCTGAAAGCAGGGCCAAATCCATGTCTAGGACTAATTCATCTGGTTCTGGAACTCCAGAATCCAAAGTCCCTGAAGGTCAACCCATAGAGGCCAACCTCCCTGAAATTCTGTATCTTGAGCCCAAATCCCCTGAAACCCATGTTACCCCTTCCAACCAACCCATTACCCCTGTAAATCTCACTAAGAGATATTCTCCTGAAGGGAATGAACAAAGAAGTGGCATTGATGTGCTTGCTGACTTAGCAGTAGATGAGACAAGACTCCTGTCTCCCCTTGACTCATCCATGCTGAATTACTCAAAGCTCTTAGAGCATGCACTCAATGAGCCAACCCCTCTGAGTAAAGCCCCTTCAGACCCATTGCTCTCAAAAGCAACTGAAGATCCTTCTACTGCACCCAACCCTTCTGAGACCATTATCCCTGAAATCAATTTGCCTGAAGCCATGTTAGGAGAACCCAGAGCCAACTCCCCTATAACCCAAAGTCCTCATTTAAGTGGAGATGAGGAGGAGTATACTTATGAAAGTATGCTCAGAGGAGGAGCCAAGGCTACTGTGGACAGTTTGTATCCACAACTTGCTGAATTTCCAAGAATTCAGAAGGCCTTTCATGATCTGAGGATGCTTGTTGATGTAAAAGATAAATCTATGATGGAGATATCACAAGTCATCCAAGATAAAGGTGCAAACTGGTGGCAAATAGAGGAAAACAGATTGCTACACTTTGCTGGAGTTTCAAAGACGAGATTCCTCATTGATGAGGAGATTTTTGCAAAGTTGGTAGCCAATAAGATTGAAGAGGAGAAAGAAAGAAAAGCCAAGGGAATCAAACACCCTGACAGTGGCTCTAATGATGATGATTCCCCTGATGATCCCTCAAACCCTTCAAATCCCAACCCTCCTGAAACCCCTCAAGCCAACCTCCCTGAATCCTTTCAACCCAAGTCTTTTGTAGCAGATAGACTTTCCAATCCTCCTAAAACCTATCATAGGAAAGGCTCTGTAACTTCAGAGGTGTTGACCAAGGGTGGTAACACAACCAAAGACACATCTGCCAATGAAGGTTCCTCTGAACCCAAGGCACAGCCTAAAGATGTTGAGGTTCCTGTACTAGAGGCTAGTTTGATTAAGGCCTATTCAGTGTCAGAGGTGTTGGACATTGATCAGCCCTTAATCATTCAGGATGACTCAGTGGCTGCTGTTATAAGCACTGTGATCTCCCCACAACTGCCATCTTTGAACCTTGTTGAAGGTGGAGATGTTGCAGGATTAGGAGAAGGAGTTGAAAAGGAGAGATTAGTTGAAAAATCAGAGGGAGTTGTGGATGAAAGAGAGGTAGTCATCACTAAGATAGTGAGTGTACCACCAAATGAGGGTGGAATAAGTAAGGAAGGACAGGTTATTCTTGAAGTCAAATCTGAACTTCAGGAATCCCTTGGTGAAAGGAGGCCTGATTCCTTGAGTGAGAACATCAATTATGAAGGGAGAAAAGAACGAGTTGAAAATGAGAAGAAGACTGCTGATGTATCAGAGTCTTATGCAAAAGAAATTGAGGGTGATGAGTGCTTATTTCCTAACTTGTTTGATTTATCTGATGTTGCAGGTATTTCTCTTGACCAAATTTTTGCAGATGAGTTCCTCACAGATGCACCTATCCAAGTTGATACAGGCTCAGCTCAGGCCTTACTTGGAATGCAATCAGAAAAGTTGGACTCCTTGGCTCATCAAGTTCAATCTGCTCATGCTGAAACTTCAGGAGCATTGAATGAGCAAGGAAGGACTCTAGCATCTGTAGAAATGAGGCTCACTGGCTCTGAAGATGTTGTGCTACCAACCCTTGAGGCAAGAATCAGTGGTGTGGAATCTGGTCTCCAAACCATCTCCACTGAAGTTCAAAGTGCCAAATCAACCATGGAAGCCATCTCAGAGGAGGTCAAGAAAGTACAAAAGCTGCTGAGAGACAATCACAATGCTAATGTCAAAGCTCTCAGGCTAACTGTCAAACAAGCTATTGGAAAGAAGACTGCACTGCAAAAGAGAAGAGCTGAAGAGCAAAGGCTAGCTATGGTCAAAGCTGCCTCAGAAAAATTTTCCCAAGAAGTGTTGGCCAACATTGCTGAAGGTGCAGTGGCCAACCTCACTGAGCTCTTAAAAGCCCAACTGGATGCATCTCTGAAAACAGCCATGGAAGAGGTTGTCCAACAAAAGATGAATCCTGTTCTAGCTTTCCTTAGCTTGAGCAGTGATAGAATGCAGAATATACATGATGAGAATGTATATTTGTTGGAGGAGATGAAGTCCCTAAACCAGGCCCAATCCCTGATGGCCTCAACAATGAGTGACCTCAAGCCCCAGTGTTTTGATGCTGCCAAAAAGGGGGAAAGGGAAAGAGCAAGGGCAAAAGGTGCCTTAGTAATTGGGAGTCCAGTGAAAGGAAAGGACAAAGTCCCTGAAGGAAAGGGAAAAGAGCCAGAAATGCTGAACTTGGAAGATTTGGATGAAGAGGAGCAGTTAGCATTGGCATTGAAAAACTCAATGGCCTCAGCTCAAGAGGAAAAAGTAAGGCTACAACAAAGACCAGGTGGTGAAGTGTCAGGTTTGGACAAAGATGCTGAAGGTGTCCAAACCAGAGGAAAGTTCAAGAAGGCCCAAGGAAAGAAGAGACAAATTGAGAAATTCACTGACTTTCCTAGCAGCCTTGATCTTCCACCTGAATTCAGAATTGATGAAGATGAGCATACATCAAAGAAAGCCAAAGCTGCTGAAAAGGACAAATCTTCTGAATCTGGCAAAACTGCTGAAGGAACCAAGTCCTCTGAAGACACTGAAGAGTTATTTGCTGAAGGATTTGGATCTGAACCTAAGAAGAAGACAACTGTTCTAGCCCATGATCCATCAAAGCTGTTTCATGAAGGGTATGGCAAAGACCCTGAAACACAACAGAAACTGGCCATGATAAGGGCCCATGAGAAAATGGATCTGATGGAAGAAGCCAACAGAGCAAGAGATGAAAGGAGAGCAAACTTTCAGAAACCAAGAAGGAGAAGAGCAACTTACAGCAAGATGAAGCCTCAGCTTCTAGTCCCAATGGACACCAAATATCCACACTTGGATAAATGGGTGCCAATTCAACTGAATGACACATGGGAAGAAGCCAAAAGGGAGTTTGTCTATGACTATTATGTCATTGACAGATGGAATGGAGGAGATGCAAACTCTGCCTTCACTGAGTTCATGCTAGAATACTACAGAGAGTTGTATCAACAACTACTTGCAGCTGCTGACATTGCAAGATTTGAACTCACAGCTCCCAAGCCAATCATATACATGCCTCCAAAGCTTGAAGGATGGATTGACCAAGCAAGAATTCTGAGGGAATTCACTGAGATCCTTAAGCTGAACAAGATGGTTCTTGGACCTAAGGGAACCAACCAAGAAGCCATGGCACTGAAAAGAAGAGTGTGGGCACAGTATGGAATGCTGCCACCTCCTGAGGATGATCTTTGAAATGGCTAAGTCTTCTGACCTTACTTGAATGATCAACTATGCTGAAATATGGTCAAGATTGCTGATGTGTTAATCTGTTTGCTATGGTTTGTTAAAGATTGCTCTGATACAAGTTCTATGCTCTGATGCTGAAAATATTATTTTGAATTATTGTAATGAATTGCTCTGATGTATTGATTCATGCTCTGATATGTTAATTTCAACTATCAACATGCCTGTAATGATTTTTGAATGAATGATAGTTGAACTTATTCTGAATCAAGAAACACAAAATCTCTCTATGCCTATCTTAAAACCTACTTGCAACAGGAACAGTGAATACACTAACACATTATTTTTCAGGAATATTGACCTTAGTCATGTCTTCTGAAGATATATGTAATAGGTGTAGACAAGTCACTTTTGCTTAGATTGTGTAGGTTTTGGCATCATCAAAAAGGGGGAAATTGTTGGAAATAAAATGAGATATGTTTTGATCTAATACCAAAACCCCCTGAGACATGCCTAAGTCAATATTAATATGTTCTAAGAATGTTAGAACATATAGATTATAGGCTAGATGAGAAGCTGAAATATTAGGTAGCTCTTAGAAAATTAGATGCACAATTTGAGGGGGAACCTATGCTTTGAAGATAATCAAGATCAAGTCCCCTCAAGGCTCAAATTCTGGAACAATCACTTAAGAGCAAGGACACTCTATGAAATCTAAGATGCTCTTATCAGGAGAGTTGTCCAGAGAAGATGCTCTTATGCAAGAACAAGATTGTAAAGCTCAAAAGGACAAGTCCAATGAAGATGCTCTGATTAGGAGAGTTGTCCAGAGAAAATACTCATAAAGCTCTGATCAGGAGAGTTGCTAGCCATATGCAAGAACAAGCTTACCTAGCTTAAAAGGACAAGACTACTCAAAGGTTTTCATCATGAGAGTTGTCCAGAGAAGTCAACTCTATGCAGAAAGTGCTCTGATGCAAAAAGATTAAATATACTGATCAGGAGAGTTGTCCAGAGGAGTTGTCTCAGCTAAATTGATCAAAGATCAAGTGTTCTGAAAGCCTGAGATCAACTATGCTGAAGAGTTTGAGACAACCAGTCCCTAAAGGTTCTCAAAGAAATAAGCTAAGACCATACTCAAGAGAAATAAAGGGAAAGAGCCAAGTCATCTGAAGAAGAGCAAGCCAACCATGCTGAAAAGCAAAACTGCTGATAGTGATAAGGAGAGTTGTCCAGATGATAAGGAATGTTGTCCTATCATTGGATCAACCTTCAGAAGCCATGTCCAAGTCCTAACAAGAAGTCAAACATTGGGAAAAGTGCTGCAGAATGAAGACAAAACTGTTACAGCCGTTTATTACCCAAATGAGGACATGTCACTATCAAGAATCTGTCTTCCAGTTTGAAGAACTCAAGGAAGACATTTATAGCAATTTGGGGCTGCCTCTCCAACGGGCAAATCCTCCATTTTGTCTATAAATACAGAAGTGTGAAGACCATTTGAAGCACCTCAACCTAGACAAGAATATCCAACTATCCTACAAGTTGACAAGTGCTCTCAAGCTTTCAAAGAGACTATCTTAGTCTTTATACACTTCTTCTAAGCTGAACCCAATTGTATATCCATACACAAGCTTAGAGAGATATCATATCCTTATACACTGATCTTCACTGTAAAGGATATCTCATTAGTTGGAACCTTACTTCAACCCTTACACCTTTCAAGAGTGAAAGTGAGAAGGTTGTAGTAGTAGAAGTGGTAGGAGCTGACTGTTGAGAGAAGAACAGTTCAGTTCTGAGTTGAGAAGAGGGTACTAGGACTCTAGACATCCTAGGGATCAATTCACCAAGGAGTGGTGTTCTTGATCAAGTGCACCTTGGCACTATAAAACAAGTTAATTCCAAGAGTGAAGGAATTATCCTGTTAAATCAGGGAAAGTGGATGTAGGAGCTTGAGTCTCTGAACCACTATAAAACTCTTGTGTTGATTTGCTTTACAAGTACTTACATTCATTCAACACTGCACACAAAACTGATCTTTCAAAGATACATATTCAAAGACTGTGCAAAACTGATTTGGACAAGTTCCCTGAAGCTAAACTGAACTGTGTTGCATTGACTAAGTGATTTCGGAAATTAAAGGAGTCTAAAACTTAAAGGGCTAACCACTATTCCGCACATATAACTCCCCTAGATAGTTGTTCAACTAAGTACTCAATAGTACTTAGTAGTTTGATTATCTTAGAAGAGTTAATCTTCTTCAGCAGAGTTGTCCAAGACAACCTTGCTGAAACTCTGGTTTGATCAAATTAGTAAAAGAATTGCATACAAGTGTATTCCCCCCCCCCCCCCATACACTTGTCATATACTCCTTTCAGGACCTACATCTTATAATTTTAGCAAGTTTATTAATTTAGCACGCTATCCCCGAGTCGGGACCGACTAAAAATATTATCTTAGAGAGTTTATTAATTTATCGAGTATTAATTTAAAGAGTTTCTACTGTAGTTGGGATCTTTTTTTTTTCAAAAAATTGACTTTTGTTCGAAAAAAAGTTCCCAACAATAGGTCCATGTTCGAAAATTGGTCCATGTGTCGAAAAAAGGTTCCCAACAATTGGTCCATGTCCGAAAAAAAGTTCCCGACAATAGGTCCATGTTCGAAAATTTGTTCCACGCGTTTTACTTGGTCGAATTTTAAAACCAAAAGTTTCTGTAACGAACTTTTTTTCGAACATTGGGGCAATGTACGAAAAAATGTTCCCAACAATTGGTCAATGTTCGAAGAAAAGGTCACAACAATTGTTCCATGTTCAAAAATTTGTTCCGTGAGTTTTACTTGGTCGAATTTTAAACCAAAAGTTGTTGTAACGAACTTTTATTCGAACATTGGGGCCATGTTCGAAAAAATGTTTCCAACTTCGTGCCAATGTTCGAAAATTTGTTCCGCGAGTTTTACTTGGTCGAATTTTAAACCAAAAGTTGCTGTAACGAACTTTTATTCGAATATTGTGGCCATGTTCGAAAAAAAGTTCCCAACTTCATGTCAATGTTCGAAAATTTGTTCTGCGAGTTTTACTTGGTCGAATTTTAAACCAAAAGTTGTTGTAACGAACATTTTTTCGAACATTGGGGCCATGTTCGAAAAAAGTTCCCATCTTCGTGCCAATGTTCGAAAATTTGTTCCGCGAGTTTTACTTGGTCGAATTTTAAACCAAAAGTTTATGTAACGAACATTTATTCGAACATTTCGGCCATGTTCGAAAAAAAGTTCCCAAAAAATGTGTTAATGTTCGAAAATTTGTCCCGCAAATACTACAAATGTTCGAAAATTGTTATTGTTCGGCAAATTTGTCCCGAATGGTCTTCATTTTTTCGAAAATTTGTCCCGCAAATACTACAAATGTTCGAAAATGTTTATTGTTCGACAAATTTGTCCCGAACGGTCTTCATTTTTTCAAAAAATTGTCCCGTACATAGTGGGTGTCCTCATCCATATTACTTTACCACTTGGGTGTTGTCATCCGAAATTTGTAAAAACCATACAACATTATATATAAACCATACTGTAACATTATAAAAACCATACAACATTACATATAAACCATTCAATAAATACAACATAACATTCATAAAGTAGTCAAGTTACCATACATGTTAAAACACTAAATTATCATAAAAGTTACCATACATGTTAAAAACAACATTGTCAAGTTTTTGTTCAAAATGATATAAAACAAGTAACGCCTCAAGAACGCCTAGCCCTTCCACGTCCCCGGCCTCTTCCACGTCCACGACGTGCACTTGATGATGATGGTGCCTCTTCTCCTACGTCATCCGAAGTTTGTCCACCAAACTGCCTCACAATTTCTTCAACCTTTTGCATTACCCCATCCATTGTTAATGGCTCGTCGTTCCTCCACTTGTGCAACAACATGTTCAGCTCAACCTTTGCAAAATCTACCAAGTGCCATGACTCGGCCCTACGTGGAGGCTCACGAGGAGGAAGTCTCATGTTAGAAGGATTTGAAACGAAAGGACGACCGTTGGCGAGGTACCAATCAATATAACCATCACTGCAATCTGAATCTTGGATACAACGCTCACCAAGTCTATCCTCCGTAAGCATGTGTGCGTCCCACGTAGAAAAGTACTCCGCCATAGCACCCCACACTAGCTTTGTTTTCTTGGATGTGGAACCGGTTCTCTTAACACGGGCAGCAAGTGGTTTTTCAGGAACGGTTTGCACGTACCCGAACTGTCTGAGCACTCTATCCGGCATGTACGGCTCAACAATATCTCCGCACACAATGCACCCATGAAAGTAAGATACCTCATCCAATGGATAGTTTTCTCGTATGGGGCAATATAGATTCCAGTTAACCTACAACACCAAATTAAATAAAAAATGCGTATTTATCTTAAAAATAAATAAACAACAGACAAATATATTAATTTGGTTAGTAACGTACCTCGCTTGCTAGGAGGGTATCTAATCGCTCTCTAAAGCCTCTTACTCGGTCGACGCAGGGGCCTGTATGAGCTTCGAGTGCATAACGCATCGACAGTGGATTCGTATGGGCAAAGTCTGGATTATGAGGCGGCAATATCAAAGTAGGGAAGTGCTCATAAATCCAAGCTTACAAGTACAATATTATTAGGTCAATATCAAATGAAAAACATGAAATATTAACAAACTTAATTAAAATACTTAATACCTCCAATAACGTAAGGTAACCACCAATCTTCCTACACTTGAACTTTGACGCCATCCCCAATTGTCTATACAAATAGGCATGTGCTGCAGTACCCCAAGCATAGTTAGAAAATTGTGCCATGTCGTCCATATACTGCAACCACTGTACGTGAACACGAGTACCACTTTTATCTGGGAACGAAGTGGTCCCAAACATGTACAACACAAACGCTCGTGCTGAATACAACACCTCGTCCTCGTTGTCCGAGGACATCATGGGCACAAAAGTCTCCCTTAGCCACGCTAGCTTCACAGAACCCCCTCGTTGCCCACTTAATGCTTCCTTGGCTTCTACTAAGGTTAAACCCAAATATTTCATCAAATAATCTGAAGCCAAAATATGTTCTTCGGAAGTAGACTGCACCGGGAGACCATTAACTTTCAAACGCGTGATAGACATCATCAAGAGTGATTGTCATTTCCCCGAAGGGCAAGTGGAATGAGTTGGTCTCTTCGTGCCATCTCTCAACGAAGGCTGTGATAAGGTTCTTGTTTGAATACTTGTAAGCTGCACGTCTAACATGAATCAATTTAGATCCTCTCAAAAACCTCCGCCAATGACGCCAATTCTTTTCATCGTCAAACTCCCAATTCAATAGTTTGGTCACATGACAGTGACACTTCAACACATCTCGCTCCTCACCTAACCATATGAATTTGGCTACATGGTCTTAGAAGCTTTTGATAAGGGGAGGTGCGGTTACCAATGGCCGATCAACATTCACAACTCTTCTTTCTTTCTCTCCCTCATCATCTCCCTCCGCCTCTTCCTCTTCCTCGTCATCGTTTCCCTCATCTACTTCCGGTTCTTGTAGAGTGGGAACCGGTTCTTGTGGAGTGGGCTCTTGAGGGTTGGCATCTTGTGGGTTGGCCTCTTGTGGATTGGGCTCTTGAGGAGTGGCCTCATCGCTAATATGTTGCTTCTTTTTCCTGTTGGAAGCAGTCAGTCGAGCCCTACTAACACCCTCTACAAAAACCAACACAAACAAGCCATGTTCGAAATTAAAACCAAAACAAACAAGCCATGTTCGAAACATAAACCAAAACAAACAACCCAAGTTCGAAAATTACTACATGTTCGAAACTAAAACCAAAACAAACAAGCAATGTTCGAAAATTATACCAAAACCAACGAGCCATGTTCGAAACCTAAACCAAAACAAACAACCCATGTTCGAAAATTACTACATGTTCGAAACTAAAACCAAAACAAACAAGCAATGTTCGAAAATTATACCAAAACCAACAAGCCATGTTCGAAATTAAAACCAAAACAACCAAGCCATGTTCGAAACTAAAACCGAAACAAATAACTAATGTTCAAAACTCAATCCAAAACAAACCATACATGTCTGAAAATTAGTTCCGCACAACCATCTAATGTTCGAAAAACCAGTCAACAACAGTTGATTCGTGCTAAACCATGCCAATTAGATGCCCATTTGTTTATTTTCATCCTAACACATCAAAAATTTATACATTCTACACATAAACATGATTATAACACAAAAAATCAACCTTAATCAACACATGCATGAATTAACCCCAAATTCAAAAACAAAACCTAAACCCTACAACAATAAAATCAATGTTTCAACCAACACAAACCGAAATTAAACATGCGTCCTACTCTTCTTCTCAAATATAAGCAAGAAAAACTAACATTTACCCATTTTTGCAAAATGAAAAAAAAAACGTTGCGAGTGGTGCGAAAATGGAGTGGGGGAGAACGGTGCTCTCTCTTTCTCTTCTTCGACGTCGTGTGTAGGTAGTGGAGAGTGGGAGTGGTGCGAAAATGGAGTGGGAGTGCTGCGAAAATGGTGCGAAAATGGAGGGGTGGGTGTACCCAATCGAGAGAAGGGAGGGAGTGCGAAAATGGTTAAGGGCATTTTTTAGTTTTCCAGATGGGTGTCCTCATCCGATTTGTGTGTGTTCTCATCCCCTGGGTGTACTCATAGGAATCCAGGGTGCCTTTAGCCGCGCCCTTTAATTAACTCAAAACAGGTCCATTGTATGAAAAGGAATAGTGGGTTGTGCTCTTGATAAAATTAATTAAAACAGGCCCAACTCCTTATTAATTTAGACAGAAGAAACTCTCCATTTGTTAAATTAATTTAGGATAGTGGGATTTTTATGTCTCATTATGATAAATTCTCTAATAATTTTCTTCTTCTCTTCCCGGGTTCCTTAAAAAATGGTTCATTTCAAAAATACCACCACTTCTTCCGGAACCCGTTATTTGGTGATCCTTAATGACAAACGCCAACCCATAGAGAAAGGGACCCATTTAGGTGTAGAAATGTCCCTTATTGGTAACTCCCATAGAGAAAGGGACCCATTTATGTGTAGAAATGTCCCTTATTGGTAACTCTGCAAAACCTTGGCCTTTACTAAATACTGGACTCCACTTGGACAATTGGCCACATGAAATATCCTTGAACAAATCGACGAAAGCTTGGGTTCTTAAAAATACTTCCCATCGCAACGAAATTGAAGGAGATGTAAGCCATATGCCGACCTTGGGGAGGCGCATAATTATGGGTGAGGCCAACTGGAGAGGAACTATAGAGTTTTCTTGCGAATTCGGTTATCACAAAGCAAATTGGGAGTGGACTGAGGACGTTTTGAGCTGATGTGAACACACCCTTAAGGGAGTCAAGATTTATTACGTTGTCGTTGGCTCCCTTTTCCCTTATGACTTTAATTCTGAAATTATCAAAGCTTTCTGTGAGGCATGGTGTCCATCTACCAATACGTTGCTCACTACTTTTGGAGAGATGTCCATCTCATTATGGGACGTGCATGAACTAACAGATCTTCCTCTAGACGGTTATCTATATGATGAGGTGATACCTGACGCACCCAAACTTTTTGACGAGACTGGAGATTTATGCCTTCCAAAAAGTTGCAAGTATTTACTCCATGCTTACCACGTACTTCGTGGGGGTGTTTCTGGGGGTGGCATATCGATTGATCAATGGATTGAATTTTGGTCAAGTAAAACTGGAAAGTATCGTCAGCCTCCCATGCGAAGTGAGAAAATGAGAAGCTCTCGCCCTAAGTCGACTCATAATCCTCTTGGGAATCTTGGAGTCCATAAGCCATGGTCCAGTGCAGAAGTTACTTTGTTTAAAACACTTAAGATTGAACTGGCCCAACAAGAAGAGACATATATTGCTGCTCATTTAGCTTGTTGGCTTTGCATATGATACATCCTGCTACTTTCAAAATGGATAGTTTTATGGCTGCAGGTAAGACAATTAATCTTGTTGTACCGGTCTTGGCTAATATTTACAGGAGTTTCAATCGGATTTCACTGCACCCCGAACTGTCCCGAGCTCGATCTGCCTTTTCGGTTCATTTTGTCTATGTTTGGTTAACCCGATATTTTAGTACACATTACCCTGCTGTTCATGATCAACGTGCCCTATGATGGTAAAGTTTTTTGAAGAAAATGGTGCTAAGTACCATAACCCTGCGGAGGCTCGTAAGCGGATTCATAGAGGAAAGTCTGCTGAATGGACATGCAATATGCTTAATCGGAAGGAACTTATTTCTTATGTTGATACCGGAGCTGGTCAACGGGTTAGCTGGAGTTACTTTGTGGCTATTCGATCTAATTACCTCACTTGGAGACAAGGCACACGCTTTATTGTTGAACCCTACAGCCCGCACCGATTTAGCCGTCAATTTGGCTTTTACCAAGAAGTTTCGGGAGAGTTGATTTTTGATCTTCATGAAACCCCATTGCATAATGGGACACATTACTGGCAATCTTGTACTTTGCGCGGATCTCGTGCTAAAGTGTGTTTACCGATTCCTCCCGTAAATCCTAAGTTGTATTCTTCACCAGATTACAAAAAGTGTTGGGGCCAAGCCCATGATACTTTCTTAGAAAATCATGTTGACGACTCAACTCGAAGCATGACCATGTCTTGGAAGAAGAGGTGTTGGTTATTGATAGTCATGATTCTTGTGGAGAGCATGATAAAGACAATTCTCGAAAGCCGGTTGATCCTCTCTTGATTCCTGAAGTAGCGCCAATGGTTGAGACCAGCAACAGAAAGAGTGTTTCTCAGCGCTCGGAAGAGAGTCAAGGTAAAGACGATGATCGCTATTGGAAATGGGCCAAGAAGGTTACCAAAGCTTCAGTACCATTGAAGGAATCAGTTAAAGACTCCCTGAAAAAAGAGGTTTTTGTTACTCGATCTTTTCTTACTTTCCATTTTATACTACTACTTTACTAATTATGTTCACATGTCTACTTTTTCAGGCGATGGTAGACATCTTTGTTAGTGATCATGATGATTATGGATCAGATGAGGAAGAAGTATCGCCTTCGCTGAAGGTTTTGAAAGTTTCTTCCCCTATCAACGTTGGAAAGCAGTGTACTCAAGCAGTTTCGGTATTTCGCGCTGATAAGTTCTTTCGTAATCGTGAACGAAACTTTGTTTTATCTGCATGGAAAGATCTACAAGCAAGGGTCATGGAAACCCCTATTAACTTCTTATCTTCTATAAAGGAGGAAGTGTTTGTTACATTAACAAGGTTAAAGACTTGTGCCCAAACAGACCTCCCGACTATATTAATGAAGTGTTTGTTCAACTTAATAATATATTAACCATGTATTAGGGGTACACTCCCTAGAAGGCCACGCGCGCGCGCGCCCGCCCACCTGTCCGGCCGGCTCGGCTTCGTCTTTGACAATTGGTCTTTGGTGGTCTTTAGGCCTCCGAAAGCCCACCTGCACTGGACCAACACATTCGGATGTAATTATGGGCCAAGCCCAAATTGAAACACTTCAAAGCAGAACCTTCCAGAGTCTTCTGGAAGCACAACTCCCTAGGGTAAGATCTGCCTATAAATATTAGACTCTCCTCTCCTCAGAAATTGCTCACTCTTTACGCTCTTTCTCTCCCTCTGCAGTATATTTCTCTTCACATAATATATTTCTGTGTTCAGTTCGTACACGTCGTACGTTCGCCGAAACTTCTTTTATAGTGGTGCTACTGTAGAAGAGGTATATACCTTTGGAAACGGAACGTCAGACCTGTGAGCACTATCCAGGGCGTCTTCCGTTTTGCGGGTAAAGGGATTTTTCCTTGACTCGACTTGGTTTTCTATATATTTCGATATTGCAGTGACCCTTACTGGCGTATACTTTCCTACACATATGTGATTGTTAATGACACCCACGACCCACCCGCTTAGCATATTCATCATAAAATAAGTACACTCCCCATGAAATACCTAAAAAATACCCTTCCACTTCCAAATCCTAATATTACCTCTCTGCCTACCTCTCTCATTTCACGGATCACACTTGAGACCCTCTTCAATCTAAAAAATACCCTTCTTCAATCTAACGTCGACGTCCCTCCCCGTTGCGCCGCCCCATCTGCCCCGTTCACACGCCTCCATATAAAGGTCACGCTCGTTGTCCCCTGCACCGCCTCTCCCCCTAGCCCTACCGCCCAACCTCATTATGCGTATATCGCCATCGCCACGCCTTGCGCCCGCTCCTCCCCCTCCCAAGCCACAGACGTCGCCCCGTCTTCTAGTAAGTTTGATAAAAGAAAAAATATCTAGAAAAAATAGGGGAAAAAAAGATCGAGTAAATTTTCTAAAGATTGCATGTTTTGAGTTCAAGATTCAGACGTTTTCTATAACCAAATATATTTTTTTTCTAATTATTTGCCTTTATTTTTTCGAATTTTTTTTTTTTTTTTGAAAATTTTGTCTGAATTTCTTGTATATTTTCGATTTTTTTGACTTGATAGATCCACCCCCGCTCCGCAGCATATATCTCCTGATCCACTAAATACACCACCTGCACCTCCAGAACCACTAAATTCACCCCCTACACCTCCCTCCACGACCAACCCCTCCATTTCATCATTTTTTTTAATTTAAAATTAACATAATTTAGTTTCAAATTATTTAAGTATTATTAATTATTTAATGTCATTATCATGCACTCTAACAAGCATTTAATCATTTTTCTCATTTAAGATTCATATAATTTAATTCCGGATTTCATATTTTTTTGCCTTCATAATTTTTTATTATTTAAAATTTACATAAGTTAATTTCCAAATTATTTAAATTTTTTCACCAGACATTCATCATTTTTTATTTAAAATTCAAATAATTTAATTCCAAATAGGTAAACAGTATTACACAATTATACTTGACAATAAAATTCACATAATTTAATTTCAAATTATTTAATTTTTTTCACCAGACATTCATCATTTTTTATTTAAAATTAAAAATTTAATTCCAAATAGGTAAACAGTATTACACAATTATACTTGACAATATTACATTATTGCACTTGTGAAAAACTAAATTTTATCATTAGTCTCTTCTTCTCTAACCACATTCTACTTTGTTATCATCTTATTTCTCTTTCATATTTTTTTCCATCACGGTTGCACCTTCTTTTATTAGTATCACACCTGAAATGCATACAGTATAACGATATTACTTGACAGTATTACGAAATTACACTTAACATTATTACACAATCACACATAACAATTTGAACAAATAACACACAAAATACCTAGACAGTAACACACGAAATACCTAGATAGTAAGACACGAAATACCAAGACAGTATCATACAATAACACACGAAATACCA
Organism: Galeopsis tetrahit; assembly: GCA_963675135.1. Classification (NCBI taxonomy): domain Eukaryota; kingdom Viridiplantae; phylum Streptophyta; class Magnoliopsida; order Lamiales; family Lamiaceae; genus Galeopsis; species Galeopsis tetrahit. Next base: position 21,616,744 of record OY776122.1, on the reverse strand, counting down.
AAACAGTAACACACGAAATACCAAAACAGTAACACACGACATACCAAGACAGTATCATACAAAAAACCTAGACAATAACACACAAAATACCAACACAGTAACACACAAAAAATCAAAACAGTAATACACAAAATACCAAGACAGTAATACACAAAATACCAAGACATTATCATAAAAAAAACAAAGACAGTAACACACAAAATACCAAGAGTGTAACTAAAGAAAAACTAAGAGAGTAACCCACAATAATAATTAATGGTTGTTAATTCATCACAATTGTACCCCTAAATTGATTATTTTTTTATTTTTTGTTATGTAAAAAAAAAATAAAGTTAATAATGTCTCAAAGAAAAAATCTGATAACCAAAATTGTAGCTCCAATTCTAAACTTAATATTTTTTGTACCCCAAATTATAAATCCTGGATCCGCCACTGATCACAACCATCTATGAAACTGATAATGGGAATCATCAAGAACGAAACCTGGCCATCCATATCTAAAAAGAAAAAAAGGTTGAAAGGGGTTTAGGCATTTTATAGCAATAGCAGCAAAAGACAATTATGGAAAACATAACACTACTTCCACTCTTTAGTCCGTTACCGCAATGAATAACAACAACAGAAGTAAAACACCTATAGTCCTACATCATCACTCTAATATAATTAATTCACTGCGATAGCCCAACCATTTTTCTCTTTAGTTTCAATTTCTCCTAAATTCAATCCCTCGTCTTCGTAAACATAAATCCCCAATACAATCTTTGTCGTCAGATGCACACATAATCAATTACCGATAATAGGAATATGTATAACGCAATTCAGAGATCGGTGTTGGGATTTAGCCCAAGTGTGGTTTTGGCCATTGGGCCTCCACACAAGGGCCCAACTTATTGGTGCCCTAGTTCTAGGCAGTCTTCCCATATATTGTGTCACCCTCTCCGTTAACAAAGAGATGAGATGAGACTCGTGATGTAAACGTGAGATTGGAGGGTGGAGAACAGTAAAGGGAAGTGCTACCCATCTTAGTGTATTGGTTATCTCCACTACGTTCCGATACAATCTGACACGTGTCTAAGCCCGTCTAAGTGACCCGAGTACAAGTAGCGGTCGGCGGCACCGAAACCCAACAATGGTATCTGAGCCTGGTTTCGTCGTCGGCTGCCTTGCCACCGTATTTCTGTCCACCGTCCGTCGTCTCCTTCAGATCGGCGCGTGGCTGCCATCTTCGTGGGCCTGTCGTCGCCGTTCGGAGCTCTGTCCAATCGCGCCTCCGTCCAGATCTGAGCAGTCCGTCGCTCGTCTCCACCGCCTCAGTGATCGGCGCCGCCCCTGCACGCGACCAGATGTCACCGCCGTGCAGCCTCCAGTTCGCGTCCCTGTGAGTAAATTTTTGGAAGAGTGGTGAATTTTATTTTCTTCCCTCATTGTTTTGTGCCGCTTGCCACTGACACCAAAAGGTATACTTTTTTTCCTTTTGTGTCCCGGGCCGCGTGTTGCTGAGTTGCAGGTAAGGAGTTAAAGATTATATTTCTTTTATTTTTTCTGCCGCATCTACAGTAGGGTTATTGGATTTATTGTTTTTTAATTTATTTAGTAGGCTCAATTGTTTTTACCCTGGTGTAGCTATAGCTTCTTAACTAGATTAGGGGCTGGAATGTGTTATGGAGTATGATCAATTTTGTTTGGTTTTCTGCAGTAGGGGTATTTTCATTATCGGATCAAATTAATTTGGACTATGGGTTATGTGTTAATTATTTGTAGTGGTTTAGTTTGAGTTAATTGATTTGCTTAAATTATTTTACCCCTGTGTAGATTTTAGGATATCTTTGTGAGTCTTGTCTGGCTGTCTCTTTGTGATTTTATTTATGTCTTTGTGTATCGTAAATGTTATTGCTTCCGCTTGTCACATGTGATATATTCTTTGTGGGTAGTTTATCCTTTGTGCTTAGTGTCTTGGTGTATCTGCCTTTGTGAGGTTTCTTTGTGTTTAATCCCTTGATGCATGTAATTTGCTTGCTTGGTGTCTTTGTGGTTATTTTCTTTGTGCTTATATCTTTGTGTTTGCTCTGTGATTTTCTTTGTGATGCATGAGTAGATGATGGGTCAGTGGGAAGGTGGGGAATGGTTGCATGATTATACTTGTGGGTTCTGTGGGAATTATGAGTATGTGTTTTATATGTATGTGTGTTATGCATGACTTCATACATTGTGGTTTCATATTTTCCCCCTACCCCCATGTTCATCTAGTTGCATGTTAGTATCTTGAGCATGTTTATTGAGCTTTGTGTCTTGATCGTTGTGTGCTTCGTCAATGCATTCTTCTCTTTGTGTGATTATGAATGGTTGATTGTTTCTTTGTGTTTGGAGATCATTCCTAGTAAGGTGGAGTGATTTCGTCTTTGTGAGCTATGTATACGTTATGATATCATGTCTTTGTGCCTTTGTGTGAATCTTTGTGAATGCTCCCAGTGAGGTGAAGCTTGCCTTTGTGTGTTTTCTTTGTGAATGCTTCGAGTGAGGTGGAGCATTGTCTTTGTGTGTTTTCTTTATGGACTAACTTCTACGTACGTAGACAAACTTGGTGTGTTTCTTTGTGTGTTATCTTTTGCAGGTACGTGGAAGTGGGTTGGGCGATGATGACAAAATTGTTTGTGGATTGTGGATCGTAGTTGGGGATGGCCAAAAAGGTGGAGAATGTTGGGATTTAGCCCAAGTGTGGTTTTGGCCATTGGGCCTACACACAAGAGCCCAACTTATTGGTGCCCTAGTTCTAGGCAGCCTTCCCATATATTGTGTCACCCGCTCCATTAACAAAGAGATGAGATGAGACTCGTGATGTAAACGTGAGATTGGAGGGTGGAGAACAGTAAAGGGAAGTGCTACCCATCTTAGTGTATTGGTTATCTCCACTACGTCCCGATACAATCCGACACGTGTTTGAGCCCGTCTAAGTGACCCGAGTACAAGTGGCGGCCGGCGGCACCGAAACCCAACAATCGGAAACAGAGGAATTCAGGATCAAAAGCATAGAACGGAACTGAATAGTAGGAGCCAAAACTTGAAGCCCCAAACTGACAAAGCCACCAATCGCGAGAGAAAATTGGCGGTATTGATGTTATGAGAGAACACTAATTTCTGTTGAAGCATCAACGCCTTCATCTTCGAACACGACTACGCGAAGAATTGAGAAAATTTGATTTGAAAGGGGATATTTGCATGGGTCATACTTTCGAGCGGGTATATAACCTTAAAAATCCTAAATAGAGATTTTACACGGTTTTACATCTAAGAGATTTGCTTATTGCTTTTTTTTTTTTTTTAAGGGTAGAATTACATATAGGAATATTAGAATTACATCTCTCTCGCTCACATATCTATACGGAGAAAATTCTACCAAAGACTTCTTGCTCCAAACTCAATCTTGAGAGAGTGAAAAGTCAAATAGGCATATCAGCACACCTTGAGGTTCCTCGATCCAGAGATATAACAAACCTGCTCCAAGACTGAAACAAATTGTCGCACACAACGACACGCGCTACACCTCCCAAATCATAGAAGACGTCCCCAAAGAGAACCGGTGTCAAGCCTGTTGGTATTTAGCCCAAGTGTGGTTTTGACCATTGGGCCTACACACAAGGGCCCAACTTGTTGTTGCCCTAATTCTATTATTGGCAGCCTTCCCATTTCCCATTTATACTGAGTCACCCTCTCTATTGGAAATGAGATGAGACTCGTGATGTAAACGTGAGATTGGAGGATGGAGAACAGTAAAGGGAAGTGCTACCCATCTTAGTGTATTGGTTATCTCCACTACGTCCCGATACAATCTGACACGTGTCTGAGCCCGTCTAAGTGACCCGAGTACAAGTGGCGGTCGGCGGCACCGAAACCCAACAAAGCCCGACATTGGCGCAGCAGAGTCCCACAAAGGGGACGGGTACTCACATCCGGGGGAAAATGACCCATAACAAGGGGAAAATAACAACGATAAAGAAAAACAGTACAACAATAAACAGGTCTAAAGCAGAAATAAACAAATCTAAGGCAGGGAAAAACTATGACACTAATCAACAAAAGTAAAGACGAAAATTAAAGCAAATAAAACGGGATCAAAGGGAGACTCACCGGACGGCCACCGTGGCTCCGTCGGAGAAGTACAACCCAATAATCCCAACTGAAAACCTGAAAAATGCCCTACATCCACTAAAAAACTGAAGAAGAGGATTAACGAGGTAGCTGAACGGCTTTGCGACGGCGGTCCGGCGACTGTCCGGCAGCGGTCCGGTGATGGTGAGCAACAATATAGAGGCAGTTCTACCCTATATAAGAAACTAAACCAATCTACTAATAACCCTATCTAATGTTTAAATCTAAACTATTATTTAAGAAAATTTAAAAGAACAAGATGGAGAAGGCGGAGGAGAAAGATGGGCGATGTCGGAGGGCTACGGCAGCGTTGGGCGCCCCCAATATGGTAGCTTGTACCAGATCTACATTAGAGGGGAGGAGATGTGACTACATTAGAGGGGAGGAGATGTGACCGGTGGTGTGATGGAATGGAGGTTTACCGGCGAAAAAAGGGGAAAGAGAAAGGTGGGAAGGATTTTTTAGAGAGAGGATTTTGGGGTTCAATAAAAATCAGGTATTCTATAACTTATTGCTGCTTATTGTTTCTTGAGTTTATTTAGTCACATTTGTTTTTGTCTTTTTGTTAAGTGCTTAAAGCATTTAGGTTCAAAGTTTTTTTAATATTTCTATTACTTGCAAAATGAGTATTAAAATATATTTTATATCCTCTATAAAAATAACCTCTCTCACTCATTTAATTTATTTACATTCCTAAACCTTTGCCTCTTTTCTGTCACCAAATTATTTACATTTAATTTTATCACTCACAGTGATAAAATTAAAAAATTAATTCACTATATTTCTCTCACACACACTAAACCTTTCCATCTCTCTTTCACTCACAACGTAAAAATTATTGTGAAATTAGCGAGATTCATAAAAATGGACTTGAAGACCTATAGATGAAACCCAAATCAGATCTTGAGATGTTAAAATAAGATCCTTCAATGTTTTTTTTTCTACCTATTGTGCGAGGGAGAGTGCGTTTTTCATTATGTTCTTTTGATGTTTGGTGGTATACCTCATAGGCTCGTACTCACCACATAATCATACTGTACTTTGTACATTGGTATTACTATTATTATTGTTTTAACCAATCAAGGCAGCGTGGATATGAGTTTTTTTTTTTTTTTTAATCTGGGAATTTGTTAGTTCTTTCCTCAAAATTTTTGTTATAAATTTTTTTCGTTTCACAAGCATATTAAGTGTTATACAATTTTTTTTTTGTTGATTTATGTAATTACAAGTTTCTTCTAATTTTGATAAATTTTCTGGGATTGTTAGAATTTGTTATGAATTTTTTGAATTTTTGAATTTATTCATTTATGCAATGAATTTTTATTGTAATGTAAATTTTTTATTGCTTTGTTCAAATATAACATTAATTTCGTGCAAAATTTTTAGCATATCGTGCAATATTTTTTTAGTCATTCGTGTAAAAAAATTTACCGTTGTATGTGTGAGTGTAACTAGGGGTGTAAACGAGCTCTGTCGAACCGAGTAGTGTTGAGCTCGAAACTCGACTCGTTTGTTATACTCGAAGCTCAAAACTCGACTCGATTGAGCCTTAAATTTTAAAGACTGAGCACGACTCGATAAGAAACTCGATAAACTCGAGCTCGCCTCGGCTCGATTACCTATATAATTTTCAAAATTAATTTTAAAACATATTTTTTTTCTAAAATAAATTCGACTCGATTACTTGTATATATATATAAATTATGTATTAATGACAAAATAGTAAATATTGTTCAAGCTCGATTAGGCTCGCGAGTCTTTTGTGCCGAGTATTTATGAGTTCGAACTCTGTAGCTACTCAAGTAGCTCGAAACTCGATTAACTTCGAATCAATTTCGATCTTTTTTCAAATCGAGCACGAGTAGCTCGTGAGTAGGCTCGACTCACTTACACCCTATATGTAGATGCTGTGTTTTCAAGAATTGTATTTTGATTATAACAATTTTTTGTGTTTAATTTTGAATTGTTTAACTGTTTTCTTTAATTTGGAAATTTAATTTCGTTTGTATTTTTTGGAAGGAGATTGATTTTTAATTTTTTTAAATTTAAAATTCAGTCAAAAAGGTATAAAAGTAATTTTAGGTGTCATTTTACACTTAATAGTAACTCTAAAATAAGTTTGAACTTAAATGCTTTAAAAACTTGTGAAAAGCAGATTTAAGTACACACTTTTTTTTTTGTATTACTTTTTTTTTTTTTTTTTGTATTATTTGGAAGAGGTGCAAAATTGTACCTTGCATTGCCAAAATGCCCCTTTACCTAAATTTGAAAATGTTTGAAATTATTAAAGATTTGAATTTGAATTCTTCTTCTAGTGTTTGGAGAAACACTCAAAAACTCGTAGGGAAAGGAGCTAATGGTTCACGTACCTCCAAATAGAAGTGGATCTAAAAATAGATTATTTAGCTCAAGTTAATAATCAACTTACTAAATAAATACCCAAAAGCTAATCAGGACAATTATCAAAATAATCAAAATAAGTTGTGTCAAATGTGTAATTCTAAATTATACATGTTTGTTTTATGAAAACTCATTTTTTATTTAGAAAAACTATGTTAATTTTATGCAATCAAAACATTGCCAGGTTCGATAAATTAGATGAATAACATATACATTAAAGCAATAGGCAACACAATGATTTATAGGTGTCAAAGTGACACTAGTAGACTTCTCACTTTTGGCGAGCTTCATACTACTTACAATGTTGTTAGTAAATCAACATAAAGAAATCACACAAGCACTGATTAATTGCTCCTAGCAATGATTAATGATATGATAAAGTATGCGTAGAAAATATTATAACATTGGATTCCCTAACAGAAGCTGTAATAATAACTGTTACAAAGGAAGCACAAATATGGCATCCAAACTAATAAATTAATAGCAATGGAGAATGAAATACATTGATCGATGCTTCAAAGCTTAAACACACTTAAAGCTCAATTAAGAAGCACCCGACTAACCCGTCAAAAAAAGAAGCTATAATGCATAGGGTTTTCATCTGAGCGGGCCACCACTCACTACTTCTTAGTCCGGCTCTCCTCCCGGGCATTCTCCCGCTTCTTATAAAGTTTCTCCAGTACACGCTTTGCCTCACAGTTGGGGAAGTTTGATAGATCGTAATAATGTGGTGCAATGTCAACCAACCTGTAAATACAAAGCAAGCAGAGCAGGGCATATTAATTTAGAGCCCCCACTTAGCTACTAAGCTTATTTTAAAAATCTAATAAGTTGTTTCACAAGCTGATAAAATGTAATTTTTAAGTGGTATTCGCCTTATTTTAAGACCTTATAAGAAACTTCTAAACATCATTATTTACCAAATACTTTAAAGAGATCATAACCTCTCATAAACATCTTATAAGAAGTTCATTCTCATAAACATCTTATAAGAAGTTCATAAGGTCAGTAAAACAGGCTCTTAGAACAAAATTCAGAAATTATAAAAAAGCAGACCACCCAAAGAAGAAGCTGCATGAATATGTGTGCATCCATAACTATTATTCTTAGTTTCTATTATATAAAACAATAAATCTTAGTACTTATTTTAAACCATAGTGACATGAAAGAAATAAAGCATCACAAGGAGTGAAAAACTGACCATTCACCACGAATATCCGTTACTGTACGAATGAAATTCCTGCTTGTCAGAACATACTCATTGTAGATAACCCACTCTGGCTTGTGGTCAAGGCAATTCGAAGGGTGTAAATGTACAACCTGTGAGATAGGCCATAGTGTTAGGCTGTTAGGCAACAAGGAAGAATATACAACACCAAAATGCAACATATAACATTGTCATCACATACTTGGTTGTCTTTCACGGTCAGATAGTGCCCAGTTCGCTCTAAATGAGCCACCTGCATGAAGTATCCAGCTAGCATGGCCTTCCTGATATTCACATAGTAATCGCGGCTGTTAAAATCCGTGCTGCACAGCTTCAAATTGAATCTGGCCATAATCCGAGATAGCTGTTGTCTAACATTGTCTGCAGATTTCAGAGCTCTATGATTGACGAAATTCTCATAGCACCATTGTGGATCCTCCTCTGCATATTATCATAACTTATAAGCAAAAAAAATTGAGAATGGCTAGCAAAATGAAAATATTTAGTTCTGTAGCTTACTATTTTGTTTGTAGGCATGATACACATTCAACAGCGTGAGGTGATCTCCATCGATGTGACCAAACCGAGCTTTTGCTTCATCAGCAGCCTTTTGAGCCTCTCTAGGCCGGACAAAGCAATTGGGTACTAGAGAAAAAATTGGTTATCACAGACGAGGCCCAGGGAAGGTCAGCAGATGTATAGAGGCGAGGTGACACCATTTGCTTCATGAGAGAATACTGAGAAACTGCAACTATCTGCATCAGCACTTACTTAGAAATCCTTGGTACATGCCAGCGGAGGCATGACACCCAGACAAGAGATGCTGATGACAACCTATACACACACACAGATATACCTCGCATACACCGAATGCTAAATAATGCATTCATGTATGCAATGAAATATCTGCAATTACAATACACAGAAGTGAATCTGTGCATGTAAGACAAGCCGAGCATGAACTTCACATTGGATGAAGCACACTGGAGAAGCATATCTACTTCTTGGTAGATACCAACAAGACGACGACACTGACAACTGAGACAAGAATATACAATAAAGTTGCATACCTGAGAGCATAGCAGATACGGAGAGGATTTCGTTGGAACAGTTAAACTCCGAGCTAACAACAAGCATTTTTGCCATCTGAGGATCCAAGGGAAACTCGCTCATGATTTCGCCCAACTTGGTCAAATTTCCCTCGTCATCGAGGGCCCCCAAATAGTTCAAAACCTCCAAGGCTCTCATCAGCGTCTCTGGAGCAGGTGGATCCATAAAATCAAAATGAACCAGATCATCTATTCCCAGTTTTTTCAAGGTTAAAACCGTATTAGCTAGGTTCGAGCGTAATATCTCTGGGTATGTCTGGGGTACAAGATCGTTGTTAAAACTTTTTTCTGTGTAGAGCCGGAAGCATTTTCCTGGCTGTGTTCTTCCAGCACGTCCGGAACGTTGATGGGCACTGGCCTTTGATATTGGAGAGACCAACAGAGACTCAACACGAATTCGTGGATTGTAAACTTTTTGTTTCGCAAAACCAGGGTCTATGACATACACTATGCCATCAATTGTCAAAGATGTTTCAGCAATATTTGTGGAAACAACAATCTTTCTTCCCGGATGACCACCCTCCACATCTGGTGGTGGAGCAGGTTCGAATATCTTCTGTTGCATTGCTGGTGGGAGAGTGGAGTACAGCGGTACTATCTTGACAGGTCCCACTTGATCCCCAGCATTAGCTACTTCTTTTGCTATTTTTTTACATGCATCTTCAATTTCCTCTTCACCAGTCAGGAAGACCAGTATATCACCAGGAGGTTCACACAAATGTATCTGACAAACAGTCTTTATAGCTGCTTCAAGGTAATCTCTTTCAGGCTCCTGGGTATAGAAAATCTCAACTGGATGAAGCCTCCCAGGAACTTTCATGAGCGGTGCACCACTAAAGTAACCTTGAAACTTCTCTGCCTCGAGAGTGGCACTCATAACTACAAGTTTCAGGTCAGGCCTATTTCTCAACACTTCCTTCAGAAGCCCAAATAGAACATCTGTTGCCAATGTTCTCTCGTGGGCTTCATCAAGAATTATCACTTTATACCTCTCCAAGAGTGGATCAGTCATGGCTTCTCTCAGAAGCATACCATCTGTTAGATACCTGCAATGTAAGGGAGAAAAAAAGTTTCAGGAGGAAATCCCATAGAAAACAAATCAAGTTATCTCTAATGATGAAGCATAAAAAGGGAGCAAAACTCGAAAAACAATACTTGTAACAGCTTACTTCAAAACAGTCTTCGCACTACTGCAATCCTCAAACCGAATACTATAACCTACTTCCTCCCCAATTGTCACATCCATCTCTTCAGCCACTCTCCTAGAGACAGACATAGCTGCCACCCTACGAGGCTGGGTGCACGCAACCATGTATTTCCCGCGCTTATCTGGAGTCTCTACCTCTATTGCATCCAGAACGAATTGGGGAATCTGTAATTGAAATAAGTTAAAACACTCATCACCTAGCTACACCATTTATTTCAAAACTAAGCCGACAATGTGGCACTTATATTACATATCAATTAGAACATGTACACATTCAAAACCACAGCATATGCAAACAGAAATCAATTTACAAGAAGTTATTCCGAAATGCATAGAATTATCATGGGGGATGATCACACAGTAGTTGTCATATAACATTAGTATAAATCATATAGAAAAGCTAATTTTACAACAGCATATGGAGAATGAAGGAAAAAAGTGCGAAAAGTTTATCTAGTTCCAGCGAAAATTATAACTTTAAGCTTACGAATACTAACCTGAGTGGTTTTACCACTACCAGTTTCACCAACAAGAATTAGCGATTGATTGGCTTTAAGAGCTTGCAAGAACTCCTCTTTCTGGTGCCAAACAGGAAGAGTCTTCCTTTTCTCCAAAATTTCATAATATCTTTGAGAAAAGGGTCTTTTATTCCATGGGTTAATCGTCGAATCGACCGCCGCCATCCCTGCTATGCCGTTAAATTTAGAAAACTTAGAACGGTCTGTGTCGTCAACTACGTCGAACAGACTAACCTTCCTCTTTCTCTCTGTTCCCATCTACCTGAGATTTACGTTGCAATTCGACGGGAATATGTTTTCTCCGTCAAATCGAGAGAAATCGGAGCCAATTGTAATAACTCGATTGAGAGGAAAACCCTAGAAAGGATAAATTAGGGTTTGGTATTGTGTATATATACGGAAGGATCGTTGAGAGGAAAAGGGAATGTCTGGATTTATATAGTCAAGCAACCACCATTAAATATTTGGGCCGCAACCGACTAATGTTGCCCATTAGATGTTAGGCCACTGTTATTTATACCCTAATTTATTATGAGTTCACCCCTAAAAGTTTTGACCCTAGAAAGACTATATTACCCTTTTGTTTAATATACACATTCACCACCTACAGGCGATTCAACGTTGATTCATCATTGATTCACCGCCATGTCATCCAAATTACCCAAAAAACTATGAATTTCAAAAATAAAAATTCAAAAGAAAATTTTCAGAATTTTCTTTTAAAAGACTAAAATTTCGATTGAGATAAAAATCAAATATCGACAAAAAAAAAATATATATATATATTTATTCCAACTTTTTTTTTTCAAAATTTAGTTGATGCAACTTTCAACTCCTTATTCTCTGTTTGGTCCTTATGCTCTGTTTAGTTATAGATGGAGATGGAAAAAGGTGGATAGGCAATTCGAGAATAGTAATTGTGTTTGGATAGAGATGGGGAAGTATGGTGGATGAAGAGTTTTATGTCAAATCAAGAGTGGTGTTATATTATTTTATTATTGTTAATTAGTAAGTGTTTAGTGTGTGTGGAAGAAAGGTATGAAAAATATTTAATATGTGGAAGAAAAATAGAAGAAGGAATGAGTCATTGAAAAGAAAAATGGCAATGTGATTATATAAAAACAGGTACGTATGTGTGTATTATAGGGGTGTATGGGTATTTAGATGAGTATTTATGTATTTGGATGGAGAATGATGGAATGGGGAATGATTTCCCATTCCAATCCCAAACCAAATACAGCCTTAAGTGGTGTTTGGTTTGGGATTGTGGTGGATTGGATTGAGATTGAAAAAAAGTGGATTAAGGTATTCTTTGAACAATAATTGTGTTTAAATTGTGTTTGGATAGAGATTAAGAAGTAGGGGTGGATGTAGTTTTATGTCAAATCAAATGTGATGTTATAATATTTTATTAATTGGTAGGAAAATAATAATGTAGAAGAGAGGATGAGTGTTTGGAATAAAAGCAAGAGGGAGAATGAAATTAAAAAAAATGGTGATGTGATTGTATAAAAATAGATGTGTGGATATATTATAGGGCCGAATTGATATTTGGATTGAGGGGGATTGAGAGGAATTGAATTGGGAATGGTCAATCCAAATCTGAATTATCCAATTCCAAACTAAACACCGCGACGCTCATGAAAGAGATATATAAGCCCTAATTCTGAAAATAAAAACTTATTAGTATTATTTTTGTTTAAAAAAACAGATAAAAAATTAGGGTGAGACGAGGAGGCGAGAGTGCGATTGGTCTCATGGTGGCTGGGGTGCAGGGACAGCGCAACGCATGGTGGCTAGGGCGCAGGCAGGGTTGGGGAGGTTTACACGAAGAAGGAGAGTTTACGCAGGGAGAAGAGCAAGCACGGAGGAGGGCGGTGTAGAAAAAAAGGGAAATGGGAGAAAATGAATTAAGGTTTGGGGTGGGTGAATGAAGTTATGGAAGAAGAATGGTATAATATCTAAATAGGGGAGGTGAACACATAAAAAAACAGGAGTCAGATAAATGTCGCTTAATTGATAACCATTTAAAATTTTGCGCCTATGCTCAAACAATAATTTTTATACACATCAACTGGGTCCATATAGTATCTATTATCATTGTGTCATCCGACTATCTTACTCATGACACGACAATATCATCTTTAAACGACTTTGTTTCAATTGTTTCATTTATTTAATATTTAACAAAAGTTAAACTTGAGGCTGCAGGTTTCAGTTCGTTGTTTTTGCCAAGTCTACTTTGTAGTGCGATTGAATGAGATAATAGTTTGTAACGCGTCGGGTCAGGATACAGATCTGATTCTGAAATTTGTATTTTTCTCTAATTATATTTTTTCATGTAGTTTTAGCTATAATTTGCTTTCTAATTTGAGTGATTTTTTTTTTTTACTCATAATGATATTGTTAGGATTTCAAAGTAACGACTATACTTTGTGATTCTTTGAAAATGTTTGAGGAAGTGTAGTCAGTGTTGCGACTTCGGAGATTGTTAGAAGAGGTAATTGTAAATGATAATTTTGAGCCATGATTCCACAAACTTGTTGCTACTTTTTCTTCCTTATTGTGTTTTGCAAAGTTATGAAGAACTGATCTATTATTCTCTACATATCTAGTAATGAGAGTTTTTTTTTTTTTTTGACAACAAACGTCGAGAGAGACACAGGGTGAAAAGAAAAGAAACAGAAGCTCATGTGAATCTCTATCAAACTACTCCATTTCTATCATGAGAAATGGTAGAGTAACTTCCTTTTTGGGCCAGCCTATGTGCTTCGAGCAAATTCCCCCGTGGTGTATATTTGAGTTTGCACACTACAAACTCATTGCAAAGATTGAGGATGTTGTCCACGGTTCTTTTTTCTGGCCCAATTCCGCTTTTATTCCCTTTGCACATTTCAATTGCTTGTTGTGAATCAGTGCAAAGCAGAATTCTATTACCTCCAAGGTTCTTTGCTTCAAGGAGTCCTTCTTGAATTGCTTTTAGTTCCGCTCCTGTTGGACTCCGTTGAGGTGGGATTTTCTTAGAGAAGTAGGACCTAATATCTCCCTCTTTTGACTTCACAATTCCTCCAACACCAAAACGTTTATCATCTGAATCGAAAGCTCCGTCTACTTCAACAAAAAGCTCGAAATCTGCCTCATTCACCGCTTCGGCCATTTCTCTTCTAAAATGGAGCTTGTCTTTGTTGGTGTTTCCCAGGGGGACGTACGCAGTGGCTGGGGGGGCCATGACCCCCTCAAATTTCTCCCAACATATATATATATATATATATATATATATATAATAGCATTAGATTTTTTTTTAATTGGCCCCCCAAATGAAATATGGATCATACAGGTATTTGTTTCTTAAATAATAACCAAATTTTGGTTGTTCAGGCCCAGCCCACCAAAAATTTATATATTATTATAATTCTTTTCAAATTTCCAAAAACTCCCCCACAAACATAAGCTATACACACAAGACGGCGCAATAGTCACAACTCACAAGTTTGTTATTTTAATTTATGTTTATACATTGTTTAATTTTATTATTTATTAAGTTATTCTTTAAATTATTTCCTAAATATTTAATATATTAATTGAGTTTAAAATTAATTATTCAATTATTAATTAATGTATTTTTAGAATTAAATTTATAGACAAAAAATAAACAAGAATCATATAATTGGTTAAGAATTTAGAAACTAGAAAATCAAAAATCTATTCGATTGTGCATAGAATAATAACTCTAATTCTCACACCTTCAATTTTCACTGCAACTACGGAACGATCTTTTTAAGATTGCGCATTGCAAAGAGATTCAACATAGGTTCGCTTATAAATGGTTTTCGTGACATGAAAGAAAAAATTCTAAATTTTAACTTATTGTAAGTTTAATGCTATATTTATAAAAAAAATAAAAAAATTACTCATATATTATATATGAGCATGTAATTTGTGTATAATTTAAATTTGAGTACTTTAAAATTTTGTTGTTGGCCCCCCTCAGTTTTTCACTCTGGGTCCGCCCCTGGTGTTTACCAATCTACTACTACGAAATAGGTCCAAATAAGAGAGATGTTGGGATATGAATCCTAGAACAAATCCTAAATGATGAATAAAAGATAAAAGATAAAGTTTTGATAAGCCAAAAGAAGACTTGAATATTTTCTAAAGTGTTGACTAATCTAGTCTAGTTGAGTTGAAGTCATCTTGTACAGATCAGTAGAATTCAAAAGACAAGTACAGTTTAAAAGAAAAGTATTCATTAAAAGATAAGTACGATTTATAAGTACTTCATATATGTTAGATTGTTACTGAGCTATTTAAAAGTTGTATAGAGCTCATGATTTCTATATGTAATAGATTAGATTCTTTGTATAGTTATAAGTTGACTAAGCTTGTATTATAAAAGCTTAAAGTAATGTAATAGTCTTGTTAGGTTAGATGATAGGACTAGATTAGTTCTATTAGAAGTCTACTGCACAAGAAGAGAAGACCCGTCTACTACTCAAGACAGGTGGACTACAAGACAAGTACATCTACTAGACTACACAAGACAAGTTAACTTAAAGTTAGGTAAAGAAACGCGTATTAAAGATGAAATTGAAGAATTAGTTATGGAATAACTAATTAACTGAAGAAACGCGTGGAAGAATAAAAGAATCAGTTATAAAGTTAGTTTTCAAGAAAGGTTGTTACACAACTGAAAGTTCTTGGATTTGAAGTCTATAAATACCCCAAGGTATTCATTGGATAAAGACTACTGACTACTGAAATATTACTGCAAGCATTATCAAAGATATATTTGAAGTTTACTCTCAGAGTTGATTGAAGTTCAGAAAGATAGCCAGAAGACAAGTGAAGATTCAAGAAGGCTACTACTGAAGATCAGAGAAGTTTTTTTTAAGTTTTTGTTTGTTACTTTTCAAGGTGCTAGATACTTGTAAAATTTCTAGTAAGATCGTAGACATATCTGGAGGTATAGTCTGTTGAAGATCTAAGTCTTCTTCTTGGGACTTTAAAGACAGGAACATACACTTGTACTCGATTGGAAGAGTTTAGTGGAAACATCACAACTGGGTTTGTGAGAGTGGATGTAGACAAGTTGTCGAACCACTATAAATCTTGTGTTTGATTTACTTTACAGTTTTGATTGTTTAAATTGCTTAATTGGTTTAACTACTTAACTGATCTAGACTAGTTGAGTATAGAACAGAGTTCTCGAAAATAAGTTGAGTATAATCTTGAATTGGGCTCATTGATAATTTCGTATTCCGCACATTGTACTTTGATATTTCGAAAGAATTTTGAAAAGTCTATTCACCCCCCTCTAGACATTTTCACTAGCTTACTCGTTATTAACTCAACTTGGGACCTACAAGTGGTATCAGAGCAGTAGTTTACGAACTGCTGTTTCTTGATAACCGACTCAAGACTTAGGGTGAAGTCTTGGTCCTTGACTGTTCTTGTATACGTGTTCTTGATCATATTCTTGTATCATCTGTGTTTCGTACTCCCTGTTCTTGACTTATCTGTTGTTCTTGATCATAACTCTACCTAGCACTTATTTCTTGAAATCATGTCTCTTGAGATCAGCGCTAACAAACTACCAAAGTTCCAGGTACAAGACTACGATTACTGGAAGCTAAGGATGGAAGCCATCTTCAGCTCCACTCATGACTTAATGATCTCAGTCATCACTGAAGGTCCAATTGTGACCATGATCCCAAACACTGCTGCCCTCGACGCAAATCAACCCGTGGGTACTCTCGTCAAGAAACCAAGGTCAGAACTTACATCTGAAGAAATGAGACAGAATAATTTGGATAGCTTGGCCAAGAATTACATCTTACACACTCTTCCTAATGAGTATCTGGGAAAATTGTTAAAATGTAAAACTGCCAAAGAAATGTGGGACCGCTTAGCTATCATTTGTGAAGGGACATCCCTAATCAAAGAAAGCAAGCTTTCCACTGCTGTCCAAAGATTCGAATCATTTCATATGAAAACTGGTGAAACAATAGACCAGTTGGATACTCGTTTTACCAAAATCATGAACGACTTGGAAGTCCTTGGTAAATCTTATACTCCACGTGAAATCAATCTTAGGATTCTCAAAAGCCTTGATAGTCGATGGAAGATGGTAAAAATGCTTGTTAAGAATACCCAAGATATAGACGTATGGACAGCAGAGACTATGTTTCAAACTCTAAAGGCTCATGAGTTTGATCTAGACGAAGATGAACCCATAGTAAGTAGTGACAGAGAACATGCTGTATCTAAGAACGTTGCTTTTAAGGCTAGTTCGTCTAAGATAGACAGGTCTAAGACTAAGACTAGGTCTGCTTCTGTGAAAGACGAGTTAGATACTGATCTTAGTCTGAAGGATCAGGTAAGCCTCATGGTTAGAAAGTTTGATAGGCTGAATAAACGTTTCGGAAGATATAAGAAGTTCTATAGAGAGCATAGAGGGTCTGCTTCTAAGAACTCGTCTGAAACCAGACGAGACCGAAACTCGTCCGAAAGGAGAGACGAAGTCTCGAAAGGTAACAGACAAGATAGAGAGTCTGATAGTAGGAAGATTACTCGTTCTGATAGACGTGATAAACGAAGGAACAACTCTCCTATTAAAAAGGCTACTAATGATCTTGTGTGCTATAACTGTGAAAAACCAGGTCACTACATATATGAATGTCCAGACCTGAGTACTGATGATCGAGAAGAACGCAAAGCACGAAGGGAAAGAAGATACAACCGTGGTAAGAAGGCAATGATGGCCAATAATGACTCTGACTCTGACTCAGACGAGTTGCCATCATCCTCATCTAGCTACCCGTCTGAACCAGATCACGATGAAGCATTCATAGTTGATGATGGTCTATGCTTCATGGCTAAAATCGACCAAGAGGTATCATCTGTTACTTCCTTTCAATCATGTGATGAATCAGATTCTGATGAAAGTGACACTTCCAGTAGCCAAGTAGGGAGTAGTCTTCAGCACTCTACTAGTGCAGTTGAAGACGACCTCCTACTTGCCAACAAGGCATTCATTGAAGTCAGTGACGAAAACATCATGTTAAGACAAGAAATCATTGATCTTAAGGAAGCTCAGTCTAAAGTAGATCCTAATATAACAGTCCTAAATGAACGCTTGCAAGAAGAGTTGAGACAACTCAAAGACAAGTGTGCATTGACAGACAAGTTGTATCAAGACCTACTTAAGACACATGCTACTGAGAAACATGAATTCAATGTTTTACACAGTAAGCTCAAAAAGCTTGAAGAACGTAATAAGTTCTTAGAAACCGAGGTTGTCACATTAGACCTTAAACTTACTGACCTGGTTAACTCGTCTAAGGTTAACCTTGAATTGTCAGATAGGTATAGGGCTCCTGCTGACAAGACAGGCATAGGTGCTGAGACACCCAGCTCGTCTACTCAAGTTCCTAAGAACCCTACTATTTTCATCTCAAGCTCTTTGACTAATGATAAAGGAAAAGAACCATTGATATACGATATTGACACTCCATCAAAAGGTACTGTACCAAAACGAGCTCAAGTTAACATTCCAATTACCAAAGGTGGTAAAAAGAAAGTTAACAACAAGCCTGTTCCGTTTAAGACAAGTCAACAAAGGACTAGGAATCGTGGACGACCAAATCAGGTCAGATACGAGGACTGGTATCCTGAGGAGACTAGTACTAGACAAGTACAGACTAGACGACAAGAGTCTAGACCTCCTTTCATAAGGCAGTCTCAACTCTACTCGTCTAGACCTAGACAGGAAGGTCCAAAATATCGTACACAAGCTGTTCTATATCCTCCACCTTTGTCATATGATATCAAAGGAGAAGAAAGACCTAAACATGTCTATAAACCGTATGGACCTAATGCATATAAACCTTACTCTGACTATCATAGACAAGTGCCTGCTCAAGTAGAGATTAAGTCAAAAGGCTGTCTCCAAAGAGTAGACCCGAACTCGACTGATAGGCCAGATAAGGACAACAAGGTCTTATTTTGCAACAAATATGGTCGAAAGCTTAGAAGGTCAAACTTGTTCAGGACTCCAATGTACATTTGGATTCCATTGAACTCGACTAACCCCCAAGGACCCCATTAAACAAGGAGGGTACCTAAATTATGTAATATCATCTATTGCAGGGTCGACTCGATCTATACAAGAAAGGTGGCTCAACAGGAGAAACTTGGTACATAGACAGTGGCTGTTCGCACCACATGACTGGTACCAAGACTCTCTTATCAAGCTACCATGAGCAAGAAGGACCAAAAGTGATATTTGGTGATAGTTCCATTGCTGTTACTAAAGGATTTGGTTACATTCGGAATGGAGACATAGAAATTCAAGATGTTTCTTATGTTGAAGGCTTGAAATACAATTTACTCTCTGTTTCACAATTTTGTGATCGTGGATACAAGGTGCAGTTCAAGAGTCAGAAATGTGAAATCATCGACAAGAAAACACACACAGTCCTACTAGTCGGCATTAGACAATGAAGTGTGTACATAGTGAACTGGAACAGTTGTCCGAGGGACACCTGTCTACTTACTAAGAATCCTAAAGAACTTGGCTGGCTCTGGCATAGACGCCTTTGTCATCTAAACTTTAAGGTTCTTAATAAGATAGCCAGAGACTACCTTGTGGAAGGTATTCCCAATGAAGTCTACTATAAGTCACATGTATGCACGTCCTGTCAAAAAGGTAAACAGGTGAAGGGCTCTTTTAAATCTATTCCATCCCTCTCAACCAGTAGAGTTCTTGAACTTCTACATATGGACTTACATGGCCCAATAACTCCTCCAACTTTGAACGGTAGAAGGTACACACTTGTTGTGGTAGACGACTATTCTAAGTTCACTTGGGTAGTCTTCTTACACAAGAAGAGTGATACACAAACACTTTTGCCTGATCTATTGAAGAAGTTACAGGTTGAGAAGAATCAGTCAATTGTCAAGATCCGTAGTGACAAGGGCACTGAATTCATTAACTGCTATATTAAAGAATTTTGTTCTAAGCGTGGCATCCAGCACCTTACTAGTGCAGCTAGGACACCACAGCAAAATGGAGTAGCAGAGCGAAGGAACAGAACTCTTAAGGAGGCCTGCAGGACCATGCTGACAGAGTATAATAGGCCTCAGAAATTTTGGGCAGAAGCTATCAACACTGCATGCCACTCACAAAATAGAAGTGCTATCAATAAAGCACTAGGTAAGACGCCCTATGAGGTATGGAAAGGTAGAAAACCCAGAGTTTCATATTTTCATATATTTGGATGCAAGTGTTTCATCCATAACAATGGGAAAAGCAAGTTGAATGCATTCGATGCTAAAGCAGACGAGGGGATATTCTTAGGATACTCCTCGACTAGCAAAGCATTTAGAGTATTCAACTACTCAACTCTTTGTGTGGAAGAAACACCACATGTGGTTTTCGAAGAATCTCAACAGGACTCGTCTACCAACAAGATCGGTGAGAAAGCTACTGAGCCAACTGTCGAATCTGACAAAGACTCAGAGGTATATGAATCCGTTCAAGCTTACAATCCATTTATAAAAGCTCTCGAGTCAGACGATCAGAAGAAGGTGAGTGCTCAAGGTAACTCTACTAGACCAGTTGACATACCTAAACTAGTCGACTCGTCTACTCCTATTAAATCTTCTGATGATAATGATGTTGACATGCATGATGCTGTACATGATATAGATGATAGTATTATTGTTAAGAATAGAAATACATGGAAATCAGCGCATAATACTGAAAATATTATTGGTGACTCTACTGTTGGTGTTAAGACTAGACGACAACTCTTTGAGTCGCAAGAACAATTTAGTCCATCTCTGTTTTGCTGGTGTTGTTTCCTCTCATCTATCGAGCCTAAAACCATTAATGAGGCATTGGCTGACAGTAATTGGATCACTGCTATGCAAGACGAGTTGAATCAGTTTGTTCGAAACGACGTCTGGGAACTTGTCGATAGACCAAAACATCATAATGTAGTTGGCACTCGATGGATTTTCAAGAATAAGAAAGATGAGAATGATGTAGTTGTTCGTAATAAGGCTAGACTAGTCGCCCAAGGCTATTCACAAGCTGAAGGCATAGATTATGATGAAACTTATGCTCCTGTTGCTAGACTAGAAGTCATTCGATTGTTTCTTGCATATGCTGCTTACATGAAATTTACTGTATATCAAATGGATGTTAAAAGTGCATTTCTTAACGGTATTCTTGTGGAAGAAGTATATGTTGAACAACCCCCAGGTTTCGAAGTCAAAGGTAATCAGGTATACAAATTAAAGAAGGCCTTATATGGACTAAAGCAAGCTCCAAGAGCCTGGTACGATACTCTTTCTCAATTTCTATTAGAAAATGGTTTTACTAAGGGCAAGGTAGATAGAACCTTGTTTAGAAGACAAGAAGGGAAAGACATTTTACTCGTCCAAATTTACGTAGATGACATCATTTTTGGTTCACCTAACAAAGAGCTGAGTGAAAGTTTCTCAACACTCATGCAAAGTAAATTTGAGATGTCTATGATGGGTGAAATGAATTACTTTCTTGGACTTCAAGTAAAACAAACCCCTGAAGGGATTTTCATAAATCAAGCAAAGTATACTAGAAATCTTCTAGACAAGTATGGTATTAAGACATGCAAGTCTGCTGGCGTACCTATGCTACCTACATACAGAATGGACCCAGACGAACAAGGTAAGTGTACTGATCAAACTCATTATCGTGGTCTAATTGGTTCATTACTGTACTTGACTGCTAGTAGACCTGATATTGCATTTTCTGTTGGTGTATGTGCTCGCTTTCAAGCTAATCCAAAAGAGAGTCATATGGAAACCACTAAAAGGATATTGAAATATTTGAAAGGAACCATCAATCGTGGTATATGGTATCCTTCAAATGATGATTTATCTCTAAGTGGCTACTCTGATTCTGATTTTGGTGGTTGTAGAATAGATAGGAAATCTACATCTGGTTCTTGTCAATTCTTAGGCACAAAACTCATTTCATGGTTTTCGAAAAAGCAGACAAGTGTTGCTACCTCTACTACTGAAGCCGAGTACATGGCTGCTGGTAGTTGTTGTAGTCAATTATTATGGCTTATTCAACAGCTTAGAGATTATAATATTTGTGAATCAAATGTTCCTATATTCTGTGATAGTAACAATGCAATTGCCATTACACAAAATCCTGTTCTGCACACACGTTGTAAGCATGTTGATGTGAAACATCATTTCATACGTGATCATGTAGAAAAGAAGGATATTCGCATGGAAAAGATTCATACTGATTTTCAAAGAGCTGATATTTTTACAAAACCATTAGCTGAAGCACGATTTCATGAATTATGCATTAGTCTAGGACTAATTGATCTTGATCCTACTAGTATGTAGTAATGTACTAACGAGACAGGTACAGTCCTAAGAAGAAAGGAGAAATATACAGGTTACCACAAAAGAACAGAGCACTCGTCTACTCACGCAACAGACAGGTATACAAGGTCAGACAAGTTGACCAAACAACCCGATGAGGAAGCTGGTAAAGCTGAGGGTAATACTAAGGGAATAAACATTTAAGGGGGAATCTTTGATCTCTTAAAAATCCTTGTGTTGACTCTTTAGTTTGGTAACAGTCATCTTGTTTGAACCTTGATCATTGATTTAAATTAATATTCGGCATATAAATTCTACTCGACTATCTGTCGTACTAAAGAAGACAGGTACATAAAGCTGTTCGACATTCAGACAGATATGCATAGTCGAAGGGGGAACTCATCTGGTGGACATAAGATTACTCGTCTTGTGCCAGTTAACCTACTCGCCTTATGAAGCTTAGTCCTACTCATCTGTTCTGGATGGACTCGAACAGACAAGCTAAGTTTTCATTGATTTTCATTGAATATGTGTTAAAATGTTTACTCAAAACAAATTAGCAATGTTAAAGTAATAAGATTGTGTTTAAATTTGAAAATCCTAGAATTGGATTTATACACCACTAGTTAATGAGGTGTACATATTCAATTCATGCCAAAAACACGACCTAAATAGGTCAGATGAATACACTCTTTAAGTTTGCACATAAGAAAGGCGGATTTCAATTTGTACAAAATCAATTCACATTTTTTTCTCGGTTCCGTAACTGAATGCCAAAGGTCTTCACCGTTAGATCTAATCCTTCAATCTTGACCGTTGGATCAAAATTTTGTTTTAAACAAAAACCAACACTTGCACACGTCTTGCCTCACGTTTCATAACTTCTCTACTACTTGCTAACAGTGATTCTCTGCATAATCTACCTTCTTGTTCGTTTCAAATCATTCAACATGTCTATTCGGTCTATTTTCGATGTTAATACCAACATTCAGGCACAGTTTGATCTAGGCAGATACATCAATGACAACAAGGTGCATGTTGAACCGTCCCTGTTCTTTGGTGGACATCACACAGTTGGTAATGAAGAAATTCTGACCAAGTGCACTAGATGCGGGCTAAAACCCTATTTGGAGGCATTTCCTAAGGTTGTTCTGGAAGAGGAGGTTCTGGAATTCTATGCTAATGCTAGCAGAAGAGGAGATGTCATCGAATCTTTTATTGGTTCAAATCGTGTGGAAATCACACGTGAAGCTCTTTTTGAAAGACTGAGGTTGCCCATCGGAACGATTGATGTGGAAAAGTATGCGGAAGGGCAAGAGATGAAATATTTAAGCATTTTCTGCGGAAGGAAGATGAAACTGAAACCTGATGGTAAAGCTATTACAGCTAAGAAGGGTGAGCTCCTAGAAAAATATCGCACTCTACTGGACATAGCTAGCAAGATGCTTCTATGTGCCACTGGATCTTTTGACTCAGTCACACAAGTAAAAACAAGAATTATGGCCGCCATCTACGATGGAATTACCGAGGGTAATTGGTTTAAGTTAATAGCTGACAGGATGATGCACTTTGAAAGAAGTGTTAGGGTGGATATTGATACCCGAAATTGGGTGGTCTCTCAAGCAGTTGGATATGGAAACAAGCTGAGTATATTACTCCCGATGTTGATGCCCAACAAGACTAATTGGAGCAAGGGAAAGCCATTTCATCCGTTGAAGTTCTATCTAAAGAAAGAGGCTCTGAAGAAGCAGGTTGCTGGAAGGTCAGCTGCTCCTAGACAGGTGCAGTTTGATGAATCTAAAGTATTGCCGTATGCGGATTCGGATAGTTCTTCACAAGCCGGGTCTAAGGAAGCTGAGTCTAGTGCAGACGACTCAGAGAAGACTCAATCGGATGAAGAGACGACTCAAGAGGAGGAGTCGAGTGACCAAGTACCTGAGATGTATACTCTTGTGAGAGTTGGAACCCCACCTCCACCAGAAGAGTCGAGTCACCAGGTTGGTACCTCTTCACAAGCCTTGTCAATTCCTTCTCTCTCTCTCTCTCTACTGTTCGAACCAAGGCTAGATCACATCGATCTAGGCCTCGTCCTTTACCCCCAACCTCTCATGTACTGGCAGCATTACCGCTTAGAGCCAGTCATCCTCAAATCACTTCTAAACAAGATACAACTGATACTCCTACAGTTGTCATACCTGACCAAGCCACATTAAAGCCCATTGAAACCAGTGCCTTCACTCCCTCTCCCTCACCAGAATATGGTGAACCCCCCAACCCATCTACTTCAGACAAGACGCCAGTTGCCACTGCAACAGCTGAGTTGGAGACCCCATCTACTCAGGACCCGTCTGTTGTTAGATTTGAATCCCTAGTGTATTATCCGATGTGTCTACGAGAGAAGAGAATTCATGCCCGAATGACCAAGAATTTGAGAAGGACGCTCTCGACTATAGAAGTAGACTATGAATCCGAACAGTTTGAAAAGTTAGTCCGGATTTGCACATGGTTCGCATTGAAGAAGTCGTCTACAGATGATTTGTTTGAAGTCATTCAAGGCAAAGGCGGAATCTCCAATTTTATGGATTGGGAGATGGAACAGAAAGAAAATAGTGGAGTTAAGGATCACTCCGAACTATTCCCGCGCAAAGCTCTGGTTGATCTAGTCAAAAAGCTTTTGAACATTCCAGATGGTGTTATTGAGGATGTGTTTGCTTTTGACGTTGGAACTCAGACTGATCTAGTTGAAGAAGAGATCAAGCCAGAAGTAGCTGAGATAGCAGTCCAGACTTCAGAACAGTTGGAAGAAATTGTTCATAGTGATGAAGATGAAGTCGACTCACTCATGATTGGAAAAGAAGATGATGAGTTTTTGGATGCTGAGATGTTTGATGAAGAAGAACTCAAGGCAGTTGATAATGTTGTTGGAACTTCCAGTTCGACTCAAGCTATGCCAGACAGATTTCTGGGTGATTTAACGACTGCTCTGAGAAGTGTTGTTCACACTGCTATAGATGAATTCTTGAACTTGAAAATGAAGGATGTGCTCATTGCACAGAATCAATCACTTGTTGACCAATCCAGAGACTTGTTTATTGGTGAAATCAACAAGATGGACGTCACTTTCCGAGAAGAGTTGTTTGCTCAAGTTGAAGATTTTCTGCAGAAACAAGTTGATGTTTCAGAAAAGAGATCAATCTCGTTTGCTCGATCGTTAGCTGAAGAGTCAAGTAAAATGGAAAGACTGTACAGTGTTAAAGTTGCCATTGCTGATGAACAGAGAAGGGAAGCACAAGATCAGTTGGTGCGTTCTCGGGCTGTTCTACATGAGCTGACTGAACAAAATACTCTTCTTAGACAAACGGCTACTCAACTGAAAGATGAACTAGTTTCCTGTACACAGAAGTTGGAACTAGTTACTGAACGCTTAGACAGGATGAGCAATGTGGAATTGCTTCAGAAGAACGTTGAGTCAGCTACTGAAGCTATGAAGGAAGCTTTGAAAGTAGAAATGACTCGCTTTACTTCTCTTTTTACTCTTAAGGCAAGTGATGAAGCCAAAAAGGGGGAAGAGGCCAGTCTAGTTGAAGTTGCTAAGTCTGCTAGTGCTGAACCGGAGATGAAAGATGCTGCTACTGCAATTGAAGAACTAAGAAGGCCTAAAAGAGGCAGATTAGTGAAGAAGGCAGATCTAGAGCACGCTGAAACTGAAAAGCAGATGAGATTAGAGAAAGGTAAAGGTGTTGCATCGTCTCCTGAAGCAGAGATTCAGACTAGACGAGTTAAGAGGAAGTTGAGTATTGAAGAACATACTGCTGCTGCTGTAGTTGAGAAGAAACAAAGAATTGCAGATGACGAGATTCATTATGCAAGCAAGAAGAAAATTACGAAACATATTGAACGACTACAGAAGTTGAAAGCTGATGAAGACAAGATGGAAGACAAGTTCATTGATCACTTCATAGATAATGAGCATAGAGCTGAATGGATTGAAGTGAAGAGTCAATGGGAACTTGATCATTGGATCATCAGGAAGTATGGTGATGCTGAAAGCCAAGATGAATTATACTCTTTATTTGACAGGTTCATGGAAGGACAATACAGGAAGTTATGGCATTTAATCCTAAGGATTTCTACTGGTGCTAATTTCAATATTCTTGTTCCTGAATTTCCAAAATGGAAATGTCCCATGACAAGCTCAGGAAAAAGGGTTGATGTTAATCAAATCAAAAAGTTTGAAGAAGAGCTGCTGGATAAAGA
Organism: Galeopsis tetrahit; assembly: GCA_963675135.1. Classification (NCBI taxonomy): domain Eukaryota; kingdom Viridiplantae; phylum Streptophyta; class Magnoliopsida; order Lamiales; family Lamiaceae; genus Galeopsis; species Galeopsis tetrahit. The sequence continues at coordinate 21,590,512 of OY776122.1, read as the reverse complement.
GAAGATTGAAGATGAAGACCATATATGTCTAATTCACAAGAGACTCCTTGATGCATTCTGCGTTCCAAACCCGGAAGGAGGTACTCTTTCAGATTAGTTGTTTGTTTTAGTTGTTTTTGCTCTGATATTTTGTTATTTTGAAGTATTTGTAATCTCTACTGATCTATTTCTGAATGAATGAAAAGATAAAAGTACTATTTGATGTTAAAAGACAAGGTAACTACTTAACTAGTCTATTAATAAGAAAAGATTCAAGTAGTTTTGGCTTCATCAAAAAGGGGGAAATTGTTGGGATATGAATCCTAGAACAAATCCTAAATGATGAATAAAAGATAAAAGATAAAGTTTTGATAAGCCAAAAGAAGACTTGAATATTTTCTAAAGTGTTGACTAATCTAGTCTAGTTGAGTTGAAGTCATCTTGTACAGATCAGTAGAATTCAAAAGACAAGTACAGTTTAAAAGAAAAGTATTCATTAAAAGATAAGTACGATTTATAAGTACTTCATATATGTTAGATTGTTACTGAGCTATTTAAAAGTTGTATAGAGCTCATGATTTCTATATGTAATAGATTAGATTCTTTGTATAGTTATAAGTTGACTAAGCTTGTATTATAAAAGCTTAAAGTAATGTAATAGTCTTGTTAGGTTAGATGATAGGACTAGATTAGTTCTATTAGAAGTCTACTGCACAAGAAGAGAAGACCCGTCTACTACTCAAGACAGGTGGACTACAAGACAAGTACATCTACTAGACTACACAAGACAAGTTAACTTAAAGTTAGGTAAAGAAACGCGTATTAAAGATGAAATTGAAGAATTAGTTATGGAATAACTAATTAACTGAAGAAACGCGTGGAAGAATAAAAGAATCAGTTATAAAGTTAGTTTTCAAGAAAGGTTGTTACACAACTGAAAGTTCTTGGATTTGAAGTCTATAAATACCCCAAGGTATTCATTGGATAAAGACTACTGACTACTAAAATATTACTGCAAGCATTATCAAAGATATATTTGAAGTTTACTCTCAGAGTTGATTGAAGTTCAGAAAGATAGCCAGAAGACAAGTGAAGAATCAAGAAGGCTACTACTGAAGATCAGAGAAGTTTTTTTTAAGTTTTTGTTTGTTACTTTTCAAGGTGCTAGATACTTGTAAAATTTCTAGTAAGATCGTAGACATATCTGGAGGTATAGTCTGTTGAAGATCTAAGTCTTCTTCTTGGGACTTTAAAGACAGGAACATACACTTGTACTCGATTGGAAGAGTTTAGTGGAAACATCACAACTGGGTTTGTGAGAGTGGATGTAGACAAGTTGTCGAACCACTATAAATCTTGTGTTTGATTTACTTTACAGTTTTGATTGTTTAAATTGCTTAATTGGTTTAACTACTTAACTGATCTAGACTAGTTGAGTATAGAACAGAGTTCTCGAAAATAAGTTGAGTATAATCTTGAATTGGGCTCATTGATAATTTCGTATTCCGCACATTGTACTTTGATATTTCGAAAGAATTTTGAAAAGTCTATTCACCCCCCTCTAGACATTTTCACTAGCTTACTCGTTATTAACTCAACTTGGGACCTACAAGAGAGCTCTCTCTCTCTAGTTTTTTGGTGAAGATCATTTTTGTTCCTTTTTGGGTCATGAACAAGTCTACACCTTTCTCTCCAAATTCCCCGAGCTATGATAATCAATTCTTCAAATCTGATGGGTCCCAAAGTTATCTTCAAAAGAAAGAGAAGGTTGAAGATTGACATGCATAATCCTTGCTTGATAAAACTCCACAAACCCATTTTTTTCCAAATTTTTCTAACTCCCTGACATTCAAAAATTGCATGCGAGGTACCTGCATCCGAAAATCCACAAAGTTCACAACTTGGAGAAATTGGAATATGTCTTCTAGTCAAATTTCCTTCAATAGCAATAAAATCGTTACTCAGTTTCCAAGCAAAAATTCTAATCTTTGGTGGGTACGTTCATATTCCAAATAAAATTCCACCACTTCTCTTTTTGAGTTTGATCCGACGTCGAAGTCATTTGATGCGTATTTTCTAGCTTTTGCACTTGCACTTTGTAACCAGATTTTACCAAATATTTCCCAAGTAAATCATGCACCCAAAAACGTCGGTCCTCCTCATCCTTATCACCAACTGTGGTTCTAAGGATGCCTTCCACTTCAAAGGGTAGGAAAGCAAGACGAAGAACATCTTCTTTCCACTCCATCTCTTCCGAAATAAATCTCGTAATATCCGAACCCGAAGCGATATTCGAAGAGATTCTACCCCCATTCAATCCCAAGACCCAATGTTGATGGAGTTTAATTGTTTTTCCATTTCCAATCACCCACCTCATTTCGTTTTGAAGAACCTCTCTACTTGTGCAAAGTGAACACCAAGTAAAAGAAGTGTTGCTTCCAATATCCGCATCCATGATATCCATGTGTTTGAAGTATCTAGCTTTAAACAATCTAGCCACCAAACTATGTGGCTTCTCGATCATTCTCCAAACTTGTTTTGCAAGAAGAGCCTGGTTGAAGAGTTGTAATCTTCTAGAACTCATACCTGATTTTTGGGCTTGCAAAGACTCTTCTAATTTTGCCAATGCAATTTCAGTCGTCCATCTTTGTTACCCCACCAAAAATTTGCTATCATTGCTTCCATTTGCTCGCACAACTATATAGGGATTTTAAAACAGGACATAACATATGTCGGAATTGCTTGGAGCACTGCTTTAATTAGAACCTCTTTTCCACCCTCAGAAAATTCCTAATTCTTCCAGTTTTCGATTTTTTTACGCATACGATCAATCATATAAGCAAATTTTACCTTCTTTCCTTTCATGGAGAAAGTTAGCATTCCAAGGTAAATCTGATGTCCTTGAGTTGAACTGACATTGAGAATGTTTTTTATGTCATTCTTGGTCGTCGACCCAGTATTTGGGCTGAACATGATCTTCGACTTATCCAGATTGATAACTTGTCCTGAAGCATCAACATACTGGTTAAGGAGTTTTTTCAAGGCTTTGTTATTATCCAATGATGCTTTGAAAAATATGAGACTATCATCCGCGAAGAACAAATAAGTGATCATAGGGGCACTTCTTGCCACTTTAATCCCTTCAAATGAACCTGAGTGAGCCAGTTTTGAAATTGCAGAGGAAAGTCCTTGTGCACAAATAACAAACAGAAAGTGGGAAAGAGGATCCCCTTGTCGAAGGCCTCTAGATGGTGAAACGTTTCCCACCACTTATCCATTAATTCTGAAGGCATAAGACACCGTTGAAATACATCTTAAGATGAGGTCTGTAAATTTTGAGGAGAAACCCAAGTTGATCATTTGCTTTTGTAAGAACTTCCACTCAATTCTGTCATAAGCCTTGCTAATGTTGAGTTTGAGAGCTGCGTGGCCCGATTTACTTTTTTTGCTTCGCAGCCAATGCATGCATTCATAACTAATCAGAACATTATCAGTAATTTGACGCTCCTCAACAAAGGCACTCTGATTTTCATCAATAACCTGGGGCAAGATCCTTTTCAATCTATTGGCAATAACCTTTGCCACAATTCGATAGCACACGTTGCTGAGACTAATGGGCCTAAAATCAGAAAGATGAATTGGTTGTTTAACCTTCGGAATTAAGGTTACAAGGGTTTTATTCTAGCTTTTGACTTCCTTCCCATCATTCAAAATCTTGAGAACCTCCGCAGTGGTTGCCGGCCCAACAATATGCCAAAATTCCTGAAAGAAACGCGCATTAAATCCATCCGGTCCAGGGGCCTTATTAGGGTGCATATCAAAGACCGCTTTCTTGACCTCACCCTTTATATACTCTTTTTCCAAAAAATTATTTGCACTCTCAGAAATGAAATCAGGAGATGGGTGTACAATCTGATCAATCTGGAAGTCAGAAGGATTAGATGAAGAAAACAATTTTTTGTAAATATTTTCCACCATCTCAGTAATTTCTTCTTTTGATTCAACAACGTTGTTGTTCTCATCCTGGAGTTTTGTGATCTTATTCCACTTCCTTCTTTTAGAAGCACAACGATGAAAGTAAGATGTGTTTCGGTCCCCACTTTGAATCCAGTTGAGGTGTGATCGTTGTTTCCATATTTCCTACTGTTGTGCATATAATCATTCAAGTTCTTCGTCGAGCTCGTTTTCATCATCTTCCCCATTGTTCAAATAAGAATCATCTGTAATGTTCCGCTGAGAATTTGTGAGATGTCTAATTCTTTTCTCAATACTCCCCTGTTTTATTCGCCCAAGACTTCAGATTGCGTCCGCACTGTTCAAGCCGATCGTGGAAAGGGGTATTTGAATCACCCTCGTTCCAAAATTTTGTAACCGTTTCCAAAAGTGTAGGTTCGAGAAGCTAGGCATTCTCAAACCGAAAATCATGGCAAGGGACGAACCCACCTTTATTCACAAAGTTCGTCACTGAAAGTGAGATGGCTCGATGATTAGAACCGAACCAATGCAAGTTTTCCACTTGAAATTTGTCGAACAAATCTTGCCAATTTTTTGTGCCAACAAAACGATCCAGCCGTTCGAGAATGGTGTGTGGTTTTCTCTGTTTATTGGTCCAGGTGAACTTCGGACCTGAAAATCCCAGATCAAAAAGCCCAAGATCATAAATTGTATCACAAAAATGATTCATTCTTGTTTTCATATGTCCATCATTGCGCCCTCCCTGTTTTTCAGAAAAAAGGACTTCATTGAAGTCACCCCCAACAACCCAAGGTTTATTCGGGGGGTGAGTGTTGCGGATTCTACGAAGTAGAAGTAATTCAAGAGAGTGTTGTCGAAGTTGATTATTTGGATTCCCATGGAAGCCAGTGAATTGCCAGGAGAAAAGGTTAGAATCAATTGAGATGTCAATATGGCCAGTTGAATAGAAGTTCAAAGCAACTTTCACTTCATCATTTTTTGCAAAGAGGATAAGGCCTCCTTTTGCACCATCAGCATCCACAGTGAAACAAAAATCAAAATGAAGCATGGACTGCCATGCTTTAGCTATGCTAGAAACAACTTTGGACTCCAAAATAAAAAGTACAGAAGGATTATTTAGGGCTACTAATTGTCTAATTCTATGGAATGCATTGGGTCCTTTCAATCCCCTAGCATTCCAACATAAAATCTTCATTCATATGGGCGGGCCTGAGTGTCCCCAGTCCCCGCCTTACTTGAGTTGCTCGTATCTTCTTCACTTTTCTGCCTCTTTGTACCTCCTTTCTTCGTGCTCTTTTTTCCAGGAGAGGTTGTGCTTTCTTTTCCACTGTCCACCTTGTTTCCTTCAATACAAAGTGTTGCTTTAGCATGTCTTCCTCTTTTCAGATTACCTTTTGGATATGATTTCTGCAAAACCGAGTTAGGGACATGGATGGTAGCTGATACCAGATTCGGGTATTTCTTTTTCCACTATTGGTTCCTTCAATTTTTGTGCTGCCATCAACCCCTTTCCAATGCCTATTCCTTCAACGAATTTATAGATTCTGTCTGGCCCATAAATTGATTCATCAGTAAAAATTGAATTGGTACTTCATGCTCAACACCAACCTCTAGATGCTGGTTACTGTATTCTAGAAAATTCGAGTTATTCTTAGAGTTGTTATTCGAGCCGAGTCGAGCCGAGTATTTAAGGTTCGAGCTCGACTCGAGCTCTTATCGAGCCTAGCCGAGCTCGACTCGATAACATTACCGAGTTAAAAATTGAGCTCGGCTCGACCCGTTAACGAGTCTAACGAGCTTAACGAGCCTATCGAGTCGAGCTAAGCCTAATGGAATTTTTTACAAAAATTTAGTTATCGAGCCTAACAAGTCGAGCTCGAGCCGGCTCATTAGTAAATCGAGTATTTAACGAGCTCGAGCTCGGCTCATTAATCTAAACGAGTCGAGCCGAGCCGAGTCTCGTTAAGGCTCGGTTCGAATAACAACACTAGTTATTCTCCATCAGAAACTGGCCAGCCTCCACCTGAAAAACAGAATCGGCGAACATTTCAGCCTCCTTAGTTTGCTTGTCATCGTCAACCCTCCATTTATCCACCACTAATTCCAGCCCTCCCACAGCAGCATTAGGCCTGATAGTCGTCGAGCAAGAGGCTCCTTCTCTCTGTTGTTGTTGAACTGGGGATGTATGCTCCTTCCTACTTTGGTCGATCCGTTTAAGGAAGTCATACTGATGCTGGTCGAGCCCCTTTTGCATATCAGAATGAAGCCACATTGGGAAGCTAAATTCATCAGAAGTTCTTTGTCCATTTTCGTTGTATCGCTCGGGGCAGTCACTGTCAGTGTGAGAGAGAAGTCCACATACATAACAAAAGTCCCCGAGTTTCTCATATCTCAGACCAAGGGTAATAGTTTGACCCTTAATAGTGATATGAGCACTCTGGAAAATTGGTTTAGTCAGGTCCATGAGTACCCTCACTCTTAAGCACCTTCCCCACGCAGTGATTCCTTCCGGACAGTCGATCTCGATCACAGGTCCCATTCTTTCTCCAAGCCGGTAACCGATGTGCTTGTTCATCGAGTAGATAGGGAGACCGTGGATTTGAATCCACATAGGAATCGTAGATAGCACCAGATCCCTTGGTTGTTCGTCCCCTCTCATCTTAGCCAACACTAACATTGGTCTATTAACTATCCAAGGTTGCCTATAGAAGGCCTTGCTGCTATCCAAAATTTTCTCAAACTCGAACATGAGATATCCATCTCCTAGCTGCGCCATTTTCACCCATCCTTCCACCTTCCAAATTTTCTTCAGAGATGAGAGTAGGTCTTTGTTGTTCAGAGGCTTCCTACTAGTGAAACGTCCATACAGAGCATTAAGAGGTAAAGTGAGTTCACCATCAGCAACCAGAAGAGGATTGTCATCAGTGGCTGTGATGCGAACTTTTCTAAAAAGTTCATTAAGGAAGTTTGCCATTGCTCTTGGTAGACAAAAACAGAGGAGGGGAGAAAAAAAGAGAAGATGCACAAGTGTCTGGCTTCCATCTCTTTCTCCCAAAGAAATAGCCATAGTCACCGCCCATCCGGCCAATCCGATTATCACGAAAAACTCAAACTGGGATATACTCATTGCGTCTGAAGCCTTAGTCCCAAAGAATAGGAAGCGTCGTCTTGGAAATACCCCGAACGGCTGAAGAACAAACTAGGGCACGCGAAAATCTCGGGGAGTGCAGAAATCGAATTAATTTTGGTGCACGAAATTGAAGCTGGCCAATATCTTGGAGGCTAGAGTAGATTTAATGCAATGATTGCAAATAAACCTACTCCAAAACAGAATGTTTTGCCCTAATTAATACTCAAGCACCCATCTGAGAAAATCGCACCTTAATGTTGGCCCACTTTAACGTTTTATCACAATTGTATGAAAGATAAGTGAAAAATAATTAAAATAGTTACCAAGTAAAGTAAACCAGTGAAGGATCAAAGGGTTCAAGGACAATCTTATTCTTACAAATATAGTCATGGTTGAGTAAGGGTAATAATTTTTGACATGACACGACATGAATCGGACACGAAAATTGCGGATTAGTGTTTAGTTTTATTGGGTTCGTGTTGTTATCGGGTCGATCTGATAACGACACAAAAATTTTGTGTCGTGTTCGTGTCGACCCGTTAAGCACGATAAAATTAACAGGTAACTCATTAACCTGTTAACAACCCTTTAACATGTTATTTACCTGATATGACACGACATGATAATGACACATATCCGATAATGACACGATAATTTTTAAAATTTATATAAATATATTAATTTTTATATATTTAAATGCAATTTTTTAAATGTATTGCTTTATTTATCGTGTTACATCGACACATAAATTATCGTATTCGTGTCATGTCGTCACATATCCTTATCGTGTCGTATTCGTGTTTTGCCTTATCGTGTCGACATGAAACACGACACGATAATACGATTTACCAGCCCTATGGTTGAGCCGACACAACCGTGGAAGAGGGCTACCGTGGTGCATTTGTATAGGTTTCGAAACAAGTGAGTGATGTAAAAAGTTTAGAAGGGATAGATGAATAAACTTTTTTAACTAAAAATAATTTTTTTTTGTATAATTGAGTTGGTAACTTAGTAAAATAAGTAAATTAACAAATAATAGTTGGGACGGTGAGGTGTTTAGTTCAAGTTAATAATTAACTTACTAAATACTCGATAACTGATCAGTTGGACAATTATCAAAATAAGTTAAGTGTAAAATGTGTAATTCTAAATTATACTCATTTGTTTATGGAAACTCTTATTTTATTTAGAAAAGCTATTATTTAATTTTATGTAATCAAAACATTATCAATTGTATTTGCTCAGATGATCTAGTGTCTTACGTTAGTTTGATAACTCAGATGAATGAATAACATATACTTCGTATCAAAGTACTCCCTTCGTCCCAAGTTAGGATTATGCATTTACTGTCTACGCATAGTTTAATGTGAGAGTTGTTTATTAGTATTAAATGAATAAAGTAGAGGGTATGATACTCTTTTGAATAATAAAGTAAATAATAAAATAGAGTGATAAAGTAATGACATGTGATGTAATTTTGAGATGTTTGAAGAGTGTGATTTAAAGTGAAAATGTGTTTTATTGTCAAATAATAAAATACACAATTTAAATTGGAACATCCATTTTTTACAAATGCACAATCTAACTTGAAATGGGGGAGTAATAAATAACACAATTATTATAGTGGTTTGAAGACTTAGCTTCTACATCCACTCCACAAACTCAATTGTGAGTTAATTTATTTTGAAGAATGCTTAGTTTTTAAGTGTCAAGTGACATTTGTAGACTTATCCCTTGATCTTCATGAATTTTGTTTTCTGAAATTTATACGAGTTTCACCCCCACCTACCTATAAGGTTGTTACTAAATGAACAAATTATAACACTCGATCCGTCAATGTTAGAGTAAGTTTGTAAAGTAGCTGGGACAATTAATCTGGTTGGTGTAATTCCGATTGTTTACATTTTTTTTTTTTGGGTAAAATCCATTGGATTACAATTTACTATAATGGACTTGATAGATGGGTAACAAATCTTGAGTGCACTCTATAGGTCTCATCATAATTTGCTACATGGAAAAACTTTCTACACAATTGATTGCACAAGAAATATTAGCTTATATTAAGAAAAATATTACGCCATCATATTCAATTTAAATATCATTTTTTGCTATTCAATTTATCTGCAATTTAGATGTCATTAATTTTACTATTTTCAATATCAATTAATTACAATTCTTCTCGACCTACCCTTAAAACCGGTACAAAAAAGTATTCAAAGAGAGAGGGATTTAACAAGAGAAAAGTCATAGTCCTTATGTGTGCTTATCCAAAAAATCTGGCCCCATCTCCCGACAAAGAAGTGCTTATGCGCTCATTATATGTCATTTAGACTAAGAGTTTTAGTGGTTATATTTTGAATGCAATTAATATATATATATATATATATATCATATTTTTAAAATTCAATTAATTAATTTAAATTACTTTGTTTATTTTTAAATTGTCATAACATATAAACCTAATATATTTAATTATTTCTAAATTATGTTTCATTTTGTTTTCCAATTATAAAATTATTGTTATTTTTAGATTTTTATATTAACGAGGAGTGTATCGAGAGTAAGGGTGTAAATATATGTACCCTCTTGATTTGGGTCTTATTGTACCATAAATATTTGATTGCACACATTAATATTACACTTTCTTAATTTAATCAATAAAGTGATAATGAAATTCAAATGTAAGTGATCATCCACTCAAATTCAATCATCATCTATATAATTTCATTCTATAATTAATTTATAATTTCAATAATTAATATTTATAACACATGAAATATATAAGATTAATCTAACAATTAAATTATATATATAATTAACAAATTAATCTAGCGTCATTATATATATAATTAATTATATATACGTATAAAATTAATTTAACCATTAAATTAATCTTAACACTTTGAAAAACTTTGTAATGGTTATTAATACATCGATCATTAATTAATGGATATAACGTCAACAGATCCCTCGCCAATTATAATGGCTATAAAGCCAACCCATCCCTAGCCAATATCCCTTGTTAAACGTCGAGGGATTTGTAATTCTCTTGCCATTTTGTAAGGGTTTTCAAATCCCACGTGAAATTACTCGTCACGATTTCAACTAATTTTTGTAGTGAATCGTTAAAAAATAACGTGGATAGTAGTAACCAATAACTTTATTAATATGCGTGCATGATTATTTTTCTCATTTCAATTTATTTTTAAAGTCATTAAAAATAATGTAGACAACAATAAGTCAATGATTTTCATATTCTAAGTCTTATGTAAAATTTCAAAGCAATTAATTAAGGGTATAGTGGTAAGTCAATTATTTTCTTAATTTGACGATTCAAAACGACATACTGTATATTTTAAATGGAGGGGGTAATTCATTCAAAAGGAGGTTTAGATTGTAGCCCAAACAATAACACTTTTTCAATATACAACAAGTATTTATCAAAACACGAACTAAATACTTTTTAGACCGTTTGCAAAAAAAAAAATGTATTAATTGCATAGTACAATTGATACACCAAGATGCTTCTTTTATTTAAAATTTTAACATATGTAAATAGTTCACGATCACATATTTCATTTTTGTTACACAATGATATAACATTCTAGAAGGACCATCACCATCCTTCACTAATCATTGCTCAATGACTCTATTTTGTCTTAAATGTCATTCATGTAAAAGGTACCATATATCTTTATGCAACAAAAAATCCTTACCAATAATACCCTTGCAGCACCACAAACTTTCACAGTTTAGCATGACAGATTTTATTCTGCACACCAAAACAAAAGTGAAGTATTCTATACATTTACAAGTGATAGAATCAAATAACTTTTGCATATACAGAGAGAGCTGAAAAAATATGTGTGGTCAGTTACAGTTTGATCACCAGCATCTAAAGAACCAAAACTATGTCCGTGGATCATTGCTCGACTCTAAAAGAGAGCTATCCCGTAGATCTGCACCCACAAAGTTAAACAATCGTGTCACTTGCAGAAACAAAATGAATATAAGCAAGCATGCATAAAAGAAGTACAGACAAATGTCTCGTGTATGAAACATGATACTCTTGACATTTGAGTATCACTCATACTACAAGTTTTTGTGAAATACGGACTTGGGAGGTAAATAACTTGGTGCACCACCATCATCTGACATAACAATTTTATAAAACTCAATCGGTGTCATGCCTGTTGTCTCTGGTGCTGGTTGAGGAGCCCCCGCGAGCGTCATGTTTGAACTAGTGCTCGAACCAAGACCTTTAGATAAAAAAAATTAATCACAAAAGTTAGGAACATCGAGTCAAATGCCAAACATAGCATACCAATTAACATCAAAATTTGCTAGAGACTAACATTGTTTTTTAACACAACATAACACAAACAATCAAACTGTACCATATGCTACGTACGAATAAAAAAAGAAACCTTTTAAACTAAGAAAGAAAACTATAATAGAATTTTCTCAATGCCTTTTCAAAGTCTTATTCCACAACACAAAAAACAGTACTAGATCAGCTTTGAAAGACTATAATTCACGAGATACCTTGTAAGAGTATCACGAGAAAAAAGAAACCAGTGATGAACATGGCTGAGATGGTGGCACCGGATGATGCTAATGAAGACGACGAAGAAGATGCTGACGACGTTGATAACGCTTTCGCTGCTTTCATCTTCTTTATTGCTTTTATTCGTTCCACCCTCTCTTGCTTCCTCTTGGCAATCTTAGCTAGTTCTTTGAGCAATCTCATGTCAGCTGCATCTAGGGTGGGACCTTTCGGGGGACGAGGTGGTTTTGGTGCCTTTTTTAGTTTTGCTGCCTTTCGTCCCTCATTCTCCGTCGTCTCAGTCGACTCCTTCTCCGCGAGTGGCACATTCCCCTGCCCCCCCGTATTCCTATCAGCCAACAACCTCGTCGTCGTCTCGTCTCCAGGCTCCACGTCGATATTAGATCCATTGAAGCTCAAAAAGCCACTAACGAGTCTTTTCAACGATCCCTTTTTGGCTTTTTGAGCTCCACGACTTGCCTCATCGCTCTCGATATCAATTAAAACTTCTTTTTCATTCGAAATAGTATTATCCTCCATGAAATATATATATATAAGATTCTATTGCTCAATTCTTTCAAGATTCCTCCTTCAATAATTATATATATGCCTTTAATGTCTAAAAGATGATATTTATCAATAAATTCTTCCTAGAAGAAATTTATTTTTAGCCAAATAGAGGAACCACACGGTTCTGGAAATTTGAGAATTAATTTTCTCCAAAAATCTCAGAATAATCCTGTAATCAAAACCATGCATGTATTATTTTCTACAACAAGGCATGATGAAACCATTAGAGAGAGAATTGAATTGCGAAAAGAGAAAATGAGAAAAAATAGAGAGAATTTTTGCGTACCGATGAGGAAGAAGCCTTAATTTAGGCAAAATAATCGCCGATAAGAAATTGAGAAAAGGGGCTTCTTTAGAAATTCCCAGAGGCAAAGAGACTTTTATTCGACCCCATATTCATTTTTAAAGCAAAATAAATAGCGGCGGAATGATGAAACCAACAATGTTTGTCGGATAGTCCGAATATTGCCCCGTCGCAATTGCATTCAACTAATTAACTAGGACTACTTTTTAATCCCTGTGCAATTAATGTAATTAAACTATAATTTGGTGAGTTAAAAGTTTAATTAGACAATTGAAAATATATTTATATTAAAAAAAATTAACTGCCTACGAGAATTTGTCCACCTTTTGAATGTGTGTTTCAAATTTGTGTGGTCAAATTTAAAATTCAATAATTTCTGTAATTAGATTTAGCGTTAATTGAAATAGTAATAAAACTATTTCACTTTCTGATTTTCTTCTGCCGATCGACTCTAAAATATTGTGTTTGTGATCATACTTATTCAAATTGGTCAATACAATTATCAATTAAACAACCCAAAAACTTATATAATATATTTCATACATCAAATATACATAATCAAGATAAATTTGAAATAAAATTTTGCGCGTCAAGTCCGGGTCAATGCGGATTAAACTAAAGTATATATTTTCGCTTTTTTATATTATTTATTACATGATCAAAATCATGTTACTATATATGATCAAATTATTATTATTTTTTAGACACTTAATTTTTTAATCGAATTTACTAAAATATTTTTAAACTTTTTATAATGACATATTTTTTCCCCTCTAGTAGTAACATATTTTATAATATTACAAAGCTAAAATATATTACTAAATATTTTACTACTACAATGCCAAAATTACTCCGTATAACTTTGTTTGTTATTTAAATTTAGTGAGTTAAAAGTTTAATTAAAGAATTGCACTTTTCAATTATAGTGACTTACATTTTTTAATAATATTTTCAGTGTTGACTTTTCAATTAGATAAGAATTTTGAGTTGACCAGTCTTGTGTAGAATCGGTGTTGCACTTTTCAGTTGTAATGTCTTATACTTTTCATTAAAATTGTGTTGTACTTTTTGATTATAGTGACTTACATTTTTCATAAAAGACTGTGTTACACTTTTCAGTAATATTGTGTTGCACTTTTCAATTATACTGACTTACACTTTTCATAAAAAATTGTGGTACTGACATGCACCTTTTAATAACATTGTGTTGAACTTTTCAATAAAAAATTGTATTGCACTTTTCAGTTATACTGTAATAACTTACACTTTTCATTAATATTGTGTTGCACTTTTCAGTTATAATAACTTACACTTTTCATTAATATTGTGTTGCACTTTTCAGTTATACTGACTTGTACTTTTTAATAAAAATTATGTTAATCAATTAGTTATAATGACTTATATTTTTCGTATTATACTTTTTAGTTATAATATGACTTCCACCTTTTTAAAAAAAATATTAAAAAAAAAGATCAATTAGGGTGCATATAAGTAATTGAGTCTATATGAGACTCTCCCCAAATTAAAATTCAATAATTTCTGTAATTAGATTTAGTGTTTTATTTTAATTGAAATACTCCGTAGTAATCAAATTATTTCACTTTCTGATTTTCTGCAAACTTTAAAATATTGTGTCTGTGATTAGGGGGTGGGAATGGGTCAGGCATTGGTAGGCTTTAAGAAAAAAAGTCTGGCCTGTTATATATTTCTTAGGCCCGAGCCTGGCCCATGACCTGTCATAGGCTTTTTTTTAAGGCTCAAGTCTGACCTTTTTAATAAATAGGCCTGACCCGAAAGCCTCTAAAGGCCTCTTAATCTTATTAGCGTATTTAAAAAAAAAAATCTACAATAGTATTATCATCAAATTATCATCAAATTATAAAAATTAACTCTTTAAATCTCAAAATGAAGAAATGGAAGTAATAAAATGTTAAAAAAAAATATTCAACTATTACAAAGAAAAATATAACTAGTGTTACTAAATTTTCTTATTTATTTATTTGAAAATCACATATTATATAAGTACGTATATACTTATAATATATACAAAAAAAAAATTATATATATATATATATATATAGGCCGAGTCGTAGGCCCCTGTCTGGTAGCCTGGCCCATTCCCACCTCTATCTGTAATCACACTTATTCTCATCGGTCAATGCAATTATCAGAGTACAAGTGGAATGATCGAAGGCCTACTGAAAGAAGCTTTTCTACCTATTGAGGTTGAGGCAATCATAAAAACTCCTCTTTTGGGCTCTCAAAGTGAGGATCAGAGGTTCTGGCCGGAAAATTCGTCTGGAAAATATATTGTTGCTTCAGGATATGGATTGGCATGTAAACAAGACAGTGTTGGTACCAATGTTCCTTTATCTGGGTCATCCAATAGGGTCATTGTCAGAAAAATGCATAAAACCATTTGGAAACTCAAAGTACCTCCTAAAGTACGTATTTTTGGCTGGAAGATCTTAAGTGGCTGCCTGGCGACGGAAGGTAATTTTTTTAACCATCATGTTCCGATTGAGCCCTTTTGTTCTTGTTGTGGTGCTTCTTTTGCTGATTCTATGCATGCCTTGTTTAAATGTCCATTTGCGAAGAGTGTTTGGAAAAAACATAATTTTTGGTGTGATGTTAAGAATTTCTCAAAAGGATCGGTTGGAGACCTTTTTGATGGCTTGTTTGGCAAATTGAAAACTGACCAAATAAATCTATTTCTGATCATTACCTGGGCTATTTGGAAAGAAAGATGCAAATGGAACCACACTGACGATCCAATTGTTAAAAAAAATATAGCTGCGAATCTTTTTGAGATTGACTGGGCTATTCGGTATTGGAAGGACTTTAATGGCGGGGCCTTTGATGGACAGCGTTTGGCTAATTTGAAGGGCTTCTCCATCTTGAATAATGTTCCAAGGCAAGTTCTGTTTACTAATGCAGCCTTTGACAATAGGAAAGAATTCTATGCTATAAGATTTGTGGTTCTTGATCAAAATCAATCCACTGTTCTTGCTGGGAATTGTCAGATTAATTACCCAGGGTCAGTTGTTGCGGCTGAATTAAAAGCAATTGAGTTCGGACTCGAAAGATGCATGCATTATGGTCTAAAAATTGACGGCATACGAACGGATTCTAGCTTGGCAGCTGATGCATTAAAAGATGTCAAGACTCTTGAAGGGTTGGAAAATGGTATTGTTCTCTCTGTTAAACACCTTATGAGGAAAATCCTAGTGTGTAATTGCCAAAATATTTCCAGAGAACAAAACAGAAAAGCTCATGCTATTGCACATTGTGAGCACGCCACTTCATTACCTTACGATTGGTATGGAGATGCAATTCCTCGATGGATCAAGGAGCTGTAATTTTTTACTTTCTTTTTTACTCCTTGTACTCTATCCTCAAAAAAAAAAAAAAAAAAAAAAAAAAAAAATTAAACAAAGCTCACAATAGCATTTCCATTTCTCCATATAAAGTGTAATTAATATACCATTTTATTAATCAACCTTAAATTTATAGTTAAGCGGAATTGCTAATGCATATACAACTGCCTTCATTTTATTATTTTTCAATAAATCGTAGTATAAAATAATTACTCACCTCTTCTCATTCTAAAATTTCATTTTTAAATTCCGTACGTTCATACTAAATTTTTCATTCCACTCATCAAATAAGTATTCTTACTACTCATTTTTCACAATTTTATTCTTATACTTACACTTTCATACTAAACTTTAATTTTCATTACACTCAATGACCGATCAATATAGAAAATTAATTTCACTGTTGACTAGTGAAGAACTCTAATTTAAAAAAAAAGTAAAGTTATGTATAAACTAACCCATTTAAAAAATTATTTACACTTTCAATGTTTAAAACTCTATTTTTTCATGAAAAATTTATATAGGTCGGAAAGCATATAATTTTACACGTGCCATGCATAAGCAATAGTGTCTTTCTTCTCTCATAATATAAGATACTCCCTCCGTCCACCAAAAGTGTGCTCATTTCTTTTTTTGAGGTCCACAAAAACGTGCTTATTCTATTTAAATTGTTAACTTTTGAATATTTTTTCTACTTTAGTAACAAGATTGAGTATCTACCAAATATATTTTCTACTCATTATATTAAATATATTCTTTATAATTAAAATATGATTTTTTTAAAAGAACATATAAAAAAAAGTGAGCACACTTTTGGTGGACAGAGGGAGTATATACCACAGTCATTGTTTTTCTTTTAAAGTTTTTTATTAACATTGTTAATCATTTTTTGTGGTTAATATAAATTAATTATATTATCTGGAATAGAATATAACCTAGTTATAATCAGGTCATATAATTGTATTCATATTTGAAAAAAGTTTATTTACCCATAAGTACTTTTCACAAAAGTCTAAAGCGTTTAAGTTCAATTTTTTTAAAAACATTACAATTAGATGTAAAGTGAATATTAAAATACCTATAATAATTAAATGAGTATTAAAATACCTACAATACCATTTATAAGAAACATTCATCTGTCACAAATTATTCTGTACCTATTCTGAAAATCCCTATATAATTCTCTCCATCATTCTACACCCTCTCTGCGCTGCCGCTTTTCCAAATTTTATATTTACTCAATAGCAAAATTTAGACAAAGTATTATGGATTCTTGCTCGTTCTCCATTTTGAGGAATGGCTTTTGGGCTTTATTCTACAAGTATGAGCATCTCGATCTCAATTGATCACGGATTCATATGGGTTGTTAATTCTTCAATCTCAACTTGGTTTTGTGATCCATTCCTATACATAGAATAGATGAATAGATGTTAGAGAGCAGGAGACAAAGATATAATAGAATTTGGAATGGAGACAACACATGCATGTAACATAACTTATACGTGTAATATCTCATGTACTCGTGATTATAAAATACTTTTACTATTAAAAGAAAAAAACTCCTTAATTAATTAAATTTGGAATTTTTAGTATTTATTGATTTGGGTTTTGAATTTAGTGGCTCTTAATTAGGCTGCCATTTGTGCTTATGAGTTTTGTTAGTGCAAATTGTTTGTTGCTTTTTATAAATATAACACTCATTTTATGTAAAGTTTTTACCGTTTCATGCAAAAATATGTTTATTCGTGCAAAGTTTTTTAGTGCTTGAAAAGTCATTAATGTTAGAGTGTTGACAATGGTGAGAAACTTATAGACGGATGGAATGAGTAACAAGCTTTTCAGCCAAGGACAAAGTGAGGAGGTACTTACTCTCTCTGTTTCTGGATTATTTGCACAGTTTGACCGGCACAATTTAAAAAAAAAAAAAAAGTAAATTTAGTAGTTGGTGATGTAAATAAAGGAGGTGTATTTTTGGTGATTTGATGGGGTGTAAAGTGGATTTGATGAGGTGTAAATTAAAATGTATGTAAAAAAAGAGTGACAATTTTGAAAATAAAATAATGTTTGGAGTGTATTAATTTTATGGGATATTTCTATATTAAGAGTGTACAAATAATTTTGAGACGTCCCAATAAAAATAGTGTGCAAAATAGAGGGAGTACTATATTTTTTTAAATAGTATTACATCATTTTACATGTACATTTAGTTCGAGTTGTGTTAAAAAATATTGTGATATTAATTTATAAATATAGTGATATTGCTTAATTTTGATGAATTATTACATATTACAAAAAAACAAAAAACAAAAAAAAAACAAAAAACAAAAAACCAAAACAATTGCATGAAAGTAAACCTTGTAACATGTGTATACAAGAATTTGTTTACCTGAATTACCCCAAGTTGCTTCGAATATTAGGCAACTTTTCGTAGTTATGAAAGATAATTCTAAATTTTAAATGATTTGAATATATTTATAATTATCTAATTAAATTTTAAATCATCACATTAAATTTAGGGTTAGTCTTATATAAAATATTGCATACATGCATTTCATCTCAATTAGACAAGTCAAAACCCAAAGTCTAAAAGTTAAATTAAGTCAATTTTAAAAAATTCGCGGGTCATAAGCCTGGATCCGGGTTGCCCAGAAAATTCGCGGGTTGCAAATAGGTGGTTTACTACATGACCAAAATATTGTTACTACAAAGCCAAAATATTACTACTACAAGGCCAAAAATTTAATACTACATGTCAAAACATTCTGAAAAATTCACCAAAAAATAAAGTCTCCAGAATATTTTTGAACATGTAGTAATACACTTTTGACCTTGTAGTGATAAAATTTTGATCTTGTAGTAACATTGTTTTAGTCATGTAGTAGCCGAATAAGTCAAAATTATTTTAGTAATTTTACCCCTAAAAAATAAGTGTCCAAAATATTTTTGGACTTGTAGTAATACACTTTTGACCTTGTAGTGATAAAATTTATTTCTTGTAGTAACATAGTTTTGATCATGTAGTAAAATAATAGTATATTAGAGTGAAAATAAATATTTTAATTAAGGTTGACCCGTGTTTGACCCGCGTTAATCCACAAATTTTGACCTAATTTACCTTAATTAGCCATATTACATGTATGCAATATTGCATATAAGTTTTTGCCTTAAATTTAACTCAAC
This sequence comes from Galeopsis tetrahit, assembly GCA_963675135.1. Taxonomy (NCBI): domain Eukaryota; kingdom Viridiplantae; phylum Streptophyta; class Magnoliopsida; order Lamiales; family Lamiaceae; genus Galeopsis; species Galeopsis tetrahit. The sequence continues at coordinate 21,571,451 of OY776122.1, read as the reverse complement.
CATGTTAAAGTATATATAGTTGGATTGTAATATGCAATTTGAGTTTCTTGATATGAAATTTACTTTACATCTTATAATTTGCCCGTCTTGAGTTTATAATATCATTTTTCAAAGGAGAGTTACTCATAGGTATTTTTAGCACATTCATTTTACATGCTAGTGCTAACCTTTTTTAGAACTACTGCTACGTACAAAATGACACCTCAAATTACTTTTATATCCTTTTAACTGAATTTTGAATTTTAAAATTTGAATTTCTTTCAAAATACAAAATAAGAAAATTAAAAATAACTATAAGAATTAAACACCACAAAAATAATCAAAGTAACCTCCCAAGAAATATCCCAAAATTAGATATAGTCAAAATAAAATCATTGAAAACAACATTAAGAGTTATAACCCCCTCTCTCCTTCACGTCACCATCACATCATCATTCTTACATAAATAACTCAACCCCACTAACTTCCACAACCATTCCAAAGTTATAACTCACTTTTGAGGGACTCACTATTTAATCTATATAAATATAAAAGGCTGAATGAAAAAAGCAACATAAAAAAAAATTAAATATTTTTTATGTGGGCCAAGCCCACTTTTGTCAGCAAAAAAGACGGTTATACTGCATTAACCAATTTGAGGAGAGATTTTTTTTTGAGTTATTAATTAATGAGTGATACAAAGACTCAAAGAGTAAATATATTTTTATATTATGAAAGCTAAAATTATAATGATTGTTTTCCTTGAAGAATAAAAAAAAGATACTCTTTCTGTCCGTCTATAAGCTTTCCATTTTACCATTTTGGTCCGTCCGCCTATAAGTTTTCCATACCTTTTTTGGTAAGTACTTTTTCTTACACTTCAATTTATATCTTACTTTTTCTCTCTATCACTCTCCTCTCTCAATCACATCACTTGTACTATATCTATTATTTAATCACTTTTCTTAATCTATGTGCCAAAAAGTAACGTAACACTTATAGGCGGACAGAGGGAGTACTAAAATTTTTGGGGCATGTTTGTTTTGAGATTATGTAGGATGGGAGAGATGGGGATGGAGAAATCCTGGATGGAGAAATTCTGATGAATAGTGATTGTGTATGTTTATTTTGGGATGTTGAGTAGGATGAGATGTAACTTTATGTCAAATCAATTGGGTAAGAGTGTATAATGTTGTACTCCCTCCGTCCAATTTCATTATTCTCACTTTCCTTTTTTGATTGTCCAATTTTATTATGCACATACCCTTTTTGGAAACAATACTATTCATACTATTTTATCTACACCCTCCTACCATCACTTATTTACCCACTTTGTCATTCACTTTATTCATAAACAATCATTTATTTACAAATGGACCCTACAATACCCTTAACTTATCTACTTTATTAATAAACTAATCAATATTCATTAAAATTCGTGCCCGAAGAAGTGGGCATAATAAAATTGGACGGAGGGAGTATTAACTTTTTGTCAAATCAATTAGTAAAAGTGGATGATGTTGTATTATTATAATAATAGAATATATAGATATTTTTAGGGGTGGATGTAATTGGATGTTGAAATCCGGATATGAAATCTCGAACTAGAACAAGACGGGGGACGTTACGTTCCACGTCCGAACGTGTGAGTCCCAAAACAAACATGCCCCAAGATGACGGACGGAATATAAATTACAAACTTTTGAAAAAAAATTAGATGATGCAAATATGCAATATAGTAGGGGACTCATTGGGGCAAGAAATTAAAAAAAAAAAAAAAAAAAACTCACTATTAAGTCAAAACTCGTCCAAGGGCTGAGAACGGTAATCACCGCGTCCTTGAAGGAAAAAAAAAAAAATCAATGGAGAGACACGGAGGAGAGAGGCGCGCCGATCACTTCGCCACACCGCCGTCTTTTGCCGCAGACGGCGGCCATTTCCACTACGACGATAGACAGGAGCACTCTTACGGCGGTCAGCATCAACCGGACCACCGCCACCATCACAACTTCAACGGCAATCAGAATGAGTCCACTGGATATAACCTCAACAACGATTCCAACAATTCGCTGCCTCACTCAGGACACAAGAGACTATTTCCTCACCCTAGTAATTGCTGTGTTTTAAATTTAAATGTTTTGAATACCTTCGAGTCAACCTCGTAGTTTCACCATTTTGAGTATCATTTTCTACAGATAATGCTGATTATGGTTTTGTGAAGCTATACGTTGTAGGCATTCCAAGAACAGCTACTGAATTAGATGTAAGTAGCAAGAGCGACGTAAATTTCTTTGATTAGTATTATTTTGCCTCAAATTATCGTGCTTAAATTTTATTTTCATAACATTACCATTTACATTCAGGTTAGTAATGTCTTTGGAGAATTCGGAGATATTATTGAGGTTGTTCTTCTAAAGGATAAGCGGACTGGTTTCCAGCAGGGTATGAAACATTAATTTTAATAATTTTCTTTTTTTGCTTAAAATTATAATGTGATGCTGAGTTTTAATGTACATTTGGTTTTATAGACTTGCGATTCAAATGATTTTAAAACAATTTTGTTTGATGAAGTACATTACAGTGCTTTTAGCTCAATTAAACATTTCAATCTGAGTTTTGTAACAGTTTGATGTGTATTCCATGATCATTAGTGGCTGATATTATTTCCTTGTTATATACCTGGCTTGAACCTATTTGTTGATTATCTAAAATGTGTAATGCTAAAGTAGTTAGGTAAGCATATAGATATACATAAGTATACATATTCACAGTCGCGGGTATATTTAAATATAAATGAGGGACATGAGACGGATTATCTCAACTGTTTATATGACCTAATGACTCTTATACAAGATTTATACACTTCACTGGATGTCTAGGAGTTGACATATACTAATTCAACAATTCAGCAAAAAAGTTAATTAAGAATAGTACTGGACTGCCAAGTTATAAGAAGTTATTCATGAAGAGCTGTTAATTGTTCTGTTCTTAACCATGATGTTTTGCTATACTAATGTACCTACATGCTAATGTTTTCAGGCGTTGCCATTTTCATGTACTAAACATGGAAGGCTCATTTGTAGTTTCGTCAAATATCAAATATGGAAATATGTAAATATGAGTATCTTGATTTCATATTTTTCTAGAGTGTTGCTTTGTGAAGTATGCAGCGGTTGAGCAAGCTGAGCAAGCTATTGGGGCATTTAACAGTCAATATACTTTCCCTGGGGTTAGTTATTATGCATTTCTGGCAGATTAACCATATCAAGATTATTTGATCCAAATACATATAATTTATTTGTTACACCCATAATTACTTACAAGAGAAGAACTAGGCAGTTAGGCTAAGTTGGCAGTTATGATATGGCAGTTATGATATGATGTGATAATGGGCCTATAGATTGTATATATAGTCTTGGTTGACATTGTATTGTTTTTTCATGCTTATTGAAATTGTTGAACAGCTAAAGGTTTGGCCAAGAGTAGCTCTTGGATTTTATCAAGTTTTCCTTATTTTCTAGTTTGATCTCCAGCATTCTTTTACTGCCTCACATACTGTTTTCATCCAGGCAATGATTCCTCTGAAAGTTAAATTTGCTGACGGAGAGCACGAGCGGCTTGGTAATTATATTCTCGTGAAACTTTTTGTGTTGTTTGTTATAGGTTTGTTGTAATGCCTTTTGATCAGTTGTATTTTAGGGTTTAGTATACAGCAGTTTTCTGAACTTGATTTCTTTGGAAGTAGTTTGGTGGTGTATATATATATTTTTAAGGGAACCCATGCACTCTTTCTGGTGCTAAGCTCTCATAATTGGCTTTTCAATATATTCTTTTCTGAGTTTTATTGCTTTGGTTTTATTCTTGCTCCCTTTATTGTTCTTCTCATGTGACTGAAAGTGTTATTTGTGTGGATTCGTTGGATTTCAACTACATTTATGTGAAATTGTTGTTTTTGAGTGTCAAATACTGCATTGTTCAATTGGTAAGAGTTTGTCAATTTCTGGTATGAGTGGAAATTATATCTTTTTGGATGGGTGACATATATCTTATTACCCTCCTTGCAAGAGAGTCTGTTAAGTTTTGTTATTTTTTGGTTTGAAACCTGATGAGTGTGCTATTTCTTTTGAAATTCATATACAATCACCACTCATCTGCGGAATGAATGGAGAATTTCAGTCCTTTTCTAATAATCAGATTCCACAAATGGAATATCTTTATATGGATATTGTATTTCTACTTATCCAATCTGATTTAAAGCATTAATCTGTTGAAAATTTTAATAGGAGTATTATTTATGAGTTTTTACAAAAGTCTGCACTGGTATTTCTGATTGCATGCTTTCTGACTCAAAAGTTAAAACTGATGTTTTTTTTTTTTTGTGGGATTCTTGCTGATTCAGTTTCCCTCTCTGTTCATAGGGAGCATTGGTGGACCTGTCCATAACCACAAGTTGTATGTTGGCTGCGTGAACAGACAGGCTCTGAAACAGGAAATTGAAGAAGTACTTACCTTTTAGATTCTTTCCATACTTTGCAGTCCATTTCTTGGAGACCTATTAGGCTATTACCATGTCCTGTTGTAAAGGGGGTTTCGTACATTGAATGCGCAAATCTGCTGAAGTATTTACATTTGATGCATTATTTGCTGTTCATGTTTTCACATTGTAGCTTGATATGAATGTTATCCAGTCTTGCTTTTGTCTTGTACTCTGAGTAGGCTAATTAATTAGTTGAATCGAGTAAGCCTCAAAAAATATGTAGTTTTGAGCTCGAGCTTATTGATTATATATGGAATATAAAAATTCTCTGTTTTTTGGTCAATACCAAGAGAAATATATGAGTTTCTGAAGTTAACATTGTTATGTTTATAATTATTATTACTATTATTATTATTATAAAATTGGTGCTTTGCCAAGTTCTGATTGAATGTTTCTATTTCCAGATATTTTCACCTTTCGGTGTCATTGAAGATGTTTTTATTGTTCGGGATGAATTCAGACAAAGTCGTGGTATGTTTCTTGCTATTTCTCTTGCTCTGTCATCTATGTTCATCATGGATTGCATAGGCTTGAGAAACATTTAGTAGTGAATTATGAATCTTCTCTCTGAGTCTGCATGCTCTGAAAACAACTTTTTGACTTGGTGGAAAAGAAAAGTGCGTGAAATCAATTGGTTCCATTCCATGCCTTTCTTTGGTTTTTGTTTGCTGTTCTTTGAATGTTTTTGCAACTTGTTGATTGGTGGCTGTTTGATTATTTCTCCTGATGTGAACTTTCTGTTGCTTTCAAGGATGTGCTTTTGTCCAGTATTCTTGTAGAGATATGGCAGTGGCTGCAATTCATGCTTTACATGGAACATATGTGATGAGTGTAAGCCTTAATTCTTGGATGTGTTTGTTTTCTCAAAATTTGATTTTAAACTTTAGAAGTTAATCTTAAGATTCTTTCTTTAGGGATGTGATCAACCGTTGATAGTTCGGTTTGCAGATCCAAAGAAGCCACGCATGGGGGATTCAAGGTGCTGTGCATTTTGAAATCCTCACTACTATGGTTTTCTGATTATTGTAAATATTGTTGCAAATTTGTGAATCTTGAGTGTTTTGTTTATGCACTGTGTTTTAGTGACAAAGAAACATCAATCTATACTAATTTTTTTTGCATGTCTTGATTGTGGTGGTATTGCGGGATGTGTAATGTTTTTACCCGGAAATAGAGAGCATTTTTAATATTTAAAATGATTCTTTTCCATCGTGTAAATAGATGCACACACCCAAGTGACACTTGAAGGTGCCATTTGCTAGTAAGATTTTCCCAAACCCTTGAAGAAAATTGTCAAAACAAAAGATGAAAACAGGTCGCCAAAAAGCTAGATTGAAAAGGTCCCTGACAAGAGTGCAAGTAAGTTAGGTTTAGCTTCCAATTAAAAAAAAAGAGAGAGAGAGTTTATAATCTTTATGTTGGGAAACTCAATGTTTTGAAGTCTGTAAAATAAGATTTTAAAGAAGATGTTCAGAAGCTGACAGGAATACAATAAATTGATTATTTTTCGTCTTCAAGATTTTCTGCCAGAATGTTTTCTAATGAGGTTTATTCACTGATTTAAACCTTTAAGACAATATATGTCAAATGAATTCAAGTTTCTTAAAGAATTTTATTTTATATAAGTTTAAGTTGTGTTGGTGAAGTACTGTTATTCTTATGCATAATACATATGAGTATAATAAACTACATTAAGAGAAAGGTTTGGCATCAATCAAAAAAAAGATTTTCGGGGTGGGGGTGGGGGGGGGGGGGGGGTGGTTATATTTGTAATCTCTTTTTCTGATTTTTGTTAAAATGCTACGCCAGCTTGATAGTTTTCTTTGTTTTCTCCAGGCGTGCTCCACATACAAATGATCCGTCTAGTGTACATGTGCTGTCTAATGAAATGCAACAGATGAAGGTAGCATATTCTTCCTGATCACCCATAACCACTGGAGCACATGTATTACCTGTTTTACTGTAAAATTTTGTGGATAAATTTGCACATCTTGTGGATATTTTTTAAAACTGAATTCCTAGCATCAACCGAGGGCATCTGGTTTGTGGCTAAAACGTAAGTAAAACTCTTTATCTGACAATCAGGTTTGTTTAACGGTGTCTAAGTTGATTCTATGCTTGTCGTAATAACTCCCAAGTATTGGTGGACAAAAAAATTGTTTGCTGTTTTTGCTCATACACAATGTGGATTCCTGTTGCAACATGGAAACAGTTACCTCCACTGCTATTTAAAAAAAAAAAAATACTATTTGGCTACGAAAAGTGTTTTTCGTATGTTACTCTTTCAAGTTACATGCTTCAGTCACAAGTTTATTCTTTTGTACCCAAAGAAAAAAGAAAAGGCGTAGCGAGGACAAAATCAAATATATTCTCACCATTGAGGATAACATGAAGAATTTTGTGTTAAAATAAATTAATTATGCAGCTGATGCCTCTTTAGGGAATGCTGTTGGTGCCAACACATAACAGCACTGCTGTACTCTTGGTGTTTAGTCTCTTGTTACCCTGAGTACTTGACATTTCACTTTATTCTCATTGCAATGTCTTCTTGATATTTCGTCTTCTCTCTCCCTTACCATGGCTAATGAAATACATAAGGAGGCACGTTTTAATATTTTCTTCTTTATTCTCATTTGATATTTTCATCTTCCATCTTCTCTTTCCATGGAGAAACGGTAATGTGGCTTTAAACATCTTTAGAAAAGCATCTTGTCAAGAACGCCAAATGTGTATTTTGCAGTCTTCACACCCAGGAAGCAACATGGAAATAAATACAAACAACCAGTCTTCAAACCCAGGATGCAGCGTGGAAACAATGACAAACGATGATGCTCCACCTGGATTTCATCCATCTGATTCAATTCCTGTGGTAGAAAACACTTTAGAATGTGACTGGAGCGAGCATGTTTCTCCTGATGGAGAGTTATATTATTATAACTGTGTAACATGTGAAAGCAGGGTAAGTATTTCTTCCTTTTCGTAACTATTATCCACTGCACTGCCTTACTAGTTGCCAATTAGTAGCCTTGTCTGCTAGGGTTAGACTTGAATAGCTTTAATCGAAACAAAATCATTTTCTATTCCTATATGAGTGAGATTTTTGGAAAAAGGGATTTAGAATAAGGATAAAGTTTATCTTCATTCCCTCTTGCCACACGTAGAAACACTTCACACAATTCAGTGTAGCTTACTTGATGAGTTAATAACATATTGGATACTTTGATTATCTTGACCTGGAAAAAATGGAAAATGTTAGAATTAAAAAAAAAAAAATCAGCCTATTAGTTGGTGCGTAGAGGGAATCTAGGCTTCCTAGGCCAGTGTTCGCCCAACTAACGCCTAGCAGTTTTTGTAACATTGTGTAATCTTAGATGCTGATGGTGTACTATAATATCATATCAGTGGGAGATGCCTGAGGAGTATGCAGTTTATGAACAAGAACTTGATATTCTGGAAGAACAGCAGCAGCAGGAACCATAGCCACATCTTGTTTATTTTTCTCCGGAGGTTTCTGCAACTCAAAAGGTATAGCTGAAGCTAAAATCACGATTGACCATCTGATACGGTTAGTTCCAGTTGACTGCTTTGTATTTCTCTTGAGATAATTGTACATTACAACTGCATCTCATGTGGTTGACTGGAAGAAAGTGAGGAATTCCCGATAAACTAGATGACTAATTGAGTTTAATGCCATAGCTTTTCTTTGCAATGCCTTGTGCGAGTGTGGTCGTTACTCTGTTGTGCAATTTTCGACATGCATTAGTAATGCCCTTCCTGACACTTTTTATGCACATACCCAAAATCCTCCAATGCTTGGTCCGAGCAATGACGCATATGTTTGATCTGATTTTACTTATATGTTTTGATGGTGAGTGAGGCTTGCATTTTTTTTAGTTACTCTTTATTGAAAAGATTGCAAGTGAAATTCTCAAGGATGTTTGATTTGTGATTCACTAGACTGGAAACTGGGATGTTACATCTCCAGTCTTGTTCGGGATTTAAAATCCGAATTTCATCATCCAACTACATACACCTTTAAAAATACATATAAATCTTGCTATTACATCACTCACTCTTACACAATTATTTTGACATACAATTACATCATTTTCTCATCAAAATTTCAAAACAAACACACACGGTCACTATTCATCACCGTTGTACATAATCTCAAATAAACATCTCCATCCCATTAAATGGATTTGGGTGATAAGAGCGAGGGTGAGGTCAACTTCAATGCAGTACCAATACTTTTCTATTGAAATAGTTAGTTTCCATAAGAAATCAAACAAACATCGGATTCTATATCAGCTCTTAGATGATATTCATTGGGATTGTCTGAAAGCAATCCAACGGTTGTGTGAGTCCACAGAATAAAAGTTGGAGTATTATTTTCTTTCAAGGACATGAATGACTCACAAACAGGGTATTAAATGAGGCTGGTCATGATATATAAATCAAGTGTTTATATCTGATTAATCTTTGGGGTAGAGTGTCCCCATTTGTCTTTAATTCAGTTGACAATAATTTTTTAATTTAAAAAAAATAAAAAATCAAGTTCTTTTTTTTTAAAATTTTTTTTTGGAGTATAAATTTAAGGTGGACGATGTGTTTCAAATAATCATGACAATTGAAGGCGACGACGTTTTGTGATGTGTACTTAAAACTTACCACACAAGTCGTGAATTTAAATGAGCATCACCACCGACTCTTGTGTTTAAATCCGGATGATGTCGTGATTCTTCATTACAAGTTACCACGTTAGCCATATCTAAGGTTCAATGCATTGAACCTCATAATAATAGTAATAATAGCATTTCCGACACATCATTATATTTAGATTAGGACGACAAATGTTAGGTCACTTGTCAAAAAGTCAGTTCTCTAATTTCCGTAAATTTCTTGTAAATTTTAGAGAGAAATCAATAGAATACTTATGTCTCATCGAAATTTACCAGAAAAATGAGAAACAAACTTGTCATAATTCATAAGAAAATGGACACATACATGAGAGCTCCACTATTAGGGTTTCTGCAACTTGTAATTAACATTAAAATACATTTCATTCATCTACATGCTATAATACATATACTACTAATTGTTCTAACAACAAGTCAGAAATGAAATGAAAATAAAAGACAAAACTCCAACACAAATTAATTAGTCAAATTCTTCAGTGGCCTTCATTCTTGACCGTTGACCATGGCACCATATCTTGCAGAAGGCCATTGTTTGCAGTACCAAAACTCATCTGCTGCCCATTGAAGTAGGTGATGAGTTGGTGTTGCGGCGGAGGCACGGGCGTGGAGAAGCCGAGATAGGGAGGGGGAAGGAGGGCGGCGGAAGAGCGGGGCATTTGTGGGCTTGGATGAGTGTGTTGGCCTTCATATGTAGTGACAACAATGGTGGGATCATTGCAAGATCTCTCCACCCTTTTCTTCACATTACATGATGCATATGTGCATCTGTAATAACTCCTGCAACACAATGTCACAACAACTATATATAGTTAAATGACACAAATCCATAAATCAACTTTTCTTTTTTCTGTACCTAGCTCTACTTATTTCATCATATTTTTTTTTAATAATTTTGTTCAAAACTCGAGAAAAGTTTTCACTTGAACGGATTTACCTAGGAAAAGGGCTATTCTTGACAGCTTTTTGACCGTACTTTCTCCATCTATAACCATCTTCCAAATGATCAACTTCACTCTTTGTCATGAAGGCAAATCTTGCTTCCCTCTGCTTCTTCTGGTTTGTTTTCTTCACTTTCAACCTGTACATATTCATCAGCTAAAAATCTTTAACGACAGACAGAAAAACGACCGGATTTTTTGTGTAGTGAAACAGATAAACACACACAATCCCCACATGTACTTACACAAAAAAACACACACATATGTATATATAAGAAGAAAAATCAATTACTCTTTCTTAGTGTTGGGATTCTCTTGTTGTTGTTCTTGTTCATCTTCTTCTTCTTTATTAGGGTGTTCAATGGATTCAGAAGAAATGGAGGAATAATTGGGTGTAGCGGGTGCATTGAAAGATTGAAATTGATCGGAAGTGGGGGTTTGAAGAAGATCAAAAACACAAGGGCCAAAATCTTGCATATTCAGCAATTCTATGAACCCTAATGAGCTCTTTTCACACTCATCAGAATTATACTCAAACATCTCTCTAGCTTTTCTTGCAATCTTTTTTTGCTTGCTTTTTAGAGAGAGAGAGAGATGGTGTATATGAATAGGAATAGAAATAGAAAGAGAAAAAGGAAGGAGAGATGGTGTGTAATGAAAATAGAATCTTGGAGAGGAAGGTTGACTGGCAATAGCCGGTGGAAGGGAGCAATAAATAGGGGGCGTTCAGACGGTAGTTTTGACCGGTAAGCCGGTTAAGTGTGAACGCGATCGACTCACTGACACAAAAAGAAGCACCTCCTTTCTTTCTTTTTCTTTTTAAGAAAATAGTGTAGTAGTAGTAGTAAAACTTTGTAATGCTCGTGTGCATGTGCACTCGATCACACTATCTTTCTTTTGCTTTTCTTTGATTAATTTCCAACTTTAATCCTTACATTTTATTATCATCTAATCTAAACTTTCTTTTACATAATTAATGGTAAATTTCAATTGCATCTAAAAGTTTGAGTTTGTAATGAGTTAAATACTTAATTCCTGTATATTAATTTTTAATAGTTACAGTACATTTTAAATTTTTTGGCAGATCTAACATTCCCACAATGATATTTCATTAGAGAGGTAACACGTCAGCATGTTACATTAGATTCGAACACAAAGAAATTTACGAAAAAGACTAATTTGTAAACAATATTTAAAGTTAGGCCATATTTAATAGCTTATATTAAGAATATTATACTTTAAAATGTATAAAATTTAGATATCATCATAATATCGGTCTAAACGAGAAAACGGTGATTTAATTTACAATGTTTTATGTTTATCCAAATATGAGAGTATGATTGACATTCGTCACTACTACATATTTGGTCTTGGAGAGCTTTTAGAAGAGCTCTCCAAGTGGGAGATATTCAAGCTAAATTGCACTTGGAGAGTTCCTCTAAAAGCTCTTCTATAAATAGCGTAGACATTGTTAAAATGCATTTACCAAATTGAAAAAACTTAAAACTATATTGGAAAAAATATGAAGTTTCAACTTTAGAAAAAATAATAATAAATATAATGTTTGGGGTTCAAATAGAGGTGAGAAAAATGAAGATTGCTTTTCTACGTAATCTTGTTGATAAAGATTTCTGCACAATTTAATATACACACACGAATATATATATATATACTTTTTATTACAAGAAGAAAAGTAATAATATATGTGTGTATCCTAGTTCTTTTTGCATGAAAAGACAAAAAGTATACCGATCGGTTTTGAAAAAGCATCAAACGCTAGATTGTTTCAGGAATAAATAAAGAGTACATTATTTTAACTTATGTGAGTTTAAAATTAAATTTCGAATCGACTTTACATTTTAGAAAAATAAAATAAAAAGTTAATGTAACTTCTCTTCTTCAAGATTTCAATTGTTTTTTTTTTTTTGAAAGCTCAAGACTTCAATTGTAAAAAATAAAGAGTACATTATTTTAACTTATGCGAGTTTAAAATTAAATTTCGATTCGACTTTACATTTTAGAAAAATAAAATAAAACATTAATGTAACTTCTCTTCTTCAAGACTTAATTGTAAAAAATAAAGAGTACATTATTATTATTCCAGTGACATGTAAAAATAACTATTTCAAGAGCAAATAATAGAGTTTTGTCTTTTATGTAATATAGAGTGATATTTTATATACGTCAACCTCGTAAATAATTGAGTTTTTTTGGAGTTGGAGAGTCGTATAAGTAATATTTCCATTTCAAACATGTGTCACACGGGACTGTGCGACAAATCCAATAGAAATATGTTTGCTTTAAGGCAAATTTGTACGCATAAGCTTTTTTTAAACCATTTGTAATACAATAATGGTTAATAATTAATACACTACGTTTATAAAGTAGTACCACAACATTTTTATATATAATTATGAATGTAAAATGTTACTTTATGATATTACAAAATTTAAATAAAATCCAGATCTAAAACTTTATGATTTAAAAATGCTGATAAAGAGTGAAAAGATATGTTCAAATTAATTTGCGTTTAATATATTATTGAGAGATCAAAGATAAAAAAAAAAGTTTTATAATTTTATTTGTGGATATTTTTATTTTGATAATTGAATGATTAATTGATGTGCAAGTGATTTTATAGCTATAGGTTGGTGTTCGTGGGTGGCCGACTATCTCGATTTATAGGTTGATGTTCGTTAAATTGCAACTTAAATTAAATTATTATTATTAGTATAGTGATAGTTAGACAAATAATTAAAATTCTCCAATGGTTTTACTTTTACACAAGAGCTTAACTATGTCTCTGTATTATTTAATCACAAGTAACGTTACATACAAATGTGGCACCGTGTAAATAGTGTACAATTATATATTTTTTTAACAAAACTTTTATGAAATATTATTTTACGCATAAAATATATTTAATTGAGGCAATTTTTTTTTTAAATTTGTGGATTATAAGTCTAAATTCGGATCGCTAAAAGAATTCGCGAATCGCAAACATGTGATATACTACATGATCAATATATTGTTATTAGAAAGTCGAAATATTATCACTACAATGTCAAAAAAATATTCTGAAAGATTCACTCAAAAAATTACGTGTTCAGAATTTTTTTGTACTTTGTAGTAGTACACATTTGACCTTATAGTGACAATAATTTAGCCCTATAGTAACAAAATATTTGTAATCTTATAATAACATATTTTGACTTTGTTGTAGCATAAAATATTTTACTACTATAAGACAAAAAAATATGTTTTTGTATAAAGTTAAAAAATATTATGACAAATTCGACCAAAAAATTAAGTGTACAAAATATTTTTAGACTTGTTGTACTCCAGTAAACTTTGGCCGTGTAGTTTTGTAGTGATAATATTTTGATCATGTAGTAACACAATATTTGAAAATGAAAAAATATATTTTAGTTAAATTTGACTAGCATTGACTTGGATTTGGCCCACAATTTTTTGCCTCAAATTTATTTTAAATATCTATATTTTATGTATGAAATATTTGTAATATATTATTGACACGAATTTGATCCGTCAATTTTTTATAACTTTTATTTAAATTTTACATTAATTTAAAGAAAAAATGATTGTTCTTGAAAAAATAAAAGTTTCCGGTGAAGATAAAATAGTGTGTAATATAATTTTTTGAAATGAAAATTATGAGAAGAATGACAAAAGAGAAAAAGAAAAATTATGAAATGAGAGAGGGAGTATTACTGTATTAGTGAAGAGTTTAAATAAGTAGTCCGTTTATCCCGCGTTCCGTACTTGATGAAAAGAAAAATCAATATTCAAAACAAGATTAGTGGAATGATTAATGAATTAATTAATAGTATAATGACAGTTAAGGTGGCACTTAACAAAAGTTAAAATAAGTGGAAGGAAATTGGGCCACGGCAGGTGTGAAAGCCCATGGGCCTAGACATGTGGCCCAACTGAAAGCCGGTCCCAGTAATTGGACCATATGTCAATCAATTCAATTACTACGTCAGTAGCACGTGCCGATTTACGCGTTTTTTGGGATAGCCTGCCTGAGGTGGCTTCTATTATACGCTCCTTATTTATTTTATTATTACATTATTATTATTATTATTGTTAGTCTTTTCATATTTAACTATTTGAGGCCTCTATTTTTTTAATTATTGGTACACTACCATTCTATTTTTTCCGTTTAGATTGTCTGCTTAAAGCTCCGTTTATTAGATATATTGAAATACACTCTTCTAATTAACACATTTTGTCATTTTTATCTTCTTAATTTAATTGGCACATTTTCTATATGTATTTGATATATAACTAGAGATTTTATTTTAAGCCTGATTAGAAGTTTATATTGAACTTAATTATTCATCTAGTTTAGATTAATCTACCCCACCAAATTATGCATTGGCATATATGAAAATAATATTACTAAGCTATTTTAGTCCACTAAATATAGACTTCTTATTTTCACTCAATTACCATATAAGATAATTTATTGTTAAATTTAAATTTTGTCACTCTATATAAGTTTTAACTTTTGCAAATTATAACTCACGAACTTCGTTGCATAAACAAACGAGGTCGTGCTCACCTAGATGTCAAATTAAATTAAAATTCTTATTTAAGTTTATGTTCTACATTTTTATAGTTTAGGAGAATATAAATCATCATTATATTCATAAACAATATAAATACACTCATTCGTGAATATAAATAAATAATTTTTCCTTTACACAATTTTCCTTTAAGTTAAAGTGATTTTCAATTTCCACCCTGCCAAATTCGTTCCAATTCTTATAATTTATAAATGTGTGTTTTAATTTTCTCATCGTCTAGAAGTTATATTTTTAAACTACAAAATGATTTATGTCAAACCTTGCACATTTTCTAACATTATGTACTATTGCCAACGGAACCACATATATGGATAATATTTTGAAATTTGAATAAATCCTAAGCTAGGTTTAAAATTAAATGTTGCTTCTACTATACGTTAGAACTTAGAAAGAATGGGAGGGAAAAAATTTCCAATATTATCATGAACACTAAGCTTGTTTGTCTTGTAGTAACGAGTCACTATCCGAGTCAATTGTCTTGACTCGCATCCCAACATATGACTATTCTTTTTTTTTTTTTAATGGCAATGACTATTATTATTCCAAATTAATATTTTTGATAGTTGTATACCATTATTGAACAAAAGAGAGTTCATGAATACTATTGTACTCCCTTACTTTCGACACAATTTTGGATACACAGATTAAGAAAAATAACGTTAGTGATGTGTGAGATCAAATAAAATGATATTATGAGTCTATTAATTTTATGTGTTATTTTCATATTGAGAGTAAGTGAACAATCTTAAAACTGACCAAAAACAAAAAAAAAAAGTATGCAAACAATCACGTGACACGCGGATAATCTCTAAAAATGGAGTAATTCACTAGCTATATATTGTAGTGACAGATTTTTCAATGCAATTGAGTGTATAAATACACTTGAATTTTAAAGTTCAATTTATCCAATTTAATTTTTAACTCAACATTTAATTAAATTCATTTGAGCTCAATTTCAATCGTATAGATGCAAGCGATTGCATTCAAGTATAACTCATTGTTTAAAATCGAATAAAAGTACATTACATCAAACATTTAGCATAATAGAAATATCGATTTTGATATGAAATCAGATGATTAGTTTTTTTTATAAAACTAAGCACCACCATAAAACACTTTTACCGTCTATTGTGTACTCCCTCCATCCCGGAGGAACTTGCACCCTTTGACCGGCACACATTTTAAGAAATGTGTAAGAAAATGTGTAATGATTGATGTTTTGAAGGGTAGTTTTGTAAACTTTTATGAATAAAGTAAAGTAAAAAGTAGATTGAGTGTGAAAAAGTAATGGCATATGGGTAAATATGAGTATATTTCAAGGGTGAGGGTTGTGAAGATATTTCCTTTTATGGAGTGTGCAAATTAGTATGGGACATCCATATATGGAAAGTGTGCAAATTCCTGTGGGACGGAGGGAGTATAATTTTTTTATTGAGATCCATAAAAAAAAAACATACTTTAAAAAAAATGTAGGTCTATAAAAAAATTCATATGAATTTTGGATCAATATACTTCATGCCCATACACACATGCATATATGAATATAGTACAAATATAGTTGGAAATTGAAGTTTCTGTATGCTTGTGTAGATGATGGGAGCAAAATCCTTAATCAAAGGGATTTCAAGATTGAAAATCCTAGCGAATATTATTAAATACTTGTTTATCTAATTCCCACCTAAAAATATTATGTCCATTGCTTATTAAATTAACGCTTCACCTGCCCCAAGTGTCGAGGCTTATCTTGTTCAACACATCATATAAAAACTAAAATCAAATTTATTTAATTATTTATCATGATCGAGTACCCTGTACATAATCATAGTTATGGGCTCGAAAAAATAAGATTTTTGTTAAAATTTCATTTATATATTAAAATATTTTGGTTCTTCAGATCAAAACACATGCTGTTTTGAATTAATGTTTATATATTAAAAAAATAATTCATTTCCTACTAAGAATGTTGGTCTCTCTCGTTAAGAAAAAATGTAACTAAATTACATTTATAAATACAAAATATTAACTAAATTGGAAATTAAATAAATAATCAAAACACCATTTAATAAAATTGAACACCTGTGAAGCAATTTAGCTGAAGTGATTGTCAGTCAATCTTAATCACCAAAAAATTAGAGATAATAATTTGAAATAGACATTTTTGTTTACGTGGGAACTCCAATTCTGTCCTTTCACAGTACGCTTAGCTGCCATTATTGACCGGTCACCGGCCAAAACAAGTTTATTTTTAAAAGAAAAAAAAAAAAGCTGCAGTGAAACCGTTTCATACAACTCAAAAGGCCTGCTACATAACGACTAACAAGTTGGGCCTTTATTTCCTTGCAGTCCAAATATATTTTGTGCTAGCCCAGTTATTAAATTAGGGTCCGACTATTTACACCTCCATTTGCGTTGAGAACACTCCCCCTCTGGACGCACCCCCCCTAAAATCTGATGCACCCCCCCTCAAATTGTCATAAATGCCCTTTGTATCATTTAATGTATTTTTACTAAACACACCATGGCTTATAGATGCACCCCCCTTTTGAAAAGTCCCTCTATCCCTCTCTCTTCCTCCCTCCCTTTTGCAAAAAACCATCGACCAAAAAAAACTCCCTCCATTCACGCAGAAGGCAACCTCCCTCCATTCCCCACTGATTTCGCACACTCTCCATTCACGCAGAAGGCAACCACCGAACGAAGACACCCCCATTCGCACTCCCCCTTCGCTCGAAACATCATGGACAAACAAGACTCAGGTATGTAATTTAAAAATTAATGTTGTTGAGTTTTAATGGGTTTAGGGTGATGGTGAACTTCTTTAGTTTTTTATGTTGCATTTGTTTGATTTTTATGGTGTAATGGTGTATGTATGGTGATTTAGGAATGAAATGGTTGATTTTGTAAGGGTTTTTAGGCGAATGCGATTTAGGGTTTATGGTTTAGGTCGATTTGGTACGCGATTGGGTGTAAGGCTATGTATGTATGGTGATTTGGTACGCGATTTGTTGTCGTTTTTAGTTTTTTGCTCTGTTTCGTACTTTCTCCCCGTCGACTCTGGTTCGTCGCGGATGTGGCGTGCCGTCGACTCTGGTTCGTCGCGGATGTGGCGTGCCGTCGACATCGGATGATCGACCAACGATATTGTTGGTCGACATCGGGTGACCGACCACCTGGTATTTGGGCGACATCGGGTGATCGACGACCCATTTTTTGGTCGACATCGGGGGGTCGATCGAAATTGTTTTTGGTCGATTTCGGGCTGTCGACCACAACTGATTTGGGCAGTTGTTTCACTTGTTTGGATTGGTTCTTGAATTTTTGTGCTTTTTGGACATTTGAAGGAGAAACCCGCGATGGGCGTGCTCTGTTTAGTACTTTTCTCATTGGTTTAGGGGACATATCCTTATTGTATTATGTGATGTAATTTGTGTAGGTGTTTGGATTAAAAAAAAAAAGACTCTTTTTGTGGAGATGTTTAAATGTTTAATGGTGCATGCAATGTGTTTGATGAAATGCTTGTGTCCCTGTTTGTAGTTTACAAGAAGAGAGTAAGGCCAACCGCTTCTAACAGAAAAAAGAATGAGCAAATGGTTGAGCCTCCTCAAGGACAAAGTGCACCTCAACCACTTGTTGCCCCAGCCCCAGCTATAGGTGAAGAAATTGCACCTCCACCTCAAGAACAAAGTGCCTCCACACCACCGCAAGAACAAGGTACCTCCTCACCACCGCAAGAACAACAAATTTCCCCTGCGCTAGAACAACAAGAAGTTGCACCCCAACCACTAGTTGCCCCAGCTATAGGTGAGGTAGAATCTGAAGACGCGGATGAGGATGAGGTAGAATCCGAAGATATATTTGACGATGATGACGATGAGTTCGATGATAGACATGAGGTAGGAAATGAAGAAGAGGAAGCAAATGATGATGTGGCCAATCCACCACTGTTGACCACTTTCCAAACTCACGTGGCCAACTACATTTGGAAGGGGGAAGAGCGCGCCGTGCTCAAGTGCCATAGCCACATTAGTAAGCTTTTGGCATGGGAATTTGCTGAGAACGAAGATATCCCACAGCATCGACGATGGGTTAAGTATTTTAAAAAGTCCGGACTGCTTGAGATTAGGAATTTCTCCTACAGATCCACTAACAAGAACCTCATCACTGCTTTTGTTGAGCGATGGCACCCTGAGACCAACTCTTTTCATTTTCCATTCGGTGAAATTACCATTACACTGGATGATGTTTTCTGCATTACCGGGTTACCTGTTGTAGGACGGCCAGTACGGTCTACTCGTGTTGATCACATCTCTGCATATTCTGATGTTAGTAAGTTATTGGGCGTAAAATCCGATGTTGCGAGGGGTTTAGTAAGTGGTTCACGGGGGTCTTCGGTGAAGTTAGAATGGTTGCGAGAGAACTTCATGGAGAAACAGTATTCTGATGACCGTGTTCAGGTGTTGCGTGCTTCACGGGCGTACGTGTGGTATACATTTGGCTGCTCTTTATTTGCGGATAAGACTGGAACTCGTGTGTCCACGTCCTGGCTTCAGTATTTGGAGGATATGCAAGGTTTGCATGAGTATGCATGGGGTGCGGCCACATTGGCTTATTTATACAGACAACTGGGTTTGGCATCCAGACATAAGACCGCACAGATATCAGGCTATTTGACTCTATTAGAGGTAAAATTCATACTTTCCTGTATTGGTCTTTATTTTGCGTTTTAATCAATAATTTTAACCCGTTGTTGTTTGTTTGTAGGCTTGGATTTATGAACACTTTCCCGTATTGGTCAAACCTCCCCATAACATGGACTTCAAGACTGGTGATCCACTATCAGCGAGGTGGGCCCCTGAAGGATTGATCGGCCCATCGAAGGCTCGTGTTCAAGCATTTCGAGAGCGTATGGATGCACTAGAACCACATGAGGTGAGAACTTGTCTTATCCTTTCTTTGGTGTGAATAAATGGTATTTAATCAATAATTTACTTGAAGTCGCGTATGAAGTCAAGATTATCCTTTGTATGTAATGCAGGTTATGTGGAATCCATATGCAAAAATGAGACAAGATTATCCTTTGTATGAAGTCGCGTACTTTCATGGATGTTTGGTATGTGGTGATATCGTGGAGCCGTACATGCCAGATCGAGTGCTTCGACAGTTTGGATTTGTCCAAACGATTCCAGAGAGGCCTCTTGTTGCACGTGCTGAACGAAGTGCTAAAACTTCAAAGAAGACTAAGCTTGTGTGGGGCTATTTGGCTGATTATTTTGAGACGTGGGATATGCACCTGCTTTCGTCTGAAAGACTCGGAGAGAAGGCCAGACTACCGTGGGAGAGTGCTCCGGACTATAGAACATGGTTCACGCAGAACACGCACGTGTTTTTGTCGAACCCAGCCACACGTGTGACAGCATCGTCTGATCGAGTACCCATCACAGATGATGCATGGCTTATGATCAGTATCGCTCAAAACATGATGGCTCCATTGGTTCAAAGGTGGAAGGACGGAGACACACCGACAGCGGATGAGGCAATGCAGGTTATGGAATCAGCTTGTAGAACACTACAACCGCCACCTCTTCCATCGGTATCATCATCAAGGCCAACAAGAGGCAGGGGCAGGGGAGGAAGCGGAAAGAAACGTGCCAGGAGCTAAATAGTGTCGTGGTGTTTTATGATTACTTATGGATAATTAAAATGTTTACTTTATTTGGATAATTTGATGTTTAATTTGGATGAATTTATGTTTCTTTAGATAATTTACTTTGGATGAATTTATGTTTCTTTGGATAATTGGATAATTTGATGTTTTATGACATGTGGTGTTTTATGAATATCACCGGTTTGATGTCCTTGCGTTTTGATGTGTGTATTTCACATGATTACGAATTAATGTGACTTAATGACGAATTAATGTGACTTAATGTCGAATTACAGTTAAATTTGACTTAGTTAAATTCCATTACGAGGCGTCGAATTATCAACAATTGGTCGACCACTTAATGTCGAGTATAATACAATTGGTCGGCGAATTGTTGTTGGTCGATAACGTGATATCGACCAAAGCCTCTCTGTTCATAATTAGGTTGTCGACGGAATGACGTTTGGTCGACTACATGTGGTCGACCATAGTCAAGTTGGTCGATGATTTGTTATCGGTCGACATCGCGCTGTCGACCAAAGCCTCTCTGTTCAAATTTAGGTTGTCGACGCGCATTGGTTTGGTCGACAGTGAGCTGTCGACCCACCTATCTACTTTCCAACACGAAAATCGACCATGGCTGCAGTCATCGATACTCCGTAGTCGACCGAAAGAGTTGTGGTCGAATATATGCGATCGACGAGCAAGTGGTTTGGTCGATCACACGACATCGACGAATGCTAGTGTCGACGACACTCAGTGGTCGATGAAAATAATATTGGTCGACAGTTGGGTGTCGGTCGACATCATGTCGTCGACCAAAACACCTCTGTTCAGAATTTGGATGTCGACCTGGGTAGTTTTGGTCGACAGTGGGTTGTCGATTTGGGCAAGTTTGGTCGACCATGTTCTAAGCAAAATGAGTTCAAATGTAACTGCAATGTACACAATTTATGACCAACTTACAAAGATATATGAGTATTTATTATGGCCAAGTTAAAAGTTAGACAAAAGCAATGACTACTCCAAGTCATTTACAATAGTTTGACAAAAAGAATGACTACTCCTAGTCATTTACAATAGTTTGACAAAAAGAATGACTACTCCTAGTCATTTACAATAGTTTGACAAAAAGAATGACTACTCCTAGTCATTTACAAAAGTTTCACAAAAAGAATGACAATCACCCTAACTAATACGATTTTCCTTATACGCGTCCATCCACCCACTTGCAATTTGTTTTTTGTGTACAACCCACGAACTTCCAACGGGAGGAAATGGGACATTGTCAGACAACACTACCTGTAGCAACAAATAATGACATTAATTGGACATATAGATTATATTTTTCATAAATATAAAAATTAGTAGAATACCTGCACAAAGTGATTATCATTGACGTGACCCACGGAAATTCTTTTGGGGTTTTCAGGTGGCGAAGTTCGTAGAGGAAGAAATGTCAACGATATCTTATTACCCAAAGTTATCAAGGCCACATTGTAGGTCGATGCCACCAAGTACCCCATATAGGGTAGATGAAACCAAAACTTTGACCGTGCAAAATCAGCAAAACAATTTAGGGCAGTCAATATCTGGTTGATCATCTTATCCTCTCTAAAGACACCCGTGTATAAGTGGACATGGTGACTCAACTCCGTCATCATGTCTTGTCGAACTTTTGCCCAGTTGTCCTCCCCAAACCCCATTGCCTTAGCTACCGATCGAAAACCACAATGGCCGTCTGATGCAACATCAACACATTCCATCACGTACGGTTGAAAACGAACGGGCAATAGAGCTATAAGTCCTTGTTGTGAGGTAGATGAGCGCGTACGCTTACGAGGAACCACCTATGCACCAAATTATTTTTCAAAATAAGCAACGTATTAATAAACAATGAGCCACAAAACATATAGAAAAGACAAATACCTTCGCCTCCTGTTTCTTTTTATTCGAAGCAGACACCTTCGCCTCTTGTTTTTTTGTATTCGAAGTCTTTGAAGACTCCGTCAAGTCAACAACATCCTCTTTGGTTGGGAAAGGCATTGATTCTATGTACTCAAAGAGGCTAGGATCCCGTTTTGTCGAAGAAGCTTTAGGTTTTTTCTTATTTGTTTTGGGTCGACCACGGGTCTTGACTTTCGGCTCCGGTTCAATAAGAGAAGTGGTCTTTGGATTCCCAAGTTCTATGGCTTGCCTCAACATTACCCTCTTCTGCGTCGGCTCCTCCTGCTCCTTGTAGGCAATCAACAAACCTTTAATAATATCCTCATATCGGGTGTCAAGATCTTCAACCACATCCTCCTTCACATCTATCACATCTTCCTCCTTTCTCAAATTTGGCTCCATGTCAAGCTTTCTCCAAAACTTATCAATAGCTTCTAAAGGTATCGATTTGCCAAGCCGGTGATATTCGTCGAGTTCGTGAGTGCATGGCAACCCGCATACCTTCCTTAGATAGTGATTGCATATGTCAGGATTGGACTCGCCGTGTTCGATACACGTCATTTCTTTGTAAATCTTTTCCAGCGCGTAAATTGACACCACTCCTACAAGCTCATGATATAAAACAGACTTGAACTTGTGTAAAGCAACATTCACACTCTTCTCAAACGAGGCTTTAATTGCATTGTGGCTCGCTTGATAAAGTGTGTCCGTCTTTGACCAACAAATCTCAAAATTGCCCACACTATTACCTAGCGACCTCTTCAGTGCTGCATGATGACTCTCAACCCTGAAATTGTAGTTATAGTAATTATCATTTTAACTACACAATAAATAGAAAAAGTCCAACAACTAGAAACTATTAATTATCAACGAATAATCAACAATTATATATATAATATTAAAACATACCTGTTCGTTGTTGTATTCTCATAATGCATGTATTCATCCGTCCACACGGCTATGAATTTCTCCTTGAAGGGATTTACCCACTGTGTCATGCAGTACGAGTATGCTTCAATTTCCTTGTTAGCATTTGCATACTCACTTTGAAAAATCTTGAGAACGGTAGTCAATTCTTGTTCGGAGGATGCGTTCGTCACATTTTTCCATGAAAAGAAGAATCTTTCCCAATCCTCCTTGGTCTCAAACTTACCCTTGCATTTGGCCAAAACATTCCTATCTATGTGCCATCTACATAGGAAATGTTTAGCCTCTGGAAATATGGAAGAAACAGCATTCACGAGGGCTAACTCCCGATCCGTAACAACAACTCTCGGTAAACTCACATCCTCCAACAACTCACGAAGGACACTTAATGCCCACGTATAGTTCTCCTCCTTCTCACCATCGAGAAATACAGAAGCTACCGAAAAGGTCATGCCTGTGGATGTAAATCCTACCATCTCAAAATAGGGCAACTTATATTTGTTAGTCTTGTACGTGCAATCCATTATCAACACACTTGGAAATGCACGGTACAACTGAAGGCCTGTGGGGTGTGCAAAGAATAGATCTCGAATAGTATTCGACTCTGCACAATATCTGTGGCTTTGATAATATTGATTATCAATCAACAATGTCATCAACTGTTGTAGTTGACTTTTTCCAGCAAAACCTGCCAATTTATACTTGCTTCGAACGTTGTACACGGTGCGGATGGTAGAATAGTTGTTCGGATTTCTCGACTTAAGCAATTTCAACACATCCTTCGGTGGAGCGTTGCACTTGGACATATCAACAACCAACTCTTCTTCTTCGGGCGTTAGCCTACCAACGTACGAGTGGCCCTCAAGGTACATGGCTACAGGATGATTGTGTGTCCCACATCTCACGTCCAACCTCCACTCATTTTCCGATATTTTTATACCCCTTAACAGAAAAGGACATCCACACTTCTTCGATCCCGTTGTCCTTTTTCGGCCCTTTTGATCATCAAAATCAACAACAACATCATCATCATCGATTGGTAACACAACTAATTGGTTTCTTCCCCTTGGCTTATTTTGACGATAGGTTCCACCACGCTCACATGTCAATAAAACTTGGGCCTTCTTCTTGCCACTGCCATTATCTGAGCGTTTTACAACAATGACAATGTTGTGTTGTAAGGCTACGTCTCGAACCCATTCTTGTAAGGCCTCTCGAGTTTCGAAATAGTTAAAATTGGTGAAGACATTGGTGTAGTCAATCACAAGATCATTATCCGGGGCATGCTCATTAACCGGGGCATCCTCATTAATCGGGGCATGCTCATTAACCGGGGCATCCTCATTAACCGGGGCATCCTCATTAACCGGGGCATCCTCATTAATTGAAGCACCCTTGTTGGCTTCATCATCACAAGGCCCCAATGGGTTATCCGGGTTATCCGAATAATAAAAGAAATCCGGATCAAACTCTTCATCATCCGCCAAATTCTGAAAAACAAACACAAAATCCATGCTATAATCAATCCAAAGGATGTTGACGAAGGATAGTTGTATAATAATTCAAACACTCAACCCTCGTATCATACGTTAGGATTAACTTATGTGCCGATACTCAACCCTAAATCATACTATAAGCGTAATCAAAAGGACAAATCTACTAAAAATACAATTAGTCGACATCATCTTATCGATCAACACACTTTCGGTCGGCCATGAGTTGTCGGACAAATAGGCGTTGGTCGACTTCTTTCCGTCGACCACTTAATGAGCTGGTCGACTTCTTCTCATCGACCAACAATGTGATGGTCGACTTCTCCCCAGCGACCAACAATGATGTGGTCGACAACGGGCGATCGACCAAACCACATTTCATCGACGAACCAGACTCGAAATATATACACGCTAAACTCATATTTTTTAAATGCGCCAACATCCCAAAAATCCATTTTCTTCCAAATATATATCATAAACTACTCAAAACCAAGCAAGGAACAATATATTATGAATTAAACTAAGAAAACACCCTTATATATCCCTACATTACGAAAATAAAAAGTGTCAAAAAGCAAAACATTAAACTTACATATCTATAGAATCCTTCACGTGTTTCAACCATTTTGTTATCCTTCAAGGACCCCGAATATAAAGGAACGATTTTGTTAAAATGGTGTGGCCGAAATTGAAGAAATAAGAGTGGCCGAAATTTTTTTCGGTAACTTGAAAGTGAAGAAATGGTGAAGAAGGGGTTTAGTGTGGGGTTTAGTGTGGAAGGGGAAAGGCCAAAAATTAGGGGGGGTGCGTCCAGTAAGTGGGGTGCATTTAGTATGTACCATTTTACTAATAGGGTATTTTTGGTATTTCACATGAATATTATAATATAAAACCAATGAGGGGGAGTGTTCTCAACGCAAATGGAGGTGTAAATAGTCGGACCCTTAAATTATATACCATATATAATACTATGGGTTTATGGGTTTGACTATATGCACCTCCATTTAGTAGAGATGCACTCCCCCTTTCAATTCATGAATAAAATAATAGTGTAAAAAATAAAAAATACCCTTCATTCAAATACAGTATACTAGATACACCCCTTTACTGAACGTATCCCATATCATCATTTCTTTCACCTTCTCCCTAAACCAAACTTCCGGCCGCCGTCACCATTTTTTTTTCCGGTAGCAAGAAATCAAAAAATTTCAACAAATCAACCCTATTCATCCATAAAACACATTATCAAACCCATTAACAAACACCATTAACAAATCAACAATATTCAACAATTTTTTTTAAAAAAATTTCGTGAAACCAGTGCCGACCATATATCCTTCCGTCGACACCCTGTTGTTGACGAGAGGATATATGGTCGATCAACAAAGGTCGATCGACACTATAATGTCGACCATATACACTCTCGTCGACAACAGGGTGTCGACGAGAGTGAATATGATCGACATTACAGTGTCGAAAAAAAACTTGGGTTTAATGCGGCGAATCGGGTTGGGCTAACGCCGTGGACGGAGCGGCGTGGGCCAAAGACGGTGAAGAGAATGAGAGAAGAGAGAGGTAAGGGGGCGGTCGCGACGGCTGATGGACGGGAGTGGCCGCGCGGCTGCTAAATCATTTTTTTTTTCAAAACGGACATGGAGCGAGGGGCGGCCTCGGCGGAGGGGGCAAATCTGGGGTGGAGTAGGGGTGGGTTGTCGTCGTCGGAGAGGGCGCGGCAGCAGAGCCTTTTTTATTTTTTTCTTTTACAGACGGGGGAGGGGGGAGGAAGGAGTGGGAGGGGGGCAAACCTAGGGGTCGACGTCGGATGGGAGAGGGAGGGGGTGGTCGTGGCGGCGCGCGTGGCCGCCAATCTGTATATTTTTTTTTTACAGGCCGCGGCCGGCTGCGGCCATGGAGAGGCGGAGGTGGGGGCGGCGAGGCAGGGGTGGCCGGCGACGGGGTGGAGGGAGGGGGAGGGTGAAGGTGGGGTGGGGTGGGTTGGGGAAGATGAAGAATGAATTTAGGGGGGGTGTGTGTGGGTAGTAATATGTATATTATGAAGGGAGGTGTGACCTAAATTTCTGGAAGTATAAGTCGGGGGAGTGCATCTCTCGGAAATGAAGGTGTAAATAGTCAGAACCTAATACTATAGCAGGTAGTCCAACCGCACAATTGTTGACCATGATTAAACTTTGAAATTGTAAGGTTTTATTTTTTGGGATATAAGATGGGCGCGACTAAAGGCACCCAAGAATCCTATGAGGACACCCACCAAACTATTTTTTCATTCAAGAGAGCTTGTAAAATGTCTCATATACCCCTCGTGTAAATTAAAAAAAAAACAAAAGATGAGTACACCCACCATTATATTAATCGACAAACTCTTTCACAACACCCAAAAATCTTCTCCACCACCAACACTGCCCCCAAAAATCTTGCCCCACCACCACCATAACATCCAAATTCCAAAAGAAAACAACAGAAACAGAGGTAAAATGTTTGAAAATAAAAAAATTCTTAATGTGTCCGAAAATTTTAAGTGAACAAAGGTAAGATGTTCGAAATTTTTTATAAAACAAACTCAATATGTTCGAAAAAAATTCCTAAACAACTTAAATTTGTCCGAAAAAGAAAATCGAACATCTTGTTCGAATTTTTTTCCAAAACAAACAAAGAATGCTCGAATTTTTTTCCAAAACAAACAAAAAATGTTCGAAATATTTTCCAAAACAAACCCTAATTGTTCGAAAAAAATTTCAAAACAAACATAATATGTTCGAAAATAATTCACGAACTTCCAAAACAAACCCTAATTTTCTTAAAATTTTCAAAACCCCTAATCTTACCTGAAACAAGCGGCGGCGAGGCGACGGAGACGGCGTTTCTGGGGGAGGAGGGTGACTGTGGCCGCGTCTTCGAGAGGAGGGCGGCGGCGGTCGCGCCTCAACGAGGAGGGCGACGGCGGCCGCGCCTCAGCGAGCAGGGCGACTGATTCACGTGTTATGCAACACTAAATAAACAAGGGTTAATGGCAAATTAAATCACCACCTTTTTCTGAATTGCAATTTAATCTAAACTTTTGAATAATTGCAAATAAAATCACCACATTTCAATATTGTTGCAATTTAAACTTCTAGACAATACCATTTGTGTCCAAATTTAACGTTTCGAGATTATATCGAAATAAAAAACAATGTTGTATCATTAAGGAGGTGTCACATAACCTAGATACGTTAGATTAGGGCACAAATGAAACTATCAAGAAGTTTAAATTGCAACAATATTGAAAGGTAGTGATTTTATTTGCAATTATTCAAAAGTTTAGATTAAATTGCAATTTAGAGAAAGGTGGTGATTTAATTTGCAATTAACCCAATAAACAACCACAAGTATACGACGTCTATTGTAGCGTGATAAGCACGAGGTCGATCCCACAAGGAGGTTAAGCGTAAAAGGGTAGTTTGTTAATTGAGTTCTATTTAGACGTGATCGATAACTTGAAAGTGTTGAATTACCCTAAATTATCTACCAAAATTGTCACTAGTAAACAATGAAAAGAGTAAATACAAAGTCGATCAAATACCATGCAAATCAATAAAATGAAAGTAAAGTGGGTGAAGATGCAAAGAAATAAGGTGGGTTCCAAGGCAATTGTAACACCTAGATATCCGTTTATGAATGTTATCTCGTTTAAATGGTCATTAAGGTTATCTCATATAGGGTGATCACACAAGAAGAATTAATTAATCTCTCGATCTAATTAACCCAAAGGAAAACACAATATAAGTTCGTATCTCTACCTCACAAATATTGTATTACCTAAACTAGCCCCAAAGATCATTCGATTCCCTCTCCGATAATTAATCCTCTCTCGAGCTCATAATAATACTGGGTTGCATGCTTGCATACGATTAAATGGAGTAAATCTCTCGATCTTAACCCAATTAACAATGAATTAAGCAAACCATCATGGCCAATAACAACATGCTTTACAATAGATAATTAAACATGCAAATAAGAGACAAACACCAATTAGAGCAAGAAAGTAATCATAAACTTCAATCCAAGTATCTACAATGCCTTAGAACCACAAAGTGTTTAGCCAACTACTAGCATAATGAAATTACAAAATCCAAATGTAAAAACTAAATCAAAAGAAAGGGAACAAAAAGCTTAGTCTAGATTGTGGTGGGGAATGAAATTTGCAAGCTATTGCATCCTTCCTTCCTTGAATTGATGGAGAATTGAGAGAAGAATGGCCAAATCACCTTGGAGTATGTAAAACTATGTGTGAGAATTGATGAATTGGGGGTGAATGGCTTGAATTTCAAGAAAAGGTGTTTATATAGTGTTTGGGTAGGGTTTGGATGTCATAATTGCAAGTTGGTCCTTAAAAAATGGCCAAAATATGAAGATGGCACCGAATTTGGGATGACTCGGCCGAGTTGGGGTCACTCGGCCGAGTGGAACACTTAAAAAGCGTGCCACGATTTTGTCTAGCTGAGACTCGGCCGAGTTGAGGTCACTCGGCCGAGTGCGCAGTAAATTCGAAACTCGCAGATTCGGGCGAGTTGGCTCACTCGGCCGAGTGATGTTCAATTCCAGGAGCTACGATACTCAACTTGACTCGGCCGAGTTGGCTCACTCGGCCGAGTGTGCAGTGATGTCCAAAGTTTCAGATTCGGCCGAGTTGAGTCACTCGGCCGAGTGTGCAGTAAAGCCAAAAATCTCAGATTCGGCCGAGTTGACTCACTCGGCCGAGTTGCCTTGTTCTTTGATTCCGGCCTCTTCTCGTTTCGTGCATATCTTCCGCTTCGGATGCCGGATTGACTCGATTCCTTTGGCTAATCCACTCCATTTTTCGAGACGAATCCAACCGTGCACTCCTCTTACTGATCCAGTAAAGTATGGTTGGTGTTTTGCTCCAAATTTCACCGTATTTCCTACAAAACCGACAAAACACAACCTTTCTCTCATTTCGGCTTAAACAATCATATTCGATGCATAATTCAATGAAATCCACATCAAAACACGCTTCACATGTGCCCCTAAAACGTGTAAATTCCACCCGAATCAAACCCCCCCAAACTTAAAATGTTGTTTGTCCTCAAACAACTAAGCACTTAAAGCAATGAGGGTGGAATGATCACAATGGAATATTCAATATAATTCACACATGCAAAGTAAGATGTAATGATATCTCTTTCTCAAAGTGCATCTCTCAATGAAGGTCATAGGCTCGTTATTGCAACTCACACTCATGGATCAAAGAATGCATAAACACACAACACATTGTGAATGGGAAACATAATCCATGGTTGAGCCTAAAAAAATCCAACTCGAGCTCGATTCGATAAAAA
Organism: Galeopsis tetrahit; assembly: GCA_963675135.1. NCBI lineage: Eukaryota > Viridiplantae > Streptophyta > Magnoliopsida > Lamiales > Lamiaceae > Galeopsis > Galeopsis tetrahit. Next base: position 21,541,316 of record OY776122.1, on the reverse strand, counting down.
ACTCGATAAATTCGACTCAACTGCATTTAGAAATTTACAAAAATAAAAATAAAAATTCCTAATATAATTAATCCCTTTATATACTAATAGGGAGTTTAAATTGATGATGTGTCATTTTGTGGTTAATTTGGCTTATGTGTCATAATTTAATGAAGTTGCTAATTTTAAAAGTATGATGTGTAATTAAGTTATTGGTTGAGTAAGATATGATTCATAAACTCTTTCAAAATATTATATTCTTATTAATTATTGAATTTTTTTCCTAATTAATTATTTATTTTATTTAAGGTGTTAGTGGTTGATATGAAATGTTGAATTTCTTATTATTTTAATATTGACTAATTAAATTAACTTTTATTTTATTTACTTAACTTTATTGTAGTATTCATTTTATTCTTTATTGTTTAATTTATTTTTGAACTATTTATTTAATGTACTTTTGAGTAAAATACAATCTAAAATGTATTTTTATTGGTGTGTACAATTTTTTATTTAATTAGTTATTAAATTTTATTTTATAATTAATTTTATCTTATATTTCAAGTAATTTTTTTTGCAATTATTTTAAATTTATTATTTAATGTATTTAAAAAATAGAGCATAAAAATATATATGTAAAACTTTTTATATAATTATATTATTTTACAGGATTAACAAATTTGTTATATATACATAATACACTACTTCTATAATATAGAATCTCCTTATATACTAATAGGGAGTTTAAATTGATGATGTGTCATTTTGTGGTTAATTTGGCTTATGTGTCATTTTGTGGTTGATCTCAAAGCACTTACTCGGTTCATGAGTCAAAGGATGATGCATTGAAGAAAATTGCAAATCTGATGCAATTGATGATGAAGGGAAAGACTCCAGAAATTCGACCATGTCGAATTTGCTCCACCACAGATCACACCACTGATGACTGTCGAATTTTAAATGATGCAGTAGGGCAGCAATACCATGATTATAGACCTCGACTATTCAGAAATTATGAGAGGATTTATGTTAATGGTGGATGGATGGACTCAGAGCAAAAGTCTGAACGCGCATTGAAAGATATGTTGAATTCTTTGGCTTCGAACATATTGAGTTAACAAGAGAGTGTCCAGTTAAAATTTAAGATCATGGTTGAGGAACAGAAGAATATGGAGTCTAGCCAAAAGCGTATGGAGGTTCAATTGAGCCAAATGACGAATGTCATAAGCCAATTGCAAACACAATTGATAGAAAAAATGGTGAAAGATGTTGCAGAGCTTAACCAAGTTGAAGTAGATGAACATCCTAAGGTGTCTAACGACCAAATTGAGGCACGAGATGAGTCGATTGAGACTGGAGAATTTTTACAGAAAAAATAGGATGCAATTTTCACTAACACTGACCCCCTTAGTGTCAGTGTACCATAACAGAAAAGTGAGGTAAAATATCATGAATTCAATCCTGTTATTACTAATGTAGTTCCCTTTCCCTCCAGGCTATAAAAGGTCGAGAAAGATGTCAAGAAGCAACAACTAGTTAATGTCTTTCGAAGGGTTGAGATCAACTAATATCTTTCGAAGGGTTGAGATCAACATACCACTAGTTGAGCAAACAAAGCAAATTCCTAGATATGCTAAACTACTGAACGAGCTTTACACTGACAAGCAATGGCTATCTTGGAATGAAAAGATTTTGATTGGAGAGAACATTGTTTCTCAATGCAAAATGCCACTAACTAGAGAGGGTTACCCTATTCCTATTACGTGAAAGAGAAGTTGATTGTCGAGCCAACGACCTTAAGAAAAGGCGCTTATTGGGAGGCAACCCAATGTTTATTTAGTTTTCATTTTTCTATTTCTGCTTTTAACTTCGTTTTTGTGTGTTTGAAGAGCAGAAGAGGATTTCAGATAAGGCGTGGGCACGCTTTAAGGAAAGACTTCTCCTGGAATTTTTATTTCATTGAAGTGGCAAGATAAGGCGTGGGCACGCCTTAAGAAAACACCTCTCCTGGAACTTATGTTTTTTTTTTTTTTCTTTATTATTATTTTTATCTTTTATTTTTTCTATTCCTCCTACTGATTATTTTCTTCATAGCTGTCCATGCGGGTGAAATTTTTAAGGAACATGGACTGAGTTAGTTGGGCTATGAGATGGAAATTAATTTGAGCCTGCACCATTAATTTATTTAATATTTTTTATATTTAACAAGATACAACCCAAAATCCAGCTGCACATAAACCTCAGCCCACTCTCGCCAACCTGACCACCTAGCACCCGCCACCACTCTAGACTCTGGTACTCCCGTTCCACTCTATTTTTTACTTTTATATGGTGTTTGCCTTTTGTACCTCTTGTTTTAGTGCTAGGGACTAGCACCTATTTAAGTGTGGGGATGATTTATTGTTAGAGGATTTTACGCGGGAATTAGAATTATGTGATGTGTTTGTTGTTTGAAGCATGTTTAATTGGTTGCTTTGCCTATATTCTTAATTGTTGGATTTTTGTTAAATTGCTAAAATCATGAGTTGTAAGTCTTGATTAGTAGCCTGAATGATATACATATCTTATGCCTTGAAATTGAATTGGTTCTTGATTTATTCATACCCTGAAATGGTGTACTTGATTATTTGATTTTGGTGAACTTTCATTAGTTTTCTTGAGAAGTGAAGAATCTTATTGGTATCCTAAGTTGAAAAAAAAAAGTGGAATGAGAAAAATGAGGGGCTGAAACAGCTGCCTACTGTAGGGGGCTCAAGTGTTCATAAACGAATAAACTTAGCTAAAACCCGAAAAGTAGAGAGGAGCTGCGGACCCACATACCGCGCCTCCCATTCCCTCTCACCGGAAGTGTAGAGGCCGCGATTAATTCGGCCGACGACTTCATTTGCTGCACCCATCCGTCGCAGCAGCCGCACTCCTCCAGCGGCGGTTTAACCTGCGCCGCCCACTGATCGCCGGAACACAGCGGCCGAACCACCCCAGCTAGTGGCCCGACTCCACCGGCGTTCACCTCTGTCACATCGGCCGCCTGCACCCTTCTGATTGCAGCGCCGCGCCCACCTGCCCTTTAACCGCCGCGTAACACTCATAGCAGGCCCGTTTGCCACCGCGTCCCTCATAATCACACCACCACCTTAGAATCTGGTACCCCCGTTCCACTCTTATTTTTTAATTTGGTGTGCTGTCGCCGGCACCCAGAAATAATTACCTTAAATACCCACTATGTAGTAGGGAAGTAAGGGTCGATCCCACCGGGAATGGTGAAACTCAATTGAATAAATTTGTGTTATAAAAGCAATAAAAATGGGGGGAGTTGGATTGGTGGTTTCTAACTGACTACTAGAAAGCATGAAAAATACAAGTACGTAATAAAAATAATCAGGAATCAAATATAAAGAACGATCTAGCCCTCGGATTGCTTCCCCCTTGATTAATTATACCAATTCAATAAACAAACCCGGTTAACTCAATTTAATCTCAAATCTTATCCCTAAGTCAGTGGTACGACCAAACTAACTCGAATTGTTTCTTATGTTTAATTAATTAGAAAGTACGACCCCCAATTAATCTATTCCTACGAATAACCCCAAAACATGTATTTAAGGTTCAACTCGAGAAACACATTCAAGACCTAAAACAATAGAATAAACTAGACCATGAATACGAGACGCTCGTTTCATGCAACCTAGACGTTATTATCCCCTATGGTGTTCTGCCTTAGTTGCTACGATATCCACAATAATATAACAATTACGAATTATACATTGTGAATTAACTAGAATTGATAACAAATAAACTCGGATGACCAGTCCTGATAAATCTATTAATCAAAACGTGCTTCGCATAAAATTAAATACGGAGTAATAACGAAATCGAAATATGAATTAAGATAAACCGTGAATCACATAATCAAAAAAGCATAATTAAATCCAGGTTTCACATCCTCGGACTAGAAAACAATCTACCTACTAAACATAATTAAAAGAACAATAGATAAAATCAAACTCATCACGGCTGCTGTCCGCTTCCCTCCTGCTTGCTTCTGGAAATTCACGGCGCCTCTTGCTTAGTTCCGCTCTGCCCCACAAAAAATGACGGCTGCTTAAATATTGCCCTTAATGGGCCATTAGAACCCAAACACATTTGATGAATTAATGGGCCCATCTCACAGCTGTAGTGTGCGTGCGCATCCGCCCAGAAAAGGATATTAATCCCTTTTAAACAATTCTGCCCCTTTCTTCATCTTTGGGATTTCTTAAACTTGTGGCCTAACTCTTTTAATTCCTTGAATTTCATTCTCATCATAATGCTTCAATTTTATCTTAATTAGATAAGAAAATAAAATATTTAGGTAATTGAAGACACAACACAATGAGTCGAAAAGATTCACTAAAATACCAAATTAATTCATATAAAGTATTCAATTAAAGCACAAAGATATGCAATAATTCCGACTCATCATTGGCATATGTGTCATAATTTAATGAAGTTGTTAATTTTAAAAAGAGTTAATTGCAAATTAAATCACGACCTTTTGCTCATTTGCAATCTAATCTAAACCTTAAAAGAATTGCAAATAAATCACAAACTTTAAATATTATTGCAAATTAGACTTCTTAGAAGTCTACTTTGTCCCTAAATCATACATTTTGACATTTGGTTTGATTGAAAAACAATATTGTTTTATTAAGGTGTTGTTATGCCATTAAGAAGTCTAAATTATGTTAGATTCGAACACAATTAAAATTGTCAAAAAGACTAAATTGCAACTATATTTAAAGTTTGTGATTTATTTGCAATTAACTTAAAGTTTAGATTAGATTGCAAATGAGGAAAATGTTATGATTTAATTTGCAATTAACTAAAATATTTATTTAAGGTGTTGTGGTTGATATTGAAGGTTGACTTACAATTTATTATTAAGAGTTATTTTAATATTACTTAAATTATTTGTTTCCGAAATTTTATAATTTTTTTTAAAGTTATTTTTTGAGTTTAATTAAGATTAGAGACAATCCTATAGACACAACTAGAAAAAGAGACAAAAAGATATAGCATTAGGAATAAGGTCAAATTCATAACTAAATGACCAATTATGCCCTTACTCTTTCATCACACCAATATATTAAATTAAAATAATAATTAAAATTAAAGCTATCGGTATTTTTTAATTTCAAATCAATGTAAAATAAAATTATATCTTAAATTTAAAGCATTTCATGGTCAACATTGAAACACTCCCTTTTGCTGCAAATCCAATCTGCAGATCACAGCTTCAATAATCAGTAAATCGATCTCCAAAGCCCAATTGCGCATAATCAATAAATCGATCTCCAAATCCTAAATTTCGCTATCTTCGATAACAGAATCATTCCAATTTGGGAGGTACGAATTCTGTTCGATCTTCAAATCCCATCTTCGATATTCGATCATCACCGAACCACCTCCATTTTTACTGCAAATCCCATCTGCAAATCAAATCTTCAATAATCAATAAATCGATCTGCAAATCTCAATTGCGCTATCTTCGATACCAGAATCATTCCATTTTGGAGGTATGAATTCCGTTTTGATGCAATGATTCCATATTCAATTTCCAACTGTGATAATCAATAATTCGATCTTCAAATCCCATCTTCGACATTCGATCATCACCGAAATACACAAAATAGAGTGAATTTTGAGTTTCTAAATCTCATCCGAGAACCATTACATTATCTAGGTAGGCAATTTTATTCCTGGTTGTTTTAATTCAATAATCAATAATTCGATTGGTTCATGGTTATTTCAATTTATACCCTGTCCGATTCGATCTTCGAGTTTTTCTAATTCTACCCTGTTTTATTTTGTGCGATTTAGGGCTCTATTGAACGTGTTAATTGGAGAAGTTATTTTACAGTGTCAGAGATGGAATATGCTGTGATATTAAAGTTCGAATTCGAGGAGAAAACCAAGTTTCTAGATATTAAAGCTATTTTAGCATATATTCAACTAATATTCACATATGTGCATCAATCTTTAGCATATATTTTTTAATATGCAGTATCTAGATATGTACTCGTAGTTTTCTTATGATAGGGCCCGATATACTTAACTTAAGCCATAATGTAATGTTTTTTATGCTATCCAATGATATCACGGAAATATCATAATAATGAATATCTTTTGGAAAGTTACAATCCACAATTTTAAAGTCAATCATCATTAATACAATATTATTAATTTAAAATAGGAATATACCCACTACTCCCCACAATTATCTCACGTAATCCAAACAAACAATATATTTTTGACAGTTTCAAACATACTTATATTCAAATGTAATTTTTTTCTATAAATAATATTATAATTACAATTTCTAAAATGAATAGTTTATTGATATCCACGTAATAATAATATGATTATCGTAGTAGTCATAAATATATAAAAAAATTGTCTAATTTTTCTTCCATAATGCACATATCACAATGTGCATATTTGTTTGGCATATACTTTCGCATATATTCACTTTCGATACTCCCCACGTTACTTACTTAATTACATCATATGTATTTCTTTTTTGTTTGTTTTGTTTTTGTGTATGTAACGGTTTACCATCCAGATGGTATAATATTGTCTATTCTGGTTCATAATCCGTTTTTTTAATTCCCCTAAAGATAACATTAATGCATTTTAATTTAATGGAGAAGTTACAATTATAATTAATATGACAATCTTTAATATTTATTCTATATAATTATAAATTATTATATGTAATTATTTAACGAATTATTGTATATTTTTTTATAGAGCATTGAATATATTTATTTTTGAATAATAATTTTTAAAGATGTACAGAGTTGAAAAAGTCTTAAATAATCTTTGTATATAATTAAAAGTAATTTAATATGACAATCCAACTTGATTTAGGAAACTTTGATTTTCGAACGCATTTATGCCCTGGATTTCCGGCAATTTAATATTCAAATCATGTTTTGAATTTCCTATTTTATCTTAATTGAATATTCAAATTTTGACTTTATTTTAAAAGGAGGATAAAACTGTACTTTTATAAATCATATTGTCCTTCTTCCTAACTTTAAAATTTATTGTCTTTATTTCTAGTTTCTATAGGTGAAATATCCTATATACTAATTACCCCTTATTTTTTCATATTTATTAAATGAAAGGTGTTGTGGTTGATATTGAAGGTTGACTTACAAATTATTAAGAGCTATTTTAATATTACTTAAATTGTTTGTTTCCGAAATTTTATAATTTTTTAAAAAGTTGTTTTCATATTTATTAAATGTCAACGTCTCATTTCGTTTGATTCTCATAAATTTTCTTTGAAATTTGCTTTATAAAATTAACTAACATAAGTCTAATTATTTTGTATAACTCAAAATATTATATTAGTTACACTTTTATATTATAATACAACGTTATAATAAATATAATTGAAAAAAATATTAAATTTTTTTAATAAAATAATTACTATAATTCTACGAAATCATTTTTTTAAAATATAATTATAATAATTTATCATACAAAATAAAAATATGAAAAATTAAATTAAGTAAATAAAAAAAATATATTATTAAATATTTAAAAATATATTTAAAATTCCGTGTAATACACGGGTTCTACACTAGTGATAAAATAAACTTGAGTTCGACTCGATTATATGTATATGAATATAAATTATATATATAATTAATAACAAAATAGTAAATATTGTACAAGTTCGATTAGGCTAGCTAGCGAGCCTTTCGAGTCGAACATTTATCAACCCGAATTCGGTAGCTACTCGATAGCTCGAAACCCGACTTGATTAAATTCAAGTCAATTTTAATCTTTTTTCGAGTCGAACATAAGTGGCTAGATTACGAGTTAACTCGACTGACTTACACACCTATATATCAATCTGTTGATCCCCCTCCCCTCCTTTTTGTTAAGTTGTTTAATACTCCCTCCGTCCCAAAGGAATTTGCACACCTGGGGTGGCACACATACAATTTAAGAAATGTGTAAGAAAAAGTGTAATGAATGATGTTTTGAGGGGTAGTTTTGTAAAGTTTTATGAATAAAGTAAAGTAAAAGTTAGATTGAGTGTGAAAAAGTAATGACATATGGTTAAATAAGAGTATATTTTGATGGTGAGGGTTATAAATATATTTTCTTTTATGGAGTGTGCAAATTAGCATGAGATATCCATATATGGAAAGTGTGCAAATTTCTGTGGAAGAGAGGGAGTAATGTTTAGTGCTTTAGTTTCTTTTTTAATTAAGTTCTTGTTGTTATTTTCTTTTCCATGTTATATGTCTATTTCCCCGAATATATGTCTCTTTCTCCATGCTGGGACTTTATTGTTCATTTTGGTTGGACTTGGCTGACGTTGGCTGTTCTTGGGGTTTTAATTAAGTGATTTAAGCTGATGTGATGTGAATCGACGTGAATCACAGTGTGTGATAATTTGTTTTATTTTGGAGCAGATTCGTTACTTTCTTAGATCGAGGAATCTAAAAACATTCCGTTATGTTTAGGATGTAGTTCTCTCTTCATGATCTACGGTTGATTTGGAGCAGATCATTTTTGTTGATTAGGAACGGGTGATGGTAGACATTTACTTTTCTCAGTTTTTTTTTTTTTGGTCCATTGATATCGATGTCCTAACTTAAAAAAAAATAGAAAAAAATAACAGTTTTATTAATCTTACGTATTCACAATGATCTTTTTGCAATTTGAGCATCAAGAATCTTGATGGACAATAAATCAATAACTGCCAATTTTGGTGGGTTGTGGCCCAGATGTAATAAGCTCTTTTTATGGGCCATAATATTTTGAAAATATATAGTTCATCTGGTAAGCGATAAGTAGGGTTCTATATTAAGTGTTTGGTAGGCTTTTGTGTTGTCTTTTCATAATTTTTGGAATTATTATATTTTAATATTTGATTTTATTTATATTTATAGTTTCATTATGTATAGTATACTACTGACACTACAAGAAAATAATTAATTGGCTAGAGAATATTTTGTAGGCAATAATTCCAATTTTGTAGGCATTTATATTTACCTACGGAATACCAACGAAAACCATTCGTATGGAATTCGCTCGTAGGTAATTCGGTTGCCCACGAAAATTTAATCCGTAGGCAATTACCTACCACATTTTCGTAGCAAATCCATAACATTTCGGTAGGTAATATGATTACCATAATAAATGAAATTCCGTAGGTAAATATCAACTACGAAACATTTTGTTGGTAATTCCGTAGGTGAATTTGGCAACAAACATTTAAGTTGGAAATTTTTTAATATATATATTTTAAATTTTTTATTAATAAATTATATTTTTAACCTTAGCCTACAAAATAAATTCATTCAAAATTGGACCAGTCGATTCAACCGGTCCAACCATGAATCGATCATAAAACCGATTCAAAAAGTGTTAAAATATATAAACATTTTCAAAATACAAACTTAGGTGCACATTAGGCCCCTTTTATAAAGTTTTTCTCTCATGTTTCTTGTACTCCTTATTCGATGTGGGACAAAAAATTTATGTTTGTTGGTTACTAACTTATTAATACTACTACTTTTATATTGTTTTTTCTCTTATATTTTTTCTACTCTTTCGATGTGGGACATACTAAAGTTCATATGTTTATTTGTTAAAACACTATTGCTTTTCTAAGTTCCTAGCTAATTTTGTAGGTAATACAATTAAATAATTTATACATATAAATAGCTAGGAAAATTTTTGTAGGTAAATAAATAAACAAATCACCTACAATCATTTTGGTAGGAAAATGTTATTTTGCCTACGGATTATTTTGTAGGTAAATCAATATTTTCTAAGTTCCTAGCTAATTTTGTAGGTAATACAATTAGATAATTTATACATATAAATAGCTAGAAAAAATTTCGTAGGTAAATAAATAAACAAATCACCTACAATCATTTTGGTAGGGAAATGATATTTTGCCTACGGATTATTTTGTAGGTATATCAATATTTTTTAAGTTCCTAGCTAATTTTGTAGGTAATACAATTAGATAATTTATACATATAAATAGCTAGAAAAATTTTCGTAGGTAAATAAATAATCAAATCACCTACCATCATTTTGGTAGGGAAATGTTATTTTGCCTACGGATTATTTTGTAGGTAAATCAATATTTTTTAAGTTCCTAGCTAATTTTGTAGGTAATACAATTAGATAATTTATACATATAAATAGCTAGGAAAGTTTTCGTTGGTAAATAAAAAAAAAATCACCTACAACCGTTTCGGTAGGGAAATGCGATCTTACCTACGGATTATTTTGTAGGTAAATCACCATCAGATTTTTCCTTGGTAATTTCATGGGTGAAAATGTGTAAAATAATTTATAAAGATCCGTAGGCAATCTGTAGGCAATTCTCAATATTTAAAGACGAAATTATTTTCGTTGGAAAATTATGTAGGTAATTCAACAATTTCTTGTAGTGTGATTTGTTTTTTATAAATAAATTATAAACATGAAATAAAAAGCATGTCCAAACATGATTTTGTTATGTTTTTACTTTCTAGTGATATATTTTGACACTTGGTTGATGTTGCAATTTGTACAATTCTTTTTCTCTAGTGCTGATAAATATACAACTTAAAATTGTACTCTCTCGTAAAAGGTTGCGGTAAATTTGAGCACACCATTTATACATTAAAATAATATATTGTGTAGGGTGAAACTCAAAAGAAATGATGTAAAATATGTATACAATGTAAAAATGAAGATTTTAAAAATTATTTTTATTTTAGGATATACAAAATTTTAAAGAATAGAATAAAAAAGAAAGTATGAATTTTTTTTATGAAAGAGTTAACGAGCAGGATGCTCATCGCATAAAGGACAAGAATATCTTCGAGCAGTAGAATATACACGAGTAAAATACAGCTGTAACAACAAGGGACCCATTTATAAAGTAATAATCATTAGTCAAAGTGTGATGTCATCAACATTTAATGCAAGCTATGAGTGTTTTGACCTCCGGTCAAAGTGGGGTGGAAGACACATGTCAAGAGGAGAAAGTGTCTTCTACATGATAACCGACCAATCCATGCAGCCTTAGATATAAAAGACGAGGAAAAAGAAGAAGAGGACTAATGAACATATTGGAAAAAATTAAGACATATGTTCATTAATGTTTGACAAGCTACATGTTGTATTAGCCACATACTTACCATTGATAAGTCTCACATATTAATAAAAGATAATCTTACGAAAAAGTAACAAAATGAAAATTCTAAGTATGCTATTTTCATCACTTTAGTTGCAATTCGATCTTTTTAGATCACTACCATTTTCTTATTTCTTATTCTCAAAACATGTGAAGTGTTTTGTATCATTATTTTAAGCCAATTTAGTAGGTTGATTAGTTATAACATAATATATATATATAGCTGAGAAAAATAATATGCAACACGTAAAAATACATTTGATTGTGTGCATACCAAATAGTCGAAAAATATATCATTCGACTATTTAATTTGAATCAATTGAGATATCTGTATCTGATCATAAATATCTTAACACATTTATCCAATGAGAACTTAGAAAATTAATATAAATTAATTAATTTCACACCTATACGTAAATTAGATGAGACAATATTTTTTCATGTTAATTGGTTTCTAAAACGGAAATTACACAATATTTCGTTCTAAACAACATTTCATCTTCTGGTTTCGAATTTTCAAATATCTTGGATGATATTACTAATATACAACAATACTATCATAGAAGATGAAATTAAATACCATGATACATGATTTAGAATATAATTGGTATATCAATGGCAATAATAATAGCAAAACTCAACAAGTCTCTTCTCTGCAAAGTCATTTTTCAGACAACATGAAAACATACAACGATCTACGTTGTTGCCACTAAAAATCCAGGCAATCTCCTAATTACATAAAATTAAAGAATATACTAATAATAAAAAATAAAAACAAATATTCTTTTTTCATGAAAAAATATTAATTAAATTAAATAGTATGATCTTGATCAGCATCATTTACACATCATCATCACAACCAGATAATAAATCAACCATAATCTGCATAACTTTAACTCTCATCTCCAAAGCCATAATATAATCTGCGGTTTCCCGAAAAAGCCCTTCAACTTCCACGGATTCACAATTCGGTACAAGTTTTTTCAAAGTTCTCACCTTCCCTTCAATGGCGTTTCTTGTCCGTACACGACGAACAATTCTCTTGTTCTTAAGTTGTTGTTTCGAAGAAGCGCGATTTCTCCGCCACATGGGGTTGCTGAAATCGCACTTTTCCATGACATCAAACTGATGCTCAGGGGCCATGGTGGAATTATATAATTGCAGGCGAAGTGTTTGTGAAAATGCCTCAAAGAACAAAACTCAGTTGTCGTTCAGGTGTCGGAATGGGAGGCTTTATTTATACTTGATTTGATATTGGGGATATAAGAGTTGGTAGACATTTAGGATAATTTTGCAAAATTAAGTATTAATGCTGCCAAATTGATGTGGGCCCTTTACACCTATTATGTTTAGGTGAAAATTTTGTGGCTAGCTAATCTATTTTCCATTTTATCCCTCATTCTAGCTAATATTGTTTTTGTTAGCAAAAGGGTTGCTTTGATATCACTACATTTATAGAGTGATATCACGTTATTCTACCCTCACAAACATGCTAAATCATGTAAAAAAATATTGTGGTATTATTTTATAAGCATAGTAATATTATTTGATAAGTAATGTAATATTACACATAAAAAAATTAGATTATTGCATTGTGCACTAGGAATTTACCTAGTTGGAGATGCAAAATATTTTGAACAATTGGTATCATATGATATTGGTCAAAATATATAATTAATTAGTCAGAAAAAAATTCGAATTGATTAATTTTGAAGATACATTTAAGGGGTGATTTTGAAAAAAATATAAGTAATAATAATCATCTAGACTTGATTTTGAGCGTTTTTATATTAAATGACTCAGTTTAAATTAATCATCTAGAATTTGATAAGGGCTGTGTATAACTTCTTATTAATATTTTACTCTATTAAAATCTTTTATCAAAACACTCAACATCTACGTACTTTCCGGAGTACAAATTTTGTACACACTCAATTCACTTTCACTTTTAAGCATTTTTTTTAGAATCACTAAATTAAATCACTTACATCACAATTAATTAGACCGTTTATATGGATATGTTAGAATAGATGACCATGATTATTTTTTCATCAAATGGAGATATTTGTGGGTGTTTAAATGCTTAATATTGGACGATTTGTGTAGTAATTAATATATGTATTAATTGTCTTGATCACACATATACAAGGAGCTCCAAAAATAGATGAAATTAATTCTCAAACTTAAGTACTCAAGGAAATTAAAATAACCTAATTAGTTAAGTTTCATATTTTTAGGTAAAGACGATATTAATAGCATGAACAACAACGTACAGAGATACATGAGAATGTAAAAAAAGCAAGATGCATGTTTTTGTGTGGTTAGTTTAGTTTGATGGGTCATAATTATAAGGGCCTAATTATTAAGCAAGCAAGATGTTCCAAGAGAGTGGGATGAATGAATTAGAGGTAAAGCCATGGGCATGTTCTCCAACCTCACAATGCACATGCAACCACATGATTATAACACTACCTATCTTAATTCACCACCATATATACCTTTCATCACATCTCCTCCACACCCTGGATTATTCCCTTTACAACTTTCCCAATTCAATGCACAATGCCTTAAATATATAAACACACACTCACTATATATCTATTTTTCCTTCTTTACCTTTCTCTAATTTATTGAGACATGTAGCTTGGGTGTAGTGATTGAAGCACGAGTGGCTGAGAAATGCATGGTCATTAATTAAATCAAATTATTCGAAACTCGATCCCCATTACCTCAAGTAGTGGTGTAAATGAGTCGAGTCGCGCAAGCCAAACACATTCAAGTTTGTTTGAAATATTGTTAAACTTTGAAATTCTTTGAGTTTGCTTAATAATTATACGAGTTGAGCTTGAATGAGCTTTTATCCAGTCATGCAAGCTCGAATAGTCTGATATTTTTTTTTTTAATCGAGCTCGAATCGAGCTTTTAACTGTATCGAACGTAAATGTGTGTTCAAACTTGTTTGATATCTATATCTAATCGAGTTCAAATGAGCTTTTTTTCAAACGCTCTTGAATCAAATATCGAATAATTTTGTTTGATTTTCATCCCTAACCGGCCCAGTGATTCAAACTCACGATAACACTGATCTAGATTGTGTTACCTTATCACTTGAGTAATCTCACTTCGTCTATATAAATCAAAACTTTTTTTTATTTTTTAAACTTGACTCGAGCAACTAATTAATAATTTGATTTGGCCGTCTTAAATTAGACTCCATGTCATATATAATATACGCATTATATTTTAGTTTAGATTTACAGCTGGATGAATGTGAATGGCGAAGCTTCCATTGGGTGGTGTGTGAAGCACCCTTTTAGGCGGCGGACGGCGGTGGTTAGGGCTCCCATGTTCCGTAACAGGAAGCCTAGCTGTGTATATTAATATTATTAAACGACCAATGTCTACGTTTGTCTTAACACAAAGATTTTTGTGTTGGGATAAGGATCGATCGTATCATTCAACTTATAAATTGATGAATATATTCTGACAATTACTTCCACCAATTTATTCTTCTTTCTTTTTTTCCCGATAATTAGATAATTTAAATATTACTCCTAGGTTCTCTTTTATCATCTGAATTTGGTGTATATAAGGGTACGTGTAGGTGAGTCGAGTCAATTCGCGAGCTACTCATGCTCGACTTGTAAAAAGATCGAAAATCGATTTGAATTTAATCGAGTAACTTTAGAGTTCGAGTTCATAAATACTTGTCTCGAAAGGCTTGCGAGCCTAATCGAACTTGATAAATATTTACTATTTTACCATTAATTATATAATTGAGTCAAGTCGAACTCGAGTTTATTTTTCCATCAATAATGTTTTACAGTTAATTTTAAAATTTATACATGTAATTGAGTCTAGTCAAACTCAAGTTTATCGAATTTCTTGTCGACTAGAGCTCGAGTTTAAAAAATTTAAGCTCGACCGTGTCGAGTCGAGTTTTGAGCTTCAAGTATAGCAATCGTAAGTCGAGTTTCGAGTTAAATATTACTGGACTCAACTCATTTGTACCACTATACTTATGAAACAATCATATCAGGAAGCTAAGTGACATAAAATAGATATTTGACTTAAAATAAAATTATATCATACAAAAAAAATACATTCAATTTTATGCATATTAAATAATTAAATTAATTAACGATTCAATTTGAATTGATTGAAATGTGCGAGTCTTGTCAAAGATATCTCAATATATGTAAAGGGTATAATTACATGATAGTTAGAAATTATATAAGTACTCCGAATGTTGAATGAATCTTGACGTGCGACGTCAGTGCGTGCATATTGCTCATTTATTTATATATCGATTTCTTTTCAAAATTCTCTTAAAATACAATTTCTCTGATCACTTGTTAGTTCTTAAACGAGTTTATGCATATTACAACGTGAAGTTTTTAGTATTTGTGTTAATCCTTTAACCCTGGTCAAATCAGTCAAGAATCACTTTAAACTAATTAAAATGAACTTCTTAATTAGGCATAACATGCATTCACCCAAAAATAATTAAGAATTAATGATATATTTATAATAATTTTCATCTAAACACAGGTACAGTATATATATGCAGTAATTAATTCTTCTAGACCTAGATGTCTGTCCTCAGTTGTTTTCTGTATTTTTCGACTTACCTTTGTAGATTTATTCATTATTTATTTAAAATGATATATAAATATAATAAAGTTCCAAATGGACGCATATATATATAAGCTAGTGACCAAGTCAATTTTGGGTGAGTTTGTAAATAATAGTGATTATAATTTATTTTTGTAGTAAAATTGAAAACGGATAGTGTTTTAAAATTAAACATTTTAATCAATTTTTTTATAGGTTGAGGCGTTTACAAACAAATCAATTTTTTTTTATAATTTTACAAAATACACTCTTATCACATTTGAATAAATAATAGGTAAAAATAAAATATGATTTAAATTGTGATTGCAAAATTATAAAGTTTACAAACACTTTAAAAGTGATTAATTATAATTAAAAAAATACTTTTAAGCACATAAGTGTTTGCAAACAATCACTTAATTAATACTCCCTCCTATTCTTTTTATATTTCGTTCCATTTGCACACATTTTAATAAAAAAAAATTATACCTAAATTAACCTTATTAAATGATTATTAATTATCTTAATTTTGACCATACAAATCTGATTGAGAATAATAAAATAGAATACAACTCATTTTACTCTAACAAATATCCCTCAACATTTTACTCTAACAAATTCCTCATTTTAAAAATAAATTTCACCATAAAATTAAAATAAAAAAAAAATACGGATAACACAAAGTAACCACTATCTTCATCTATTTTTTCTCAAACAATTTGGTAAAAATTTAATCGAAAAAAAATTAAATTAAAAAAAATAAGTATCAATTAAATTACAGTACAAAACTCACAAATTTCAATCTTATTTTATCTCCAAAATTTTTGGAGATGTTTGGAATTGGTGGTGGTATAAAAATTAAAAAGAGGGGAGAAGAAGGTGATCCATCAAACATGACTAATGAAATAATCAAAGAATTTAATTAGACACTGAAATTTATATATAAAAAAATGAGAGTAAATAGGGGTATCTCTTGTACTAAAGAGCATAAGACAATTAAAATGTAGAAAGTTAAAAATTTTGAATAACATATAAAAAGAATAGGAGGGAGTATATGACTAGTAGAGGCATATGCCTATATTAACCAAATAAAATAAAGGATATCTAGGTGGAATTTAATTGTCGATAAAAAGCAGAACACATTCATTTTTTTTTCTTTTAATTTTTTATATCAAGAAAATTAGGGAATTATGAATAATATAATTGAGTAAGAGCACATGCGAGCACATGTAGTGGAAAAAGCGTGCAACTTAATCATAGTGAATAAATGTAAATGAAGAAACGTGTTTGAAGATGGCCATCTCTCTACGGAATTGAATGTATAATCGTGGCTAAATTTGGCCTTCTCGTAGAAGACGTGTTGACGACTGTATACATCTCGTATGTTGGGTCCCAACTAACAACTTTATATCACTTTATCTAATCCAGATATAGTTGTGTGTTCGCTGTCTTCAGGAATCATGCCGCCACGCTAGGCCCATCAGAATAACCTGTGTGGTCGCGGTCGGTTCGGCTCAATTCGACTCGAATACGACGGGCTTAAAAAATTAATTACTAAATTTAATTAAAAGATAAAATCTCGTATGCAATTACTATATTTTTTGTAAAAATAATTAATACAATAGTTAAAAAATGCAAGTAAGTACATTGGTCAGGATTCCGGATTTTGAGTACAAAAGATTATAAATCACATTATATGCAAATCAAATTATAAATACAACATAATCAGTAAAGTAGTTTTCATTTTTTGAATGTGATATGTGGCATCATCATTAAAAAATTGTAGAAATAGAAGTTTATTTTTTTCCAATAAAAATAATTAAACAATCATTTAGTATTGATCATCCACATTTTTTCACAGTTTATTTTTAATTTAAATCATTACAAATAGTACTCTCTTACATATTGATTGATCATTTAGAAAAAAACCAATGTATCATTGATTATTTTCTATGGATTGGTAGTTAAAAATAAGTTTACAAATTTAGTGATTTCTATAAACAAATCCATCATCAAAATAACAATTCACTATCAATTTTATCTCATGAATTATTTAATTTAATATATATATAACAATAATATATATATATATATTAAATCCTAATTTTTTAATTAATGTTGAACTAGAAAAATTAATTTTAAAATTGATAATTAATATTGTAATACACTCTTACCTAAATGCTGTATAATTATATATAATCCTTTTGTTTTGTTGCCGTCCAATGTGATTATTATACATATTAGTTGGTGTTTTAAGTGATTTAAATAAAAGACAATATTGGTCTCATAATAATATTATTAAAACAATTCATGAGGGTTAGATATTCCAAAGGATTGGATAAGGATACACCACGTACAACATATGTAATTGGACTAGATGCTGCCTTTCAATCAGTGAACTCCTAATATTCTTTAATTTAAATAAAATTATAAATAAATTAATAAAAGAATCATATATTGCTCCTAGCCTAGCTCCTACTAACTTTTTTTTTCCTTGTGCATTTCATATATTCATGGGACTCATCTTATGGTAGATCGGTGACATAGTGACATTGAGTATGAATTAACTTAAAAAAACAAGACAGCAACGCGCTTCACGCGCAGTACTAGGGGCGAAAACACCTTCTGAAGGTGCGATTAATTTGAATAACATCGAGGCAAATTAGGGCAAGCACGCTTGAGGGAATACAATCATTACCGCGCCGGATTGCGATCGACGAGGCAACAACAATGTAGATCCTTAGAGTATTTCGATGAAGGACATTGAGTACAATCCTTCTTGTTAATCCAACTTCAACGAGATTGGGGGAGAGGGGAGGCAGAATGGAGTTAAATACCCAATTTTTGGGGCCCGGTTATTCACCATTGTGTGAAGCAAAGTTTTATTTCTGTTTAAATCTGAACTGTGAGAGCAAAGAGGGAGATACATCAATGGCGGATAACTTACCAACACGGATGAGCAAGGTCTCCATTGCGGAGGTGGACGAAGAGGAGATTGAGGTACCAGAGGCAGAACTAACAATACCTAAGAACATCCTCTTGGGTCGATATACGGTGAGGAGGAATATGGGGCCAGTCGAACTGAGCACGACCATGAAGAAAATATGGAGTCTGGAAGGCTATCTCAAGGTATCACAAGTGGGAGATGGCCTCTTCGTGCTGGAGTTTGGGGAGGCAGTGGATTGCAACAAGGCACAATACCGACAACCCTGGAACCTGAATGGTACGTCTATGATCCTGGCGAAACTGAATGGGAGAGAGTGTTCAGCCACTGTGGTCTTCAACAAAGCACCATACTGGGTGCAGATGCATGGCCTCCCACTAGATTCAATGAATGTGGAAGTGGGGTGGAGATTGGGAAACAGGATGGGGGAGGTACTTGAAGTGGACAAACCAGCAGGTAGAGATGTCTATCGGGCTGGCCCTAACCATATAGGGCCAGCCCTACAGGGTTACGGGCTAAACGGGTTAGGGCCTTAACCGGTTCATACTTAACGGTCCTACAATTGTTGGGACCTAACCCTAACCCTAGCGGGCCACGGGCTAAACGGGCCACTAACGAGCTATAATAATTTTTTTTCTTTTCGAATTAAAGGTTCCAATTGACACGTCCAACAAGAAAATAAAATAGAAAAATATATAATTAGTTAATGATCGGTAAATGAGAAAACAAAAGTATGATTTAAACACAATTCTAGAACTCAATATGTCAAATAAAGCTAAAAAAATATTCATAATCTAATAAAAAATAGTAATAATAACTAATAAATGACTCAAAATTTATTTGTATGTTATTTATTAAAAAAAAAAAAGTAATAACTCGGGCTAGCGGGCTAGCCCTGTAGCCCTGCGGGCTGGCCCGGTTTAGCCCACGGGCTAACCGGTCCGGGTCAAAAAAGCCCGGAATTAAACGGGCCTATGATTCATGAACCCTAACCCTACATTTTCAGGGTTAAACGGGCCAGCCCGGTTAGCCCGGCCCGGATAAACATCTCTACCAGCAGGGGAAGCGACTTGGGGCCGATGTCTTCGAGTACGAGTCATGATGGACATCTCCAGAGCGATAGCAAGGGGAACGTCAATCACATCCCATGGAGAGAACACCTTGGTACTCTTCAGGTATGAAAAACTCACCGAATTTTGTGGAATATGTGGCCAGATCACACACATGGATAAGGACTGCCCAGTGACCTTTGTTGAAGGGGACCAAAAGAAGGATGCTGAAATCAATTACCCTTATTGGCTGAAGGCGGATTTTCAAAAAGGGCCAAAACAAGAGGACTTTGAATGGGCACGAAGCAAGGGAATAGGAAAAAGGAAGCAACCCACGACAGAAGAACAAGGGGGAAAGGATAAGGGCAAAGCACACCAAAGGGAGGAACCGGTGAAGTTGAGCATTCAGAAAAAACATACTACTTTGAAGATTGCTCCAGGGGTTCAAGAAACACCAAACCAAACCTTCAATACCAATCAATTTTTGACAGAGCCGGACAACTATGGAGATGATGGAATGCCCGCCCTAGCGAATAGTGTTCGATACTATGCATACATGAACGCTTATCCGCCTTTCAAGGGAAGAATGCAGAGTGGTGGACCCTCGTGGATGGGACAGGGAGAGAGTGGTCAGAACAACTTCCCGATAAACATTGGGGACAGAAATGGTGTGGGAAATTTTATACCAACGCCCACACTAAGGAAGGCGGTGCTGGGGAATCAACCTTTATTCCATCCAGGAAAGCAAGGGGAGGGAGCACAGAAGGAAAATACGAAGGGGTCGAGCCAACCGGTGAAAAAAAGGGGGAGACTTCTGAATGTTGAAGGGAATGAAGAAAGCAAAGAGGTACAACAGAAGGAGGGAAAAGAAAGCAAACAAGGGGGGGCGAAGAGATCCAAGAGTGCGGAAGAGCGCGAGGCAAAGCTCGCGGAGGCGGGGACTGATAAGGTTCAGCCCCGCCGTCAGAAATGATCGCCATAGTATGGAATGCTCGTGGACTCGGGGGAAAACGAGCATTCGGCAGGTTACAGAAACTGGTAACCGAACATCGCCCGGATCTTTTGTTTATTGTTGAAACAAAATTGCCAGTTTATGCTTGTAGTAGATGGAAATCTTTACTTAGTTTCAATTTTTGTTTGGGTGTTGATGCGAAGGGTAGTAGTGGAGGGCTAATTTTGTTTGGAAAATAGAGTATTCAAATTTCTCTCTTATCTTACTCTCAAGGTCATTTGGATGTAGTTGTTGATTTTAATGCTATGAAATGGAGATTTACTGGCTTTTATGGTTCCCCTATTACTCACCTTAGGAGACATTCTTGGGATTTGCTTAGAAAAATTCGAAGTACACATACTGGAGATAATAAGGCATGGCTTGTGGGGGGAGACTTTAACGAAATCATGTTTCTGGATGAAAAAAAGGGGGGCAGTGGGGACAGACAACGGATATGCAAACAAATGAATGATTTTAGAGATGTTGTAAATGAGTTGGGTTTGCAAAACATGACAACAAGAGGTCCGTTTTTCACTTGGATGAATAGAAGGAAAGGGGAGTGTGCTATTCGTGAGAAGTTAGACAGATTCCTAGCAAATGATGAATGGATGGATCAATGTAAAAACTGGGAGATTGATAACTTAGACTTCTATGGGTCAGACCATAGACCAATCAAAATTATGATCAATGAAACAGGGAAAGAAAGAGGGGAGAAAAGGAGGTATCAATTCAGATTTGAAAGGGCTTGGATTCTGGAAAAAAACTTCATGGAGGTTGTGAGGAGTGGATGGGAAGATAAAAGAGGGGAGGGTATTATGAGACAACTAAAAGACTGCGAAATGTAGAGCAGATATTGATGGTCTCTTGAACAGAGAGGATGTGGAGGTAGATATGGAAAAAGTACAGGTCTTGGAGGCAAATCTGGAAAGACTTCTGACCCAAGAAAACATGAAATGGCAACAAAGATCCCGGATTTCTTGGCTTAAGGATGGGGACAGGAACACCAAGATGTTCCATCGGAAAGCAACGCAAAGGCAATGGGCAAACAATATTAAGGGTCTGAAGGACAAGGAGGGGCAGTGGTAGACGAGTCGCATCAATATGGAAGGGATTATACAGGACTACTTCAGGATGATTTTCACGACAAAGCATCCAAGTTTGGAGCTTATAGAGAAAAATTTGGAAACAGTCCCGGTTGTAGTGGATAACCATCTGAATGCCATACTTAGCACACCTTTCTCTGCAACAGAAGTTAAAGAGGCTGCTTTTCAGTTGAACCCAATGAAGGCGCCGGGTCCGGACGGTTTTTCAGCAGCCTTTTACCAGCATTCTTGGGAGGAAATAGGACACTCAGTCACCACGGCCATTCTGGATGTGCTGAACAATGAGGGAGATCTATCATCATGGAACGAAACGTGGATTACTCTAATTCCCAAAAAAAAAAAAACCCGACAGCAGTGGAAGAGTTCAGGCCCATAAGCCTGAGCAATGTGGTCTATCGAATCTTGGCAAGAACAATGACGAACAGGCTGAAAACAATCATGGGAAAGGTAGTGAATGATAATCAGAGTGCTTTTATACCAGGCAGACTAATATCGGATAATGTGATATTGGGATATGAATGCATGCATTGGCTGAAGAATAACAAGAGTAAAACAGGGTATGCTGCCTTGAAACTCGACATGAGCAAAGCATATGATAGGGTGGAGTGGAATTATTTGGAAACTATATTGCGGAAAATGGGTTTCAATGAGAAGTGGATTTGATTATTGATGCATTGTGTCACAACAGTAAGATATGCCTTCAAAGTTAATGGTCAAATAATGGGAGCAGTAAATCCATCTAGAGGACTACGCCAAGGGGATCCTCTCTCGCCTTTTCTATTCGTCTTGTGTGCCCAAGGGCTATCAGTTATGTTAAGAGACATGGAAACCGAAGGAAAGGTAAAAGGGATATGTATTGCTAGAGGGGCTCCGACAGTCAACCATCTGTTCTTTGCGGATGACAGTTTGCTCTTCTTTAGAGCAACAAAAGAGGAAAGTACTTGGGTTAAAGATACACTTAGAAAATATGAAGAAGTATCAGGCCAAATGGTTAACTATGATAAATCAGATGTTTCTTTTAGCCCAAATACGGTTTTGGATAATAAAAGAGAGGTGAAGGAGGTTCTTCAAATCAGAATGACATCAGGCCTTCTCTTTTAAGGCAAAACGGGTACAGTTTGGATATCTAAAGGATAGAGTGGCAAAGAAGATTGAGGCTTGGAAGGAAGGAAGCTTCTCGGATGGTGGAAGGGAAGTATTAATAAAATCAATAGTACAGGCGGTTCCCACATATACGATGGCATGTTTTAGAGTTCCAGATACAATTTGCAAGGATATTGAAAGAATGATTGCGGATTTTTGGTGGGGCTTGAAAAAGAATGGTAAGAAGATGCATTGGAAAAAATGGGAGGTACTTTGTTCACCAAAGGAGATTGGAGGTCTAGCTTTCAGGAATATGTCCATGTTTAATAAAGCATTACTGGCCAAGCAACTATGGAGATTAATGGACAACCCCTCATCAATCCTGAGTAGAGCATTGAAAGCCCGATATTTTAAGCATACACATGTTTTGGAGGCGGAGTTGGGTAACAATCCATCTTTTATTTGGAGATCCCTCATGTGGAGCAAAGATCTGCTAGATAGTAGGATTCATTGGCGCATAGGAAATGGTAAAGAGGTACGAATCTTTAAGGACAGATGGGTCCGGGGGCTGGAAAGTGGACGAATAATGTCAAGAATAGCGAGTGGCTCTGAGTAAGTCGTTTCATAACAGGGACGGGAGAATGGAATGAACCTCTAATACATTCAACCTTTCTTCCATATGAGGCGGAAGCCATTTTGTCTACACCAATAGGGGGAGCCAACAGGGAAGACTCTCAGTTCTGGAAACCGAATCCGAAGGGGATTTATTCGGTTCAGTCGGGCTATTGGCATGGGATGGGGACAATGAAAGCAGACAGAGCAAAACCAACATCATCGGAGGAGGAAAAAGCAAACAGGATATGGAAGGATATCTGGACTATGAATGTCCCTCCAAAGGTGAAATGTTTTTGGTGGAGAGTGACGTGGGAAATTCTGGCTACGGAAGCAAATTTAAAGGCACACCATGTACCCGTATCCGGAATATGTGCTATTTGCAGAAAGGAGGAGGCGACAATAGTACATGCTCTGTTTTTCTGTAGCTTTTCTCGGCACATCTGGAAGAGGCAAGGCTGGTGGGGAATCTTAAAAGATAGAAAAAAAGGAAGCCTGCATGATTTAATCGAGCTGCTGAAAAAGTGGAAGGACAAGAAGGATTTTGAGAAGTTGGTGATGCTCGCATGGGGAGTATGGAAAGAGCGATGTACGGAGATATATGGGCATGTTAATGATGAAAGCTCTCATGCACGAAAGGAGGCCAGGGTAACAGAGCTTCGATGGGTGGAGAATCTTTTACAAGATTATTGGGCCAGTAAACAGACGAAGAGAACACCGATGAGAAATGCAGCTATTGAACATGGAGAAAGGCATGAAGACTCTTACTAGGCTAAGGTAGATGCATCTTTCAGCGAAGCTAAAGGAAACTTTGGGGTCAGAATGATTGCAGGGAGGAGTAACCGAAGCTTGTGGGGGGCAAGAAGCAAAGCTATTAAGCACCCGGGATCAGTTTTGGGTGCGGAGCTTAGAGCAATTGAAGAAGGCTTGATATGGGGAAAGGAGTACGAGTTCGGGAAGATGAGGATTATGTTGGATTCCTTAGAGGCAGTACAGGTTATTAAAAAGCAAAAGGGGCTTCGGAGCCCAGAGGGGTTCGTCTTGGATAGGATCTTTAACTTAATGAGTGATGTCGTAGTGTGCGAAGTCAACCATATTTCCAGGACGAAGAATGAAGCGGCAGATAAAATTGCACGATGGGCCGCTAGCACTCGCTCTTCTCACGATTGGAGAGATGAAGAAGTTCCTCGATGGATCACGGACGTAGCAACATTGAATTGAAGACAATGTGTTTTATGTTTAAATGCTATGCTGTGCTCTCTTGTAAAAAAAAAAAAGTATGAATTAACTTTATTACGGATTTGGATCATCTACTATTGAATTAATGAAAAAGAAGCCATACGAATTGAAGATTGAAAATTTTACAATCTGAAACGATGAAAAAGAAGAATGAGACTCTTGGTGCCTTATATGCTAATCAACTAATTAACTGATTAAAACCCCTCTTAACTAAGTAACTTGGGTTAACTTGTTTGATAGCCCCTTTAAGTTATCCTTGACAAATTATCATAACATGAAAATTGTCAAGGATGCCTTCTCAAAAATAAATATTTTGGTGTTTGATATGTTTATGTCTCCAAGATTGACCCAAATTTATTAGTTTGAACTTTTATTTAAAAAGATCATATTTGTTCTCTTACAAAATTCAAACTCTTCATTTTAATCTTGTCAAAAAAACATTATCTTCCATTCATCGTAAAAAATTGCAGACTCATCACTCTTGCCCCATTCTTTCCACCGACTACACGAAGTCACGAACACCAAATTTTCTTGCTTCGTCCTTGGAATCATCTAGCGAACCCTCACGAAGAGCATATTTCGAACCATGCTCGTAGAGCTTCCATTGATGCCTGGTTTGATTTCTCCTTTTTCTTACACATCGTCGCTGGCGCCGGAAATGTTTGGGATTTTCAAGATTATGTGAATCTCAAATCGTGTCCGTTGTAGATAGGTTAGAGTTCTACAAAGCTACGTCATGATTTCTTGAAGGTATCCTACAAAATTCTGTTTCTATTTGTTCCAGGGTTTCATTAACTGTATATTTATGTTTCGAGCCTTTCTCGTTTTCATTTTATATGTGTTTGCATTCCCACTCTTGGTAAATCGTCACAAACCCAAAATTTTTGATAGTGCATTCGTACAAAAAATAAAATTATGATGTTAGCTAAAACTGGTTGTACAAATTAATTCTAATGGACTCTTTATTAGTATATGTTTGTTTATTTTGCTTTTTATTTCTGGCTAGTTCAGTCCACTGGTAGCAGTGTTTAGTGTTTGCAAATGTTAAAAATTTATGGACCATTTTTGTAAAAAAATGATTATGTAATATGTGAATTGTGTTTTTGTTTAAGTGGATATTCTTTGTAAGAGCAAGATGGTTAATTGTTGTAGGAATTGAAGAAGTTATAAATTCATTGAGAAACTAATGAGAAAATGGAGGAGAAAGTTGAGAAAATATCCCCTATTTTTTGAATGAACCAATATACTTGTGTATGAATGTATGCTTGCAAGTCTTGCAAAACCGAACATGTTTTGTATGGTATGATGACTACAACTGTGTGGTCCACTCGACGATAGACTCTTCGTTTGAAATACAACCAACTAATGCTCCAGATGTTGATTTTATTTCAACTACATCTTTAGTCCAATTAGGAGCAAACATGAATACCAAAAATCGATATCGACGATTGACTAAAGGTATGACTTGTGATGGAAATCAATCTACAACAAAAGAAACTCATGATGCATCTACGTCAATGGCCAATATGCAATTTTTATGTTGTTTAATCTTTCTTATATTATTTTTTATTGTCATTTCATCGATTATTGTTAGTATTGTCGTTGGTAAGTTGTACCTATGAATTGTACGTAGAAGATGACGAATGTTAGGGTTGTGTAGTATTGTACTCATTAATGTTAACTTCTTATTTGAGTGTATGTATGAACCTGGATGTATATTTTGATTTTGTGAAGCAAACATTAGTTTGAGATGTATCTACAATAGGTGTGTATTATTGATTATTAATTTTGATGCTTTTATGTTCAACAGAGAATATAATATATTCTCTGTTGCTGCTGCAAATGTAATTTATATTGTGCAGGAAATATTCTTCATTTTCTTGTTTGGAGTGTGCATGCAACATTCTTCATTTTTTGTTTGGAGTGTGCATACAATATTCTTTCTTTCCTTGTTTGGAGTGTGCATACAATATTCTACATTTCTTGTCTTGTTTGGAGTGTGCATACAATATTCTTCATTTCTTGTCTTGTTTTGAGTCACTACAAGAAACAGGGGGAATAGCGACGAAAATTTTGCGACAAATCTAAATTTTAGCAATGAAATAAAAATTTTCGTCGCTAAATTGTTAGATTTAATATTTGCAACAAATTTATATATTTCGTCGCTATATTAGCAACAAATTGCTTCATT
This sequence comes from Galeopsis tetrahit, assembly GCA_963675135.1. NCBI lineage: Eukaryota > Viridiplantae > Streptophyta > Magnoliopsida > Lamiales > Lamiaceae > Galeopsis > Galeopsis tetrahit. Next base: position 21,514,308 of record OY776122.1, on the reverse strand, counting down.
TTGTTGTTAATAATCAAAACAGCAATGAAAATTATATTTCGTCGCTAATATTTTGTGATGAAATATAAATTTTCGTGGCTAAATTCTTGAAATTAATTTTTGCAACAAAATTTATATATTTCATCGCTATATTAACAACAAATTGCTTCATTTTGTTGGTAATAATCAAAATAACAATGAGAATTATATTTCGTTGCTAATATTTTGCGATGAATTAGAAATTTTCGTGGCTAATTTCTTGAAATTAATTTTTGCAACAAAATTTATATATTTCATCGCTATATTAGCAACAAATTGCTTCATTTTGTTGTTAATAATCAGAACAACAATGAAAATTATATTTCGTTGCTAATATTTTGCGATGATATAGAAATTTTTGTGGCTAATTTCTTGAAATTAATTTTTGCAACAAAATCTATATATTTCATCGCTATATTAGCAACAAATTGCTTCATTTTGTTGTTAATAATCAGAACAACAATGAAAATTATATTTCGTCACTAATATTTTGCGATGAAATATAATTTTTTGTGGCTAATTTATTGAAACTAATTTTTGCGATGAAATAAAAAAATTTCATCGCTAAACTAGCAACAAATTCTTTTATTTTGTTGTTAATAATAAGGACAACAATGAAAATTGTATTTAGTCGCTATTATTTTACGATGAAATATATTTTTTGTGGCTAATTTCTTGGAATTAATATTTGCAACAAAATTAAAATATTTCATCGCCACACTTTCAACAAATTATTTTATTTTGTTGTTAATAATAAGAACAACAATAAAAATTATATTTCGTCGCTAATATTTTAGTGACAAAATTGAAATTTGCATGATTAATTTTGTGGATTTAATATTCGAGAGAAAATTAAAATATTTCATCACTATATTAGCAACACAATATTTTATTTTATTCTTAATAACCAGAATAATAATAAAAATTATATTTCGTCTCTAATATTTTAGTAATGAAATAGATTATTTCATGTTTAATTCTAATGAATTAAAAATGGTTGTCGTTTAAACATAATAAAGGAAAAAAGTTTGAGTGCATACACAATGTGAAATAATATAGACGATTCCAACACTATGATGTTTGAAATAATATGATCAATATAATTTCATTTACTTTTACACAATTAAGTTTTTTATTTGATTTACTTTGGGGTATAATTTTTTGATTTCATTCTGTATAATTTGTTTTATGTTTTTCTGTTTTCTTGATTTCATTAATTATTTATTGTTATTCCCCCTAAGAATGAGGGAAGAGTACTACTTCAACTATGCATATTAAATCAAGAAAATCGGTTTATATAATTAAATGTTTAATAATTCTTCATATTTTGTGTCTTATAAATCAGTTTGAATGTTTATAAAAATATTTATAAATATGATGATGCAAATGAAGATGGACATAAAGATGAGAGGATGAAGATTGGATGTAATATTTATTATTTTTTTGGAATTGTTAAAGTAACATTGATTTTTTACAATTGGAATTGTTTTAAAAATTACAATATATATACAAAAATATATACATATATGAAAGTGTGTGGGGGGATGGTATCTAGTGTTTAAGTAAAAAACAGAACAATGTTACACTGAATGTTGTGACAATTAGTGTAGCATTAACTCTAACAGAATGTGAATAAGTAAACACAGTACACAGCGGAAGTCTAAAACACTAAAACACAATACGAACACAATGGAATAATTTTTAACATAGATTTTATTAATAACAAAACCTATGCTAAGCCTTACGGCGAAAAGTAACTTAGTTCCTAAGTTATACAAAAATGTCGTGTGAAATGTCTCAGCAATTACTTCAACATTCCACAAACGGAAACTACAATCGAGGCAGGTGCCTGAATCCGCAAACAGACTTAAGTGTAAAAACACTGTCTAAAGAACTAATCTAATCTTGTGATTCACTCTCACTCGATTCAAGACTAGAACAAAGTACACTGGAAGGCGGTATCCCTCGGCGTACGTTAAAAGATACAACTACTGACCATAACTCCTAACTAGGGTTGAACGCTCAAGGAGGTGTTACTCGAATAGTGCATACTTTGAAATGAGAGGTTCTGGCGGTATTTATAGAGAAATACACAGCTTCTAGATCCTTCCATTATGAGATCCTATTTTTTAGGACCTCAACCTCCATGATCTCTCTAGATCTTTCTGCCATGTTCCAGGTCATTCTACAATGCTCTAAACTCTTCTATCACGTTCTGCAACCTTCTGGACTCTTCTATGTTCCAGACTCTTGTAGAACCTTCTGGAATCGTTCCTGAATGTGAGAGCATTTAGTACAACATTTAATGTAACATTTCAGAAAAGACTTAGAATAAATCAAGGAAGGTCAAATTAAGATGTTGTTGATAATGTTAAAGAATTTAAGAGTTAACAACATCTACAATCTCCCCCAATTTGACCTTTCGACTACAACACACCTGATGCACATATATTTCTATACATACTCAGTATTATGTATTTAGGTATGTTGAACATCAAAGCTAAATACTAGTCAAGACAATACTTGTTGTAACCGTTGGATCAAATCAAAAAGAGATCAAGAATAATTTTACTAAGATCCGTGCCATAAGATCAAAGTAATCTTATTCAAAACCAAAACAAGTATAAACAGTACACTTGTTTACAAAACATATAACATTTACAAAAATCAAAGATTAAATCAGAGCATATAAGGGTATATACCAGATTAGTTCTAAGACTTATGTAAGACTCAAAAAACAAACAAACAAAAAACAAACAAGGACTAAACAATATAAACAGAGCAAAAACTATGAAACATAAATAAACTAAACAAGGCATATTCATCATGCAGTAAGCAATTAATGATAGGAAAAACAAATTAAGCAATAAGCAGTAATCAGATATCATTAGTGCAAACTAATTTAAGCAAGATAAATATAGACAACCTATCAACTAGAAATAGTAAATATTGTATCAGAATAAACAGAATTTAACTTAAACATAACAGAATATCAAAAACAAAAGTAGGACTGAAAATGGCATGAATTGCTATAACAATAGCAGCAGCATCAAGGTCCTGCACATGTGCCATCTGTACTTCAGTACTCCCCCTGTCTTGCATCATCTGTTCTAGATATCAGCATAGAGGATTTCCATATCCTCATCATCTTCAGCAGCATCTGCAAACTTGTCTTCATCAGCCTCCTCTGGTTCCTCAATGAAACAAGTTGATGCAAAGAGTGCAACAACATTGTTAGCAGCAGCAGTTCCTCCATTCTCTGTAGCAGGAGCAGCATCAGGTACACCTTCAACATCTTCAGGATTCAGCTCTTCAATAACAACTCCAGAAGCTCTAGCTGAAGTGGAAGGTGGTACTCCCCCTGTTGTAGTGGAAAGTAGCCTGGTCCACTTGTCTTTGATGAACTGGAGCTCATCAATCTGGTCCTGTAAGTGCTGTAACTGCAGTAATATAAAAGATCTGGGAACAGAAAAAGTGGTGTCAGTGTTACCACCAATGTTCTCAGCATCTGGTGCAGCTGTGTTCTGTTCAGGTCTCTGTGCTGGTTGAGGTTGAGGTTGTGGTTGAGCAGGAGCTGGTCTTTGAGAAGAACTTCCAGGATTGTGCAAGGGCAGATCTTTCACTCTTTCACCAATGAGCAAAGCAGGTGAAATGGTGTATAAAGGAACCTTACCTCTAAGAACTTCAGTCTTCTTAGGGCTAAAACCATGCATCTTCAAGTATGAACATATAAGCACAGGGTATGGAAGGTTTCCTTTATCAGAAATATCACCACTAAACTTCATCATGTGGTGGAAAATGGTCAATCCCAAATTAAACTTCCTCAAAACCACTATCCTATAAAGCAAGATTGCTTGATCCTTTGTCACTTTGGTAGAGTTGGTGGAAGGTATCCAGTTATAAACAATCAATTTGTGCAACACAGAATAAAGAGAAGTAAGGTCTTTGGCCAACATTCCATTCCTCCATCTAGTCAATAAACCACCAGTCATAGAAGCAGTAACAACATCCAAATCAGGTTCATCATCATCAAGAACTGGTTCTATGCCTAAGAAATCATTGATCAATTCTGGTGTAAATGGAACTATACTCCCTCTAAACTGTACATTCCCATACCAACGGGAACTCCTCCTACCATTACTCTTCCTCAGACAAGCATAAAACTCATACACCCAATCAGAAACAAATGTATCACACAAGGTCAGAGCTTTCAACAACTTTCTATCCTCTAAGAATTGAATCAAATTCTTACTCTCAAAATCAGAAATATGAATTCTCCTTTCCATCAACAATTTCCTCCTAGACAACCTAGTTATCTTATCAACCAATCCATCAATATCAGAATCTACTTCAGTTTCAGAATTACCTTCCTCAGAAGTAGTGTCCTTTGAGCTTGGTTCTTTCACCTCTTCAGAGCTTGATTTAGAGCTTGATTCCCCTTCCTTTTCAGAGCTTTTGTCAGAAGCTGCACTGCTTGAATCACCTCCATCATCAGGTTCTGGTGCTGGAGCACTTGATTCAGCATGTGAGGCAGCATTCTTCTTCAGGGCTTGCTGCATATCCCTGAGACAAACCTCCATCTCAGAATCAGAATCATGTTCTGGTTCTTCAGGCATTGTTCGAATAGCATCAACCTTTGCCTTTCCCTTTCCTTTTGGATCAGCTTTCTTCTTAGTTGGCTTCTCAATCACCACTTCTTCTTCAGATTCAGAGAATACCTGAATTGGTTCAGCAACATCACCACCTAGCTTCTTCTTCTTCCTCAAAGAGTCTGAGTAATCAACTCGAGTAAAAACTCGACCTGATCGTCTTCTCGGAACTGGGCTCCTCTTTCTCTTCTTCTCTTCAGCATTCCTCTTGAAAGGAATCGGTTCAGAGTCGGATTTCGAGATGTCAGAGTCAGTTTTGTCGGATTCTTCAGCATCCTCCATTTGAGCGTCCTCATTGTCGGATGTCTCCGCATTCGACGGCTCCTTTGACTCAGCAACAGGGGATTCTTCAATCTCCTTTTCAGTCTCCCCCATAGAGGCAGCAGTCGGGGCCTCTGTTTCAGCGTTAGGGCTCGGAATTTGGGGCTTTTCGGCTGTGGATGAAGAAGGTGCAGTAGTGATCACTTCTTGGGTGCGCAAGTAGTGAGAGATGTCAATGGACATATCACCAATCGTGAGGATGGGTGGATTAGGTGATCTCATCGATTGAGAAAAATTCTCAACCGCCTGGCTCAGCTCGGAGAGTGTAGCTTGGTTTGGGATGTGGATGGTTGTCGGAGTAGCTGGAGTGGGTGTGACGGTTGTGGCAGTTGGGGGTGAATTTTCGTGTGAAGCAGCCATGGAAGGTAGAGTATGCAGATTAGAGAGGGATGAAGATGACGGTTGTGAGTTGGGAGAGTTTGGTTTCTGTGAGTTTAATTTCTTGTTTCCTGCCATTTAAACCAAGAATTCGAAAAGAACCAACACAAGAATCGAGATAAACACAAAATATCTTATAACAAAAACTGCAAAACTAATACTCAACTTACTCAATTAATTACAAAGCTTAGAAAAACATGAAATGGGAGTATTTATATAGAGAGAGCTTAGTAGTTGGAATAATGTACGTGTGATTAAGGCTTGACTTAAAGAAAATTCTAGATTGAATGGATAATGCTCCACAAATTCAGCCACAAGTAAATCATGGGTGAGTTAGTGGGGTAAAATCTTAATTAATTAATTAAATTAAGAATATTCTAGAATTAATTAAAAATAAAAAATGTGTATAATCTGAAATAATAAAAGGAACGTGGTTAGTATAATTATAAATAAATAAAATAAATTCCCACAATTAATTAAATAATTACAACTTATAAAAATATAATTGAATCATGTAATGTTGTGCTCAAGGATTTGACATACACCTCAACATTGGTTTTTCACAGGTTTTACCTATCCAATGTAGCCAATTTTTTCAGCATTTTTCTCTTCATTGCATTTCTTCTTTTTGTGCTACAGCATCTAATTCGTATTGATCCATTGTTCCTGTAGAGTACATCGTAGTAGCGAACTCCGTGCCCCATACTTACTTAATGGATTACGAACCTCTTGATGTTTTTACCAAATTCACCTTTTGAAAAGAAGGCATCGTAGTAGCGAACTCCGTGCTCCATAGTTACTCAGTGAATTGGTACATCTTTTAGTATGCTGTAACATTCTCAATTTTTCAAGCTTTTGAGAGGTGTAGTACATGCCTATTTTTGCACAAACAAATTTCAGATTTCAAGAATATTTTACAAAGGAATTATTCAACGAAAATAAGAAATAAATCAAATCTATAATAACTATACCACCTTAGGCTGTTGTCCCAAATGCTACCGCATTTGTGACAACATCCTCTCAAGAATTATTCAGATATTACACATACCAAGAGATTTCCTAAAAAATGAGAATCTCTCATGGTCAAGAGCCTTAGTAAATATATCAGCATTTTGATTTTCAGTAGGCACATATTCCAACTTAACTATGTTCTTCTCCACTAAATCTCTCATAAAATGATGTCTAATGCTAATGTGCTTAGTGAGTGAGTGTTGTACCGGATTCTTAGATATGTTAATAGCACTTGTGTTATCACAGAAAATTGTGAGGATATTGTTTTCAATTCCATAGTCATGAAACATCTTACTTAACCACAATAGCTGTGTGCAACAACTTCCTGCAGCTATGTATTCAGACTCGGCAGTGGATTGAGAAACACAATTTTGTTTCTTGCTATGCCAAGACACAAGATTGTTCCCCATGTAGAAACATCCTCCACTTGTACTCTTTCTGTCATCAATGTCTCCAGCCCAATCCGCATCACTGTATCCAATCAATGTGTTGTTGGTGTCCTTAGTGTACCATATCCCTAGTTCACTTGTACCTGAAACGTATCTGATTATCCTTTTCACTGCATTCAGGTGAGATTCCTTTGGATTTGCTTGGTACCTAGCACAAACACACACACTATACATAATGTCAGGTCTACTAGAGGTTAGATAAAGTAAGCTACCTATCATGGATCTATACAATATTGGATCAACATCCTTTCCATCATTTTCTTTGCAAAGTTTCAAAGTAGAACCCATAGGTGTTTTCATTACTTTTGAGTTTTCAAGACCAAACCGTTTGACTAAGTTTTTAGCATACTTACCTTGAGAGAAGAAAATACCATCCTTACATTGTTTGATTTGAAGACCTAAAAAATAATTCAAGTCTCCAACCATACTCATCTCAAATGTGGCTGTCATTGCTTCAACAAATCTGTTCAGCATTTTATCACATGTTGAACCAAACACAATGTCATCAACATATATTTGAGCAATTAGTAATCCTTCTCCAGTGTGCTTAATAAACAAAGTCCTATCGGCTTCTCCTCTAATAAATCCATATTCTAAAAGAAAGTCCGTAAGCCTACCATACCATGCTCTAGGAGCTTGTTTTAGACCATACAATGCTTTCTTTAGTTTGTACACATGATCCGGGTATTGTGGATCTTCAAAACCTTTAGGCTGTTCTACATATGCTTCTTCATTTAATATGCCATTTAAGAATGCAGCTTTTACATCCATTTGATGTAGTTTAATATCAATAAAACATGCAATTGCTAGTAATAATCTAATAGATTCTATCCTAGCAACGGGTGCAAAAGTTTCATCAAAATCAACACCTTCAACTTGGGTGTAACCTTGTGCAACTAACCTAGCTTTGTTCCTAACAATGTTTCCAGAATCATCAGTTTTGTTCTTATAAATCCACTTTGTTCCAATGACATTAGTATGACTAGGTCTTGGAACAAGTGTCCAAACTTCATTTCTTTCAAACTGATTAAGTTCCTCATGCATAGCATTTATCCAATTTTCATCAGTTAATGCTTCATTTACATTTTTAGGTTCAATTTCAGAATAGTAACACTCATCATTCACAACATTGCAAATAGAAGACATGCATATTGTTCTTACCACATCTACCTTATTCGATCTTATTCTTCCTCTTGTTTGCACTCCAACTGCAGCATCGCCTATGATCTGGTCAGAAGGATGACTTTTCCCCATTCTTGAAGAAGGATTCGTTTTGGGAACATACTGATCATTCTGTGGAATTACAACTGTCTGTTCTGTAGATGTTGCTCCAGATGTGTTAGCATTTGGTGCAGCATTATCAGACTTCAGTGTATTCTCAGAATTGTCAGTGACTTGTGATACATCCTCTTCATCTTTATCATCTGTAAGACCTTTATCATCATCAAACACAACATTAACAGATTCTTGAACAGTGTTAGTCCTAAGGTTATAAACTCTATAAGCTTTACTATTTCTAGAATAGCCTAAAAAGAAACCTTTATCACTTTTAGAATCAAACTTGTGAAGTTGATCCCTATCATTCAGAATATAACACACACAACCAAATACATGAAAATATTTCACACTTGGTTTTCTAACATTCAGAATCTCATAAGGTGTTTGATTAGTACCAGATCGAATATAAACTCTATTAATGATATGACATGCTGTATTCAATGCTTCAGCCCAAAATCTTTTAGAAAGACTTTTAGATAAAAGCATGACTCTTGCCATTTCTTGTAAAGTTCTATTCTTTCTTTCAACAATTCCATTTTGTTGTGGAGTTTTAGGAGATGAATATTCTTGCAAGATACCTTTCTTATCACAGAAATCATTAAACATGCTATTCTCAAATTCCCTACCATGATCAGTTCTAATACGGCCAACTTTTAAGTTAAACACATTTTTGAACCTTTTATAGAGAACTTTAAAAGCAGCAAATGTTTTAGATTTATCTCTTAAAAACTCAATCCAAGTATATCTAGAAAAATCATCTACCACAACTAAGGAATATCTCTTACCTCCAATGCTTTCAGTTTCCATAGGACCCATCAAATCCATGTGCAACAATTCAAAACATCGATGTGTAGAACAATGTGACAGCATTCTATGCGGCACTCTTACCTGTTTACCTTTCTGGCATGATCCACATACAGTGGTATTCTGGAAACTCAGTTTAGGTAGTCCTTTGATTGCATCTGATGTGATTAGTTTCTTCATTGACCTGTAATTTACATGTCCTAATCTTTGGTGCCATAAGACATTCTCATCATGTTTTGACAAATTGCATACATTAGTTCCAATAAGATAACAGTTATCTGCAGACCTAATACCAGTCATTACACAATCATCATCTTCATTAAGAACATAGCAAGACTTTTTGTCAAATTTTACATGCAAATTATCATCACAAAGTTGACTAATACTAATCAGATTAGCAAGTAAGCCATCAACATGCAAAACATTTTTAAGCTTAGGAAAACCTTTAACATTCAAAGTTCCTTTTCCTATTATCTTTCCTTTTGATCCACCACCATATGTAACATTACCACCATTCAAGGTCACATAATCAGATAAGTAGTCTATTTGTCCTGTCATATGTCTAGAACAACCACTATCAAAATACCATAGACCAGGTAAACATGCTTTCAAGGATGTGTGAACAACATTACAGGCAACTTTTGATTTCCATGCAGATTTCACAGAATGTTTCCTAGGATGTGAAGACATTCTGAATGACTTAAATTCAGCTCTCAAATCTTTAAACATTTTCAAGCAGAAGGGACGAATATGACCATATTTAAAGCAATAATGACAAATATACTTCCTTTTAACCTTGTGAGAATCTGTTTGTGCAGATGTTACACCAGATGTGCTAGCATTTGCCTTCACAAATTTCACAGGTTTTCTAAAATTTTCAGAAATAGAAGCAGTTTCACCATCATAACCTAAACCATAATTATTAGATTTACTAGTAGCTATAGCATCATTCACTGTAGAAGCACTCTTGGAAAACTTTTTGAAACTTAAAGTAGAGTTGATCAATTTCTCCTTCAGTTTACAAACTTCAAGATCTCTTCTGGTAAGTAAGACTTCTAGCTTAGTGATTGTGTCTTTCAGATCCTCATTCTCTTTATTCAAAGAATTCAGAGAGAGTTTCTGAGAGTTCCAATCATCTAACAATTTCTGATATGTCTCATCATCAATCCTTTTTCCTGCATCATCAACAAAGCCATTAAAACAGTTCAAATCTGGGTGACTCTGTTTTGATGTTACTGTAGATGTGAAGACATCAGGTGCAACATCAGAATCTGTATCATCCAGATCATCATCTGAGGAATCATTATAATCAATTTTGGTAAAATGAGCACTTTCATTTTCATTAAACTCATCAAGATCATCATTATCAGATTCATCACTCAAGGTAGCACTAAAATTCAGTTTTTGCTTTAGTCTGGTATTGGCACACTCATTTGCATAGTGTCCATAACCAGAACATGCATTGCATTGAACTGATTTTCTAAATTCAGGATCATACCTTGGTTTACCTTCACTCTTTGATGGTCTTGGTGTGAATTGACTCTTCCTCCTTTCTGGTTGTGGTGTTGATGTGTTGATTTGGATCTTAGGCTGAATGTTTCCTTTAGATTTATGCATAGACTTCTTAAGAAATTTATTAAAATGCTTTGTAAGAAGAGCAATGCTGTCAGGATTGTTAAGGCATTCATCAAGCAATTCCTCATCCGAATCAACCTCAGTAATGATAGGCTGAATCTCAGATTTGTTTGATGTCTCTCCTTTAAAAACAACAACTTTTTTATCATCTTTAGCTTCATCAGTTTGATTAGTGTTTATTTCATAGGTTCTAAGAATACTCACTAATTCATTTTGACTCAACTTATCAGTATCTTTTGCCTCTTCAATAGCACAAATTTTAGCATCAAATCTTTTAGGAACAGACCTTAATATCTTATGTACTACTCTAACATTTGAAATAGGGTCACCAAGAGAATGTGATTCATTAATAATCTCACTTAACCTTTCGTTGTAGGATGAAATGGTTTCATCTTCCCTCATTCGGAGATTCTCAAACTTTGTCCCCAACATTCGAAGCTTTGTCTTTCGAACACTATCGGAACCTTCACAATGCTCTTGTAACCTGTCCCATGCATCCTTAGAAGTAGAACAGTTAGATATAATTTTAAACATAGAGGTATCAACAGAAGTAAAAATAGCATTTAAGGCTTTAGAATTATATCCTGCTGTTGTTATCTCATCGGCTGTCCAATCAACTTCTTTCTTAAGTTGAATTTCACCATCGGCATCTGCTGGATTCTTTGGTACGTCCCAACCTGTAAGAATAGTCCTCCAAGAACGTTCATCAATTGACTTGATGTACATACGCATCTTAGGCTTCCAATAAGCATAATTTGAACCATCTAAAACGGGTGGCCTAAGTGCTGTGGATATGTGATGTGTTTCCATTGCTAACATAAACTAAAACACACTTTAAGCAAGGATCTAACCTAGTGTCGTCAGGTATCGGCTCTGATACCAACTGAAAGTGTGTGGGGGGATGGTATCTAGTGTTTAAGTAAAAAACAGAACAATGTTACACTGAATGTTGTGACAATTAGTGTAGCATTAACTCTAACAGAATGTGAATAAGTAAACACAGTACACAGCGGAAGTCTAAAACACTAAAACACAATACGAACACAATGGAATAATTTTTAACATAGATTTTATTAATAACAAAACCTATGCTAAGCCTTACGGCGAAAAGTAACTTAGTTCCTAAGTTATACAAAAATGTCGTGTGAAATGTCTCAGCAATTACTTCAACATTCCACAAACGGAAACTACAATCGAGGCAGGTGCCTGAATCCGCAAACAGACTTAAGTGTAAAAACACTGTCTAAAGAACTAATCTAATCTTGTGATTCACTCTCACTCGATTCAAGACTAGAACAAAGTACACTGGAAGGCGGTATCCCTCGGCGTACGTTAAAAGATACAACTACTGACCATAACTCCTAACTAGGGTTGAACGCTCAAGGAGGTGTTACTCGAATAGTGCATACTTTGAAATGAGAGGTTCTGGCGGTATTTATAGAGAAATACACAGCTTCTAGATCCTTCCATTATGAGATCCTATTTTTTAGGACCTCAACCTCCATGATCTCTCTAGATCTTTCTGCCATGTTCCAGGTCATTCTACAATGCTCTAAACTCTTCTATCACGTTCTGCAACCTTCTGGACTCTTCTATGTTCCAGACTCTTGTAGAACCTTCTGGAATCGTTCCTGAATGTGAGAGCATTTAGTACAACATTTAATGTAACATTTCAGAAAAGACTTAGAATAAATCAAGGAAGGTCAAATTAAGATGTTGTTGATAATGTTAAAGCATTTAAGAGTTAACAACATCTACAATATATACAAGTTAAAAATTAATCAATTAATATATGTGAAATAAATTATTGAATAAGTAAATTAACTAAATTAGTAAAAATTGAATACATATATAATTAATATTAAAAACTGAACCAAAGAGTTGTCTGCCCGAGTGGTGGGCGCCCAGCTATGGACGCTCACCCACCCGGGATCGATTCCCACCAAGACCAAATAAATAGTCATTTAAATAAAATGGAGGAGGGGGTATGTGGATGCGGATCGGGTTGGGTTAGGGTCGGGTGTGGGTGTGGTACGGGTTGGGGCGGTTCGGGTGTGGGTTGGGTGCGGGTCGGGTGTGGGTGCGGTACGGGTTGGGTTGGGGCGGGTAGGGTGTGGGTTTAGAGAACGATTGAGTTAGGGTCGGTTGGGGCGGGTCGGGTGTAGGTGCGGGTTGGTCGATTGCGGAAGTGGGTTTAGAGAATATTTCGTAAATCGGATATCCATAGCCAAATATTAACGACAAAAATATGGGTGTCATCACTAACATCGTCGCTAATGTGAGTTAGCGATGAAATAATTTCGTCGCGAGATTTGTTGCTATACACCCGTCGCTAAGGATGTTTTCGTCACTAATATTTTGCGATGAAACTAAAATTTTCGTTGCTAATATTTTGCGATGAAACTCAATTTTTCATCGCAAACATTTGCGACAAAATTAATTTTTTTGTCGCAAACACGTTAGCGACGGGCGTATAGCAACAAATCCCGCGACAAAATTATTTCATCGCTAATTCACGTTAGCGACAAAAATATTATAATTGGCGACAAATATTTTCACGGCTAAATCGCAGTTTTCTTGTAGTGAGTGTGATATCTTATAACATGGATTTGGTCATACTGACATCTACTTTTGTGATTATTGAGTAGTTGACAAACTTTTCATTATGCACTGTGTAATTTGCTGTATATAATGCACGCCTCCCTCATTCACTCTTGTATGCCTACACCATCTCCAAACAATTACTTCCAAATGAATTTTAATGATATCGACCCACAAGACTGCTACTTTTACTATAATTGGGATGAGGAAACTATTAGTGCCTTCATACGGGTTCTTATGGACGACAAGAAGAAAGGCTGATGGGTTGCCAATGGTGAAATCGTTGATTGTCTTGAACATGTGCATGAGTTCATGAATGTGATTATGAAAAAAGACTTCAATGGAACGACGTTCTAGACCTAACGAAGTTGTTGAATCAACGATACACCACATTCAAAGATGTTCTTGAAGTTGAAGGGTGTGACTTGGGATCGTCGTTCGAACCGCGTGTATGCACGCAATTGGGAAGTTATTTTCAACGTAAGATTAATCAATGTTTTATTTAAGTTTCAACCTGCTGCTGTTATTTTCCTTCTTCTTAGGCTTTGTGTACTAATACTATGAATTCTTCTTTCTTCGTAAAAGCATTGTTGGTGCATCCAGATACCTATGTATTTTGTTTGGATTCTTTACATTTAATATAATTGTGTTTTGCCCGACCAATTTTTGATTTATTTAAGTTAATTTACTTATCCTCGTGTATGGGTTCTTTTTTTGACATCAATGTTCCTCGTGTATAGATCGACGAGTTTGAAAAAGTCTTCTATCACTGGGGTGATAAAATGAATGATTACTTGAAAGCTTTGTTTGGCCCCAATTGTGAAGATGTCGATCAACTGCCACTAGGAAACGTAACGACAAAAGGTGTTCCTTCGGCATGAAGACATGATTGAATCCACTTAACTATTTGGGGCTACGTTTAATTATTTACGTTTGTAATTTGTGTAGTTGACCTATCTAACTATGCATGTGAAGTTTTCATATTCGGCTAGTATGTAGTTAATTTAGTCTAGTACGTTTTAAATGTACGAAATGCTTTTATTTTCATCTAGTATGTATTTAGTTTGTGGTATTAATATTAATTATATGCCCCATTATTATGATTAAATAATTCTACGTACAAATTATATATATGTATACCATGATGAGATGAAGTTAGTTCCCAACATTTCACGACAACCCTTCCAGCTTGGGCTTTAACTATGATAGTGACTAGTGTGGTTGGGGGATAAACCATAAATTCTTAAATCATCCTCAATATATGTAGTTATATGATCAATCACTCCATTAATATTTCTTTTTTTCACGGTGCTCAATGAACCAAGAAAAGTTGACATTGGCACATTCATTAATCACCTACTTTACTTTCAGTATGAAAAATTAAATTTAACCGCATTCAATGTTCACTTACTACAATGTTCACCGAGTTGCTTCTCATTTTACAGTTGGACTCGTTGCACCCATGCACCTATAAATGAATTATTTCCAATCTTTGCCCCATACAACAAAATCTAACTTAGAAAAAAAATACTATGGCATCCTCTCACGAAAAGTGTTAAGCATCCCACCTCAGGAGTCCTTCTTCTACCAATGGAGTTGGACTGAAAATGTTGTTACCATCTTCGTCAACATGCTGCTTGAGAATAAGAAAAAAGGAATTCGGGATATGCACACAACCAACTTTCACGCAATCGTCGAAGCGCAAGACATTCTCATCGTAATGCTGGAACAAAACTACTTGTGGGATGAAGTGTTAGCACAACGTAACATGTTGAAGAAACGCTACATGACGTTGAAACAAGTACTCGAGCTTGAAGGTGCATGGTATGATCGCAACATCAACGTCCATGTGCATGTGCCAGATTGGGAGGAAGCTTTCAAGGTAAAATACAAATTATAATTTTTATTATAATACCTTTTGCATATTGTATATTAACACCAATTGCTTGAAAAAATGAAGGCGGATGAATTTGCGAAGACTTTTTACCATGGGGGACAAGTTGTTTGATTCGCTCAAATCCTTATTTGCAACTGAACATAATCGTGCGACTGACTATATCAACATCAATTCTGATGGGCCTTTGTGGAGGGATGCAAACTCAATTCATGATCCGTTCATCATCGTCGACTCTGATGACGATCATGAACTAACTTCCCCTTGTTTGCCAACCACGAACGCACAAGAAAGAAACTGTTCAGTAAAGTTGAACCTGTCACTAGGCTTACTTGCAATGGTCGCGCCGAATCACACACGCCGACTGCATTAACTACCGTACACAAAACTCGTGGTAAGAAGCAAGTCTTACCTCCACTTAGTCCAACACCACCAATTGAAAAAAAAACCCACAACTTATCCATAAATTTCTCGAAAAAAATACAACTAGTTCGACTTCATCATACAGCCCCGTCAAGTGGCTTCTCAAATAAGTTGGAAAGGAATGATGTTTGCCCCATGCTCGTGGTTCGTAAAACATGTTTTTCCGTTACGGCTCGGTATTATATAAGTTAATGATGCTTAAGTAGTTTTATATTTTGCAAGAAAAGTTAGGGGCTAAGTAAGTTTATGATGCTTTCAGTAGGTTTCTGATGGATTGCTAAAAAAATTAGGTGCTACATAAGTTTATGATGGGTAAGTATTTTGCTACAAAAATTAGTATTATATATAATTTAATGATGATTACGTAATTTTATGATGTATAAGTATTTTGCTATAAAAATTAGTATTATATATAATTTAATGATGCTTACGTAGTTTTATGATGGGTAAGTATTTTGCTTTAAAAAAGAGGTGCACTCCAAACCTAAACCCGTATGCACGCAATTTTTCATAATATATTTTCACTACATTGATACAAATATATACTTCCAACAACTATGTTTTGCATAACTCCAAACTAGCAATATGTTTTGCATTGATAGTAACAACTTATAAAGTATATACTTCCCCTCCATTGATACAACTATGTTTTGCATAAGTCTAAACCAACAATAACATTAGCACAACAGTGTTTCAAAATAATACATGTTCACAAAAGGATCATAAAGGGAATATTTGTTTCAAAATAAATGACATAGATATTATATTACATGTTAACAAATGGATCATGGGTTTCATCTTTCTTTCAAAATACATGTTCACAAAAGGATCATTCCACCAACTTTAACACAGAAGAAGTGACATCAAAAAAGTTTTACTTCATCCACGCGCGCTCAAGAATTTGTGCAACGTAGACATTTTGTGCATCTTCATCGAGACCCATAAACACTTCAATGCATTCGATTCTTCCACCAATGTACTCAGTAATTTTGTGTCTATCGACAGTGGTTAAACCTTGTACGGTTCCTAGCATTCCAAAAGCTTTATTCCTTTTTTTTCCAAAATCATGGTCGTATCCCATACGATTAATAATTTTGTCTAGCCTCTCACCAGTTAATTGCCAATAACGATCAAGTACATCCACAAATGTATGGTCTATTTTTTTTTTACTTTTTGCTTTTGCCGTGACTACACGATGGTTGCGCCGTTTGAGTAGTGAAGGGCACACTATTTGTATCATCATCTTCGTTAAAATTATTTTGAGTAGGGAATGTGTTGTTGGTGTCATTATCATTCGTATAGTTTTGACCATTGAACTCCTTAGTGGGTGTTGTATTTGGAGGAGGCATATACTGAGCACGTAGGACTTGAAAAACATCAGGTACATCCTCCGCTACCTCTTCTGTTGCACGATCCTTCCCAAATATTTGTTACCAGTCTAAGAAAATGGCCAATATTTATATCGCAGTCCTCGCATATTTGAGTCTCGCTATTACAAAGAAGCACAAAAATTTGATAAGAAGCATGTCAAAATCGTATTTTGCAGTTCAGAGTAATTAAACATGCAGTTATATTCATGTATACCTTCTCAACTTCTTCCCATTGCTCATCAATGTACTCAATTATGTTCGTAGTAGAGTTAAATCGGACACCACTCGTTCCATGTGTAGTCATTAAAGAGGCATATGTCTTCCTCCATGCGGTAAACTTCGAGTTGATGTTTGGAATGACCTTTAAATCAGTAGAAGGAAAGACAACCTTCAATGCATCTTCTAGCTTGTTCAAATATCCCATACGGAAGCCGTTCTCACTCTTCCAACCCCTATTCACCAAATCATGTAGTGCCCCAATGAGTACTTGTTCTTCACTATTGCTCCACACCCTTCGAGTGTTGCTCGTAGTTTTCTTTGTTGATCCCCTACCACGATTCGAAACCATATTTGACCTGAGGTAAAGTATACGGAAAATTTATATGAAATCGCACTTATTTCTCGTCAAACATTAAAAAATAATCAAGCATAATTGAGCTCCCAAAATGTCTAGTATAAGAAAAGAGCAAACACACTAGAATGAAACAATAGCAAACAAGTATATGTAGAAATCAGAAGTGAAACAAATCAATAACAAACAACTATATATGTTTAGCAATTATCTAATTTCACAACAAACATGTTCAACTACTGTTGAAATACTTAAATTGCATACAAATGTAGACTTGGACTATCACCCATTGTTGACCTATGACCCAATATTATACTCATCCCATATGGTTTGTGCAAGATTCTCTCGATAAGTTGACCACTCTTCAGTAGCCTCAGTACCAATGATGAGCTCAACATTTTCATGCGTGTCTTCATCGTTAAGAAATTCGTCTATATCTGGATGCTCTTCAAAAGGGTCCACAAGCGTCTCTCTACGAATATAATTGTGAAGCAAAAAATAATAAAACTAATGCAATATTATGCTGGGTTCTTCCCCAATTCTCCACTAATTAAAGTTTCTAAATATAAATTTTAATTTTCAAGTAGATTATGTTATTAATTAGTCTTAAAAAAATAATCTACAACCTTAAAAAATTTGTAACACATCAGATATATCGTTGCAGAAATAATTAAGACATAACAAAATAATACTCCCTCCGTCCAATTTTATTATGCCCACTTCTCCGGGCACGAGTTTTAATGAATATTGATTATTTTATTCATAAAGTAGATAAATTGAGGGTACAATAGGGTATTGTGGGGTCCATTTGTAAATAAATGATTGTTTATGAATAAATGACAAAGTGGGTAAATGAGCGATGATAGGAGGGTGGAAATAAAGTAGTATGAATAGTATTGTTTCCAAAAAGGGTATGAGCATAATAAAATTGGACAACCAAAAAAGGAAAGTGGGAATAATGAAATTGGACGGAGGGAGTATTAGTTGTTATGAATCAGATTAAGGACTAAAAAGTGAGCATTCAATATTCATACATTTATACCCAAAGTAGAAAATAATTGAATTTTTCTAGTTTTGTTTTTTTTCGATTTTTTTTCCTAAGTTTTTGGTCATTTTTTTTCATAATTTTTTTTCTGAGCTTCATATTTTTTTCCAATAATTTTTTTCGATATTCGTAGTTTTTTTTTTCGATATTTGTTTGTTGAAAATTAAAATAATAGAATAATATTTAATTTTGTGGTGATTCATTTGTGACTCGGTAGTGGGTGTATGATTATAATTTTAATGAGTTGTATTTTAATTTAATTGATAAAATGGTAGTATAACTTTTTACATATAATTTTCTTTTTAAAAAAAATAGGGGGTGAACTTATTAAAAAAGATGGGGTAAATAACTAATAACCCATTTAGAAAATTGGATCTAGCTACATGTATGTAATTTGTACATATAAGTGTCTAAAAGAATTGAGGGTGAACTTATTAAAAAACAGGGAGTAAATAAATAATAACTCATTTAGAAATTTGGATCCAATTACATGTATGTAACTGTAACTAGTACACATAAAAGTATTTGTCTTTTTTAATCCATAGATAATATTTTTTAAGAACTAAACTTGCAAATATAAATTTAGCTATTACTACAAATTATTGTGGAATTTTTTTTACGAAAAAAATGATATTTTTGTGGATTTTTTTTTTCGAAAAAATGACATTTATGTGAATTTTTTTTTCTGAAATATGACATTTTTGTGTAAAAAAAAATTAAACCTTACCTTCGACCATGGAGTTTGAGGGCTGAGGCGGCACGACGGCGGTGGTTCAATTATGACGATTTTTTTAAATTGGAAATGAAAAAAGATAGAGGAATGGGTGAAGTTAAAAAAATTATGAGTAGTTATGAGAGAAAATGTGAGAGGGGTATTTTTGGTGTTTTATGGGGGTGAACTCAAAATGAAAAGAGGGTGAACTCATATTAGGGGTGAAAGCATAATAAAAAGAGGGGCATTTAGCCGTGGCCAAATCTAAATCATGGGCCTTTAACTTATGATTTGGGCTTTTGGCCTGTTAGAAAGGGCCAGGCTATATACCCGTCCAGCTTTCTTAAGTATACTCCCCCCCTTATTAATTTAGTACTTATATAAAATACTCAAAATCGTCCTTTTAATAAAATGATCTTACTAAATACACTCCTCTTACTTTTAAACCCTAACCCTAATGACAACTGTTATTGTCGCCGCCGCCACCGTCACCACCATCCAAAAAGTGTTAAACACAAACAAAAAATCATTGAAAAATTTTAAAAAATTAAAAACAAAATCTTGACAAACCAGTGTCGACAGTGTGCATTATTGTCGACAATAGTGCATAATGTCTAGTTTGTCGAATTTTATTTTTAAAAAAAAAAAACTTTTGACAATATTTGGTCGAATGTATGCACTATTGTCGACAATAGTGCATCTACTCGACACTGGTTTGTCGATTTTTTTTTTTTTAAAAAAAAACCCTACCTCAACACCTGCGAGCAGCGACCAACGGTTGAGCTAGGGGCAAGCACACGCAGCAGCAATAATTGAGGAAAAGGCGGCCGCGGACAACTGGATTTGCACAAAGAGGCGACAATTTTTTTTTTTTATGTTTCTGCTTTTTTACAGAAGAGGGTCGTGAGTTTTTTTACAGAAAATGATGAGGGAGGGAAAGCGGCCGACGCCAATTACGTAATTTGGGGCTACTGGCCGCGCGCGGTAAGATAATGGAGGGGAGAGGCGGTCGGCTGTGCGACGAAGAGAGAGGGAGGCGCAGAAGCTTATAGATGGCAGGCGGCGCGACAACGTGATGGAGGTGGTGGCGGGTAGGGGCATGGGGAGGCCGTGAGAGTGTGATAAATGAAGGTTTTAGGGTTTTGAAAGAATAAAGATGAAGAAAGGGAGGAAAAGAAAAACTAGGGTTCTAGTGGGGAGTGCATTTAACATATTTCATTTAAGAGAGAAGAGGGTATATTAGGTATTTTAGAGGGAGTACATAATACATTTTAAGGGGGAGTGCATGTATGGGGGGAGGGGGTATATAACCCGTTAGAAATAACACTCGATGCGCTCTAGTTTTCCCGTAACACCGATGGGCTTGGTGTTGGGCTTTCTCTTCACAAGTGTCGTGAATGACTTCAATATATCTCCACGCTTAACTCGTCTCAAACTTAATCAAAAGAATTCGACATAATCTGATTTTTTATACAAAAATCAACATCAAAGCAATTGAAATCAACTAAACAATAAGTCGAGAAAATACCAAAAAAAAAAAATCACACAAAATAACCACAAAAATTGTAACATTTTTTGACTTATAAAGAACACGGAATAAGGTTGGACTCAAAACATCCCAAATCATCAAACAAACTTCAAAAGAAAACCAATAAGGGGATCAAAGCGCAAAACTTTTTTTCTTTCGTGTTTTTTCTTTAGAGAGATCGACGATCGAAAGCAGCAAGAAGGAGTGTATTTAGTATGGGACATGAGACGAAGAGCTTTCTTAGTGTGCAAGTATTTGAGGTTGTTGATTTTTTTAGAGTGAGATGAGAACTTCTTGCTTTAAAAGTTTTTTTTCTCTCTCAAAATTACTCATCAATTTAACAACTTACCTATCGTTATAGCAAAAGCATTCTCTATCATGCCTTTGTTGAATTTTTAATTTTCGTTTAATTTGAAAATAAGTCCTTCAAATTTTATTCATTTAGCAAAAACCCACAACATATTACATTATTACATATTACTATTTAAATAAGACCAATTTTTTTTAGGAGTTGAGACTTTTGTTTTATTGGGCTAGCCCAACCTCTTTTATGGCCACGGATAAATGCCCCTTTTTATAATGTCTTTCACCCTCTGGGTGATTTCACTTCTAAAATAAGAATTCACCCCTTGTAAAATATCATAAATAATTTTTTCACCTATCAATACTTTAATAAACATTAGAAAAACCACTTGACTTCACATACACTTTCAAAATAAACTCTTTTGAAGCGAAATTCACTTTTAATCGTTGAATAAACTTGTTTTTCCACAAAACGGAAGATGAGGGAGACGAAACAGCGAAACAGAGGTTTTTGTACCGATTCGAACCTGGTTGGTCGAGTTCCGTATGAAAACTCGACACTTTTGGCCGAGTTCTATGAAGAAACTTGACAAAAAGTTCCGAGTTTCACTGTTTGAAACTTTTTTCCGAAAATGTACACATTCTGTGGAATTTTTTTTCGAGAATATACACATTATGTGGAACTTTTTTCCGAGAATATACACATTATGTGGAACTTCTTTTTGAAAATATACACAATTCGTGGAACTTTTTCTCGAAAAATCTCACAAAACTCGGCGAACCAGTTCTGGGTTTTTACAAAATGCGTTTTTTTTTTAAAAACTCGAAAACGAAATACACTACACATATATTCATTACAACTACACAATCATATAACAATATGGTCAAATAAAATAAAAATAACATGAAGAATAATTAATTGCAAAAAAAATACTATGTTTTGGGATGAAGAGAGATACAAAAAGTCTGTTTATTATTTTGTTTGACGGTGGGGGTGAACTCAACACACAAGGGTAGTATAGTATTTTTACCTATTAGTTCGAAAAATAAATTGGGGTGGTGTAAAAGATATAATATGTAGGGGTGAAGACATAATATCTAGTGGCTTATTAGGCTTGGGTGTAGGGATGGCAACAGGGCGGGTATGGCCTATCCCAGGGCCCGTCCCACTAATTTTTTTATACCAGTTACCCGCCCTGCCTAAATACCCTCCTAAACCCGTCCCGTCCCGCCTCGTGAACCCAGCGAGTATACCCGCCATACCCGCTAGTATTTTTTTTTAGAAAGAAATAATTTTTTAGACATACAAAAATATATACAGAATAATAAATAACTTTAATCACTTTAACACATTAAATTCAAATAACGAGATAATTAATTCCATTTATTTCCTTTTTCTTCAAATTTCATTTATTTAGAAAATAATTATAGTTAACTATCAAATATAATTATAGTGAACAAGATAAAATATAATTATAATTAATTCCTTCTTCATATTCTAATTCTTCTGCTAATTTAAAAATATAAAACTAACAAACCTATTAAGTCTCAAATTAAGAAAAACAATATTCAGTACAATTAAAATACCATTTGTACTGTAACTAATTACTTAATTAACAACGCAAACCCAAACCAATTCCACCAACATATTACATATTCATGTTCGAAAAAAAAAACTGCAAAACACCAATACATATAAATTTTAAATTATGATGAAACATAATAGATAAAATAATATATATCTATACGGGTCGGGTTCGGGTATATATAAAACCATTACCGTCCTAGATCCGACGGGTATTATTTGATTGGGTATTTACCCGACCCGGGACCCGTTTGATCGGATATTTACCGGCCCCGTACTGGCCGGTTTTTTACCCGTCCCATTGCCATCCCTACTTGGGTGAGTTGTTTGTTTTGGGCTTTTGACAGGTAGTAATGTCGGCCTCTTTTGTAGGTCAAATTTGCAGTGAAGAGGCAAATTTACTTTGGGTGCGGCTAAAGGCACACACGAATCCTATCAGGACACCCACGTGATGAGGACACACACAATGGGATGAGGACACCCACGTGAAAAATACAAAAACACCCTTTTTCTACTACTTAACCCTAATTTTTGTTTTATTTTGGTACACCCACCATAGTACACAATTCTGCCGCCGCCCAACTCCGCCAACGCCGCTCGCGCGCCCCACTCCGCCAACGCCGCTCGCGCGCCCCACTCCCCCAACGCCGCTCGCGCGCCTCACTCCGCCAACGCCGCCAACGACAACCATCTCCTCCCGTCGCGCTGCCCTCCCGTCGCGCTGCCCTCCCGTCGCCGCCGTCTGCCTCCCTCCATAATCGCCATTGTTGCTCCTCCTCCCAAGCACCGTCGCCGACGTGAATCGTCCCTCCTTCCAAGCTTCAAACGGCCATCGTGAGGGCATGTGAGGCATTCGATTTCTTCAATAATCAGGGGATGAGACTGTCTAAGATTCAATGTATTGATTGTCCCAATTACACAGATAATGAATTGCTAGCAATAGGGAGTGAGTTGATAGTTTTTGGAAGGAATTGTGGATCGATTGTTATTATAACTTGGGAAATTAACTGGGATGGAAATGCATTGCAATCTGTCGAGCTTTTCGATTCTTTAATCGTGGAGTTTGATCTTAAGATAAGGTGGAGGAAATTCAAGGGTATATTGAAATTCAAGGGTATATTAATGACGAAAAGTTACGTAGATTGGCAGAGCTTGACAAGAACACATAGTCGATCAAAGCACTCTGCCAATGGGGTCTTTTTTTTTTTTTTTTTGAAACCAAAACAAGGAAAAACCTGTTTACAACCACTTTTCCTTGAAGGATTGTATGTTATCTTCTCCAATCCAATCGTGAGGACCTGAAGAGACGAAAGCTTTCTGAGCCAGGCAGTGTGCTAAATTGTTCTCATTCCTGTGCACATGTTGATAATCCCACACTAGGATAGATCTAAGCCTGCTTCGAATAATTTTAACAACTTCACTTTCATAGCCGTCTAAATTAACCTCAGCTCTAATGGCACCAATGGCTATCGAAGAATCCGAACAAATCCTTTTGACTTCGAGATTTCCAACCATGCATTTCTCGATACCAATCTGAATTGCCAAAAGCTCAGCCGCCAAAACCGACCCCGGATGCTCTATAGTTTTATAGCCTGCCATAACTACGATGCCATCAGTCTTAAACAAAGCATATCCAACAACATAGAAATTTCTCTTCTCGTTGTACGCATCATCCGTAAAGAGACTACACTCAAATCCATTCTTTGAAGCACACATAACATTGGTCCCGGGACATTGTTTCTTCAAGGCTAAACCACTATTTATTGATAAATCACTTAGGTAATCTAGAGCCCATTGCACATCCATAGAAACATTCCCCATTTTCCTGTGCGTTTCCTCCTTATGAATCCATATACATCTATTTCTCCAAATTGCCCATGCAATAATAAAAATGATCTCCAAATCATGCTTATTAAGGACATTAATCATTTTGAAAAGGAAATCAACCACATACCCGTTAGCCGAATCTTTAAGAAGATGCCATAGCTTCTGTTTTTTCCAGACTTCCTTCGCTTGTGGACACCGAAACAACACATGCATTGTATCAGCATATGAATAACCACAACTTGAGCAAGCCGGGTTTATCGGAATATGATGTCGAGCTAAGTTACCTTCTGAAGCCACAATCTCTTGAATCATTTTCCATCCAAAAATTCGAACTTTTGGGGGAATCCTCAATTTCCAAACCGTGTTGAAAACCCGAGCATTATAACTTGAATCTGATGGCCCAACATCATCTTTGTGTTGTTCCCTCCACTCTTTTTTCCTAGCAAAATGGTATCCCTCGGCTACTGAGTATTTACCCGTCGAATTTCCGGGCCAAAAAAATTTATCATCCTTTCCAGCTCCATGGAGGGGTGTTTCGAGGATAGCTTGTGCTTCATGAGGGGGGAAAGCCTGTTGAATTAATTCCCCATTCCACCTGTAATCACAATAGATAAAGCGCTTGACAGTTGAAGCGCTCACCATTTTCCAAATCCATCCATCTTTAAGGAGACGAATATTATTTCCATTCCCTATCTTCCATCGACACCCATTTTCAATAATGTCACGGCTCCACACAATAGATCGCCACACAAAGGATGGATTCGAACCAAGACTTGCTTCAAGGCAATCCTCATTCTTAAAGTATCTAGCCTTAAAATGTTTACTCATCAACGTGTTAGGTTGACTAATAATCCTCCATATATGCTTGGCTAGCATAGCTTTATTAAAGAGGGTCATACTTCTGAAACCTAACCCTCCTTCCTCCTTCGGACGACACAACTCTCTCCATTTAGACCAATGCAACTTGTTACCATTCAGACTCCCTCCCCACCAAAACTTAGCCATTAGACTTTCCAATTCAGAGCAGATGGATGTAGGAATTCGGAAACAAGACATGGCATACGAAGGAATGGCTTGAAGGACAGCTTTAATAAGAACTTCTTTACCCCCTTCTAAGAAAAATCTATGATTCCAAGAATTAATCTTCTGACGCATTCTATCAACAAGGTAACCAAACTGAAGGCGTTTAGCTCTTATAGAAAAAGTGGGAAGACCCAGATATATGCTATGTCCCTGCGTCCGCTTGACCCCCAACATGACCGCAACTCGTTCCCGATTCTCAGCTTTAGTGCAAGGACTAAAGGATATAGCTGACTTATCAAAATTCACCAGTTGGCCCGACACCCTCTCATATAAATATAAGCTCTTTTTCAAGATAAAACTTTTAGTTGGAGTAGCTTTAAGAAAAACAAGACTATCATCTGCAAAAAATAAATGAGAAAGAATAGGAGCAGACCTAGCAATTATGACACCTTGAAAATTTCTCAATTCGATGCTGCGAGAAATCATGGATGATAGACATTGAGCACACATAGCAAATAAGTATGGCGACAGTGGATCCACTTGGCGAAGCCCTCTTGATGGTGAGAGGGAATGGGTCAATTCTCCATTAATTTTGATCTGATACTGAACAGATGATAGACACTTCATAATAAGTGCGACCCATTTTTGAGAGAACCCCAGCTTTAACATAACAGCTTGCAAAAAGGCCATTCTACCCGGTCATAAGCTTTGCTCATATCAAGCTTCAATGCAACATAACCCTCCTTGCTCTTGGATGACTTAATCCAGTGTATAGCCTCATAAGCAACAAAGACATTATCAGTGATGAGTCTACCAGGTATAAATGCACTCTGGAATGGATCAATTATCTCATTCATCAAACCTTTCAATCTATTAGTAATGGCCCGAGCCACTATACGATAACTTACATTACAAAGACTGATTGGTCTATAATGGATCACCTTAGTAGGACACTTGATTTTTGGAATGAGGGAAATAGTTGTTTTATTCCAAGACTCCAAAGAACAATCCCCATTCAAAACATCCAGCATAAGTTTCGATATATTGCCTCCAATTTCTGCCCAATTAGTTTGATAAAACGAAGCTGGAAATCCATCAGGTCCAGGGGCCTTCCAAGGGTTAATGTCTCCAACATCTTTGTCAATTTCTCCCTTTGTGAAAGGCGCATCCAGAAGAGAAGCAACATCATGAGATATCGAACAATTTAAGGCACTAGTAGCATTGTGTATATCTGCTTCCACAGGTGTAGATGTTGTGAATAATTCCTGATAGTATTTCACAAAGCAATGAGAAATCTCCTGATTCGTTTTAAGTTCCACATCCTCATCACCTAAAATGACACGAATGAAGTTCCTTGCCCAGCGAGAATTAGCCTTTGAATGAAAGAATTTAGTGTTACGATCTCCTTCACGTAACCAATCAATCCTTGATCTTTGCTTCCAATATATTTCCTGCTGAGACTGAAGTTTAAGAAATTCTTTTTCGAGAGAGTCAATTTTTACAAAATTTGGTTCCATGTTGTCATCCATTAACTCGCTATCAATCTGAGCAGCAACAGCTTTCAATCTTGAATGCACTGACCCCCTTTTTGCCTGTCCCAATCACACAACGATGTCCTAAAAGATTGAAGAATGTCATCCATATTATTAAGTCTCCCATCCTTCAGTCCAGATTGAGAAATAATTGTCTTGAAATCAGGCTCCTTCAACTAGTGATTCTCAAATCTAAAACACTTGTCACTGTTGCCTCGTTTTGGTGTAGGAGAATGCACAAATTTGAGCAAAATGGGACGATGGTCCGACCCCGAGAAGTCAAGAGCCCTTACTGAGTAATAAGGAAAAGAAGTAAACCATTCCTTATTAGCAACATATCTATCCAGACATTCTTTAATAAGGTCATTTCCTTTCCTTTTGTTAATCCAAGTAAATTTAGGGCCACCAATCTTCAATGTTTTAAGGTTATTATGATCTAAAGCTTCCTGGAATTGTATCATACGATTTAGATGAATTGGATCACCCCCCTTTTTTTCATGCCGAAATAAAACCTCATTGAAGTCCCCCCCAACTAACCATGGCAATTTTCCAGAAAAGTTTTGGTTATTGAGACGTTTAAGAAGTGTCCAAGAGTTATGTCTATGCAAAAGATTGGGATTCCCATAGAATCCCGTAAAGTGCCAACATTGAGATTGATCATCAATATAGCAGTCAATGTGGCCCAACGAATAAGACAAAAGGTGCACCATCCATTCATTCTAAAAGAGGCATAAGCCGCCTGACATACCCTGACAATCTACATTGAAAGCAGAAGAAAACCCTAACATAGTCCTAAGAGTTTCAACTCTTGTTTTGGTGCATTTAGTTTCACTAATAAACAAAAGAGACGGACGAAAAGAGACAACAAGATTTTTAAGGAAACTAAACGCACGAGTACTATAGATTCCTCGTGCGTTCCAACATATGACACTCATTCCTCTTGGCGGGGCCGAGTAGAATCGGCCTCCGCCTTACCCATAGTCTTGATCTCAGCACCAAGCTCTTCTGCCAGAAATTTTGCTCTCTTCAAAGCACCCTCATCGCGATTTCTACTTTCAAACTCCCCCCAAACCTCATTTTCCTTGCAGCCTTGATCACGATCCGGAAAACACCTTCTTTTGCATGGTAAAGTTGAGCTGAACATAGAATCAGAATCATCGGAATCTCCCCTTGCATGTCTTTTTCCACACGTTCCACCCTCTTCAGAAAAGGTTCTGAGAAGCTCTTCAAAAACTGGGATGTACAGAGCTTCCCCTTGTCGAATGATTTCCACAAACTCATCAAAATCATATGCCCAAAAGTTTCTCCCCACATGATGCACAACCCGATAGTCCATACCATTATCCTTTCCCCAAAGTGGAAGCTTAAACAACCTGTATTCAAAGTGAGATGGAACAACAAAAGACAAAGGTTCCAAGAACATACTAGAAACCGGATCCCATCTATGCCCTTTACTTGGGGCTCCTCCAGACTCAAATCTCCGACTACATCCTTCTTGTGCCATCAGATCAGCAAAGCGATAGACCTCTTTCCTAGCACTTGGTCCCATACTAAGATTTAGATGATCAATGTCATCCTCAACCATCACACCCTTACCTTTCTCTTGCCTTCTAGCATCTCCATCCACAGTTACTTGCTCATTGCCACCATCATCTTGAGCAGCCCGGTTCTGAGAACGATCATCCACACCTCCTGCCACCAGATTCAAAAAACCTTGCATGTCCTCCTCAGAAGGTCCAATAGGGTGATCCGAGCGCAACCATTCATGAAAAAACCGATGTTTAAAACACCATGCATCAGTTCGCCCCAAAGCCAGGCCGCATTCTTTTTCCACATGGTCAAGATGACCACATAGATAGCAGAAATCCGAGAGACGTTCATAGCGAAAAACCGCAGCAAATTTTCCCTGCTCAACAGTAATGAAGAAACATCTGCACAAAGGCTTAGAAACATCAACAACTACTCGAACCCTCAGAAACTCACCACAGGCCTCATTCTCCTTAATAGTCTCCACATCCAGTACTTCGTCAATGATGCTACCAGCTCGCAACCCAATTTGTTTTGACATTGCATTGAATTGAAGCCCATGTATCTGCACCCAGAACGACACATGCACCAGATTCAAAGTGGAAGGGCGATCTTGTCCTTGCAGCATCTTTAGGACCACCAAAGATCGCCTAATATTCCATGGTTGACCATGCGAAGCTTTCTTCATTTCCACTGCATCTGCAAAATCAAGAAGAAAGATACCCACACCGACTACAGAAACTGTTAAATGATTTTTAAGAGACCAAACTCTTTGAAGAAGAGTTTTCAACTCTAGAGGGGCAATCTTTCTCCGAGCCACAAACCTAAGAGTCAACACATTTTTTGGAGGGACAATTTATGTTTGCTGAACCACAATATTTGTGGTTTCTTGTTCAGCTAATGAGAAATTTTCAAAAGCTTCGTGAATGTTTTCCGCCATGATGATAACAGCTTCAAGAGAGAGGAGAAAATGATGTGAGGAATGACTCCATTTAAAACCATCCGCTTGTTTATATAGACAGCAAACCACCAATACTAGCACCTTGGTTTTCAAAACCAGCGTGCCAGAGAGAGGGTTGAAGAAAGCTGGCTTCAAGAAAACCATTAACCACACGCATAAAACAACCAATCCCCATTCCTGTCTTCACAAAATCGAGAAGGAAAACCAAAAGCCTCAATAAAACCCCCAATGTCCAGCAGCGTATAAATCACGCGCACAAGCCACAGACGCCAAAATTGAGGAACCCAAAAAAAACTAATGATTGTCCAAAAAACACTAACCAAGAAAAAGATTCTGTAGAAGAAATCTGTAAAGACAATCTCAAGAAGCATACAGCGAAAAATAATCAATTCAGATTTAAGAGGACAAAGAAATCAGGATGATATAAATTCAACCGATTCGGATTAAAGAAACCTCACAAGAAGTTCTTTAGGGCAGCCTCACAATTGCAATTTCTAGAGAGAGAAATACAAGCGGAGAGGTTTTTTTTTTTTAAAGAGAAGCAAATGATTCAGTAGACCATTAATTTTGAATCAAGTTATTTTTCCATGTAATTGCCAATGGTGTCTCTAAAGCGAGTATCAATGTCAATTATATTGCCAGTTCTATTTTGGTTGAGAATGACCCACCAGATCATATTGATGCTGATAATTTCATGGTTTGGCAACTTGATGGAACTCAAAATGAGTGGTGTTGGTGTAAGAAAAAGTGTGGTGTATATACCATTCTTGCTTTGTCTCTTGTTGTCTACAAGGTTGGAGTAGTTTTTCTATATATATGTGTGTGCAAGCACATTATTGGTGTGTTAGTCAATATGATAATTCAAATTGGTACAACAATTACCCTGTCTTGCAAATTTATGCGGCCAATTGGGTGTAATGTTCCACTAATGGAATCTACTTGGTATACTATAGTTGTGAGGCTCAAAGCATTTAATCACTATGGATTCTTTTTGGGTATCGCTACTAACACCCCAAAACATGTTATACACACCCCATCATTTTAAAAATAAAAATAGATAATTGTAAAATGACTAAGTAATCCTTATACAAATTAAAGATAATTTTTTTTAAAAAACTGAAAAAATCTTAAAAAATGTAATTAAAATCTAAAAAATATTTTAAAAGATTAATAAAATCTTAAAAAATTAATTTAAATAAATCAAATATTTTTTAAAAATAATCTGAAAAAATTAAATATTTTTTAAAAAGAAAAAAAAAGTTATTCAAATAAAAAATTTAAAAATCAATTAAAAATAAATAAATTCGTAAATTTTTTAATAAATCGTAAAAAATAATTAATTAAAAAATCAATTAAAATTAAGAATTCGAATAATGATAAATAAAATCTAAAAAATTAAAAATCACCTAAATCTTAAGAATTAATTAAATTGATTATAAATATTAAAAATATAATTGATTTAATTATTTTATAAAAGTTAAATGAAAATTTTAAATTTTATATAGCTTTATTTTATTTTTTAATTTAATATTGAGTTGGTTTTTCTTTATTATTTTATTTAATTTTAAAAAAAATAGTTAATTCTTAATTTTTTTATTTGATTTATTTTTCAGATTTTATTTAGATTTAATTATTTTTTTTCTTTTTTTTATTTTCTTAATTTTTTTAATTGATTGTTCCATTTTTAAATGATTTTTAATATTTAGCTGATTTTTTAAAATATTTTCAACGTTTACACGTAATTTTATTGTATTATTGATTTTTTTCTGTTAATTAAATTTTAAATTTTATATGTTTTTAAAGATTTAGTTAATTTTTAATAGTTATGAGTGTTGAACGGTAAATAGGAAATAATTGTGGTGTGTATAGTAATAAAAATGAAATTTTAAATTTTAATGGGGTGTGTTTAACATTTGGGGTTTGTATAACATTTTATGGGGTGTTATTAGCCCCACCCTTCTTTTTTATTGCCTCAACAAATAAGCTTCAAACTCAGAACTCGTTCTACCCGTTGACAAGAAGATTGAGCATGGAGATTCTGAACATTTTCCCAATTCTTTTCCAGCACAGTAATGGTGATGCATATCAAAATCATTTTCATTCTAGATCCTTGAGGACAAGGATCTCAAAATCAAAGGAGTATTGTCATGAGCATAAGTATTGGATATGGTCACATTTGGGTTTAGCCCATTTAATTAATTAGTTTCTATTGGGCTTTTAATATCTTGTGTTTTAAGTCCATTTGCATTTAGGTTATGTAATTACTTTTAGATTTAAATATGTGTAGTGGGAATGAAGAATGGAAGCAAAAATATTTCCCGGTTCTCTCTAATCTTCTCGGCTCTTTCACTCCCTTTAAATTCTCTCTTCAGTCTTTCTCTATATCTCTCTTCTATCTACTTCAATTATTTCAGAAAATCTTATAAAAATTTATAGGTTTCAAAAGTAGTGATGAGATCACTACAAATGGTATCCAGAGCCATCCATCATTGGACATGGCTGAGGTGTGCGATTTACCAGGCCAAATCATCAAATTCAGTTCTAATCTACTTTTTATTTACACACTTTGTCATTCACTTTATTCATAAATAATTATTTATTTACAAATAGACCCTACAATACCCCTTCATACTCCACTTTATGAATAAACTAATCAATATTCATTAAAATTCGTGTACAAAGAAGTGGGCATAATAAAATTGAACGGAGGGAGTACATGAGCCCAAATAACTAGCAGCGTGTGCACCAATGGATGCATGGCATGGCCACGCTTCAAATAGTCATTTTGAAAGTCTTTTCTTAACTCTTTTGACGGAAATATATAGTGTCCACTGGTTGGTTTTATACCATTTCCAACTCTTTTGATTGAGTATGATTTTTTTTTTTTTATAAAATAACGAACTACTACCATTTCCTTTCATTATAGATTGAGATCTTCAAACTTAATGCTCAGTTATAGACATAATAACAACAAATAACAAAATAAAAAGTATGGGTATAATTTAGTTAAAAAGAAAAGTATCTGCTAAGTTTAGTAAAATGTGAAAAGTATGGGGTAAAATTGATTATTTGGCCAATTAGGTATGTTTTTTTTTTTTTTTTTTTTTATGAAAGTTAAATATCCATCCATTTTTTCCGCTCCCCATGACTCAAACCCAGACCTAAGGCCTAGGTAGGTAGTGACCAGTGGTGCTCTAACCACTTGAGCTATCCCACTTTGTCAAATTAAAATAAAATGATTAAAAAATTTACTATTAATGGAGTTTGTCACAGGTTCCAAACCTTGTGACCTCAATTTATTAAATTTTTTAATCATTTTATTTTAATTTGACAAAGTGGGATAGCTCAAGTGGTTAGAGCAACACTACCTACCTAGGCCTTAGGTCCTGAGTTCGAGTCATGGGGAGGGGAAAAAAGGGATGGGTATTTAACTTCCAAAAAAAAAAAAAAAAACATAATTGGTCAAATAATCAATTTTACCCCATACTTTTCACTTTTTACTAAACTTAGCAGATACTTTTCTTTTTAACTAAATTATACCCATACTTTTTATTTTGTTATCAAATTTAGCACAAAATTTTTCTTTTATACCCATACTTTTCATTTTTAATTAAGCGTAGCACATACTTTTTATGTTTTACCATTTTTAACACATCTTTTTATCAATTAATTTAAAATACAAAAAAAAAAAATGTAAAAATTATCTAACTAGTTAAAAAGAAAAAAGAATATCTTAAATATGTTTAAATTAAAATATTCAATTTAAAATCTACAAATTAAAAAATTTAAAATTTAAATTATCTAAAACTATTGAATGAAAAAAAAAGATTTATAAAATTTATATAAAAAAATGTTGTAATTGAAATAAATTGTACTCCGACCGTCCACCAAAAGTATGTTCATACTTTTGGTGGACGGAGAGAGTATAATTTTATTTAAAAAAATAATGTTTTGAGATTCTTTAAATAATTTTTAATTTTCTAGATTAAAAAATATTACTATAATTTTAGATTTTTTTTTTATAAAAAACAAGGTATATTCATTAATTAATTAATTACTTTAATTATATTATTTTTATAAAAAGTATGTGCTAAATTTGATAAAACGTGAAAAGTATAAGTATAATTTAGTTAAGAAAAAAATATGTGCTAGATTTGGGGAAAAATAAAAAGTATAGGTATAATTTATCTAAAAAGAAAAATATGTGCTAAATTTAATAAAAAATGAAAAGTATGAGCTAAAATTGATAATTTGGCCTACATAATTTCTATCATGCATATTATTGGAACAAGATTTGATTCAAAAAATTGTACCAGTACTTTTTAACCATATGATGCCTTAAAAAAATGTTAATTACCTTCTATATCTTGTAATAACGCATTACTAGCTCATAGTATCTTGTAATAACTGCAATAATTATTTGAATAACATGTTTTATTATTCCAATTAACAAAGGGTGTAGAATGACGCGCTCTTCAAATTTTAGATGCCAATTTTAAACATGGAATAGTTCAAGCCCCAACCACGAGATTCTCAGAAGTTTAAGGACTTAATAAAAAATACAATTTGCCGACATGAATAACGTATACGTCTTACATCAATCACCATAAATAGCGAATCAGATTAGGGTTGGGGATTTTGTGCTTGCCGATCTGCAGCCTTTTTCTGCAAAGTCTGTTAATCGAGAGAAGGGGCATATTTCGAGTTTGTGCATGAATCCAACGTTTAGAACACCGGTAATTGGGGATTTTGATTTTAATTTACCAATTTCTCCAGTTCTGATAAATATGTTAGATTCACGCACAAACTCGTAATCTGTCTTTTCAATTTGCCGATCCAAAATTTCGATCTCGATCGGATTCAATTTCAGAAGTTCAGAAGTATAGATCGGTTACTGGTGGATTTTGATTACTAGGTATGACTTTATTTTTTTGTTTATTCTGTTGGATGTTGGATCTAATGTAGATTTGTGTATTGAATTATTGATATGTAGTTATTTTTTTGGAATGAATTGGCTCTCTTGTGTATGGATCTGTTTATCTCTGTTTCGTCTTGTTCATGTTTTAGGATTCTTCTGTGACAAGCTATCGGAGGAGAAAGGTCTGTTGCTTAAACCTTTTGATTTAACTTGATGTTCTTCATTTCTTCTCGAGTAAGAATGATGTTTTTTGGTTATGAATAAGTTTCTGCAACACTTTCATATGATTCTAGCTCCTTAATTCATCAACAAATCAAAGCAATAGTTATTTTTGGAGTACAGAGCACACAAATTTAACTGTTGGTAGTAAATCTCTGATAAATTCACATTACTCAAAATCTTCACATGGAGAAAATTACAGAATCATGGCTCTACATACAGGAATGAAATCATATGCAACTTTGTGTGTGATAATACTTTGTTTAAACTCTAATTTATGGTGTGTAGGATCAATACTTTTTTTTTTTGATGGGTTGATGAATTGAGATCACTAACATTTAAGTATGGCTCTTTTGACCTAAATTTGGCTCGGAATTATTTTTTTCGTGCCAAATTTGGCTTGGAAATAGATTTGAAATTAAAAAATGGGTTGAGTATTGCTCTGTAAAGCTAAGTTTTGGCTCGAAATACTTTATTCGCGCCAAATCTACCCTGTAGCTCATCCGAATTTCTATTCGAGACAATTTCGTCAAATCGGTTTATGAATGCCATAAAATATTAATGAACAAATGTGAAAATAGATTTGGAATAAAAAGGGCGTTGTAAGCTAGACACAAACACCCCAATTATGTAAATGCTCTTTTATGTTAATTTTGGGTTGAAATACTTTAATCGCATCAAATCTCACGTGAATTTTCAATTTCAGTCCAAATTGAGCCAATTTTCCCAAATCATATTATAACCATCTTGAAACATTAAAAAAATCTGAACAAGCCTCGAAATAGATTTGAAATGAAAATTTGGGATGGGGGAACCAAATTATGAGCTCATGTCCAAGCTATATATTTCTATCTGTCCTGCGTTTAAATAAAACACAATATTATCAATTTTATTTTAAAAATGCCAGGTGATAGTAGATTCACACGATTTAAGATTTTTTTCGATTGTAAATGTTCCAAAGAGTGTGATGAAAAGTTTCTCTGATGTCCATTTTTTTTGTTAGTTCAATGTGTTTTGTCCCTGTCTATTGCTCTTGTGAATAAGTGTGATTTGATATGTGGGGTGATATGAAGATTCAAATTATTGCATGATTTGTCCATGTCTATTGCTCTTATGTTTATTGCGTGAGGAATCTGATTCTGATTGAAATGTAGGAGGATTCAGATTTGCACAGGTTTCTGATTCTGATTTGTATATGGTGTGATATGATTATGAATTTGTGATGAACATAATCTGAATATGTCACTGTTAATTGAGTTGTCTAAGAGTCACCACTTGGTTATTCCTATTTCAGGAGACTTAGATGAGCGTAACTAAGGGCTGTATGGTGTATGATCTGTTGTGAATTGGGTGAAATGATGATTATGATCTGAGGATGATATGTCCATGTTGATTGAGTTGTCTAATAGTCACCCCTGGGTTGGTTATTAGGTTTCTAGTTTAGGAGACTATTCCCTGTGATGAGCATAATGTTTACTGTAATCGAAATGATGATGAATTTTTTAATATTTGCAAAATAAAATTTGTTTGATTTCCTCTCATTTGGTGGAATGTTAAAACTTTAATCATAAAGTTAATCTCATCATTAAGGGGCGAACATTCACCTCATTGAGCAGGTTTAACTTCTCACTAAAATGAGTTTTTTTTTTTTTTTTTTTCTTTTTCCAGTAGAAAATTATAAAAATAAGAAAAGTAAATGATTTTCTTTTGTTAATAATATGGTCACTGTCTAGTTTTGTTATGATATATATTTTTACATGTCTATTTAAATCAATTGACTAGCTATTTAAATCAATTGACTAGAGGTATATTTTAAGAAGTTCTAAAAAGTTTTCAATATTTTAAAAAGTTCTAGTTTTCAATATTTTAAAAAGTTCTCAATAAAATTTACATATAATTTTATTTTAAGAATATAAATAATACAGTTCTGAGCAATATTCGAGTTTAATTACCATTTTTCATGGACTTATCTCAACACGAAGAAGAGAAACTAAAAAATTGTGAACTTTTGGTTTTTGCCTTTTAAACATGGATGTTTTTTGTCTTTTGTCGTTTATTTTACTTGTTCAAGGTAATTTGGTTGTTTTAGTGGATAACTTTGGCTAGATGAACTTGGTGTTTTTTTTTTAATTTAGTTGTAAAATTTATTTGTAATTATCTTGTCAAAAAAATAAAATTATTTTTAATTATAGAATTGATGAACTTGGTGTTTTTTTTTTAATTTAGTTGTAAAATTTATTTGTAATTATCTTGTTAAAAAAATAAAATTATTTTTAAATGGTGCATATTTCAATTTTGTTTTAAATTGAATTTTGGAGAATATTTCAATTTTTTTTTAATTGAACTTAAGAGTTTACAGGAAAATTTGATAGATATTCAATTAATTACGTAGATTTTTAATTTTTAAGTATATACAAAATAAGAGATAATTATGTGGCAGATGACATGACATTTTTAAAATAAATGTGGTACCAAGTCAGCTCATCCTACCGGAATCCGACAGTATTTAATTCATTAGAAAGATAAAGGATTAAAATTGATGTAAAAAGAATTAAATTGAAAGGTAAAGGACGTATTTTATAAAGTTGAAACTTAAATGATTTATTTTGGAATAATGTATCAAACTTATAGGACTAAAACTAAAATTTTCCCTCATATCAACATTATGTTAGTGGCAGTTGGTTATTCGTTATGACATAATTGTGTTTTCTTAATTAGAAACTAAGTTGGAGAAGTACTATTTCTCT
The DNA here is from genome assembly GCA_963675135.1 of Galeopsis tetrahit. NCBI lineage: Eukaryota > Viridiplantae > Streptophyta > Magnoliopsida > Lamiales > Lamiaceae > Galeopsis > Galeopsis tetrahit. The sequence goes on along the minus strand of OY776122.1, from coordinate 21,476,979 downwards.
CTCTCTAAAAAAATAAAACCCTAGCACACGCCGCCCCCTCCACCACACAGCCTAACCTCCGCCTCCTTCCGCCTCCTTTCTTCTTTTTCCTCCTTTCTCCTCCTCTTCCGTATAGAAATTATGTAGATCAGGCGGCGCTTATTCAGATTGGTCCGTCGGCTTTCTACGAATTTACTCCCGCCGACCGTCGCCCGTCCGTCTTCTGACCGCCGACCAGGCACCGCCGTCCAGATCCGCTCGTCCCGTCAGTTTTATGTTTGTCTTATGATACATTTTATGTAATTCTTTTATAGGATTTAGTTGGGAACAATGGACAGTCTATCCTAACGGAGCTACGGTGACCGTTTGGAGGAGTGTTCCGTTGATTCCGTTTGATTTTTCCGTTGATCAAGTTTTTTTTATGGTTTTTCTAGATAGTTTTCTTATTTGCGTTTTCCCTTTCATTTCAGTTCCTCTATTTGTTTTCTGTCCTAGTCTTAGATAGTATGTTATTTCTGTTTCTATAGTGTATTCTAGTTTTATGGTTTTTATGTTATGGTACTGTCGGCTTTGTCCGACCACTCTACGCTATATGCGTCCTGCTTCCCTTCTATGGGACCCTGTTTTCCCTCTTCTGGGACCCTGTTTTTCCCTCTTTTGGGACCTGGTGGTGATATTTGGGATTTAGATGTCCCTTAAGAATCTTGGTGCGTGGTGAGCCTTTGACCTCATGATTTTATCTCCATTGTTTTGATATGCTGGTACCTTAGTGTGGGGTGTCTCGTATTGAGATATGAAGATCTGTGCTCTTTTGGTGGACAAAGGTTTCACTCGTTTTCCTCTTCCTCACGATTGGATGGAGCAACGATGCCGAGTTGAGTTGCTGTGGTTTGAAGATCTAGAATTTAGAATTGTATTATCTATCTTTCATGTATTGATTTTGTAAACCTTTTCAAAAAAAAAAAAATAATTGTGTTTTCTTATTTTCGTAAGTTAAGAGCTAGCGCGATTGGTGAGAGATACCCTACCACAATTCAAACCATGCTTTATGACCTTTGCCTAACTAAAATACCTTTAGTAAATTAGCTCAAGATACAATAGATGCCTATCTGACCTACAATTAACAAACAAAAACTCACTATTTATAATTCAATTTAATTAGGTTAGTTGAGTATGTGAATTGATCATAGATAATTTATTATATCTATCGAATGAGGTCTAAGTAGAGAAAAAAAAGTTATTAATGTAATCAAAATTTTAAAAATTGAAATTAAAAATAAGGAAGGGAGGGAGGGGCCGTCAGGGGAGAAGGTTAATTGGGGCAGGGTTGAGGGAAAAGGAAGTGGTTGTAGAAAAAAAAAAGGAGAGAGGGAGGAGGGCGGCGATAGGCAGGCATGCGGCTGGAGCGGCGGAGCTAGCGGACAGGGGCGTTGGCAGAAATGATGAAGGAAGAAGAAGGTTTGTTTGGGGGAAGAAATGAAGAAAAGTAGGGTTTTAGGTGGGCGTGCATTTATCATACCAAATTTTAAGAAGGGTATAATAGGTAATTTGAAGGGAGTACATCTATCTTAGATTTATTTTGAAGGGAGTGCATCTAACATTCACGGAGGGGCATTGGGAGGGGGGTTCGTGGGTTTGGGAGCTAAGGTGGAGCAGAAATTTACTTGATAGAGAAATGGGCACACTAAACACTTTTGAATATTTATTGAACAAGTACAATCTGAGAGTGACTGTAAAAGACAAATGCAAATGGAAAGCGGGCACGAACGGAGCATACAAAATAAAGGAAGTGCATGTACCAAACTTTACACTCGACGACGAATTCAAGATGATATGGAATAATTTTTTACCCTTCAAGGCAGCGACGACAACATGGCTATTAATATGGGATAGACTTCCGACAAGAAGAAATTTGAGGAAAAGAAACATTATACATGTTGTGGAGAGGAGGCGGAGACTGCCAAACATCTGTTCTTGGAATGCAGCAAATCGCAACGGATAAAATTCTATTGTGGTTGAAATCACCCATGGCTATGCACTCCTCAATTAAGGAACACTTAAATCAATTTTCCAACATCATTTGTGGAAAAGGGGGAAACAAAATTGCTATTGAAATTTGGATATGTGTAGTATGGGTGATTTGGAAATGGAGGAACATGTGTGTGTTTGAGAACGGAACATGAAATCAGATACAGTGGCAGAAGAAATCAAAGGCAGGTTGTGGAGCTGGAGTATGGCGAATGGAAATATCAAACATAACTCAACATATAAAGAATGGATAGCTGACCCTCGTGTAACTTTCGACTTGTAAAAGAAGCTCGAGAACAGCCATGAAAATATGGAGCAGAACCTCAAACCTCTTCCACTTCGCTTTAGCTAGAATTGTTTTCATTCATGATTTAGTTTGCAGTATTTACAACTGTGTGTAGATAGAGTCTCAAGGTACTCCTTGTACCATACTTTTACTTTGCTGAGATATAAAATCACCTTTGCCAATCAAAAAAAAAAAAAAAGTCAAAAACGTATATATATGGTAATATTAGAGATGTACATTTAGTAAAAATTGACATTTTCAATTAAATTCAGATTTATCCCTATCAAATATTATACTCCCTTCATTCATTAAAAGTGTGCTCTGTCCAAATTTTATGTCGAAAAAGAATATATTAGTAAGTTTATTTACTCTAAGAGTCAAAATTCAATACCCTATTACAATTAAATAATTTTTTTTTTTTTTTTTGAATACAGTTAATTGATTCCGTGATTTATGTAAATCGAAATGAGAGATTAGTAAATTTTTTGAATTTTGAAAAAATAATAAATGGGCCCGATTTTCAATTTTTTTTTTTTACAAATTTCATTTTTTAATAGTTAACTAATTAATTAATATGTAATTTCATTTTGTGAAACAGATTCTAGAGTTTATTTTTTGGTTGTTGACTTTAATATATAATGTTATTTGAAATTCAAAATTAATATTCAAATTATATTTAAGTGGAAGGGTATAGTGGTACATTTATATGCAATTTTAACCTTAATTGTAACTCTTAGAAAATTTGTCTTTATTTATAATCTCTATAGGTGAATTGTCGTTTAGAGTAATTCTCCCATTAACCCTTTTTTAAACTATAATACAGTATATAAGCACTCTTTATGTTACCCGGCCACTAACAATATATTCAACCTTGGAAGTAGTTTTGTATGATATAATTGCATCGATCATTCTTCTTCTCTTTAAAATGTCATTAATTTTAAAGTTTTATAAATCCACAGGTCATATTGAGATTTTGTAGGTTTGGGGTGAGCAAGAAAAATGAGCCCCTTCTTCTAGCATTTTAAGAGTAAATGAGTTTTTGCATAATAGGGATAGAAGAGTGAGGGAAATTACTTTTTATATAGAGTATAAATAATATTTTACCACCCATTTTGCACCTAATAGTAACTCTGAAAAAAGTTAGTACTAGAATGTAAAAAGGGAGGTGTAAAAAACATCTAAGGGTAAAAAAACTCTTAAAATAAGTATGAAATGTGTACATATGGATCGTGCATGAAACATGTATATACATATCAAACACAAAATTTGCACAAAATGTGCACGAAATATGCACATACGGATCGTGCACAAAATGTGCACATACGGATCGTGCACAAAATGTGTACGTACAAATTATTGAGAATATGAATATTTTGCACAAATAGTCAAATTAGTTTTCTCTTTCATTTCCTGCACACTAAATCCTCCTTCCATAGTAAACATATAGGGTTTAATTATATATTTTTTTAAGTCATATCCGACAATCGTGATTTTGTGTTTGGTAGGTTTTGTGGAGATGTTTTCGAGGGCAAGGATGATCAACATTCTTCGGGGATCAAAGCCAACTTTGTTGATGATTGTGGTTAAGATTTTATTATCCATTGTCAACATTACCTCCAAACTGGCTTTATATGATGGAATGCCTCTTTCCGTACTCGGAGTAGATGATCGTAGTGTATTTAAAATCTCAAAACCGAATTTCGGTGAGTGAGAAATTAATTCACGAAGTTGAAACGTAAAATATTACACCTTATGGGATAAGGTGTTACATTGTGATATTTAATTGTCCCACATTAAAACTTTTAGTGTTTAATAAGGCTAATTACTCCTTATAAATAGGAGGATGTTATAATAGTTCAAATAATAATGGCTAAGGAGCAATCCAATAGTTCAAATTTAAGGGTAAAAAAGGGAGGTGTAAAAAACATCTAAGAGTAAAAAACACTCTTAAAATAAGTATGAAATGTGTACATATGGATCGTGCATGAAACATGTATATACATATCAAACACAAAATTTGCACAAAATGTGCACGAAATATGCACATACGGATCGTGCACAAAATGTGCACATACGGATCGTGCACAAAATGTGTACGTACAGATCATTGAGAATATGAATATTTTGCACACATAGTCAAATTAGCTTTCTCTTTCATTTCCTGCACACTTAATCCTCCTTCCACAGTAAACATATAGGTTTAATTATATATTTTTTCAAGTCGTATCCGACAATCGTGATTTTGTGTTTGGTAGGTTTTGTGGAGATGTTTTCGAGGGCAAGGATGATCAACATTCTTTGGGGATCAAAGCCAACTTTGTTGATGATTGTGGTTCAGATTTTATTATCCATTGTCAACATTACCTCCAAACTGGCTTTGTATGATGAAATGTCTCTTTCCGTACTGGTAACCTACATATTTACATCTGGGGCTACTTTTATTGTTCCCGTCGCATTTTTTGTTGTAAGGTTATTTTTTCAATTGCTTCAATTAAGAAAGATTTTATGTGTTGGAGAAATTGGTTAGAAATTGATTAATTTTAAAATGAGAGTGGAGAACATTTGTCTTTGACAAATTTATTGAGGGCTCTAAAGGTAATTTCAAGGAAATTAAATGACATAAAATCCTTCCATAACAGAGTAGTTGATTGTAGTGTATTTAAAATCTCAAAATCGAATTTCGGTGAGTGAGAAATTAATTCACGAAGTTGAAACGTCAAATATTACACCTTATGAGATAAGGTGTTACATTCTGATATTCAATTGTCCCAAATTAAAACTTGTGTTTAATGAGGCTAATTACTCCTTATAAATAGGAGGATGTTACAATAGTTCAAATAATAATGGCTAAGGAGCAATCCAATAGTTCAAATTTAAGGGTAAAAAAGGGAGGTGTAAAAAACATTTAAGGGTAAAAAAAACTATTAAAATAAGTATGAAATGTGTACATATGGATCGTGCATGAAATATGTATATACATATCAAACACAAAATTTGCACGAAATATGAACATACGGATCGTGCACAAAATGTGCACATACGAGTCGTGCACAAAATGTGTACGTACAGATCGTTGAGAATATGAATATTTTGCACAAACAGTCAAATTAGCTTTCTCTTTCATTTCCCGCACACTTAATCCTCCTTCCACAGTAAAGATATAGGGTTTAATTATATATTTTTTCAAGTCGTATCCGACAATCGTGATTTTGTGTTTGGTAGGTTTTGTGGAGATGTTTTCGAGAGCAAGGATGATCAACATTCTTCGGGGATCAAAGCCAACTTTGTTGATGATTGTGGTTCAGATATTATTATCCATTATCAACATTACTTCCAAATTGGCTTTGTATGATGGAATGCCTCTTTCTGTATTGGTATCCTACAAATTTATATCTGGGGCTACTATTATTGTTCCCGTCGCATTTGTTGCTGAAAGTTTATTTTTTCCATTGCTTCAATTAAGCAAGATTTTATGTGTTGGAGAAATTGGTTTGAAATTGATTAATTTTAAAATGAGAGTGGAGAACACTTGTCTTTGAAAAATTTATTGAGGGCTCTAAATGTAATTACAAGGAAATTAAATGACATAAAATCCTTCCATAACGGAGTAGATGATCGTAGTGTATTTAAAATCTCAAAACCGAATTTCGGTGAGTGAGAAATTAATTCACGAAGTTGAAAGGTCAAATATTACACCTTATGAGATAAGGTGTTACATTGTGATATTTAATTGTCCCACATTAAAACTTTGAGTGTATAATGAGGCTAATTACTCCTTATAAATAGAAGGATGTTACAATAGTTCAAATAATAATGGCTAAGGAGCAATCCAATAGTTCAAATTTAAGGGTAAAAAAGGGAGGTGTAAAAAACATCTAAGGGTAAAAAAAAACTCTTAAAATAAGTATGAAATGTGTACATATGACTCGTGCATGAAACATGTATATACATATCTAACACAAAATTTGCACAAAATGTACACGAAGTGTGCACGTACGCATCTTGCAAAAAATGTGCACATACGGATCGTGCACAAAATGTGTACGTACAGATCGTTGAGAATATGAATATTTTTCACAAACAGTCAAATTAACTTTCTCTTTCATTTCCCGCACACTTAATCCTCCTTCCACAGTAAAGATATGAGGTTTAATTATATAATTTTCAAGTCGTATCCGACAATCGTGATTTTGTGTTTGGTAGGTTTTGTGGAGATGTTTTCGAGGGCAAGGATGATCAACATTCTTCGGGGATCAAAGCCAACTTTGTTGATGATTGTGGTTCAGATTTTATTATCCATTGTCAACATTACCTCCAAACTAGCTTTGTATGATGGAATGCCTCTCTCCGTACTGGTGACCTACAGATTTACATCTGAGGCTACTTTTATTGTTCCCGTCGCATTTTTTGCTGAAAGGTTATTTTCCATTGCTTCAATTAAGCAAGATTTTATGTGTTGGAGAAATTGGTTTGAAATTGATTAATTTTAAAATGAGAGTGGAGAACACTTGTCTTTGACAAATTTATTGAGGGCTCTAAATGTAATTTCAAGGAAATTAAATGACATAAAATCATTCCCTAACGGAGTAGATGATCGTAGTGTATTTAAAATCTCAAAAATCGAATTTCGGTGAGTGATAAATTAATTCACGAAGTTGAAACGTCAAATATTACACCTTATGAGATAAGGTGCTACATTGTGATATTCAATTGTCCCACATTAAAACTTTGAGTGTTTAATGATGCTAATTACTCATTATAAATAGGAGAATGTTACAATAGTTCAAATAATAATGGTTAAGGAGCAATCCAATAGTTCAAATTTAAGGGTAAAAACGGGAGGTGTAAAAAACATTTAAGGGTAAAAAAAACTCTTAAAATAAGTATGAAATGTGTACATATGGATCGTGCATGAAACATGTATATACATATCAAACACAAAATTTGCACAAAATGTGCATGAAATATGCACATACGGATCGTGCACAAAATGTGTACCTACAGATCGTTGAGAATATGAATATTTTGCATAGGGCTTAATTACATATTTTTTCAAGTCGTATCCGACAATCGTGATTTTGTGTTTGGTAGGTTTTGTGGAGATGTTTTTGAGGGCAAGGATGATCAACATTTTTCGGGGATCAAAGCCAACTTTGTTGATGATTGTGGTTCAGATTTTATTATCCATTGTCAACATTACCTCCAAACTGGCTTTGTATGATGGAATGCCTCTTTCCATACTAGTAGCCTACAGATTTACATATGGGGCTACTTTTATTGTTCCTGTCGCATTTTTTGCTGAAATGTTATTTTTTCCATTGCTTCAATTAAGCAAGATTTTTTATGTGTTGGAGAAATTGGTTAGAAATTGATTAATTTTAAAATGAGTGTGGAGAACACTCGTCTTTGACCAATTTATTGAGGGCTATAAATGTAATTTCAAGGAAATTAAATGGCATAAAATCATTATACTCTCGGAGTAGATGATTGTAGTGTATTTCAAATCTCACAAATCGAATTTCGGTGTGTGGGAAATTAATTCACGAAGTTGAAACGTCAAATATTACACCTTGTGGGATAAGGTGTTACATTGTGATATTCAATTGTCCCACATTGAAACTTTGAGTGTTTAATGAGGCTAATTACTCCTTATAAATAGAAGGATGTTACAATAGTTCAAATAATAATATTTAAGGAGCAATCCAATAGTTCAAATAATAATATTTAAGGAGCAATCCAATAGTTCAAATTTCATTTTTAATAGTTAACTAATTAATTAATATGTAATTTCATTCCAGAGTTTATTTTTTTGGTTGTTGACTTTAATATATAATATAAATGTTATTTGAAATTCAAAATTAAAATTCAAACTATATTTAAGTTGAAGGGTATAATGGTACATTTATTTGAAATTTTGACCTTAATTGTTACTCCTAAATATTTGTCTTTATTTGTAAACAATATAGGTGAATTGTAACTCCTTTAGGGGATGTTTCTTTTTGGTTTTAAAAACCAGGTTTTGGATTTCAAGATCCAAAACCCGTTTTACTTCGGGATTTAAAAACCGGTTTTCAAAATCCACTCAAAACCACCCTTATCAAACATATTGATTTGACATAAAGTTATATCTATATAATATTACTCCAATCATTATATTCCTTTTCAACAATAATATAATAATACTATAATAATATAATAATACGATAATATAATACATTTAATCAACTAATCATTATAATCTCACCAAACAATAATATAATAATACAAACTCATTCAATCTTACAACTTGATTTGACATAAAGTTAAATCCTTCACTATTCCAAAACCCAAAAGAAACACCCATATTACTATTCATCGGGATTTCAAAAACCAGGATTTCAAAAATCTGGTTTTTAAAACCACCCAAAGCCCAAAAGAAACATCCCCTTAGTGTAATTCTCCGGGAATTTCACCAATAAGGTCTTTTCGCATAGTGATTTTTTAAATAAGAACATGGTTCAAATTAATTTCAAATTATGGTCAAAATCCAACTTAAATGTACTATCTTACCCTTAATATTTAAAACCGAGTTTTAATATATTAATTAGTCAACGATTTTAAAATTTGAAATGCAAATCTTTCTCTCTTTCTCAAACCCGCTGATTATTCTACATCCCCAATTTAAGGACTTTTCCAAAGGTCTGGTATTCAAGTCTTCCTCAATTTTAGGACGTCAAGTCTTCCCCAATTTTAGGACTTTTCCAAAGACCTGGCATTCAAGTCTTCCCCAAATCTCTGATATTCAAGTCTTTCACAAATATCTGATATTCAATTTCATTGTCAGACTTGAAGATCTACACAAAAATCGTCAAATCAAATTAGATATTTTCTTCAGAAAAATCTCTGACTTGATTATGCAGAAAGATCTGCAGAAAAATCTTTGAATGCAGAAAAAAAAATACTTAAGTTGCATGATCATATAAATAATCCAGAATTAAAGTTTCATCAGCATATAAATAATGCAGAAGGTGACACTGAGTAAAGTGTTCCCACAAAGGAAGGCCCACAAGCAAAATCCCGTGTGGTGAAGACATAGTCTTGAATAAGTCCATCTCTGAATTGCAAATCTTTATCTTTTTCTCAAACCCGCTGAATAAGTCCATCTCTGAATTGCATTGAACAAATGATGAGTGTACGAGTAAAGAAGATAAAAAGCACGAGTAAAGGGCGTAATATATAATTATACAAGGTCAATTGACAATGCGTGCGCAGTTGTGCTTCTAGTTTGCATATACTTCAAATTAAGGAATTACCCGGAGGGCTGCGAAGGAGAAGGGGATCAGTGATATTGAGCTTGAGGCGCCATAGCTGATTCTGATTTCTTTAAATCCACCTTTAAATCCACCTATTAGATCTTTTCTTGAATTATCCTCTTCACCATTAACATTAGTCTTCTCAAATTGACCAAACTTAACATTGATTCTGTATTATTCGAATTGTGAATTGAAAAGGGAAAGTCGTGGGAATTAAACTAATTCCCACGATCTTTGCATAAATTGAAAACTGACTATATATTAAATAGGCGTGTGTTAAGGAATGTATTATATTTTAAATTAATTAAATAATTATATTAAAAAGATAAGGGCATAATGGGTTATTTACATTCAATTTTGTCCTTATTTTAAATGATTAGAATTTTTGTTCTTAATTGGATAAGTGTCTCTAAGAATGACCCTTTTTATAAAAATTCTCTAATTCTCCCTATAATAAATACTCCCTCGTTCAGCTGTATTTTTTGGTCTAAAAAGAATATGTTTATTCTATTTAAATAGTCAAATTTTGATTATTTTTTTTACTTTATTAATAAGATTGAGTATCTACCAACAATATTCTTTACTCGTTAGTCCCACATATTTTTTTTTTATAATTAAAATATAATTTTTTTTTATAAATTTGTATAAAAAGAAGTGAGCAAAATTTTAATGGACATAAGGGGTATTATATTTTTTTTATTTCATTAACAGAGTTAATAATCTCACTACAAAAAAACCTGATTTTGATACCGAAATTTTGAGACGGACACCTAATCCGTCTCTAATAGATACGGATTTGTTAAAAATTCGAGATTTGAAACCGAAAATAAAAAGGTCTTCTCATTATAAAGAGATTAGATATGACTTTTAGTTTCTAAAGTTTTAGATACGGATTAGATACGCGACTTTCAATTTCGAAAGTTTTAGATACAAATTAGATACATATACCACCATCTCTAAACAGTCAATTTTTTCTCCCCGATATAAAACGAGATAAGGTGGTACACGAAATTTGCAATACAGAATCTAACCATCTCTAATCTGTATCTAATTAGTCAAATGATAAAATGGGTGAACTCATAAAATGGGGGTCAAATAAATAAATGGGTCTTGTTTAAAAACCCAACCACTTATTGTATAAAAATGATATTTATCATGCTCATACACACATACACGTACACATAACTAAATTCGCATGCATCTAGAACACACATACACATAACTAAGCAAACACCTTAAATCAATGTCACATTGAGTAAATCTCAAGATAATATTGACGCATGCATCTAGAACACGCATACACGTACACATAACTAAATTCAAGTACGCAATCACCTTGAATCAATGTCACGTTGAGTAAATCTCAATATAATATTGACTCAATTCAGGACTCGTTGGGTACAAATTTCATACATTCGAGTTTGCATCAAGAAGATCGACTACCAACAGTGTTGTTTACATTAAAAGTGCAATTTAAACTACAATACAGATGCAAGTGATTACTTTGGAGTGTTGCAAGAAGTCGTTGAAGTAGAATATGCGGGATATTCGACCGAACAACAAAGATATAAAGGTATGTTCCGTTTGTATTTGCCATTCAAGTGTGTCAAGTAGTAACTAGAATATCTAGGATATTCGACCGAACAACAAAGATATAAAGGTATGATCCGTTTGTATTTGCCATTCAAGTGTGTCAAGTATACTACTGCACCTATTCAGGGGTAGGGCTGTTGTGTACTTGAGTCCAGCTATATAGGATAAACGCATAATTTAATAAAAATCGTGTGTAATTGAGTACAGTTATATAGGATAAACGCATGATTTAATAAAAATCGTTACAGCCTAGTGTTATATAGGATAAACGCATAATTTAATAAAAATCGTTACAACTCACATGTTCGAAACCCAATTTTTTAAATTTAATTTAATTTTAGCACCTAATAAAAGTGCAAATTTTAAATAATAAAATTTGTAAAATTAATAACAATATTAAAAAAAAATAGCAAAAGATTAAATGTAATTTAATTTATTTATTTGAATTTATAAAGTAAGATCTACTTTTACAATTGGAATTATTCTTGGAGACGGGTTTTTGTCGTGTGATACGGATTTAGAGACGACAAAACGTCGTTTCTAATTAAGAACGAAAATTATAGACAGATTTTTTACCCGAATGTAAAATGGGCCGTTTATCATTTAAATACAGATTTAGAGACGACAAAACGTCATTTCTAAATAGGAACGAAATTATAGACGGATTTTTGACCCAGATGTAAAACGGGTCGTTTATCGTTTAGATACGAATTTAGAGACGATAAAATGTCGTTGTTAAATAGAAACGACATTTGAAACAGAATTTTGACCCGAATATAAAACGGGTCGTTCATCATTTAAATACGGGAATATACGGTGTCAAATTCCGTCTCTCATTATAAATCGAAAAAAAAAACGGTCTCAAATCCGTCTCTTATTAGAAACGGAATTTAGAAAACTGTTCCTAACATTAGATACCATGCGATAGAAACATATAGAAAATGGTTCCAAAATCCGTTTCTAACTTATGGTATCTAATCCATCTCTAAATCTCAATTTTTTTTGTAGTGTCTATCAACAATGTCTTTTATTCATTACCCACATATATATTTTATAATTAAAATCTAAATTATATTTAAAATAAGTGTAAAAAAAGTGGGGGAGTACCATATTTGTATATAAATAGAAATAAAACTAGTCAATTATTAAATCTTTTATTACTCATATTTAACTTATTTAGGGTTTTCTAGGGATAGTTCAGATGTCGCCTAAACTATGAACAATCCATTAATCTAAGTCATTAGATCTGAAATCTAATGGCTTATATTTGATGATTTGCTACATGTTGCATTTGGTGTCGCAAGATCCATTGTCTTGTATTGCATTTATTATTATTTTTTGTCGCATATCATACTTTTAAATTAAATTTAATAATTTTAAATATATAATTATAAAATTAAAAATTTGTCCTGACATAATTAATAAAAAAATAATTGATTATATATAATCTTTATTTTAATTTTCATATCATTACTCCGTCCCAAAATTATATTTTTGAGTTTTAAGAAATAATAATCTAATTTTAAGTTTATTATATGTATTTAATTTTACTTAATGATATATTACCCACCTTTTACATGGTATTGTCACATTAATATTTTTTTAATATTTAATTTTATATTTATCAAATATTAGAGGCATATCTCAATATAAATAAGAATAAAATATATCTCTTTAACTATAATTTTTCAAGAATACTTCATAGCCGTCATCAATGGAAGAAGGTATGATTCAAAATTTTAGAAGAATTTATTTGCTTACACGATAAAGTCCGAAGAAATTGAGAATTTTAGAAGAGTTTACTTTAGTCCGAAATATTATCGTTCAGACGCAAAATGAAGGATGAATGGCCCAGCTTATTCCATGTAGAAAATATTATTTGACGCCCAGCGGCCCAGGTCTCATATACACCCTGTTTTTTTAGTATACGAGTGCTTTTCCTTTTTTTTTTTCTCCTGTTTTTTTGTTTTTTTTTTTAATTAAAATTTGTATTTATTCTTATTTTTTTGTTAATTAAAAAATGGATAGAGAGATGATTGGAACTATGTACCTCAACATTAAATTGTTTTACACCAATCATTTAGACTACTAACCTACTTAATAAAATATTGAGTTTCTTTTATATGTATATTATAATAAAATAAAAAAAATGTATGGATGGAATAAGGTTTGAACCATTTAACTCGTACTTAAAAATATACACATCCACCATTTATGTTTAAAATTTTGAAGGAAAATTTTTATTCAATAAAAAGTGCAACACAATATTACTAAAAAGTGTAAGTCGATATAACAGAAAAATGTAACACAATATTACTAAAAAGTGTAAGTCAATATTACTGAAAAAGTGCACCACAATATTATAAAAAAGTGCAAGTCAGTATAACTGAAAAATGCAACACAATATTATAAAAAAGTGCAAGTCAGTATAACTAAAAAGTGCAACACGATATTACTAAAAAGTGTAAGTCCATATAACTGAAAAGTGCAACACAATATTTACTAAAAAGAGTAAGTCACTATAAATAAAAATATTATTGTAAAGCGTAGGACACTACAATAGAAAGGTGCAACACCATTTACCAAAAAGTGTAAGTCACACAACTGAAAAATGTAACACAATATTACTAAAAAATGTAAGTCACTATAAATAAAAATATTATTGTAAAGTGTAGGACACTACAATAGAAAAGTGCAACACCGTTTATAAAAAAGGTGGCGCAGAAAATGCTAGGTAGTACCACTAGGCTATAAGCGATCGAGTATGTGTAACAATGCATCAATTATAATATATATTCGATTTTCTGGAGTCCACAAAAGCTCTACCTTATTGGACTTATTGTATTTCTATTTACATGAAGATATGATTTATACGAATTTATATGAAGAATATTTGATAAACATAAAATTAAATATTAAAATATGTTGATGTGGCAATGCCACGGTGGACACTATATTATTTTCGTTTAATTTTAATACTAATATCAGTATTATTTTTAATTCCAATAGAGGGTAAGATAGTAAATAATAAAATAAAATTTAAAAAATATTAAAAATAGACAACACGATGCGATGTAAAAGACTATTGATAGTTTAGGCGACACTGAGACTATTCTAAAAAAAACACCTAACTTATTTTTATCGATCTAATGCATAGAAATAAAACTTGTCAATTAATAAAACTTTTATTAATATTTAATTTATCTTTATCGATCAAATATTAGATCCTCCATGTAAAAAAAAGGAATGAAATATATTTATTTATATATTCCCCACCAAAATAGGAATAAAATATAAAAAAACATTTTCTAAATATTTAATTTAAGTGAGAAAATAAAATATTTCACATGTTTCTTCTATTTTAGAAAAGGGCAGAGAAACACTGTGGATTAAAATCGGGTCTAATTGGCCTACATATAAAAATTATATATATAAAAAAAAAAAAACTGGCAACTAATTTGTCTAATTCTTCAATCTTATAAAAAATGGAATAATAAATACAAACTAATCCAAATTAAAATAATGGGTGCATATTGCTGAAACTCATTATGCTCATTCATTGTGTAGAATTATAAATAAATTAATTATTTATAAATAAAAGGCCACGGCTAAATAAGCCTTCGATTTAACTATACACCCCCCATGATTTCAATTACTATATACACCTTATATAAAATAAAGTTTTTTTTAATAATACCCACACTTCAATTTTACAGTGAAATAAGAAAAAAACGTGAGATCAAGTTTAAAATGAGAACATTTAAAGTTTTCTACCGAACAAAATAAATAAATTTGATATGCTTAATCTCTATTTTTACGCAGTTTTATTGGTTTTTAATAAATTTTAGAATTTTAATTTTTATGAATTTCTAAAGTATCTTGAACTCAATTTTTTATTTTTCTTATTTCACAACGTTTATTCCATTTTGTTAGGGAAGAAGGATTTTTCGAGATTGGGGTTATACCAATTGAAAGTCGGTACTACTTACCCTTAAAATATCTCTTTCAAAAGAAGGGAGTCGAGTCGGACTTGCGCATCAAAATTTTAAAAAATGAAACTAAAATAAATCGAAATGAATTTCGTTAGAACCAAACAAATTTAAAAGTCCAACCGATTTAAATCGAAATTCTTTCATAAACTATTATTTTTTAATAAATAAACATTTTCTAAAGACTTTTTACACTAAAAATCAAAATCGAATTACAAGTTCAAGAGCTCACATTAAAAATGATTGAAATAGCATATAGTTTGGAAGATTTCTTTTTTGTTGACGTATTATTCATATAATTTATTAATTAAATAAGTATTTTTTTAATTATATAAATTAATTTGATTTGGCTCGATTTATACGATTTTATAAAATATAAACCGAGCCGAAAATTGAAAATTTTAAATATATTTCAACCGAACTAATCGATCAACCGAATAAACCAAACAAATGGACCGAAAATCGTCGGTTTATTTCGAATTTTTAATTTTTTTTTAATTTTTTGTCCACCCCCTAGACATAAGAATGCCATTTCACGATGGCCCTGGCTATATACCCCTCCGTCTTTGTTAAGTATACTCCCCGGATTATGTACCCCACTCAATGTGTCAAATGTTAAATGTACTCCCCCTCAAATTACCTCAAATACCCTAATTTCTCCTTTTTCCTATTTTCTTTCTTCTTCTTTCTCAAATTTCAAAAAACCCTAAAACTAACTCTTCCTCTCCCCCTCCCCTCTACCAAACCACTGCCCCTGCCCGGTGCCTGAGCCGCCCCCACTAGTATCGCCGCCTAGCCTCCTCTTCCCTCTGCCGATCGCCGCCACCCCCTTTACGGCGGCGCCCGCTCTTCTTCTTCTTCTTTCTCTACAACAAATCCCCCCTCCACCGTCCCCACCCTGCGCACGGCCCCAGCCGCCGGCCTCCCCTGCGCATGCGTTTTCGTCCCCACCCTACGCATGGAGGTCACCGGCATGGGATCAATTCCGCCATGGGGATCCCTACTCGATTCTGCCGTGGAGGTCACCGGCCATGGAGGTCACGATCCCCAACTTCACGCGTCCGCCTTCCGTCAGGCCTGGAGGTCGCCACTGATGGTCCCTATTTATGGGGTATACATCAGACGAGTTCTTGAAAGATCAGATGACTTGATGTCATTTGATTGAGTTTAAGTGTAGAAAACAAAACTAACTCTCTATACAGATGACTTGGTCCAAGGACGGAGCCACATAGGGCCCAGCGGGGGCACTGGGCCCCCCACCAATTTTTTTTTTATATATATTTTTTTCGTTTTATAATTATTTGTATACTTTCTTTATTTGAGACATTTTAAGATTATTTCATTTATTTGTACACTCAAAATATGTAAATAATCTACAAAATTAATATTTTCACTACATCATTTTATTTTTAAAATTGTTACTCATTTTAATCTAAATTCTTCCCTAAATCTCACTAAATTCTTACCTCACTAAATCACCGAAAATACTCATTTATTTGACCCCTCCTCACTAAATTCACATTTCTTAAAAATTGAATTTGTCAACGTATGCAAGTCATTGCAGGATGGAGGGAATATATTTTAAGTTATACATTTGTCTAATAGTGACTAATATATCTTAGCGGGATTGCACGTTAAATTTTAACACTGTTTCACCTGTGAATCGAAACAATCAAAATTAATTTTCTTCGAAACATAAAAAAAATAGTTAAATTTAAATTAATGAAATGAGATATTATAAAATTTATAATGAATTAAATATAATATTATTTTATCTTTATATTAATGTAAATCGGGCCCCCCAATCTAAAATTTCTGGCTCCGTCACTGACTTGGTCAGCTGATTTGTTAGGAGTCTAGAACTAACTAGTCTACCGATTGTATCATCTGATAGAGAAGCGTGTGCGAAATTTGTAGTGTGCCCATTTTAAGAGGATTATACTCGTCTATACTGCTCATGAAAATTTAAAACTTTTATTTCATGCATACACACATTTTATGATATCAGAAGACTTGGTGTCTTCTGATTATGAACTTTCGAATAGCAAAACAAATGAGTATATCATCTGAGTTGGTGTTAGCTAATATAATACATTTTCCTTTAAACATTTGCTATGTAAATATGCATGCTAAAGCTGTAAATAACATAAGTATTTATAGTGGTTCGGATCTCAATATCCTACATCCACTCTCACATCTCATTATGTGATATTAGCCTCCTTGAACACTTTAACGTCCCAAGAGAAGGACGGCTGATCAAGATCATCAACTACTTTCTGAGGATACAGATCTACTTGTTGGTGAGGTAACAAGTAACCTTTACAGTGATCTTCTTCTTAATTGTACTTAGTGTGTATACCTCGGCTTATCTTCTAAATGGGTGTATAGAAGGAGAACTCGAGAATGACTAAATATGAGAAATTCTCTTACAATCTGAGTTAGCCTAAAGTTAGGATTGAGAATTTCTCTTCTAAGCTTGGGATATGTATAAGACTAGACGGGCTTAGATATATCATGAGTTTACTCACTGGGTGTGGGTATAAGGATGCTTACTTGATGTCTTTTGTTCTGGTGTTCTTGAGCTCTTCTGATTTTCTGGACTTAGAACATTTTGCTCAGCCTTAAGCATCACTCTCACTCCTTGCATGAGTTATGATCTGAACTCAATATTTATAGTGTGATTTGCTTGAATGTTATCGTTGAAAAGTAAAAAGCAAATCCCACTATTTCAAGAAAACAATCTTTTGCTTGATATTCTGAATATTACATTTCCATGTAATATTCAAAGTATCTTTGACTTTGAAGGTTCTACAGCCTTTGTGTCAGATCCGTACTTCTGTTGTCGCGCTTCCATTGGTTCACGTCAGCTTGTATGGTTGCTGTCTAACGGATAATCAACTGATATACCACAACTGATTTTCCACAACTGATTTCTGCTGTCTTTCTACTGCTGTAGACCTCTGCTGATTTTCCACAACTAATTCTGCTGTCTTTACTCAGTTGATGACCACAACTGATTTTTCACAATAGATTCTACTCTGCTGTCTTTACTCACTTTGTCTTCTAGACTTCTTTTCTACTGATCTTGACACTTGACTTCTCTGATTGTTTCCTCAGCTGTGTAGACTTGTCTGGTTAGTCAAACAGACTAAATCTCAGCTGTGTTTGGCTTTACTCAGCTGATCTTGCCTCAGCTGATCATACTCAATTGATCATCAGATGAATAACTTACTCATCTGATTCTTCTCTTCTGAATTCTGGTCTTCTCTTCTTTTTTTGAGCATTTGACATGTTTACTCTTCTGACCAGAAGCCTATCTATTACAAGATAAATAATGAAGTTGTATATACAATACAACTTATCATATTACAAGTATATTTGGTTTATCAATACAAACATAAGGATATAGAACATCCCAACAGCCACGGCCCCCCGCCGCCTTCCCGTCGGCCATTGAGATGGAGGTATGCAATTTATTTTATTTTTTTCGATATGAAATTGTCGAAAATAGACACTGTGGTCGACTAATTGTTGTCAACCACCATGTTTATGGTCGACAATCTCTTGTCGAAAAATCTGTGTTTTTTATTTTTTGAAAAAATGTTGTCAACGATGGTGTTTTTCGTCAACAAACTATAGTCGAAAATATACTATATGGTCGACAAACCAGTGTTGATCGACACTGGTTTGTAAAAAAAAAAATGTATTTTTTAAGATTTCTAATAAAAAATTCCTTTTTAATTACTGGTTAGGCCACCGGAGGAGTTGGCGACGGAGTTTGGGGTTCGACGGCGGCTGCTCTTCCTAGGGTTAAGGTTAGGGTTAGGGTTAAGGTTAGGGGAGTGTATTTTAATATACTCCATCCGTCCATGAAATGTAATCCCATTTGCCTTATATTCTTTGTCCACCAAATGTAGTCTCATACACTTTATGAAAACTATCACCCTTCAACCATCACTTAATTACTCAATTTGCCATCAACTATATTCATAAACAATTACTTTATTCACAATGGACCCCACAATACCCTTATTTCATCTACTTTATCTACCTTTTACTTAAAACTTGTGCACAATCCCAATGAGACTACATTTGGTGTATGGATGGAGTATTTTATTAAAAGGATAAATTTGGAATTTTACACAAATTAAAATAATAAATGGAGAGTGGGTATACTTAACAAAGTTGGAGGGGTATATAGTCAGGGCCTTCTCGACTTCTAATAAATCTCGTCAAGCCCAATATTTCTGGGCCAACACTCTTTTTCTTGTTCAATTCAATCCTATTTTGTAATGATGCCATCAAATCTTAGTACACATTAATTTAATGTTTTTCTACCTTTTTTTTTTTTTTTTTGAGAGGATTTAATGTTTTTCTACTTCTAAACAAGAATAATCTTGTAGTTAACTACTCCTAAGTCCTAACTTCCAATCGTCATTCAATTTATTAATACATAATAAAACAACATAAAGTCATATGAAAGTAAAGTGATTTAATTCTAAAAAAAAACAAGGCAATTTTAGTGGATAGTCAAGAAACCTAAATAAAATAAATTATTATGCTTTCACAATGTTTCACCGTAATTTTTTTTAATATAAATCTTGAAAGATGTTCTTAGCTAAAAAAAAAAAAAAAAAAGAGAGAATTTCTATGAACACGAAAGAACATAATTTGGGTGGAGATATGAAAAGGTAATTAAAATGAAAATTAATTAAAAATAAAATTTAATATCAAAAAAGACAATAGTTATATTTTAAAAATATGGGAAATATATAAAACTCTTTTTTTTAATGATGTTATATTAAACATTATATTATTACCTCAATAAAATATTAAAAAATGTAAGTTTTATTATACTTAATCTCCATAAATAAAAGTCGTCCACCGAATAAGACGAGGACACCTCAAAGTCAATGAAAATCGATCAAAAGTCAACAACTCGAAAATTGTTCGTTAATGTCACCTCTTTTTGTCCACCTCAAAGGTCACCACCTAATTGACCAAGTCAACAAATTCATCTCATGTGACTGTCCATTAGGGAAGAACAACCACCTCGACAAGGACGTCAGTCCAACTATCATACGTGTAAAGAGGATAAGATCAAACAAATTCCACCGACGATAGAATACTTAGTCATTAAAAATAATACGATAGAATACTTAGTCATTAAAAATAATACAATAGAGACAATTCATACTTCCATGTACTATAAAATGCGCCATTTAACCTCATTAATACACAACCTGAATCTCAACTACAAAACATTCTCCCTCCCTCTTAAACTCTCTAAAGCTTACTTCAAGAAACTTCAATACAAATGTATAGGGCGGAATCCAGATAAAATAGCACCACGGGCTAGGTCAAAAATATTTTTTTTGTTTACATAAGTTGTGGTCTACGGTTTTGATCTGATATAATTCATCAATAATAAATTAGGATATTTTTTTTAAAATCATAATGTTGAGGCTTTTAATTTAACTGAAATTTTAATTATTTTAGGTCTTATTTGGTAGATATGTTGAGTTATTTATGATTAGTTTAGATATCTAAATCGGTTCACATTAAATTGTAGAAAATTTTTGGTTTTTTTTTTTTTTTTTTTCTAAATTTGATATGTACACAATCGGATGTCTTTTTAGTATTTGGTAAAAAAAATATTTTAAACCTTATGAGATATCTCTTAAATGATTAAGTATTTTTATGTCACGAATAATTGTATGAAAATGAACCTGTATAGTGTGAATCTGGTACAAAAGAGTTATGTAATTAAATTCTTTAATTTGATTAGTATATATTTTTATTTTGGGTTAATTCTAAATAAATACACCACTTTTAGTTTCATTATCAATTTCATCACGATATTAATTCTAAATAAATACACCACTTTTAGTTTCATTATCAAATCCAGAAAGTTCAAGCCAGAAGACAAGTGAAATTCGAAGAAGGCTACTACTGGATAAGAGAAGTTTTTCGTTATTGTTTGTTGTTAAATAAAGTTGCTAGTTGCTTGTAAAATAGCTAGTTGTTAGATCGAAGATATATCTGGTGGTACAATAGAGAAGATCGAAGTCTTATTTCTTGGGACTTAAAGCCACAAGATCAGTTAATAAATTTCGCAACTGGAGTTGTGAGAGTGGATGTAGACAAGTTGTCGAACCACTATAAATCTCGTGTTTGATTTACTTAACTGTTTTATTTGTTGTTTAGTTGATTAACTGTTTAATTGATTAAAACTACATATAGAATAGACAAGATCAGTGTTCATACAGAAGTTCATATTCGATAAATAGTTGAGTATAAATCTTAAGGGCTCATTATAATCTGATAATTCTGCATTGTGTACTTTGATATTTTGAAAAGTCTATTCACCCCCCTCTAGACGTTTTCTTAGCTTACTCAATCTTATCTACTCAACTAGGGACCTACAAGTGGTATTAGAGCAGTAGTTCATTGGATTGCTGTTTCTTGATCACCCCTAAAGACTTTAAAAGAAGTCTTGGTTATTGATTGTACTTGCTTATATCATTGTTCTTGAAATTTCTTGTATCTTTGATTTTCTTGCTATATTTTTATTTAATCTTCTTGAAATCATGGCTATGGAAATAAGTGCTAACAAACTACATAAGTTCTCTGTTCAGGACTATGATTACTGAAAACTCAGGATGTAAGCCATTTTCAGCTCGACTCATGATTTGATGGTGTCTGTCGTAAAAGAAGGACCAGTCGTTACTATGATTCCAAACACTGCTACCTTGGACCCATCAAAAGTTGTTGGCGTACTCGTCCCAAAACCAAGGTTAGAACTCACTTCAGAAGAAATGAGACAGAACAATCTGGACAGTTTAGCAAATAATTACATTTTACATACTCTTCCCAACGAGTATCTAGGAAAAGTATTAAAATGTAAGACTGCTAAAGAAATGTGGGATCAACTTGCTGTCATTTGTGAAGGGACTACCCTGATCAAGGAAAGCAAGTTGTCCACTGCTGTTCAGAGGTTCGAATCATTTAAGATGAAGGCTGGTGAAAATATTGACCAGTTAGATACTCGTTTCACACGTGTTATGAATGATTTGGAAGTGTTAGGCAAAACATATACTAATCGTGAAATTAACTTGAGAATTCTTAAGAGTCTAGATGCTAGATGGAAGATGGTCAAGATGATCATCAAGAACACTCAGGACATTGATGAATGGTCTGCTGAGACAATGTTCTAAACTCTTAAGGCACATGAGTTCGATCTAGATGAGGATGATCCTATAGTCAGTAGTGATAGAGAGAATGTTGTGTCGAAGAATGTTGCTTTTAAGTCTACTTCCTCTAAGAGCTTTAGAATAGACAGATCTAAGTCTAAGACTAAGTCTACTAGTGTCAAGGATGAGTTAGATAGGTCTGATTTAAGTCTGAAAGATCAGATGAACCTTATGGTTAGAAAGTTCGAAAAACTAAACAAACGATACGGTAGATATAAGCGCTTTTACAAGGACTTTAGAGGTTCTGCTAACAAGGACTCGTCTGAGACCAGACGAGATTAAAACTCATCCGAAAGGAGAGCTGAGGTCTCGAAAGAAAACGGACGAGATAGGAACTCTAAGGATAGGAAGATTAAACGTTCTGATAGACGAGATAAGAAAAGGGATAATTCTCATATGAAAAAGTCTACTAACGATCTACTTTGCTATAACTGTGAGAAATCAGGTCATTACATCTACGAATGTCCATACCTGAGTACGGATGATCGATAAGAACGTAAAGCAAGGCGTGAACGAAGATACAACTGGGGTAAGAAGGCAATGATGGCTAATGATGACTCTGAGACGGATTCAGGCGAGTTGCCTTCGTCTTCATCTAGTTACCCATCTAATCATGAAGAAGAAGAAGCTTTCATAGTGGATGATGGCCTAAGCTTTATGGCGAAAATTGAACAAGAGGTATCCTCTACAACTTCTTTTCAATCATGTGATGAATCGGATTCTGATGAAAGTGATACTGCCGACAGTGGAGTAGGGAGTAGTCTTCATCACTCTACTGGTGTGATTGAAGAAGACCTCCTACTTGCTAACAATGCATTCATTGAAGTCAGCGACGAGAACATCACTTTAAAACAAGAAATCATTAATCTTAAGGAAGCACAGTCTAAAGTAGATCCTAATATAACTGTTCTAAACGAACGCTTGAGAGAAGAGTTGAGACAACTCAAAGACAAGTGGGCGTTGACAGACAAGTTGTATCAAGACCTACTCAAGACACATGCTACTGAGACGAATGAATTCAATGTTTTAAAGAACAAGTGCAAAAAACTTGAAGAACGCAATAAGTTCTTAGAGACTAAGGTTGTAAATCTAGACCTTAAACTTACTGACTTGGTTAATTCTTCAATGATTAATCAAAAACTGTCAGATAGGTATAGGGCTCCAGATGACAAGACAGGGTTGGGTGCAGATACACCTAACTCGCCTACTCATATCATTAAGAACCCTACTGATGTTGGTTCAAGCTCTTTGACACACGATAAAGGTAAAAGACCAATGGAATACGATATTAGAACGACATCCAAAGGTGTTGTACACAAGCAGACTAGAGTTAACACTCCGATTACCAAAGGTGGTAAAAAGAATGTTAACAACAGATCTGTTCCGTTTAGAACAAGTCAAAAGAGGACCACTAGTCGTGGACGACCAAACCAGGTCAGATACGAGGATTGGTATCCTAAGGAGACGAGTTCTAGACGAGTACAAACTAGTTGGAAAGAGCCTAGACCTCCTTTCATAAGGCAGTCTCAGCTCTACTCGACTAGACCTAGGAAGGCTGCTCCTAAATATCGTACTCAACATGTCTTATATCCTCCACCTTTATCATACGATATCATTGGAGAGGAAAGACCTAAACATGTCTATAAACCGTATGGCCCCAATGCCTACAAGCCCTATTCGGACTATCAAAGGACCATGCCTACTCAAGTAGAGGTTAAGTCGAAAGGCTATCTCAAACGAGTAGACCCAAGGTATGAAGATAGGCCAGATAAGGACAACATGGTCTTATTTTGCAACAAGCATGGTAGAAAGCTTAGGAGGTCCAACTTATTCAAAACTACTATGTACATTTGGATTCCTCTAAACTCTACTAACACCCCAGGACCCCAATAGACAAGAAGGGTACCTAAGTTATTAAATATCATCATTGCAGGGTCGACTCGACTTATATAAGAAGGGTGGCTCAGTAGGAGAAACTTGGTACATTGATAGTGGATGTTCGCACCACATGACAGGTACTAAGGCTCTTCT
Source organism: Galeopsis tetrahit (assembly GCA_963675135.1). Taxonomy (NCBI): domain Eukaryota; kingdom Viridiplantae; phylum Streptophyta; class Magnoliopsida; order Lamiales; family Lamiaceae; genus Galeopsis; species Galeopsis tetrahit. Next base: position 21,452,528 of record OY776122.1, on the reverse strand, counting down.
ATCAAGCTACTGCGAGCAAGAATGACCCAGGGTAATATTCGGTGATAGCTCTATGGCCATTACAAAAGGCTTTGGCTACATCAGAAATGGAGATGTAGAGATACAAGACGTATCCTACGTAGAAGGTTTGAAATACAATTTATTATCTGTTTCTCAATTTTGTGATCGAGGTTACAAGGTACAGTTTAAGAGTCGAAAATGCGAGATCATACACAAGAGGGCTCATACTGTAGTGCTCGTCGGCATAAGATAAGGCAGCGTATATATTGTGAATTGGAATAGCTGTTCGAGGGATACTTGCCTTCTTAGTAAGAACCCTAAAGAGATCAGTTGGCTTTGGCATAGACGCCTTTGTCACATGAACTTTAAGGTAATTAATAAGATTGCAAGAGATTACCTTGTTGAAGGTATTCCCAACGAAATCTATTACAAGTCACATGTATGCGATGCTTGTTAGAAAGGTAAGCAAGTAAAAGGTTCTTTTAAATCTATACCTACTCTCTCAACAAGTAGAGTCCTAGAACTACTACATATGGATATTCATGGTCCAATTACTCCTCTAACCTTGAACGGTAGAAGGTACACGCTTGTTGTGGTAGACGACTATTCTAAGTTCACCTGGGTAGTCTTCTTACACAAGAAGAGTGATACACAAACTCTCCTACCTGATCTGTTGAAGAAGATACAAGTTGAGAAGAATCAGTCCATTGTCAAGATCCGTAGAGACAAGGGCACTGAATTCATTAATAGCTATATCAAATATTTTTGTTCTAAACGTGGTATCCAGCACCTTACTAGTGCAGCAAGGACACCTCAACAAAACGGTGTAGCGGAGCGACGGAATATAAATCTCAAGGAAGCCTGCAGGACCATGCTGACTGAGTATAACACTCCTCAAAAGTTTTGGGCTGAGGCGATCAATACTGCATGCCACTCCCAGAACAGAAGTGCAATCAATAAGGCACTAGGTAAGACGCCCTACGAGGTATGGAAAGGTCGAAAATCCAGAATTTCATATTTCCATATATTCGGATGCAAGTGCTTCATCCATAACAATGGGAAAAGTAAGTTGAATGTATTTGATGCTAAAGCAGACGAGGGGATATTCTTAGGATACTCCTCGAATAGCAAAGCATTCAGAGTGTTCAACTAGTCTACTCTTTGTGTGGAAGAAACACCACATGTTGTTTTCGATGAATCTCGACAGGACTCGTCTACCGACCAGATCAGTAAGAAAGTAACTGATCTATCGATCCAAACTGACAAAGAATCAGATGTGTACGAATTTGTTCAAGCCTATAATCCATTCGTGAAAGCCCTCGAGTCAGATGATGAGAAGAAGGTAAGTGCTCAAGGTAAGTCTACTAGACCAGTTGACATGCCTGCTCTAGTTGACTCGTCTACTCCTATTAAATCTGTTGATACAAATGATGTTGAAATGCATGATGTCGTAGCTGATTTAGATGATGATAGTATGCATGTTAAGACTTAAAAAACATGGAAATCTGCTCATGATACTGAAAATATCATTGGTGACTCTACTATTGGTATAAAGACTAGACGACAACTCTTTGAGTCGCAAGAACAGCCGAGTCCATCTATGTTTTGCTGGTGCTGTTTCCTTTCATCTATCGAGCCTAAAACCGTTAATGAGGCATTGGCTGATAGTAATTTGATCATCGTTATGCAAGACGAGTTGAACCAGTTTATTCGAAACGACGTCTGGGAACTTGTCGATAGACCAATACACCATAATGTAGTTAGCACTCGATGGATTTTCAAAAATAAGAAAGTTGAGAATGATGTCGTCGTAAGAAATAAGGCTAGACTAGTAGCCCAATGCTATTCACAAGCTGATGGCATAGATTTTGATGAAACTTATGCACCTGTTGCTAGACTAGAAGCCATTCGATTGTTCCTTGCATATGCTGCTTATATGAAGTTTACTGTATATCAAATGAATGTTAAAAGTGCTTTTTTTAACGGTATTCTCGCGGAAGAAGTGTATGTAGAACAACCTCCAGGTTTCGAGGTGAAAGGCAACCAAGTGTACAAATTAAAGAAAGCCTTATACGGACTGAAGCAAGCTCCAAGAGCATGGTACGATACTCTTTCTCTATTTCTATTAGAAAACGGTTTTACCAAGGGCAAGGTCGATAGAACCTTGTTCAGAAGACAAGAAGGTAAGGATATCCTACTTGTTCAAATTTACGTGGATGATATCATTTTTGGTTCACCCAACAAAAAGCTGAGTGAAAGTTTTTCAACACTCATGCAAAGTAAGTTTGAAATGTCAATGATGGGAGAAATGACTTATTTTCTTGGACTTCAAGTAAAACAAACTCCCGATGGGATTTTCATAAATCAAACCAAGTATACTAGAAACCTTCTAGACAAGTATGGTATTAAAACTTGCAAATCTACTAGAGTACCAATGCTACCCACCTACAATCCAGAAGAGAACGGTAAGTGTGCTGATCAATCATATTATCGTGGTCTTATTGGCTCATTATTGTACTTAACTGCTAGTAGACCTGATATTGCATTCTTTGTTGGCGTATGTGCTCGATTTCAAGCTAATCCAAAAGAGAGTCATATGGAAACCACTAAACGGATACTGAAATATTTGAAAGGAACCATCAATCGTGGTATATGGTATCCTTCGAATGATGATTTATCCCTAAGTGGCTACTCTGATTCTGACTTTGGTGGTTGTAGAATATATATGAAATCTACTTCTGGTTCTTGTCAATTTCTAGGCACAAAGCTTATTTCATGGTTTTCGAAAAAGCAGACCAGTGTGGCTATGTCCACAACTGAAGCCGAATACATGGCTGCTGGTAGCTGCTGTAGTCAACTACTTTGGCTCATTCAACGGCTTAGAGATTATAATATCATTGAATCAAATGTTCCTATATTTTGTGACAGTAACAGTGCTATTGCTATTACACAAAATCCTGTTCTGCACACACGTTGTAAGCATGTTGATGTGAAACATCATTTCATACGTGATCATGTTGAAAAGAAAAATATTCGCATGGAAAAAATTCACACTGATATTCAAAGAGCTGACATCTTTACAAAACCATTGCTTGAAGCTCGTTTTAGAGAGTTATGCATTAGTCTAGGACTAATTGATCTAGACCCTACCTGTATATAGTTATGTACTAACCAGACAGGTACATTATAAATAAGTAAGAAGAACAGACAAAGTCCACTTCAGAAACAGAGCACTCGTCTATTCGTCAACAAGTCAGGTATACAAGGTCAGACAAGATGACCAAACAACCCGATGAGGAAGCTGGTAAAGCCGAGGGTAATACTAAGGGAATAAACATTTAAGGGGGATCTATGATTTCTTAAATATCCTTATGTTGACTCTTAAGTTTGTTAAAAGTCATCTTGATCTAAACCTTGAAGTTCTGTATATGATTGATATTCATGTTAATTATATCACTCTACTACTCGTATCTACTCTCACACGTCACACAAGTTGAGACAGGTACTTGATAATGTTCGACAGTTAGACAGACAAGCACAGTCGAAGGGGGAACTCGTCTAGTGCAAAGTAGTCTACTAATCTGTTCTGATGAACTCGAACAGACCAGATAAGTTCTTACGTGATTTAGATTCATGAAGTATTGGAATCGAGTCAAGGGTATTGTTGTAATTTAATATCGCACAATTTTGGAAATCCTAAAACTGGATTTATACACTCCATTTAAATGAGGTGTATACACCCAGTTCCCGCCTAAATCTACTAGGCTAGGTCAGATGAGTACACTCCTCTCTTCTAACCAATAGCAAAGGTGGATTCCAAATTTTCCAATATCAATACACATAATATTCTCGATTACTTAACTGAATTCCAAAGGTTTGTTACCGTTATATCGACCAAATCGATCTTCGTCGTTCATTCAAAAAGGAAATTTGCAACAAAACCACTCTTTCCTAAAATCACTCCTCACGATTCACTCTACTTTCCTAATTTCAAGCAACCAATCTTTCCTAATTTCTCTCTTGATATCATTATATTGACTACTTGTTCTGCAATAATCATGTCGATTGTCTCTATGTTCGATATCAAAACTAACATGCAAGCAAGATTTGATCTAGGTAAGTATGCCTCGGAAGGCAAAGTGCATGTGGAAAGCTTAGTGTTCTTCAAGGGTAGGCATTCTGACGACAACAAGGAGATTCTTATCAAGTGCTTTATATGCGGTTTGAAACCCTACTTGGAAGCTGTTCCAGAAACTGTGTTTGAGGAAGAAATTCTGGAATTTTATGCCACTGCTACTCTTCTAGGAGACTCTATTGAAGCTTATGTTGGTGGTTGCCGAGTAGAGATCACTCGAGAAGTTCTATTCAACACATTAAGCATGCCTTCGGATTCGATTAATGTAGAACTTTATGGGTCTGGTCAGGAGTTAAGATATTTAAGTATCTTTGTGGAAGAAAATTGAAGCTAGGGCGCAATGGCAAAATTCCATCTGTGAAGAAGAAGCAGTTGCTGCCTAAATACAAGACTCTTCTTGACATTGCAAGCAAGATGCTGCTTGGTGTCACTGGAAGTTATGATTCTATGACTCTTCAGAAGGCTAGAGTGATGGCTGCCATATATGATGGAATCACTGATGGAAACTGGTATAGGTTATTCTTGGATCGTGTGATGTATTTTTCCAAAAATGTTAAAGTGGATACCGACTCGAGAGAATGGGTGGTGTCTGCTGCTGTAAGTTTTGGAAATAAGCTCAGTATTCTGTTACATGTCTTGCTACCAAACAAGAAGGACTGGAGCAAGGGAAAGCCCTTTCATGTTCTAAAGCATTACTTGAAGAAAGATGTAGTTGATAGACAGACCAAAGAAAGGAAGCTTGAGCGGGAGCATATCAGAATTATTCCAAGAGACGCGATGATTGAGGCTGAGTCGTCTAGTGCTGAAGAAGATGAAGCTGAAGCTGGAACTAGTGGAGCACTAGTTCACTATGTGTCTGATGAGACTATGATTGAGCTTGTTGATGATTCTGAGGCAACAGAATCAGATGGATCTTCGGAAGAAGAAGTTGAGGCCGAGGAACCGTATAGATTGATGATGGTTGAGTCAAGTTCTCCACCAGTCGAGAAGACTAAAATGGTTAGTACCTCTTCTCTTGCTACTTCCATTTTATCTCCTCTTTCGGTTCCTGTTAAAACCAAGGCAAGATCACTTCGATCTCGTGCCAAGCCTATTCCCCAAACCACTCCGAAGTTTGTTCAACCTCTGAGTTCGAACCTTAGCCAAGACACAACCATATATGCCCCAGCTGATACTCCGACAGCTACAATACCAAACCTAACCTCATCAAAGCCCCAAGAATCCACCATCCAAATAATTCCCACACCCACAACAGAAAATGTTGACCAAGTGAACCTATCTGTTTCGGGAACTCCAATAGTTGACACTTCGGCAACTGAGTTAAGGACCCCACTTACTCAGACCCCTCCCAAAAACAGATTTGAAGCCCTGGTTGATTATCCAATGTGTCTACGTGAAAAGAGATTGCGTGCACAAATGATTAGAAATCTGAAGAAGATGTTGCCATCAGTTGAGATCAACATGTCTTCGGAAGTTTATGAGAAGCTGATCAGGATATGCACTTGGGTTGCATTGAAGAAAGGTCTAACTGAGGACATATTTGAAGTAATTCTAGGAATGGGTGGTATTGCTAACTTTCAAGACTGGGAGATGGAACAACAAGAAAATAGTGGAGTCAAGAGTTACTCTGATCTTCTCTCCTCCCACGCCTTGACTACTCTTGTAAAGAAAATGCTAAATATTCCTGATGATGTGCTGACATCGGAAGCAAATTCGAGTGTTGGTGTACATGTTTCGGAAACTGATCTTGCTGCAGAATGGTTGATGCAAGAAGTTGAGCCAGTGGAAGCGTTGGTGTCTACTGATCCGATTATTGATCTTAAGAATGTATCTGATCAACTGAGAGGAATGATCTTTGGATTCCAGGTTGAGCATGCACATGGACCAAGGTGCAACGTTAGTTAGATCACTAGGAAAGTCGAGAAATATTTTCCTTCTGAGACTTGTGCGTATGTTGCAAAGTTGGTTCAAATTGTTCAGAAAGAATGTAAAGCTGTTGAGAAAAGAGCGCAGGAAGCAAGGTTAGCCATTATACCTTACTGTCCTTCTATTAGTTTGAAAGCGATAGCTGGAAGTGTTGTTCCAGAGGAAGCAGTAGAAGACGAGGTCATGTCTACTGATCTGGAAGCCAAGCTAGTAGAAGTTCAAGTTCTTGATGAAGATGAACTTATGGAAGAACCTGTTCCTGAAGAAGTTGTTCACACAACGCAAGCTATTCCGTCTACTTCGATAGATGAGTTGAAGAATTATCTAAAGCAACTGATTAAGTCTTCTATTGATGATTTTCTGAAATCTGATGTGAAGAAAGCTCTGATTGAACAAAATAGTTCTTTGGTGACTAGTTCTAAAGAGATGATCATGAATGAAGTGAATCAGTTGGATACTGATTTCAGACAAGAGATGTTCAACCAACTTGAGTTGTTTATCCAGAATCAAGTTGAGTACTCTGAGAAAAACTCTGTTGATTTTGCTAGAGTATTAGCTAAAGAATCAAGGAAGATGGAAAGAGTATACAGAGTAAAGATCGAGATAGCAGACGAGCAGAGAAGAGGGGCTCATGAACAATTGGAAAATGTGAGAGCTCTTCTAACCGCAATGACTGAAGAAAATAAAATGCTCAAACTGATTGCTACTCACTTCAAGAATGAGTTCAATCTCACTTCTAAAAAGCTCGAATACACTACAGATCGTCTTGAGAAGTTGAGTCAAGATGGTAGTCATCAAAAGCAGATTGAGAAGGCTACTGATCTGATGAAACATGCTATTTAAGAGGAAATAACTCGTTTCACTTCTATTTTCACTCTTAAGGCAAGTGATGAAGCCAAAAAGGGGTAAGAGATAGAAGAGGTGAAAGCTGCTGCGCTGAAACTACGACTGAAACTGCTACTGTTCAACAAGAGGCAGACTAGTAAAGAAGGCTGACTTAGAACAGATCGGTGCAGAAGAACAATTGAGATTGTCAAAAGGCAAATCGAACGTTTCTGAAGATGTTCAAACTCAAACCAGGCAAGTTAAGAGAAAGCTACAAACAAAGAAGGAAGTTCTAGGAGAAATTCTTGCTGGATTTGATGAGAAAGACATTGAAGAGATTCATAAGAAGCAAAAGATTGAAGATAATCAATATGCCAATAAGAAGCTGGTTGGAAAGCATATCAAAAAGCTTCAAGATTTGAAGGAAGATCCAGATGTGATTGAAGATGCCCATATTGATAGATTTATTGACAATGAGCATAGAGATGCATGGAAGGTTGTCAAGTTAATATGGGAAATAGATCACTGGATAATTCGTAAGTATGGTGATGCTGAAAGCAAAGACGAGTTGTATGCTGTCTTTGATAAATTCATGGAAGCTGAAGACAACAACTTGTGGATTTTAATAATGAGGATTGCCACTACTGTTGGTTATAATATTCTTGTTCCAGATGTTCCTAAGTGGGAAACTCCTCTATTGGGTTCAGGAAAAAGAAACGACTTCAACAAAGTGAAGAAGTTTGAAGAAGAGTTGCTCGAGAAGGAGAAGATTGATAATGAAGATCATATCTCAGATATTCACAGAAGGATTCTCGATGCGTTTTGTGTTCCTAATCCAGATAACGGAAACATAAGTGAGTAAACTGTAAGTACTTTACTTATTTCTGTTATTTCATTTTGCTAAGTATTTGTAATCTACTTATCTACTGAAATGAATGAAAAGATAACATATTTTGAGAAGATAACTACTTAACTAGTCTACTGACTTAATTAAAATATTTCAAGTAGTTTTGGCTTCATCAAAAAGGGGGAAATTGTTGGGATATGAATCCTAATATAAGTCCTAATTGATGTTGAAGTAGTTTTGATAAGCAAAAAAGAAGACTTGAATATATTTCTAAGTATTACTGATCTAGTTATGGAAGTCATCTTATGAACAAGATCAGTAGAGTACAAAAGTGATAAAAGAAAAGTTAAGTATAAAAGAAAAGACAAGTACGTTTTATAAGTATTGTGTTATATTCACTATAGGTTTTATGATGAGCAAATAATCATTGTATAGAAGCTCATATGTTTTTGTATATTGATGTATAGATTTAAGTTGACTAAGCTGGAAATATAAAACTTAAAGTAGTGTAATAGTCTTGTTAGGATTAGTTCTATATGTAATAGATTAGTTCTATATGTAATAGATTAGTTCTACATGGAGAAGTCTACTAATGAAAGACAAGAAGACTTGAAGACAAGACAAGTGAAGAATGGAATGAAGAATTGTCTAACTATGGAAGACTAGACAAGACAAGTGCGCAAAAGGAAGGAAATACTTAAAGACAGAAACGCGTATAAAGATAAGTTCGTTTATTGAAGAAGTTAGTTATGGAATAACTAATAACTAAAGACGCGTGAAAAGATAAGAAGAAACGGTTACAGAAGTCAGTTATCAAGAAAAGGTTGTTGGATAACAAACTGTTCTTGAAGATTCAGAAGTCTATAAATATCGAAGGATGTTGAAGCGTTGAAGACTACTGACTGACTACTGAAACATTGAGATTTACTAAGCAATTACTGAGAGATATTCAAAGCAAGAAAAACTCGCAGAGTTCAAATCCAGAAAGTTCAAGCCAGAAGACAAGTGGAATTCGAAGAAGGCTACTACTGGATAAGAGAAGTTTTTTGTTATTGTTTGTTGTTAAATCAAGTTGCTGGTTACTTGTAAAATAGCTAGTTGTTAGATCGAAGATATATCTGGTGGTATAATAGAGAAGATCGAAGTCTTATTTCTTGGGACTTAAAGCCACAAGATCAGTTAATAAATTTCGCAACTAGAGCCACATAGGGCCCAGTGGGGGCAATGGGCCCCCCACCAATTTTTTTTTTTATATATTTCTTCCGTTTTATAGTTATTTGTATATTTTCTTTATTTATTTGAGATGTTTTATATGCTCATAATATGTAAATAATCTACAAAATTAATACTTTCACTACATCATTTTATTTTTAAAATTGTCACTCATTTTAATCCACATTCTTCCCTACATCTCATTAAATTCTTTTTAACACCTCAGTAAATTTCTTTTATACTTCACTAGATCACCGAAATTACTCCTCATTTATTTGACCCACTGAGGAAATATATTTTAAGTTATACATTTGTCTAATAATGACTAATATCTCAGCGGGATCGCACATTAAATTGTAACATTGTTTCACCTATTATGAGTCAGAACAATTAAAATTAATTTCCTTCGAAACATAATAAAAATCGTTAAATTTAAATTAATGAAATGAGATATTTTAAAATTTATAATGAATTAGACATAATATTATTTTGTTTTTGTAGTAATGTAAATCGGGCCCCCCAATCTAAATTTTTTGGCTCCGTCACTGGTGAGAGTGGATGTAGACAAGTTGTCGAGCCACTATAAGTCTCGTGTTTGATTTATTTTACTGTTTTATTTGTTGTTTAGTTGATTAACTGTTTAATTGATTAAAAATACATATAGAATAGACAAGATCAGTGTTCATACAAAAGTTCATATTCGATAAATAGTTGAGTATAAATCTTAAGGGCTCATTATAATATGATAATTCCGCACTATGTACTTTGATATTTTGAAAGATTTTGAAAAGTCTATTCACCCCCTCTAGACGTTTTCACGTTTTCTTAGGTTACTCAATCTTATCTACTCAACTAGGCCTACAATATTCATTTAGAATTAAACCTTTTATTTTTTAAAATACATAATAATAATTAAAAAAAGTTGGGTGGGCTAAGCTAGTCCACCATTGTCAGTATAAACCTTATCATAATTTGATTAGTCAACCAAATTACATACATCATAAAATCTAACTATCAAGCTTAACTCAAATAACCTTATCATGCTTGTCTATTTACACAACATCGAAAATGAATTAAAAACAATATTTGATCTCCAAAATAAAGATTCTTTAATTTCAATAAATAGATAAAATAGGGACATAAATTGTGGCAAAATTAATGGGCTATCTTCAAAGTTAAGCAAGAGAGTCGAGTCAAGGTCAAAATGGTCGGTTAAGTTAGTTAATTAAACGGTTGGGATTTGTCCAAATTAAAACAGTTAATTGGTCCATTTGTTAGTTTGAATGAAATCTCTCTCTCTCGTCCAAATCGAAGATAGATATTACCAAACACACTTTTGTAGGGACATATTAATCAAAATGATGCAAATCTGCCGACAATCTTTCAGATTATCCAATCAAGATTTATTTAATTATTTATTTTTTTGGAAAAAGAATCAAGATTTGGTCTAGAAAAGCCCAGGTGTTAGTTTAGTTTAGCTAATTTAAGGTGAGACTATGAGTCGGTTACTTGTAATATTAATACTCTACTGACTACTACTATACTTCTCCTTTCAATATTTTATTGTTCTTGTATTTTAAAAATATTCTCATATTTTTATTAATGTTCTATTTCAAAATATATTAAGTAACTGTTTTAAATTACATGTAAAAATAATTAAAGAGTTTGACTCCTGTGTAATTGGTACATGGGTGTAACTGGATCCATTTAAAATGTGGATCCTACTAAAAGATTAATATATTACTTGCGAAACCATTTACATGTATACTTTGTAGCCGGTTGGTCTGTCTGATGTTATTTTTTCAAAATGTTTGAAATGTCGAGGGATCGACTCTGGTCAGTAGCACAGCGAGAGTTTCCTTTATATTTTTCATGGGCTTTTTTAATTTGCACCTGGCCCAATTTTTTATTCTTTGACAACATTTTACATCAATTTATTGACTATCAATTTGTACTTCATTTAGTCTCCATGAACAAATTCTATGGCAACATTTTACCTCAAATATTAATAATTTATTGATTTCAAAATCTTCATCTCACAATGAAATGACAATTAATTATTTTTTCATCTACACCTTTTAAATTATTTTGTTCATCTAAACCTTCATTTTTAAATATTATTTAGACATATTTTAGTTTGTTATGAACATTATCTTCAAATATTAATAATTTATTGATTTCAAAATCTTCATCTCACAATGAAATGACAATTAATTATTTTTTCATCTACACCTTTTAAATTATTTTGTTCATCTAAACCTTCATTTTTAAATATTATTTAGACATATTTTAGTTTGTTATGAACAATAAAGTGGGATAGCTCAAGTGGTTATATAGTATTAGTTTATATACAATATAGTATTAGTCTATAATGATATCAGTTCATAAGTGTTGTGGTATAGTATTAATTAAAAAAATATATAGTATTAGTTTATATACAATATAGTATTAGTCTACATACAATATATGATTATACATGTATAAGCTCCAATGTCTTCTAGTTTTAAAATATACGGAGTATATGATATGTTATAAGCTCTAAGCTCAAAAAATGTATAATATTGATTCAAATACAATATAGTACTAGTTCACATATAATATAGTATTAGTTATCATACATATAGTATTAGTTTATATATTTTTTTCAATCACACCTCCCCCTACTAAATTTTTAAGATACATCTTTATTTCAAGGAGCAAATGAGACACAATTGTGAAATAAATTTTACAAAAGATAACATTTAACACACACCCACCATTAAATAAAATAAATGAAGCATTGATTATCTACATCTACAAACTTTGAAACACTTTCAAGTCATTCAATTCAAACTAAATACTAGAAGTGAATCAACTTTCAAAAAAATTTATGCAATTTAAATGATGAAATTCTTCAACAAACTAAAAGGTTGATTAATTGAATGTCCAACTAATTTTGCTGGCTAACAAGCATAACAAGAACAAAATGTCTCTTACATTCCCTAAATAAAACTCTCTCAGTTCAATAGAATTTTCATTTCAACATCTTAATTCAAATTGCTGGCTAACAAGTAACTTAAACGCATTTTCCATGAGCTAAATCATCATAAACAGTTCCTTCATATCATTCAAATTAAATTAATCAATAATAACAGAGGGGTAAGGAAATCGAATGACAGATGCTGAGACACACAGAAACTAAACACAAAAAATAGCACACATAAAAACAAAAATTGAGGTGGAAGAGTTTAATGAAATGAAAAATTGATAGAGGGCTTTTCTACATGACACCGAGACGAAGTTTTGGAGGGTAGGATTGTCAAAGATGGTGATTTGAGACAGAAGAACTGACAAAATGGAAGGAGAAGATGATCGTATGTCGGCGTCAACAGCGAGGGTGCGTCGCTGGTCAGAATATGATACGCTGTACGTACAATAAAAGCTCGTCGGAGGGGTTGGGCTTGTCGTCGGAGGGGAAGGGCGAAGAGAAGAAAGCTAAGAAAAAAATAAGTGAAAGAGAAGAAAAGTTAAAGCAGAACACATACCTTTACGGCTTTGCTTTACTGGTTTAACCGGATGAAATTGGATCGGACTAAATGGATCAGTTTTTTTAAAATGGATCCAGTTACTGGTACACATAAGTATATGCCATAATTAAATGGATAGAATATGAGATGAGGCTACAATCTACCTATATATTAATGAAATAATAGGTGTCCTTTCACAAGATTTATGTAAACTCTTTTGTTCAGAATACATTTTAGCAGGGAAATAATACATTTTTAATTACTGGTTTAAAATAATACTTACAGTATTATTTAAAAATGTTTGATATATGATATTCTTTTTAAAATTATTAAATAATAATATTTTGTATGCTTAACAATATTATCGAAATTCATTATAAAACTTCTTTGGTTCAAGTTTTAGTCAAAAAATTATAAAAATGACAAACGGGTAATTATTTGAAATTTGAATACGTATTCTACATTGCAATTACTTTAATGGAAGTATTAATATGATTCAAACCTAAAATTAATGCTTGTAAAATTAAATAAAATAAAAACCCTAAAATTAATGAGCCACATCCCACACACTTGCATTGCATACACGATACTGAGAGAAGTGCCACGTAGCAAATGGAGTAGAGTACACTTTAAATGTTCTTCATTTTCTATAGCTATAAAACCTACTTTTCTTTCTTTTTATTATTATTATTATTATCCATTTTTTGAAGTATTCATAATTCAAAGAACCAAAGCCAAACCAACCACGTATTAAAATAATAAATTTTAGTTGAAGTATTTTCCAGTGAATTCTTTCTTGACCTACAATTCAAATTTAAATAAATTAATGTCAAACTCAGAATTTAGAGTGGGAGGGTACAACTGAAAATAGTAAAACTAAAACAAAAACATTATAATTGAATTATAAAATAAGAATATTATAAATTAGTAGTATTAATTGTTAAAAAGAATATATTATAAACTGAATTACATCTCAACATTTTTGTATTTATGATTAAATGCATGCGTGACATATATATGAATATAGAATGAATCCCAAGTTTCAAAAGTAGATCTTACATATGTATTTTATTATTTTTAGAGTGGCAGGTACAACTAAAAATAGTAAAACTAAAACATTATAATTGAATTATAAAAATAGGAATATTATAAAGTAGTATCAATTTGGTAAAGATAATATATTCAGTTCAACATTTTTGTATTTTTCATTAAATTTGTGACATGGGAATACAGAATGAGTCCCAAGTTTCAAAAATAGATCAATTAGATATTACTCCCTCCACTTTTAATTAAGTGTCATTTTAACAATTTTCAACAAATTAAGATATATATTCATGGACTATTTTACCCTTCATTAATGATAACTAGTTTTAATATTAAATTTATGTTTAATAATGAATGTGGCAAATATTGTATGTGATATTCTTATATATAATAATTAAGATTTATCCATGATTTATGCTATAATATTATATTCAAAAGGGAAAAGATTTAAATCAAGGTAGAGAGTATAATGTATAAGGGTAAAATTGTCAAAATTAAAGAAAAAAAATGTAGAATGACACTTACTTTGAAAATATTAAAAAAGACAAAGTGACACTTAATTAAAAACGGAGGGAGTAGTATTTTTTTTTTTTTTTGTATAGCCTGAATTAAATATTTATTTTAATTAGCATTCCCCTTACTATATTTAGGATTAATTAAAACAACACGTTGCACTTCATAGAGGAAAATTCTCGTAGAAGTAAGAACAAACTAGCTCCCTAAAATAGCCGTAATTTTGACAAGAATATACTACTTCATTATTATGCATCATTTATTAATCTAACTTATACTCCTTCCTATTCAAAATATGAATATATGTTAGATCATGACATCATGTACACGTATTAAAAAAACAATTAACTTCTCATTTTACCCTTAATTAATGTTTGTAATTTTCATTAAAATAAATAAATGTATGGAAATATTTATTGCTTTTAAAGATAAATTTAAAATAAATGCAATTAATTTGCATTGAAAAGTGTAAAACGACTTATATTTTGTAAATAAAACGCAAAAGTGATGGAAATTGATGGAGATCAATTAGCAACAATTAAGGCCTGATTGGAGTATTTATGGCTACCTTCTCTAATTTAGCAATTACTTTCAATTATTGTCTTTATTTTTTGTATAAGCCCACGACAGTGTTGGGCCGTAGGACTAGGATTTTGAAGTTTGCTTATTTATAGCTTTGGTGTTTTGCATTGTAGAGGGTGTTGAATTTATTAATAAAAAAAAAGTGAGAGTTGATCTCAATATCTCTTTTACGGTATTCCGTGTGAATCAACGTATCTGAGTTTTGCCACTTTTCCGGGTATTCGTAGAATCAACGGATAGTGTGTGTGTTCTTTTTTGTGTTCTTCATATATTCCTTATTTTATACGCTTCCGCCGCTGCATCAATATTCCAATCAGGCCTTAATTGTTGCTAATTGATCTCCATCAATCTCCATAAAAAAGTCAAAACGACTTATAAAATGAATAGGAGGGAATATTTTTTTAGTAAAATGGATCTCTTTTAACTCTATATACACGAGTAATAATCTAATCACTTAAATAGGTGTACGTACTTTCGAGTTAATTTATTATATTTCAACACGTATCTTTCATACTATTACTAGGTGTTTATCACAACACATATTAATAAATCAGACAATAAAATACTAAAATTGGCACAAATTCTCATACTCTAAGTATTCAAAATTACCTAAGAAACAAAATTTAAGAGGTTTTTAAAATCAAGATTAATGACTGTCATAGCAATTATATTCTTGAATTAATTAAGAAAACCTAAGAATGCTTCAAAGGCATTTCTTACACAACAAAACACAATCTTGAACGAACATCCCATGGCTACTCTTGGCCTTGCATTGGGACATTATTTAAAATTAAACTCAAAAAAGAACACACAAAATACATCATAATTTTCTTAGCTTGTTTGATGATCAAACAAGCATCATAAAGCATCATCAAACATTCAGAAAACAAAAGTAATGTTAGAAATCCCTCCACATTCTTCATACCAAGGCACATCCACTTCCACTTTCCCATTCCCAGACCACTTATACTCCACCTCTCCTCCATTCAAATACGATTTCTTCGGCACACTGCTCGAATACGCCAAGAACTTCCCTTCACCCTTAACCTCGATTTTCGCTACGGTCTCATCGTACACAAGCCCTTGAATCGTCCCGCCCGAGTTGAACAAGTTGGTTAGCCCGATAGGAGCGAATTTTACGCCCTGTCCGAGTTTCTTGATTGGAACGAAGCTGAAAATCTCAAATGTGGTGGACTTAAGAGTGAATGGAATGGGATCGGACTTGGGAGTTGCTAATAGTAGCTTCTCGGATTCAGTGAAATAAACGGCGTATTCTTCAGCTTCTCCGAGTGGAGCTGCTTCGACCTTTTGGCCCCACTCGATATCCGTGACATGAACGGAACCCGAAAGAGGCTTGTAGCATTCAGAGTAGCCTTTGATCCTTTGTTCCTTGGGGTCCCACCCTGCTCCTTGGCAGTTGAAGGCACCAACAACGCCTCCATACTGCATAATATTTTACAAGTTGCACAATTTTTCAAGTATAAAATAATTTTAAAAGCCAGTCTTCTATGCACCATGCAACACTAACACAAGAGCAAAACCTTCAAACTAATATAACTGAAACACGTATAATAGATTTACCTTGTTGAAGTTCCAAATCTTGAGAATGGTCTTGCTATCAAAGAGGGGATTCTTAAAGAGACAATCTCTGGTTGGGAGGGCAAAGTGGATGCATTTAGGGATTGTACCATCATTGAAAACAAGCTTTTTGAGAAGGTCAAAATCATGGCCTCCCAAAGAATCACTAACATAAACAGGGCCTCCACAAATGGCTCTTGAACCTGCATGAAACTTTGCACTACAATGGTCTGATTGAAACATGTCCCAATCTGGTTGGATGATCTGCCCCATCCACATGCTGTTGTAAGCACAGTGGATCATGTGGACCCCCTGTAGCCAATAAACTCCCATTGGATCACCGTTGGGATCTTGGAACCAGAAATCATCCCCTATGTGCACACAAATAAATATATTACTTACAATATAGTATTTTCTTGAATTTTATACAGTAAAAATTACTAGAAAATAGGAGTATATTTTTGTTCTTACCAACTCTTCCCATGGAAATCTGCTCTGTTCCAAGCAAAAAGAAGTCATTACACTGCTGCATACTTGAGATCAAACCAGTTCCATTGAAGTTCTTATTAAGAGACTTTGAAAGCCCCTTGTAATAGGCCTTTCCAAGCTCAACTCTGCCTCCATAATTTTCAGACACATATTCAAGAGTCTATATTTCAAAATAAAATAAATTCATGTTAGTTACTATTAAAAAAAATAAAAAATGTCAAAAAAGAAGACTTACATGAATCACATCAACTTTCACTCCTGTGATTCCAACGTTAGAAAGGTAAGAATGCATCGATTCGTAGAAATCCTCAGCTTGATCGGGATGAACAAGCCCGATCGAGCCCTCGACGATCTTAACCACCGCAAGATCGGTCATGGTCCCATCAAGCCCCGGAGACAATGTGCAAGCCTCAATCTTTGCTTTAAGATGAGTTGCGCCGGGCTTAACTCCTCCCCAAGCACCAGCCAACGCATGCCACACGTAAATATCGTCCAACCCTTTGAAATTCGTCCTCAAATCGCTCGTAAAAGCTTTCATCCCCGAGTTCCCTGACTTGCACGAGCAATCGGAGCACCCCTTCTCCTCGCTTCCCCCACCTCCAAACATATCATCGAGCTCTTTATTCAACTTCTTAAGCGTAACCTCGTACTGAGACAAGTCCGTGACACCAGACAGAATCGCCTTGTCACGGGCTTTCTCAGCTACTTCGATCTCAATAGCCTTAGATATCAACTTCTTAGGCTTCTTGGGATCGAAGGACGGGGCATTGGGCCCCGTCATGGACCCACCTTTATACTTTCTAAACTTGTCACATTCATCAAACCTATGGAGCCTAGCCGTCATTTGTGTCCCTCCCAACACAAGATTCTTCGCATCCGCGTTCGGATCTTGACCGTCGATCTGGATGCTCTGCCATCCATCATCGATGATCAAGAACCGAGGCGAGAACCCCCCTTGGGAAAATTCCTTCACCCCGTTCCAGATTCCTGCGGGCTCCACCGTCAAATAAAACGCGTCCCACGTGCACCACCCGAATTTGTTGACGAGAGGCGGTGCCGTCTTCTCTTCAATGAGTTTGAAGGTGTCCAGATGAACACGGACGGCAGTGTAGGCGTCCTTCATCAGAGTGTAGGGATTTTCGGAGACGTGGACGTAGGCGATGGAGTTAAACGACGACGTTTTGACGCGGGAGGAGCCGCTTTCAGCAGAAACCAACACGTGTCCGTCTTTCCCGGGGAAGAGAGCAGAGCGGAACTTCCCTTCAACGATGGGGATTACGACGACGTATGAGTTGATCTCGGGGACGTTGAGCATGACCCACTGAGTTTCCATCTGGATGTCCGAACCGGTTGTGCCGACCCACTGAGTCGACCACCAGGTTTTGAAGCGGAAGATGCTGACGAATTCCCGGGCGGTGAATTTGCCGAGGGAATTCGTCAGGCGGTCGGCGGATTCCTTCTGGGAAAACCCGAGGAATCCGCCGGAGTTAGAGAGGGAGTGGGCGCGCTGGAAGAGGGGGGGAGGAGCCCCCGAGGATTGGCAGATGGAAGAGAAGCTTCTGAAAGTAACGTTGCTGGGAACTTCGGACAGCAATGGAACATTCTTGACGGAGAGTTTTCCGCCTGTGAGATCAAAAGCGTTGTCTTTTTTGGAGGAAATCAGAGGGCTGAAAATTGAGCTGATTGGATCATTCGGTGGCGCCATGGGGGTAATAAAACTGTAAATAGAAAAACAGAGACTCTGTTTGTTTTCAGACAAAGAAATGAAGAAGAAGTGGTTTTTGCAGATGTGGAAATAGGAAGAGGGGAGGGAGAGGTATATATAGAGTTTTGGAAAAATCAAGAAAATAAGGGAAATGAATTATTGAAAAGAGAAAAAAGAATCAAAATTAAAGTGGGGGGTTTTGGGCGGTTTATGCTATCTTGCTCCTTTATACCATTTGAATCGGTTTGTAAAGAATAGTGGAAAATGACTGGTTGTTTATACACAGATGTTTTATTGTAGGCATGCATACACAGTCTTCTATATAAGTTTTTTTTAATTTTGTATGATTACTACTTAAACACCTTATAAATTTCTGGAGTTTTACACCGTTAACAACTCCTTAAGGAAGGTTATAGTACTCCCTCTATCTAAAATTTTCACTTATCTAATAAAAAATTATGAGGGTACAAACAAAATATATTTATTGTAGAATTGATAAGGATTGTATTGTTTAAGCGGTGTAATCAAAGAGCAGAGAAATGGAGTGTGGACAAGGAAATTGCGAAAACTGGAAGCTTCTGCTGCATTTATTGAATTCTAACTGTATTTAGGTTTTTTTTTTATATTATAAAAAGAATAAATAATGGTACCCAGTATATCAGTTTTTTAATTTAAACTAACTAATACTAAAAAATAAACTGTGCACCTAATATACAATTTTGAGAAAAAATTACTGTATAAAAAGACTGAGATTCTCACTGCTTATAAACTTTAAAAAGGAAAGTAATGGGTAGATTCTCACAAGTCATTTATAGATTCATTTTTTAAATTAAGTTTCTAGGTTAAAATTTATCTACTTTCATATTTAAATTTGTAAAATGCAAACAAACAACCTACTCATTCGAGTGTTCGGGTATATAGAGTAGGTAAGCACAAGCAGAGCACTCGATTGAGATATTGTTGTCTATGATGGAGTCGAAATCACGAGAATCAAATAAACAATTGATTTATTTTCTTGTCATATTTTGATTTGTTTAGATTTAGATAGTTATAAAATTTAATTCGATTTTATTAGATTTAAGGTTTATTTATATTTCTTGTTATTAAATATTATAAATAGACCCGTACTCATGGTTATTATGTGGTTGATTATTGATTAATACTACTAGAGATGTCTATCGTGCTGGCCCTAGTCCTATAGGGCCAGGGCTACAGGCTAAACGGGTTAGGGCCTTAACCGGTTCATATTTAACGGGCCTACAATTGTTGGGACCTAACCCTAACTCTAACGGGCCACGGGCTAAACGGGCCACTAACGGGCTACAATAATTTTTTTTTTCTTTTAAAATTAAAGATACATAATTAGTTAATGATTAGTAAATGAGAAAAAAAAGTATAATTTAAACAAAATTCTAAAACTCATTGGTCCTTAATATGACCAAATAAAGCTAAACAAATATCATAATCTAATAAAAAATATTAATAATGCACCCGGATTTCCTATGAGTACACTCACCAAACATTTTTTTAATCTTTCGGAACATGTGAAATGTCCCATATACCCCTAGGGTAAAATTTATGAAAAAAAAAAGATGAGTACACCCACCCATCCTATTTTACAGAATTATCTCCACCACCACCAAAACAAAAACCATTCTTCAACAAAAAAAAACTCCAAAATTGCAACAAAAATAAATCTAAAACACCAACTGTTCGAAAAAATTTCCAAAACAAACTCAATATGTTCGAATTTTTTTTCAAAACAAATTCAATATGTTCGAAAAAAATTCCAAAACAACTCAAATTTGTCTGAAAAAAAAGATCGAACATCTTGTTCGAAAATTTTTCCAAAACAAACTCAAGTTGTTCGAAATTGTTTCCAAAACAAACACAATATGTTCGAAATTTTTTCCAAAACAAACTCAATATGTTCGAAAATAATTCCCGAACTACTAAAAACCCTAATTTTCCTAAATTTTCTAAAATTTTCAAAACCCTAATTTTTTTATCTGTAAAAATTGTAAAAAAAAAAAACTTACCTTCGGCGACGTGCGTGGGTGCGATGAAGGGGAGAGGGGGGGGTTGCGGCCGCGAACGGTCGCGAAGGGAAGGGGAAGAGCCCTCGAACGACGTCAGTGGGCGGAGACAACAACCCTCAAACCACGTCGGTAGTCGTCTTCTTGAAACATGGAGGAGGAGCGAACGAGGGAGGAGGGGTGCGAACAACCCTCAAACCACGCTTGGCTTCTTCTTCAACACCGCGGCCGCGTCGCTTGGAGAAGGGGCGACGGCGGTCGCGCCCTTCTTTAAGGTGGCGACGTGGGAGCAAAGGAAGAGAAGCGGGGGGCTGGGGGAGAGAATCCGCCACCGGCGTGCGTGGCTTGGGAGGCGAAGGCGGCACTGCAGACGGGCGGGCGACGCCGGGACGTAGAAAGAGTGGCGGCGCCGCTCCGACGTGAAGAGAGAAATGGAGGTGGGTGTCCCGAATTTTGAGAAGAAGAAAGATAGAATGAAGGGTTTTAATTTAGAAGAGGGTAATTTTGAGATTTCCACGTGGGTGTCCTCATCGCGTGGGTGTCCTCATAGGATCTGTGTGTGTATAATAAAATAGTTTTAAGAGAGTTACAAACGCTCTGCCTAAATATTGGGTATTGAGACTGATTTACGCCCCCTGAATTTTTTTTATTAACATATGAATGCAAAAAAATATTTACACCTTTATTTCATATGAGGTTGCCCCTTTTAAATTGAAAATTTTGTATTGAGTTTTGATATTTAAGTGAAAACACATTGTAATAGGGTTAAGCTGAATTTGTATTACTCTATTTTAGTACAGGACTTAATCTTAGACAATAGTTGAGAGAAACTTAGCGAGTCGACTAAGCAATATAATTAAACATGTTCTACACACGTATTGACAAGAATGAAGATCATCTCAATGGACAGAACCTGAACACAAAAGACCTAGAAGACTTGAGAATGTTCAAGATAATAGATCTAAAAATTAGAAAAGAAGAAGACTATGAGTATCAGACATCTTGATATCTAAACTCAAACTAACTGAGACTCGTCTGATAAGTCAAGTGTTTACTCGATTGTTCAGGTAATAACATTTGAGACAAATTGAATAGTTAGGTCAATGTTAAAGGAATCAAAGAATCATTTGTATATTTGTTGGATCACTCTACGTAAACAACTTATGTGGATCAACGAGAAGATGATAGCCGACACATGATATGACATAAAGATGAACTGATCAGAGAAACGATGCAAAAGTACATGAGACAAATAAAAATTTACATCTAATATAATCAAATTTGAGGTACAACTTCCAAGGATATAAGCATCATACTTAGTAAGTTTTCAAATGGACTCTCCAACGACTAGGTTTGAAAGTCTACTATAAATATAAGGTCAAACCTTAAGAGTAAAGTTACATAAGACGAAAATACTAACACATAAATATTTTGAGAAGAACCTACTTTACACACACTCAAGCAAAAATTATCTAAGTATTTTCAAGAACACTAATAAGTTAAATTCTTAAGGTGGTGTTTGGTTTGGGATTGTACTGGATTGGATTTGGATTGTGGTGTATTTGATTGAGATTTGGGTAATCCATGAATAGTAATTGTGTGTAAGTTGTGTTTGGTTAAGGATTGAGAAGTAGGGGTAGATTTAACTTTATGTCACATCAAAAGTGATTTTATAACATTATACTATTGTTAATAGTGAAAGAAAAGTAAGTGAAAGAAGAAGTTAGGAGAGAAAATGAGTGTGTGAAAGAAAAGTAAGAGAGGGAAGAAAGTAGGAAAGAGAATGAGTGATTTGATTGTATAAAAATAGGAGTATAGGTGTATTATAGGGGTGAATTGGTATTTGAATTTGTATTTGGTTTGAGATGGATTAAGAGAGGTTGGATTGGGATTGGGCCAAATCCGGATTGGCCAATCCCAAAACAAACACCGCCTAAGTGTTCTATCTTGTATTCTAGGCTATTAGATCTAAATTGCGTAACTTAGAATAAATTTCTCAAGTCCAGCTTGAAAGAAAAGTTTCACATAGTTGGAACTATTTTACAAACGTACCTTACCCTTGGAATCGAGTGTTATAGAATATGTTTATTTAGTAATAATTTTGTAAGATGGCTGAGAAACTCATTATAGGAGACAAAATTTGCGGTGAGTATAAGTCTACAAGTGTCCATTGACAATTAAAGATCAAGCATTCTCTAGTGGGAATTAACTCACATTTGAGTTTGTGGAATGGATGTAGAAGCCGAGTCTTTGAACCACTATAAATCTTTGTATTATTTACTACTTTGATATATGTTATTCTTTCATTTGATTTATCAAACTAGCATTACACACCAACTTAGTTGAGCACCAAGCACAACTAATAATAATTGTTTTAATTGTATAAAAAAATTTAAGAGTTTTTCTAAGAAAAAGAAGAGTCTTCATAAATAGGAATGAATTATAATTTATGGCCTACACATATCCGAACTCACCTTATTTTGATAGTTATCTAACTTATTAACTTTCGAGTAGTTAGTAATTTAATTATCAATTTGAGTTGAAACATTTCACACTCACAACAATTGTCTACCAGCTGATTTATTCATGTATAATATCAATTCATTGTATATAATTAACTATTATATTTAGGGACGCATGCATCAATTCATTAATGGAATTACTTAAATATACATGTTTACATTAATTTGTTGCACTTAAATAACTATTATAGTCAATTAAATATATTCATGCATAAATCTCAATATGGAAATAAATTAATTCATAACACCCAACCATGTTTTGTCATCTAAAAAAGCATCGCAACATCATCCATAAATGATCAAATGCGTAAAATATTATGTCAGTATAAGAGAGACCATCTCACATGCCCTCAAAAAGATTTACAAGAGTGGGTTGATGAAAATTTTTTATAAGAGAGACCATACCATAATATTTATAATTGTAATATTTATGGATTATTAATTTAGAGTTTTAATGAGACCTAATATTTATAAACGAATTTTTTGAAAAATTAGTATATTATTATCTTATCAAATTTGATGATTTTTTACAAAGGCCCAATTTGGAATCGAAAGATTTTATTATTTTAGAGATTTATTAATTTATAGAGTATTAATTTATACAGGTTTTCATGGACTCATTTTTCACAACAATTGCTAGTACCTTGATGATTTGTTAAAAAAAAAAAATTAGAGCAAAGATGAAAACGAAAAATTATTGATATATAAATATAATAACTATAATGATGAAACATACGAAAACAGAAACTAAACCTATCTTCGTAGGATGAGGGAGTATAAAAAATTTCGACCCCTTTGAAATAGAATTTAGATCCAAAATCACCCATCAGTACATAGGGTGGTGCAGACTAATTTATTTATGTACTTTTCTAAAAATTTCACGAAGTATTATATGAACATGATTTATGGTAGATCTTAATGTAAAACTTGTTCCACCATTAGTCAGGTCATATAAATGAGTTATGATTAGTGTAGCACAGGTTAAATTAAATTCTGAAAACATAATAGGAATAATATGTGATGCGACCTCATCAAATTCACAGGAGTGAATAAGCGAGAACACATTCAAAAAATATTTTAAAGTGATGAATACCTAAATGAGCTCCTTTGGAATCCTTGAATGATTGATAGAGATGGAGGATGACGACGGTAATTGGGACCTGCACGAAAACCGGGCCGGAGAGGTGTCCGGCGACGGACCTCCGACGCTCAAGTCAGTGATGTTTGACGGAGAAGAAAAGTATTTTGATATGAAAGTGAATAGTAGAAAAAGTGACTTATCCCTTTGAAAATGAAGAGGGGATACCTTTTATACCTTATGACTGAAGGGTAAGGATGTAAATTTGGATCTAGGGTTTGTTACTAATAATGCCACGTCATAGTACGATTCTGACACACCCCTGATTATTCGGTTAGTGCGCACACATTTGCAGAGATGTCCAGAGATATTCTGACACATCAAGATTCTTTACTTCTCCTAGAGGTCAAGGCAATTCATTTCCTACGTCCTAATAAGGAAGGGAGGACCAAATGAAGTGCTCTTCTTCTCGTCCACGCCCACAAGCTCGGCCATATTTAGGATAAGGGTAGTACTGCCAGGATTTGACCAGGTTGTGTGTAGTTTTCTGAGATCAGTTCCCGGGGTAACCAGGTCCTGAAGGGGGGATGATCAGGTCTTATCTTGGGTTCTGATTGGTGGCTTCTCTCTTTTGGACCTACACCATTATGCCCTATCATCCACTCCCCCCTATTCTTGGCTGCCACAGTTCCTACTGGGGTAGTTGAGAATAGAGTCTTTTCGACTTCTTTGGATTTTCCCGCTTATTTTTCAAATTTTTCTACCCTCAATCTGAGCCCTTTATTTGGACTCGACCTTTCACCTCCTCTCATCTGAGCCGTACACGCGTCGCCCATTTAGCAAGGCAGCTGTCCCATCCTTCCTTAATATAAAAGGATGATTTTATCCTCATTTTTCACTGTTGATCATCTGAGTGAAAGAGTCTTACCCCTTGAGAAAATTCTCTCTCTAAGATTCCGGTGAGAGATCTTCGTTTCCGGCGTGTTTCTTTGCTCGGGCGCCTCCGTCGTTCAAATCAGGTACTGTCCTCTTCGCATTCCTCTTCTTCTTTTCTGGCTCTTGATGGCTAGTCCATCTCCTTCCGCTCCTGGTTCCTCTTCCTTTTCTGCGGGGGAGGAGGGAACTCGATCTGGTTCTTATACTCATAGTTCTCGAAGTTTAACTCCTGATCAACTTTATTCTTCTGGCTACACGGATGTTCTGTCCGATCAATACCCTAGATCTCAATTAGGACCTGTTCCTTTAGCATTAGTTCCTCATCCTTCTTCTTCTTCTTCTCGTCCTCCCATTTTTCGTCGCCCAAGGAGGTTAGCGACCTCTGAGGACTCTTCCGATGAATCATGGAATAAGGTCACTAAACACTCTTCTCTTACTTCTATAGAGCTTAAGACCATACGACGAAGGTGTCATAATGTCTCTGGTTTTCTTTTTGACATGGCTCTTCCTGAGGAGAGGCCGAACTTCTTCTGTCGTCCCTCATTGCCCTTCTTCGAAGCACACATCGATTGTGGACTTCGTTTCCTCATTTGCCCTTATCTTGCCAAAGTGTGCCGCTTATTTAACATATCAGTAGCTCAGGTCAATCCTTCATCCATCAGGACTTGTTTGTCTTTCTACATCCTACTTAAACACTATGGAGGGAAACCTAGCTCTGAGATGTTTGTAGCCTGTCATGAAGTGAAATTAAAGGACGGGTTCTTCTACTTTAGTTCTCGCGTAAACGGCCTCCCTAATTTCATAAAGAAGCCTCCCAGCCTCAACGGAGGTTGGAAGAAAAAGTACTTCTGGGTTACTCCCAAAGACGGGAAGTGGCCTTTCCCTTGTTCTGAGTGGCAACAGACCACTCCCTCCTATGTTGCTATCTCTGATTCCATAGTTTCTCGGAGAGATCGAAAAATCATGAAATCCCTAGAAGACCATGTTCTCGATAAAGAGAATGGTCTTTTCAAAATAATTCAACTCGTGCGGGATCGAGGCGTATTAATTCAATTTGGCCTTGACAGCTCTGGAGCGGAACTTTCCCCCAGAGCCGGTAAAATTACCTTCTCTTCTCTTTCTGTTCCCGTTTGTATCTTATGTTTTTAATTTTAACTTTTCCTTTTTCCTTTTCAGAAATGGAATTTGCCTTCAGCTCCGTTCAGATAGATCTTAGTGATGATGATGAGGTTACGGCGGTAGGGATCTCTTCAGAAGCTCCTATTCTACCAACGGGAATAGAGGATGTTGTTACAGTAGCAGCTCCCCTGAGTTCGGGTCAGCTTATTCATGAGGACGATTCAGTTCTGGCTATCACCCAGGTCCCTGGTGATGCTCCTTCAGGTGCCCTGCCTCCTGCCCCTAAGCGTCCTTTTCCTGAGGGTGGTGAAAAGGTCGCCTCCAAGAGATCCAAATCCCACCGGGCTCGTTCAGAGGCGGTTGTTCCTCGTAGATCTTCTAAAGATTTCTTTAGTCTGGAGATTCCCAGGTCCATTTCCGAGCTGAGAGGAGAAGGGAGCACCTCCTTCGTTAAATTACTTCCGACTCCGGATGACAAGCAAAGGTTCTTTGGTCATTCAGTGCCCCAACTTTGGGAGATCTCTTCGGAGCTGAGCACCCAGGTAACCTCTATTTTCTTATACTTTCCTAATTTTATTACTTTGCTCTTCCTAATAGATTTCTTCTTTGTAGCTTATGGCTGTCCAAGGCATTTTATTGGACAAGACTGAGAAAGAGTTGAGTAACAAAGACCTGGGACAGCTCCGCTCAGAGTTGTCCTAGAAAGATGAGGAGGTCCAGAAAGTGGCTGCAGATCTTAGCTTGCTCACTGCTCAGAATGAGGAGTTAAAGAAGAAATTGGAAGAAGGCTGGGAGGTGGCTGAGAAGGCTCGTTCCGAGATATCTGCCATGAAGGCTCAGCAAGAGAGGGCCTTAGAAGATGCTTTTAAGCAGGGACAGAAACGGGGTGTCGATGATTGCCGTCAGAGGCTGCTGACGACCTCCATTGGCCAGGAGTTCCTTCAGGATCTCCATTTGGGACTTGTTGAAGCGTATCAACATAGCCCTCATTATCTCAGGGACATGAACCCCCATATTGGTCATTTCATATCTCATGGGATCAAGTGCACCGTATCCCAAGTGAAGAAGCAAGGTTTCAAGCCCTCCATTGATACTGCTCCCATTATTGCGAGTTTAACACCTTCCCCCCACTTCCAAGGGGATCTCAACGCGGGACCTGACCAACAGTGGTGGCTTCCTGTGATCCAGAAAGCGGCTCTAAAGTTGGCTTTTGAAAAAGACTTGGATCCTGAAGTGCCTGCCACTTCTCCTTTGGTCTATGATATCTTTCCTCCTCGTCAGGCTCTGCCCTCAGCTTCTGATTCTTTGTCCGATCTTCCCTCAATTGAAGGGTCCAGCACTCCTAATCTCGGGCCCTCAAACCCTGCAGAGGAGGAAGGTCCTGCCACCGATATTCAGACTTAGTGCTCTTCTAATTTCGGGAGCTTGTGTGCTCCTTTTATCATTTTGCTCTGTATTTTTTGTGTTTGTACTTCTTTTGTTGTACTTGTTAACGTCCCATGATTAATGAGATCTCTTATCTTTTTGCCTTGCTTATGCTTTCTTATGCCTGTATTGTTATCTGAAGAAGTAAGTTTTTTTTTTTTTTTTTTTTTTTTCTAAGTAAATAATTTTCAGTTCCTGGATTCAGTTTTTGAATCCTCTTCTCTTCCTTAGAAAAAATTGAAATTTTTTCTAAGTAAATAATTTTCAGATCCTGGATTCAGTTCTTGAATCCTCTTCTCTTCCTCAGAAAAAATTGAAATTTTTTCTAAGTAAATAATTTTCAGATCCTGGATTCAGTTCTTGAATCCTCTTCTCTTCCTTAGAAAAAATTGAAATTTTTTCTAAGTAAATAATTTTCAGATCCTGGATTCAGTTCTTGAATCCTCTTCTCTTCCTCAGAAAAAATTGAAATTTTTTCTAAGTAAATAATTTTCAGATCCTGGATTCAGTTCTTGAATCCTCTTCTCTTCCTCAGAAAAAATTGAAATTTTTTCTAAGTAAATAATTTTCAGATCCTGGATTCAGTTCTTGAATCCTCTTCTCTTCCTCAGAAAAAATTGAAATTTTTTCTAAGTAAATAATTTTCAGATCCTGGATTCAGTTTTTGAATCCTCTTCTCTTCCTCAGAAAAAAATTTCCCTTAGAAAAAATTGAATTTTTTTTTCTAAGTAAATAATTTTCAGATCCTGGATTCAGTTCTTGAATCCTCTTCTCTTCCTCAGAAAAAATTGAAATTTTTTCTAAGTAAATAATTTTCAGTTCCTGGATTCAGTTCTTGAATCCTCTGGAATCATGTTTTATACTCCTCGGGGAGTTGTTTATACTCTGGATATTAGGAGCAGCATTTGCTCATCCTGAGTTATATTTTATACTCCTCGGGGAGTTGTTTATACTCTGGATATCAGGAGCAGCATTTGCTCATCCCGAGTTATATTTTATACTCTTATATGAGTTGTTTATACTCCTCGGGGAGTTGTTTATACTCTGAATATTAGGAGCAGCGTTCGCTCATTCCGAGTTATATTTTATACTCTTATATGAGTTATTTATACTTCTCGGGGAGTTCGTTTAGATCCAGATACTTCTCATAATGATAAGATAAAAAGGAACTGCTCTCACCAGCTCCTTGTTTCATTGAAATTTTCAAAGCACAAAGCTATTACAGAGATATTCTATGACCTGGATACATCATCCAGTTCGTGAACAAAGAAAGATGACAAAAATAAAAGTTTCAGATCTTGCCTGTTTCTTAACAGTAGTATTTCTTGAGCTTGCTCACATTCCATGGGCGGGCTACTTCCTTTCCATCCTCTCTCATCAGTTTGTAGGCTTCTCCTTTCAACACTTCACTCACAATAAATGGTCCTTCCCAATTTGGCTCCAACTTCTTCACTGGTTTCAATGCATCAACTCTTCTAAGGACCATATCTCCCTGGCAAAATTTTCGCACTTTTACTCGCTTGTTGTATCCAGCACGGATCTGGCTCTTGTACTTTTCGGCCCTGAGACGTGCTATTTCTCTTTCTTCTTCGATCAGGTCCAGATTTTCTTTCATCAGGGTGGAGTTCTGGTCTCCATCATAGGCCATAATTCGGTGAGATTCAGATCCTATCTCCACCGGGATCACTGCTGCTGCTCCATAGACCAGGTTGAAGGGTGTTTCTCCAGTGGATGTTTTGGGACTGGTCCTATAAGACCAAAGAACAGAATCTAGTTCATCTGGCCAACTTCCTTTCTTCTTCTCCAATCTAGCTTTGATCCCTTCAACTAGAGTTCTGTTAGTTACTTCCACTTGGCCATTGGCCTGAGGATGAGCCACTGATGTAAACTTCTGCTTGATTTTCATCTTTTCACACCAGCTCCTGATAGCTTTGCCACTGAATTGAGTTCCATTGTCTGAGACGAGAACTCTAGGGATCCCAAATCTACAACAAATATTCTTCCATAAGAACCTCTGGATGTTGCTCTCATCGATCGTTGCTACTGCTTCAGCTTCCACCCACTTACTGAAATAATCCACTGCTACAATCAGAAAACATCTCTTTCCTGATGCTTCAGGAAATTTCCCTACGATGTCAATTCCCCACTTATCAAAAGGGCATGGGGAGTACATAACTCCCAACTCTTCCCCAGGAACGTGAATGAGGGGTCCATGTTTCTGACACTTCTCACATTTTCGTACTAGCTCCTTAGCATCTCTAAGCATTTTTGGCCAATAATATCCAGCTCTTAAGATCCTTCTAACCACATCTCTGAACCCCGTGTGGCTTCCTCCACATCCTTCATGGATCTCTCGAATGACATAATCTCCTTCTTCATTAGTTATGCATTTCAAGTATGGTTGTGAAAATGACCTTTTATACAGATCCTCCCCTATCATGCAATATCTCGCAAATACGGCTCTTTTAGGAACTCCAGGTTGATCAAGCCTCTGACCTGTTTTCAAGTAGTGAATAATTGGAGCTCTCCAATCCCCATTCTCTGCTTCTTCCTCAATTGAGAACACCTCTAAGTCTATCATTCTGCTCTCTGCTGCTAAGAGGGTGATCTGCCCCTTAGCTCCTTCTTCCACTGAGCTAGCCAGCTTTGCTAAATAATCAGCTTTGATATTTTTTGCTCTGGGTATCTGTTCCAAAGAGAACTCCACGAATCTCGTCCTGATACTTTCCACCATTCTAGCGTATTTGATCATTTTCTCATCTTTTTTCTCATAGGATCCAGCCACTTGTTGAGCTACCAACTGGGAATCTGAGAAGACTTTTACTTTTTGAGCTCCCAAATCTGCTAACATTCTCATTCCTCTTACCAGGGCCTCATACTCTGACTCATTGTTTGAGGCCTTGAAATTGAATTTGATGGCGAACTGCAATTCTTCTCCCGCTGGAGTAATGATCATTACTCCAGCTCCACTCCCCATCATAGTAGAGGATCCATCCACATAGGCTGTCCATTCTTCCAGCTCTGTGGTCCTCGTAGTTTCTTGAATGAAGTCCGCTAGAGCCTGGGCTTTAATGGCAGTTCTTGGCTCGAACTCCACATCATATTCACTTATCTCCACTGCCCATTTTACCATGCGCCCTGACAGATCAGGTCTCCCCATGGTTTGCCTCAAGGGCAAGTTTGTTCTCACCATCACTTTGTGAGCTAGAAAATACGGCCTCAGCCTCCTAGCTGTTACCATCACTGCTAGTGCTGACTTCTCCATTTCTGAGTATCTCTCCTCTGGTCCTTGGAGCATCTTACTCACATAGTATATTGGCCTCTGATGACCCCCTTCTTCTCTTAGGAGGACTGAACTTAAAGAGTATTCTCCTACAGAGAAGTACAAGAACAGAGTCTCGCCAGGAACTGGTTTGGTGAGCAACGGCAAGGCTGAGAGATGATCTTTCAGTTCCTGAAAAGACTTTTTACACTCCTCGCTCCACTCGAAGTTAGATCCCTTCCTCAAGATTTTGAAGAAGGGTAAGCTCCTCTCTGCAGATCTGGAGATGAAACGGCTAAGAGCTGCTATGCGACCGTTCAGCCTTTGAATTTCTCTTATGTTTCTGGGCTCCTGCATCTCTAGGACATCTTTCACCTTCTCCTGGTTCACTTCAATTCCCCTTGGTGTAACCATATACCCCAAGAACTTGCCTGATTGCACTCCAAAGGCACACTTCGCGGGATTGAGCTTCATGCCACTCGCTCTGATCACCTCAAAAGTCTCTTCCAGATCTTTCACGTGATCCTTCTCCTTTAAGCTCTTTACCAACATATCATCTACATATACTTCCACATTTCGCCCTATTTGGTTTCGAAAAATCGAATCCACCATCCTTTGATATGTAGCTCCTGCATTTTTCAAACCAAAAGGCATGTCTGTGTACCCATATGTGCCACAGCATACCACAAAACTAGTTTTTGCCACGTCCTCCGGATCCATCTTGATCTGATGATAGCCTTGATAAGCATCCATCATTGAGAGCAGCTCACATCCTGATGTGGAATCCACCAGTTGATCTATTCGAGGAAGTGGGTAATGATCCTTCGGGCAAGCTTTATTAAGATCTCAAAAATCTATGCACATTCTCCATTTTCCAGCTCCCTTAGAGACCATTACCGCATTGGAGAGCCACTCTGGGAACTGGATCTCCACAATATGTTTTGCCATTAGCAGTTTATCCACTTCCTCGATGATGACCTTATCTTTCTCTGGTCCAAACCTTCTCAGCTTCTGCTTCACTGGTCTCACTTGCGAGTTTACGTTTAAGCTATGCATGGCCAAAGCTGGATCTATCCCGGTGAGGTCAGCTGAGTGGAATGCAAAGATGTCAGAATTGGCTCTAAGACATTGGATCAATTTTTGGGCTACTTCATGATTCATTTGAGTTCCAATTTTCGTCGTGCAGCCTATCTTGTGGGGCAAGAGCTCCACTGCCATAGTCTCCTCCTCAGGTCTGATCTGCAAGTGGGGATCTTCTTCCATCATTTCACCTTCTTTCAACCTTTTCCCCACGGGATCATCTCCTCTACCTTGATCTCCCTTAAATACCTTATCAGCCTGATTCACAGTGTCTACATAGCATCTTCTGGAACTGATCTGATCACCACGAACTTCTCCCACCTCATCCCCAACTGGGAACTTCACTTTCATGTAATAGGTGGAAACTGCTGCTTGTAGAGAGTTTAGAGATGGTCTTCCTAGGATCACATTGTAAGCAGAGGGAACATCCACAATAAGGAACTCCACCATCCTCACTCTTTGCAATGGTGGCTCTCCTATTCTGAGTTGTAGAGTAACTTGTCCCCAAGGTTGGATAGCTCCTCCAGTGAACCCATATAAAGCTGTCTTTACTGGCACAACCTTCACATTCAGGTCCATCTTATCAAAGCACTCTTTGAACAAGATGTCACAAGAGCTTCCTGTGTCGATGAACACCCTTGCCACATCATATCCTCCTATTTCAGTCGTGATAACCAATGCATCATTGTGAGGCTGGAGTGCACCTCCTCCATCAGCAGGACCAAATTGGATAATTGGTGTTTTGCTTAGATCTGACACGCTGTGCACTTCAGCTCCCCAAACCTTAGCTTCTCTTACAAAGGCTTTTCGAGCTCTATTTGAGTCACCATCAGTAGGTCCTCCTGCGATCATGGATATGTTACCCCTCTTCTGTGGTACTCCTCCTCTAGGTGGCTCCTGTTGTGCCTTTTCCTTTCCTTTATCCTCTCCCCGACCATAGTTCTTATCTCGCTCAGCTCTCACATATTCAGCCAGTTGTCCTTCTCGGATCAGCCTCTCGATCGCATCCTTAAGATGACGACACTGGTCAGTATCATGACCGTACTCATTGTGGTATTTGCAATACTTGTCGGATCTGGGATTCTTAGGACCTCCTCTGGCAGAATATGGGAACTTGAATCCTGGTTTATTTTGTACCACCTCCAATAGTTCCGAAGGTTGCTTGGTCAGAGGGGTGTGGTTTCGGAAGTGCCTGGTCTCTACTCGGGCGTCCTTTTCTTCGTACCTCCGCCTCTTTTCTCCCCCACTCTCTTTCTTTATGGAAGGGCTTCTTACTTCTCCCTTTTTGGTATATTGGATCTCCTCTAGATTGATATACTTCTCTGCTCTGGCTAGGAGCTCGTCAAACGTCAGTGGAGGTCGTTTGGCCAAAGACTTAAACAAATCCCCTTCGGCTAAACCTTGGGTGAGAGCATTGATTTTCACCTCCCCTGTTGCATTGGGCACGTCTAAAGCTGCTTTATTGAATCTCCCAAGGAAGGTCCTCAAGCTTTCCCCCACCCTTTGCTTGAGACTCATTAAGGACAAGGATGTCTTGAGCTGCCTTCGAGCGCTCGCAAATTGATGCAAGAAAAGAGAGCTCATT
The DNA here is from genome assembly GCA_963675135.1 of Galeopsis tetrahit. NCBI lineage: Eukaryota > Viridiplantae > Streptophyta > Magnoliopsida > Lamiales > Lamiaceae > Galeopsis > Galeopsis tetrahit. Next base: position 21,419,123 of record OY776122.1, on the reverse strand, counting down.
TCCGTAAAGGAACTCACGGAATTAGGAGGAAGTTGTGCGAACCACTACTGAGCCGCTTTAGTTAGAGTAGTTAGGAACACTCGACACTTAACTCCATCGGTGTATTGGTGGAGGAGAGCTCCGTTCTGGAAACGGAGGAGATGCTCTTGAGGATCAGTAGTACCATCATACTCATAAGAGAGTGTTTTAAAATTCTTAGGGAGAGGATCCATTAAGATCTCAGAGACAAAAGGAGATCCCACTGCTTTACCTCCACCAGGAACATTTTTTCCATACATCCCCTTCATTTCCTCCACTTCTCTTCTTAACGCCACAATCTCAGTGTTAATGCTTTCTCGGGCTGAAGATTGAACATATTATTCTCCCGAGCTGTCCTCCTCCTCATTATCCACAGGAAGCACTACTCTTTCTTTTCTCTTCCTCGTGCCCCTCTCAGTAGCGGCGGCTAGCACTTCTGTCGGTTCATCCAACACCGGGTCGTTTTGAGCAGGGACTGGGGGAACCTCCCTGGGAAGGAACTGCTCCCGTATGTTTACTGTTGGGGGAGCTGTAGGAGTACCCTGGACCGGCACTCCTCTTCGGGCTAAGGCCTGATCCACAGCAGTACATATCAGATCCCTTAGACTTTCTAGAGGGAGAGTAACCATATGCCCAGAGAGAGGAGATGGATTTGGTACTCCTTCTCTCTGACTTGCAGTAGCGTTCTCCGCTCTAGTATCATTAACAGGGTCAGTAACCATGATTGGGTCCGTAGCAACAACTGGATCAGTGGCCACGCCCTCGAAATCTTTACTCAAGTTCTTTTGCACTTGATTCTCCATCGCTAAATGAGTAAGATCACAAAACGAATTTAATATCCCCACGAACACACATAAACAGATCCCATGACTATAGATTTTTTAACAGTAAGTTGAGAGACTGATTTCTCTTCAACCATTTTTTTAGAAAAGCTTAAAAAAAAAATGAAAACCTCACGTCCTAGTCAGATTTTCCCACAGACGACGCCATTTGATGCGACCTCATCAAATTCACAGGAGTGAATAAGCGAGAACACATTCAAAAAATATTTTAAAGTGATGAATACCTAAATGAGCTCCTTTGGAATCCTTGAATGATTGATAGAGATGGAGGATGACGACGGTAATTGGGACCTGCACGAAAACCGGGCCGGAGAGGTGTCCGGCGACGGACCTCCGACGCTCAAGTCAGTGATGTTTGACGGAGAAGAAAAGTATTTTGATATGAAAGTGAATAGTAGAAAAAGTGACTTATCCCTTTGAAAATGAAGAGGGGATACCTTTTATACCTTATGACTGAAGGGTAAGGATGTAAATTTGGATCTAGGGTTTGTTACTAATAATGCCACGTCATAGTACGATTCTGACACACCCCTGATTATTCGGTTAGTGCGCACACATTTGCAGAGATGTCCAGAGATATTCTGACACATCAAGATTCTTTACTTCTCCTAGAGGTCAAGGCAATTCATTTCCTACGTCCTAATAAGGAAGGGAGGACCAAATGAAGTGCTCTTCTTCTCGTCCACGCCCACAAGCTCGGCCATATTTAGGATAAGGGTAGTACTGCCAGGATCTGACCAGGTTGTGTGTAGTTTTCTGAGATCAGTTCCCGGGGTAACCAGGTCCTGAAGGGGGATGATCAGGTCTTATCTTGGGTTCTGATTGGTGGCTTCTCTCTTTTGGACCTACACCATTATGCCCTATCAATATGATTCCTATATATCATTAATTATGTTCATATAAAACTCAGTATTTTTAATTTTATTTCAGCCGCACAATGCAAATGTCTGAAACAAGAATATACGTTTCAAAATTCTTCACACATGCCAAAATTCTAAAAAAAAAAAAAAAAAACGAATCTCACCATTTTTCATCTCTTTATCATTATCTACTGAATATTCCTTGCAAAGAGATATCAGGTGCTCATTGAAACATACACTGATTCTAAACCTCTAAAACAATTGTATAAATTAATTCAAACTTCAAGAGAGCTCTGCCTGAAAATTTCTCATAGGTAATGGAGTTTCAATTTAATATTTTAGTTTCATTTTAAAATATAATTTAAAAATGTTTCAAATACGAGACTGTCTTATACAATTATTCAATGTATAATACTAATACTTTGTTTTACTAAAAATAATATGATTCAATAAGTTGTAAGACATACTTTATATATATACATTAAAATGAACTTCATAATTCATATAAAGTTACAACAAGTTATATGCTGATGTATATACGCACAAATGATCATGGATCAAGTATATTTCTTCTTCTTCTTTTGCTCACTTTTTCCTTTATCTATTTCATATATTCTCATGCAACTTGGAGTTGGAATTGCCTGAAATTCCTTAACAACCAAGACAGGAAAATAAAAATTTTATGATAAAAATGAAAAATAATACTAATAATTTAAGTATTTTTTTATGTCTCATAATAACTTTCATATTTTTTTAGGACCTTCTACAATAATTTTTATACATTTACAATGAAAAATCATTTATATAACATACATCCCTCACAATATTCACAATTATACACACACATACCCTAAATCATAAACCCATTTTTTTACTTATACATAAAAGTTTATAAAATTACCCCTAAAAAACTTATTCATCATTATTCTTTCTTAATATTTGTGTCCTCCTCAATATAATAGTTGTTGTGGGGCGGAGTGAGTAAAAATAAGGCGTTGGCTATATACCCCTCCAGCCTTGTTAAATATACCCCTGAATTAATGTATCCCCTTTAAATGTAAAACGTTATATATACTCCCCTACAAAATACCTGATTTATCCTTATAAATACACTCTCCTTATTAAATCATAAACCCTAATTTTTTATTCCTCCTCCCAACACTCCACACCTCTTCTTCTTCTTCTCCCAAAATTGCCGCCGCCGCCCCTTCCTCGTCGCTTGCCCAGCGCCTCCCTCGCTGCCGAAGGTTGAAGGTAGGTTTTTTTTTCTTATTTTCTGTTCAGGCAACGCGGCAGCGCCCCCTTGCCCAGCGCCGCCCGTCGCTCTCTCTTTCCCTCGCGCGCGCCGCTTGTTGCCGCCGCCCCCTTGCCCAGCAGGTAGGTTTAGTTTTTTTTTTTTTTAATTTCGGTTGTACGGCGCGCCACCGCCGTCTCCCCCAAGGAAACCTCCTCCCCCACTCACGGCGCCAGCGCGACCGTCCTTTTTTTCCCCTTTTCTGCAATTCTTTCTCGACACTTTTTTTTTGTTTTTTCAATTTCGACAACCCTTGGTCGATAATATACTCTCTCGACGACAAATCGTTGTGTACGAGAGAGTATACTATCGACCAAGAGTTGTCGAATGTTTTTATTTTAAAAAAAAGTACATTGTCACACAAATTTATCGACGAGAAACACTTCTGTCAACAAACCAGTGTCGACACGTTTGTTTCTCGTTGACAAACCAGTGTCGAAAATGTTTTTTTTTAATTCTAAGTTTTTTTCCCTCTATGGGGTGCACCGGCGACGACGATGACCAGAGGTGCGGCGCGGCGACATCTCTTTAAATTAGGATTAGGTTTAGGGTTTAAAAGTAGGTGAGTGTATTTATCGTGAACATTTTAGTGTAAGGGTAATTTAGGTATTTTATATGATTACTAAATTAATAAATGAGGAGGGGAGTATTCTTAACAAAGTTGGAGGGGTATATAGCCAGGGCCTAAAAATAATGCATCATTTTTAATAGAAAATATTATCACTTCACATTTACAAAGACGTGGGTTATATACACCTCCAAGTATAATAGATGCACTCTCCCCCTCTATTTATTACTTTAATAAACATGGAAAATACCTAAACTTTTGGTAAAATGAGCCTAGTAAATACATTTCTCTCTAACATTCAAACTCTAACCTTAATTGTAGAAACGACTGCAATATAGAAGAGAGAAATGAGAGGAAGGAGGATAGAGAAAGAATTAGGGTTATAATTTTTTGGATTAGAGTGTATTTATATATTAAGGGGGATTTTAAGAGAAAATGATAGTTATGTAATTTGGGGAGAGTGCATCTATCAATCAGTTTTTTTTTTTTTGAGTGCATCTAACATAAGAGGTATATAACCCACACCTTTACAAATCTATCACTCTTCGATTGTAAAAGTTCAAAGTATTGTATACTGAGCTACAGTCTAATAAGTTAAAAAAAAAAAAAAAGTTACCTAGCCAAAAATCTTTAGGTGGATGGACATCTTAGAATTATAACAACCCATGTCATTGTTTTATTACTCTATTTTAATTTATTACTCTCATAATATTTTATTATTTTACTCCAAAGTATTGTATATTGAGCTACAGTCTGATAAGTTCAAAAAAAAAAAAAAATACCTAGTCAAAAATCTTTAGGTGGACGTACGTCTTAAAATATATTATAACACCCCATGTCATTACTTTATTATTCTATTTTAATTTATTACTCTCATAATATTTTATTATTTTATTTTATTAATCAAAATACTTTCATACCCTCTATTTTATTAAATAGTATAATAAATTTAATATATAATACAAATAAAAAAGGGGATGGGGATTGGGGAGTATGATTCTCCGGCTCGGCCAAACCTAACTATTGTAGAGTTTTTATTATCCTAAAGTTGCCTCCTAGGTCCCAAAACAGATAAAGCCAATTAATTGATGGAGTTTCATTCTTTTAAAAAAAAATCCAAAAAAAAAAAAAAAAAACTACCATGGAGTTTCATATTTAATAAGATCTATATCAATATGCAATTGATTCAAAAAGTAAAAGATTATTCATGAAGTTGATTTTTCTAATTAAACTCAATCTTTGGCAATATTAGGGTTGAGTTACCTTCTCAAAATTTTCTATTAAATTTGTTAATCGAAATGCAAATGAATTAGCGCATTAGGTCGTTTTCTAATTCCTTAATTATTATTAGGTGTAATTTCTAAATATTCATTAAACCATACTCTTTTATTGTTCCTACAAAACAAAAATAGGTAATTTAGTAAATCGTGCCTCAACAACATTAATAAATTAATAAACATGTTTGTTGTGACAGGAGATCATAATTTGCATAACTAATTTATAGGTGGAGTCGGGTAAAGATGGATGAGTAATTGAGTGAATTAAATACTAAAGGGTTAAAATAATTTAAGAAGGGTGAGATTGAGTTTTTGTTAGCTTCCATCATCTGAGAACTCAAAGAATCGAAGGGTCTTTAATACGCTATTCACAACAATCAGATTTTCGGCGCGGTATAATCAAAGGTTCTATGCGGCCTCAAAGGTGTAAAGTGATTATTTTCTAATTGTTTCAACCAAATGTACATTTCCCCTTTTTTTGGAGAGACTGTCAACCCCCTCCCATTTTTTTCTTTTGAAATCTTCAATTGATTAAACTCATTTTGGAACATGAGTTGGATAAGGGGGAAGTCCTATGTTATGTACACAATTGGGTGTATTTTCACGTGTTTAATATAAATTTTGTTTTAGATCTAATTAGGCATCTACTATGGACCTAAATACCCATCTATATTTCCATCACATTGGGCCTTAAATAAGTAAATATAGAATTAAACTTTGAGTATAAAGGGTACTCAAACCTAAAACAATACATTTGAGAGCAGCCGAAAGAGATCAATGAATGTTTATCCTGGATAGATTATGAAATGACATATGTAATTGTTGATGTATCGAATTTTGAGTAACCCTTATACTCAGAAAGTATATAAAATCCACATTCACGTTTTAAAAAAAAAAACCGAAAGACATAAACATTACAGAGGGGGTGGAAATAGAATAATTCTCGATTATGGAAGGAGTAAATAAAGATAGTAAAATAACGCAAAAATATTTTCTAATTGGGAGGAAAAAGAATGATATTTTCAAATTTCTCAGGGACAGATTATGGAACAGATTATAGGGCTGGGCTAAGAAAAATATTTCCAAGGCAGGGAAGGAAATTCTCATCAAGGCTGCGACTCAGGCTATTCCCGCGTATGCTATGGGGATCTTCCTGTTACCATCTACATTTATAGAGGAACTTCAACGCATGTTAAACGCCTTTTGGTGGGGTGCAGGAAGCGGCTCGAAAGGTATTAAATGGACTTCTTGGGGCCAACTTTGCTGCAATAAAGAGACGGGAGGTATGGGGTTTCGTGACCTCCATCTCTTTAACATTGCGATGCTCGGGAAAATTGATTGGAGACTTTAGACGGATACAAATTCTTTGATGTGTAAGGTATTAAAAGCTAAGTACTTTCCTTTGAGCGGTTTTTTGTCGGCTTCTTTAGGATATAATCCAAGTTTCACCTGGAGAAGCATCCGAGAAGCCCAGGACCTGATTCGGCGTGGCACGCGTTGGAAAATTGGTAGTGGTACCCAAATCCACGTATGGGATCAACCCTGGATTGTAGATGATAAGGATTTTTGGCTTAGAAACCGCCTCAACGGGGAATTCGAGGATTTGAGAGTAGATGAGCTACTGATCCCAGGCCAAAGAAATTGGGACGTTGAATTATTAGAATCGCTATTTTCGGAGGGGGATGTTGACCGGATTGTGAAAACAGCCATCCCACCTATTGTGTCGCCTGATAAATTGACGTGGCACTTTTCTCGGAGTGGCCAATACTCGGTTAAGACATCATACAAGCTAGCGAATGATATGATTAGAGGAGGCGATCTGGGGGAAAGGAGGAATTGGAAGGCCATCTGGAAGATCCGAGCACCACCAAAAATCCGTAATTTCATGTGGCGGCTTTGCAAAAATATTTTACCGACGCGAGCTCGACTGGGTAATAGGCACATTATCGATGATATCACATGTCCACATTGCTTGACAGCAGCTGAGGATGAATGGCACGCCTTTCTAGGATGCACGTATGTAACAGAAGTGTGGGTAGCAGCAGGCTACAGGGGTGCCCTAGCCTTAGTCGTGCGATGATGGGTTCTGATCGAATGGAGGAGGTAGTTTTTACACTACTGTTGGAATTAGATGAAGATGAATTCTCACATTTTGCAACCACACTCTAGGGTTTATGGAAAGAAAGAATAACAAGATATGGGTGGGAGCTTGCAAGCCTGCGACTGTAGCAGTTGCTCTAGTCCGCGTGTTCTTGTCGGAATGGAGAGCCACCAGAGAGGAGGATCTAGCTGAAGGCCAGCAGCGGAGATGTAAGGCATGGCACCCCCCAACAGGACCTTTCGTGAAACTCAACGTGGATGCAACTTTCTTCTCTGAATCTAGAGAGATGGGCTTCGAAGCGGTGATTCATGACGCGGAGGGGAATTTTATCGCTGGACGAACGAGAGTTATGCCAGGGCAGTATCAGGTAGACGAAGGAGAAGCTCTCAGCCTCCTGGAGGCTCTCTCGTGGATCAAGTCTTTGGGTTACACTAGAGTAGTAGTCAAAGTGGATGCACAACTGGTAGCAGACGGAATTAATGGAGATGCCGGAGCTAACTCTGTCTTCGGTGACATCATGGCCGCATGCGGATTGGAGATGATGAATTTTAATGTATGTTCGGTTTCTCATGTTTCTCGTGTGACCAATATTATGGCACACAGCTTAGCTAGAGCAGTTAGGACGTTTACGAGTCCTCATGAGTGGTATGACCCTCCAAACTTTGTGGCGGGCGTATCGAGTGGCGTTTGCAGTTGCTAATAAATTGAAGTCTTACCTTAAAAAAAAATAATAATAAATAAAGATAGTAAAATAGTGGGTTTTAAAGTTTAAACCATTTTCATGAATAAAATTTAATGGTATCACTTTTGAGGAAATAATTCAAATAATTAAGAACTTTCAAAGAATATTAATTACATTGAATCGGATCAGAGCATGTCCCCTAGATTTGTATGCAAGTTAAAACATGGCCTAAAATGTTTATATATATTTTGAGATCATTATATCCCATATATTGGAGTACTCCATATATATATATATATATATATATATATATATTTCTCCTTATGAAAATAAATTTAATTCCCTCTACAATTCGAATAATTTGTCACGTATTGAATTTTGCTTATAACATTTATTATAATAATTGATAAACAATAATATCTTCACTTTATTTGACACCATTTGTTATTATTATTTACTTGAATTTCTCGTCGTTTTAGCAGTATGAGGCTATGAAGAATCGGATACCAATTTATGGATTGGCATGAAAAATGGACTTTGCTTTTGCCTGGGTTTGGTATATATTCAATTTTAGTCATTTTTCCATTCAATTAATTTCATAATTACGTGAAAAATAAATTTAAAAAGAAAGACTCGTAAAATTAAAAATAAACTTTACTAATTAAGAATTCTCTCATATAATTATTCAATTTATTTAAGAAGAATGTATTTCAGCTATATAAATTAAAAAAAGATCATAACATGCATTTGTTATGTTGAACAATTTTATGTCCTATAACATCATATCATATAATATTAATTTAATATCCATAATCACTTCCGACTCCATCAAATCCTTCGTCGCCATATTTTCCTCCTCCAAAGCCACCTCCTGCACCACCACCAAATCCTCCTCCTCCGACTCCCCCACCAAAACCACCGCCCTTTCCACCTCCAAATCCTCCATCAGCACCACCTCCGCTTCCTCCTCCGGCACCACCGCCAAAACCACCACCACCACTGCCTCCCCCAATGCCTCCACCAAAACCACCACCCTTACCTCCACCGGAACCACCTCCTACTCCTCCCCCAGAACCTCCTCCACCACCAAAACCACCACCAACGCCTCCGCTAGAACCACCTCCCATTCCTCCTCCAATGCCTCCTCCGACACCACCTCCAGCTCCACCGCCAATACCACCATGACCACCTCCAATTCCTCCACCGGCACCACCTCCGGCTCCACCCCCAATACCACCATGACCACCTCCAATTCCTCCACCAGCACCACCTCCAGCTCCACCACCATGAGCACCTCCAATTCCTCCACCGCCACCACCTCCAGATCCGCCTCCAATACCACCATGACCACCTCCAATTCCTCCACCGGCACCACCTCCGGCTCCGCCTCCAATACCACCATGACCACCTCCAATTCCTCCACCGGCACCACCTCCGGCTCCGCCCCCAATACCACCATGACCACCTCCAATTCCTCCACCGGCACCACCTCCGGATCCGCCCCCAATACCGCCATGACCACCTCCGGCTCCTCCTCCAATACCACCACCGTGACCACCTCCTGCTCCTCCACCGGCACCACCTCCTGCTCCACCACCTTGACCACCTCCTACTCCTCCACCAATACCACCACCTTGACCACCTCCTACTCCTCCTACGATACCACCACCGTGACCACCTCCTGCTCCTCCACCAGCACCACCACCATGACCACCTCCTGCTCCTCCACCAATACCACCACCTTGACCACCTCCTGCTCCACCACCAATGCCTCCACCGACACCACCTCCTACTCCACCACCAATGCCTCCACCGGCACCACCTCCTACTCCTCCTCCAATACCACCACCGTGACCACCTCCTGCTCCACCACCAATGCCTCCACCATGACCACCTCCTGCTCCACCACCAATGCCTCCACCGGCACCACCTCCTGCTCCTCCTCCAATACCACCACCGTGACCACCTCCTACTCCTCCACCGGCACCACCTCCTACTCCACCACCAATGCCTCCTGCTCCTCCACCAATGCCTCCACCGGCACCACCTCCTGCTCCGCCACCAATTCCTCCCCCATGACCACCTCCTGCTCCACCACCAATTCCTCCCCCATGACCACCTCCTGCTCCACCACCAATTCCTCCCCCATGACCACCTCCTGCTCCACCACCAATGCCTCCACCGGCACCACCTCCTGCTCCGCCACCAATTCCTCCACCATGACCACCTCCTGCTCCACCATCAATGCCTCCACTGGCACCACCTCCTGCTCCTCCCCCAATACCACCACCATGACCACCTCCTGCTCCTCCCCCGATACCACCACCATGTCCTCCAACGTGACCACTTCCATGTCCTCCACCGTGACCACCTCCATGTCCTCCACTAGCACCACCTCCTGCTCCTCCCCCGATACCACCATCATGTCCTCCTCCGATACCACCACCATGACCACCTCCATGACCACCTCCTGCTCCTCCTCCGATGCCACCACCGTGACCACCTCCTACTCCTCCACCAAAACCACCACCTTGACCACCTCCTCCACCAAAACCACCACCTGGACCACCTCCAAATCCTCCACCTCCTCCGCCACCAAATCCACCTCCTGTCCCTCCTCCACCAAAACCACCGCCCTGGCCACCTCCAAATCCTCCCCCTCCAAATCCACTACCTCCACCTCCTCCACCACCAAATCCACTACCTCCACCTCCAAATCCCCCACCTTTACCAACTCCAAAACCCCCACCTTTACCATCTCCAAACCCTCCACCACCCCCGCCTCCATATCCACCTCCTCCATCAACCCCAAACCAATCTTCATCAAGCTTTCTCCCCTCAATTACTTTCGTCACACACAACCCCAACACTAACATCATAATAAAAACTCCACCATTTTTTAAAAACTTCCCCATTTTTTGTGTGATGGAACAACTTGATGAAGCAAATTGTGTACTTCTTTTTTGTATTTGTGTTGTGAACCAACCAATTGATGGTATATATAAGAATAAATTGGGCGTGTGTCTTAATTGCATGGAGACTATGTTTCTTTGCCTAAAGTTAAAGCACAAAATCCTCATTGACCTATTTACAATTATTTCACATTGTATCATGTGGATTCACAGATTTTACATTAACTATTGCATTCCAACTCTCAACCACCTTAATTTCGTCTTTATTACTAATTATTTACTTTATCATTACTCAGTAGCCCATCTTTATGTCTGTCCACCATGACTTTTTGTGGGCTTAATTAATATGTTAAGTGCCTTTAATTAGATATTTCTGTACTAAAGTTGTACTAATCCACTCTCACACGCGTAAAATTTAATTGAGACTATTATTGGCAAATTTAATTTAATTGAATACTCCAAATAACTGTGGTGGAGGTAAATTGTGTTATTTTAATTAAGGGCAGAGTTAAAATTGGGATGTTTAATGAAATTTTTAATTAAAGAGTTTATTACATATATATTATTCGACAGTCTGGGTCTATGAATTCATGCTTATTTAATACTATGATAAAATATTAGTACTAAATTGAGTCCTTAAGTAATTAAAAAAACATATTAATTAAGCTAGCTAATCCTATGATTCTGTATTGAAATAATTTGAGGCATTTTTTAATGCCTTCTAACTTCGTGAAACACGTTTTTTTATACCCTCCGGCTAATTAAATTAAAATGGGCTATAATAATAAATTACAATTAGAGTAGGATGGCAGGAAATTATTCACATTAAAATTATAATAAAATAATGGCGTGGGTATATACCCTCCAGCTAATTAAATATTAATACAAATGATCTATTTTACCCTTTTTAATAAAATATAAAAAGATACATACACTCTCCATAATTTACCTAACCCTAATTATAACCCTAACCCTAATCCTAAATTGAGAGGTTGTCACCGACAGCTGCCTCCGACAGCCACAACCGCACTTCCAGCAGCCACTTCCGCCCCCAAATAAAAACTCCAAAATTAAAAAACATAACTTAGAAATAAATAAAAAAATCTTATTTTTCGACAAACTAGAGTCGATCAAAAATTCTCCCGTCGACATTGATTTTTCGACCAAAAACACTCAGGTCGACTCTAGTTTGTCGACCAAAAGCACCCTCGTCAATAATATTTTTTCGAAAGATTTTTTTTTTAAAATTAAAAATTAAAATTTTCGACAATATTGAGTCGATCAAAAACACTCACATCGACAAATTATTGTCGACAAAAGTATTTTTGGTCGACTCAATATTATCGAAAAAAAAATAAAAATTGGAGGAGACGGGAGAAAAGTGTGCGCGCAACAGAAAAAATGCTTACCTTGGGCCGGACGACGGCGGAGGCTGGACGAAGGGGGAGGACGAGCAGCGCTTCTAGGGGTGGGGCGAGGGTGGCGGCAGCACTATGCAGTGTGAGATCGGTCGCTGCCGCCTTGTGTAACAAAGAAAAAGAAAAAAAAAAGCTTACCTGCAACAGACGAAGGGCGGCGACGGTAGACGGATGGATGACGGCAGCTAGTTGATAATGAAGAAGGGAGAATAAAGAATGAGTTAAAGGAGAAAAAAAGAAAAAAAAATAGGGTTTATTAAAAAATGAGGTTTTTATGGGGAGTGTATTTATCTTAGAAAATTTTAAGAGAAAAGGGTACAAAAGATAATTTAGAGAGAGTGTATATATCTTTTCTGTATAGAGAGGGAGTGTGCGTATCAGAGGCGTGCATCTAATAAAGCTGGAAGGGTATACCCCACGCCTAAAATAATTTTCAGAGAGTCACAAACGCTTTGCCTGAATATTGGGCCTTGAGTCTGATTTACGTCCCCTGATTTTTTTTTTTAATATATGAATGCAAAAAAATATTTACACCTTTATTTCACATGAGGTTGCCCTTTAAGTTGAAATTTTTGTATTAAATTTTGAGAATTAAGTGAAAACAGGGTTAAGATGAATTTAGACTATTTTAGTACAAGACTTAATCTTAGACAATAGATGAAAGGAACTCAGCAATATAATTAGACATGTTCTACACACGTATTGACAAGAATTGAGATCATCTCAATGGACATAACTTAAAGACAAAAAACTTAGAAGACTAGAGAATGTTCAAGGTAATAGATCTAAAAATTAGAAAAGAAGACGACTATGAGTATCAGACATCTTGATATCTAAACTCAAACTAACTGAGACTCGTCTGGTAAGTCAAGTGTTTTCTCGATTGTTCAAGTAATAGCATTTGGGACAAATTGGATAGTTATGTCAATGTCAAAGGAATCAATTCTAGTTGAACACTAAAGGAGTTCATAATAGAAAACAAATAAAGATAAGACTGAATTATAGCCTTTTATATATTCGTTGGATCACTCTATCTAAACAACTGATGTAGATTAATGAGAAGATGATAGTGAACACATGATGTGACATAAAGATAAATTGACCAGGCTCTCCAACAGCTAGGTTTGAAGTCTACTATAAATGTAAGGTCAAACCTTAAGAGTAAGGTTACACAAGACGAAAATACTAACACATACTAATATTTTGAGAAGAACCCAATTTACACACACTCAAACAAAAATTATTTAAGTATTTTCAAGAAGACTAACGAATTAAATCCTTAATGTTTACCTTGTATTATAGGCTATTGGATCTAAATCCTACAACTTAGAATAAATTTCTCAAGTCCAGCTTCTTGTAAGGAAAGTTTCACATAGTTGGAACTATTCTACAAACGTACCTTACCCTTGGAATATCAAGTGTTAGAATATTTTTAATTCTCAAGTCTAGCTTGCAAGGAAAGTTTCACATAGTTGGAACTATTTTACAAACTTACCTTACCCATAGAATATCGAGTGTTTAGAATATGTTTATTTACCAAACTCACATATGTAGTAATAACTTTGTAAGATGACAGAAACTCATATCAATTATAGAAGACAAAACTTGCACAAAGTATAAGTCTACAAGTGTACATTGACAATTAAAGATCAAGCATTCTCTAGTGGAAATTAACTCATATCCAAGATTGTGGAGTGGATGTAGAAGTCGAGTCTTTGAATCACTATAAATCTTGTGTTATTTACTACTTTAATATATGTTATTCTTTCATTTAATTTATCAAACTGGCATAACACACCAGCTTAGTTGAGCACCAAGCACAACTGATAATATTGTCTTAATTGTATACAAAAATTTAAGATATTTTCTAAGAAAAAGAAAAGTTTTCATAAATATAAATGAATTATAATTCATGGCCTACATATTTTCGCACTCGCCTTATTTTGATAGCTTATTAACTTTCGAGCCGTCGATAATTTAGTTACCAGTTTGAGTTAAAATATTTCACACTCACAACAGTTCTCTACCCACTGACCCGCTGACTTATTCCACTAAGTCAACTACTCAATTGTTCACATAAATGAATCTTAGTTAACAAATGTATTGATCTATCTCCTCTAAATTTCTTTACCTTACCCACTTATTTAGGGACCTACAATTAAATATACATAATATTGCAATACTTCATTCGTCCTAATATATTTATTTCGGAAAAAAATTGAAGATATACTTCGATCTTCTATCTTAACAAGTTATTTTTACACAAAGTAAAAAATTGAAGTTATTATAATTAGAACATTAAATGTTTGCTTTACTTTCTCGTTCTGCTTTTATATCTACTCATTTTTCACGACAACTACTAGTACCTTGATGATTTGTAAAAAAAAAAAAACCATTTAATTAGAGGAAAGATGAAAATGAAAAATTATTGATATATTAAACTATTGTATAAATTTTTTTATCCCTTTGAAATTGAATTTATATCCAAAATCACCCGTTAGTACATAGGGTCATTTTTTTATCCCTTTCTAGTACCTTGACTAATTTATTTATATATTTTTTTAATTCCACGAAGTATTATATGAACATGATTAATTAAAATCCGAATTTATAATAATGATAATGATTCGTATATATATTCATATAAAACTCGGGTCATTTTAATTTTATTACAGCCGCACAATGCAAATGTCTGAAACAAGAATATACGTTTCAAAATTCTTCACACATGCCAAAATACTGAAATTTTTTTAGAATCTCACCATTTTTCATCTCTTTTCATTATCTACTGAATATTCCTTGCAAAAAGATATCAGGTGCTCATTGAGACATATATACACTGATTCTAAACGTGTAGGTTATATACATAATGTTCAGTCAACAAGTCAACATTTGTTTTATTGACCGGTCAATAATTCAATGAAGAAAAGTCAAAGTCATCAAACCTAATCAACCAGGTCAAGAACGAGCACCAATAAAAAGCGAGTAAGGTGGATATATATTTAATGGTCAGACAGGTCAAAAATGTCCACGTGGCAGCGAGCAAGAGTTTTCATGTTCGGCGAGCAAGAGTAATTAGAGATGATGGCAAAACAATATACATGGGATCACAAGTGAAGATGGTCGACACAGTAAAAAATGACGAGCAATGTCATTGGCGAATAAGGTATCTTGAAGACATGAAGAAGACAGTTATATGAGAAGATCCAAGTCCAGATGCTCGCCATGAGCCCATATTAGAGCAACAGTGATCAAACAACTATGGAATTTATCCTCCGAGCATTGACAAGTCAAAGGTGGTGCAAGAGGTATGATCGTCGCCGAGTACAACGAAGGATGAGACTTAAAATGGCTGATTGCAGAGACATTTAATGCAAAGTAGATGCATTTTTTTTTACGGTCAACAAGTAGATGCATTAAATGCATGAAATGATCACACTAAAATAGCAACTGTATTTACATTTAATAGCAAGTATATTCAATTAAGGGTGGATTAATTAATGCTGAGCTGCCACCAATGAATGCGTGCAAATTGTAACCTAGTATATAAACCCATTGAAGGCTTAATAAACATATCCGAATTCATTTTCTTATACACAAAACCCTAATTTCAGCTTCTCTCTCAAGCTTCTTCAAGTTCTTTACTAAGAACAAAACCCTAATCTTAAAGAGTTCATCAAGAACATTTTTGATCATCTTTCGATCCGTAAAAAACCACTCACATATAAATGATATTGTTTGTTACCGTTTAATCAATACACCCTGACAAAAATCGGTACAACAGCCTAAAACAAAATTAGTTCAAAATAGTTTCGAATGCCTAGTATATAATGGAGTTTGGCAAAAACTTGGGTGAGATCGTCTCACGGATCTCATTCTATGAAACGGATCTTTCATTGACCCATTAATATATAAGTTGGGCCCATCCATCTTTCCTCATTTTACTCCAGCCCATCCTACTCCCTTCAACTTCAACAGACACAGCCCGGGCAACATTAGACATGTAGCTTCACTTTCCAAGCCCATTATTAATCATAAATTTATACTCCCTCCGTCCCGGGATAACTTGCATAGTTTGACCGGCACGTTATTTAAGAAAAGTGGATTTAGTGGTTGATGATGTAAGATAAAAGAGGGGTATTTTAGGTAATTTGATGATGTGTAAAGTTAATTTGATGATGTGTAAAGTGAAATGTATGTAAAAAATAAGTGGTAAATTTGAAAATAAAATGATGTTGTGAGGTTATTAATATTGTGGAGTATTTCCATATTAAAAGTGTGCAAGTAATTTTCGGGATGTCCCAATAAAGAAAGTGTGCAAGTAATCACGGGACGGATGGAGTAGTTTATACCACTGTCAGAAAAAAAAAAAAACCATAAATTTATACCATTATTTTTTTAATAAATTAATTAAAAAAATTTATTTTCTTCAAAAATATTTTTTCAAAAAACGATATGTACAAACTAATGAAGGGTGGACTTTTTATTAAGAACTAATTAAAAAAAATTGATACACAATCGACAACGCATTATGACTAAGTTTTTAGTGGTCATGATTATTTTTACTAATATATTACATCGATTTTCTAAGTTTATTGTCATTTTTACTTGAAAAAATATCATTATTAAAAAAAGTGATAACTGTTTAGTGAAATAGTGATAATGTTTTTATGAAAAGTAACTATCATTTTTTACTTAAACATTATCACTTTTTGTATAAACATTGTCACTTTTTAGATCTAAGTTACTAAATGAGATTTACTGACATGATTATTACTCAATTCGTTCACAAAAAGTGAGATTTTTTTTTTCGCATATGTTTTTAAAATAATAATATTTTAATTATAAAAAAATATGTGGGGTAAAGAGTAAATGGTCTTGTTGTTAGATTATAACTTTGTTATAAAGTAAAAAATATACTTAAAAGTTAAGTACTTAAATAGAATGAACCTATTCTTTGTGGGCAAAAAATAAGGATTGAACACATTTTTTGTGAACGGAGGAAGTAATTGTGTTAGTTTTAAGAGTTATTTTGTTGTAACTTTTTACTTTATATAATTATTTCTATTAAAAAAGTGATAATAATTTTATGAAAAGTGACTATCACTTTTTATCTAAACAATATCACTTTGTGGACAAAAAATAATTATTTCTATATATATATGATGCAATAAGTTGTAAAAAACATAATTCAATATGCATAATAATTTTGTAAATACGATCGAGACTATCGCATACTAATACTTTGTTTAAGAAAAATAATATGATGCAGTAAGTTGTAAAAACATACTTTATATATATTAAAATGAACTTCATAATTCATATAAAGTTACGTACAACAAGTTATATATTATCAATACATGTACACGGGCATGCATATATACTGAGTGCTAGTCTTGTGTGAAATATTGTATACATGCAATGCATCCCAATTAGACAAGTCAAAACCCTAAACTACTCAAAAGTTAAATTAAGTCAATTTTAAAAAAATTGCGGGTCATAAGCTCGGATCCGGGTTGTCTAGAAAATTCGCGGGTTGCAAACAAGTGGTTTACAACATGACCAAAATATTGTTACTACAAGGCCAAAATATTACTACTACAAGGCAAAAAATTTAATACTACATGTCAAAACATTTTGACAAATTCACCAAAAAATTAAGTCTTCAGAATATTTTTGAATATGCAGTAATACACTTTTGACCTTGTAGTGATAAAATTTTGGTCTTGTAGTAACATTGTTTTAGTCATGTAGTAGCCGAATAAGTCAAAATTATTTTAGTAATTTTGCCCAAAAAAAATAAGTTTCCAGAATATTTTTGGACTTGCAGTAATACACTTTTGGCCTTGTAGTGACAAAATTTAGATCTTGTAGTAACATAGTTTTGATCATATAGTAAGATAATATTTTAGAGTGAAAATAAATATTCTAATTAAGGTTGACCCGTTTTAATCCACGTTGACCTGTGTTTTCCCACGAACTTTGACTTAATTTACCTTAATTAGTCAATATTGCATGTATGCAATATTGCATATAAGTTTTTGCCATATGCGCACAAATGATCATGGATCAAGTATATTTCTTCTTCTTCTTTTGCTCACTTTTTCCTTTATCTGTTTCATATATTCTCTTTGTTAAATTGGTGTATATTCACCTTAACTTTGCAATGTGTAGATTGTACAATATATATAGAAGACTCTCATTCTAAAATCTTCCATCTAACAACTATTGGTTAGCCTAACTACTCTTCTTCTAGAAACTACTTAGTGAGCATGTGAGTTGCATGTGTGTGTTCCATGCAATATTAGGGCTTAGGGTTTGCATGTGATTTGCATGCATATTTATGTTATACTTCAACATGCCCCGGAAGAATTCGGAAACGAGCTGGAGCAAGCGGCTTAGTTAGGAGATTAGCTGGTTGATCTTCGGAGGAGATGAAACGTATGTCAAGAAAGCTATTTTGCACCTTTTCCCGCAGAAAGCGAACATCTACTTCAATGTGTTTTGTGCGAGAGTGAAAAGCCGGGCTGAAAGCAAGTGTTATAGCCCCTTGATTGTCACACCACAGTAAGCCAGTAGTGGAGATGAGAATGTGTAGTTCCTTGCATAGACTAACAATCCACATGATGTCTGTAGTAGTAAGAGCTAGAGCTCTGTATTCAGCCTCAGTGCTGCTGCGAGCTACCACAAACTGCTTTCTAGAGCTCTAAGATATCAAGTTCCTTCCAAGTGTGATACAAAAACCTGATGTACTGCGCCTGCCATCTATGCTAGAAGCATAATCATCAGCATCCACAAACCCCTGCAACTTGTAATCTGAAACTGGAAAAAAAGAGATACCATGAGTAAGAGAGTCTTTAAGATATCTAAGATCCCTCTTACAAGCTTTCCATTGATTTTGTGTAGGACTTTGCAAGAATTGAGATAACTTGTCCACACTGAATTAGATATCAGGTCTGGTTAGGGTGAGATACTGCAGGGCACCAACAATGCTTCTGTATAAGGTGGGGTTATCAAAAGAAGGGTTGTCAGAGAGTGAAAGCTTGGAAGAAGGACATGTGGGAGATGGACAAGGTTTAGAGTCAGAAAGTTTGGCTTTACAAATGATGTCATTAACATATTTAGATTATGTGAGCTTGATGTGAGAAGAGGTGGAGTGAGCTTCAATGCCCAAGAAGTAGTTTATCTTCCCTAGATGCTTGAGAGAAAACTGTGAATGAAGATCATCAATGAGTGATTGTACTAGAGCTGAATTATCACCAGTAATCAATATGTCATCCACATATACAAGTAGAAGAGTGATCTTTCCATGAAGAAATCTATGGAACAGGCAATGATCAGATGAAGAGTGTGTGAAGCCTTGCTGCATCAAGAAATCTTTGAGAGTATCATACCAGGCTTTTGGGGCTTGTTTAAGGCCATACAATTCTTTTTGAAGCTTGCATACATAGTGAGGGTGCTGTGAATCAACAAATCCTTCAGGTTGAGCAATGTAAACTATTTCATGAAGCACACCTTTAAGAAATGCATTGTTGATGTCAACTTGTTAAATAGCCCACCATTTGGAGACATCAAGAGTGAAGACAATTCTAAGTGTAACTGGTTTTATAACAGGGCTAAATGTACTGAAATAGTCCACACCAGCCTGTTGTTGAAACCCTCTAACTACTAAAAGAGCTTTAAATCTCTCAACAAATCCATCTTTGTTATATTTGACCCTGAATAGCCGCTTAGTAGTAATGGGATGAATATCAGAAGATGGGGGCACAAAGTTCCATTCTGAATCAAAGCATCATATTCCAACTTAGGGTTTTGAATAACTTCTATAACAGTGTTTGGTTCAGGAATGGAAAGTGTAGATATGAGAGCTTTGGGTTTGTAGATTCCAGATTTAGATCTTGTTTGCATGGGTGAGATGGAAGAATATGTATTAGTGAAGGGATAGGTGAAGTGGGAGTGGTGACAATAGATGATGGAGCAAGCATATATTTGGAAGAGTTTGATGAGGAACTGTTAAGATTATGAGTAGACGAGGAGTTGTTATGAACATGAGTTGATGTTGGATAAGTGTTGTTAAGAGAGTTGGAAATAGTGGGTGTGAAGTTATGAGAGAGGGAGTCATGGAGTGATATATGAGGGGAAGAAGTTGCAATATCTAGGGGAGGAGCATGAGTAAGATCATTTGGTATTTGAGCTGAGAACTGTAAAGGTGAAGTATGAGGAGAGTGTGGATGTGAACTGGTGGAAGGAGAGAAATGTGGAAATTCTTCCTCATTGAACTGAACTGAAGTTGAGATGAAGATTTTCCCAAATTCATGAAGGTATTTATATCCCTTATGAAAAGGACTATACCCCAGAAAGATACACTTTGAACTTCTAAATTGAAGCTTGGATGAATTGTAGGGTTTGAGAAAGGGAAAACATGCACATCCAAATACCCTTAGTGAATGATAATCAGGTGATCTGTTGTAGAGTAATTCAAAGGGTGAAGTGTTCTGAGTTACTGGGGCCTTAAGCATGTTGATCACATGTGCTGGAGTAGAGAAAGCATGCCACCAAATGCTATGGATAGCTTAGATCTAGCAAGCATTGCCAAACCAAACTCAGTTATGTGCTGATGTTTTCTCTCTACCAATCCATTCTGAGGGTGGGTGTAAGCACAAGATAAACGTACTTGAATGCCAATAGGCTTAACCAATTTAGCTACATGGAGAAATTCAGTGCCCATGTCATGTTGGATAGCTTTGATTAACACCCCAAAGGACCTTTCTACTGTCTTCATGAACTGTGTGAATACAGTAACCACCTAAGATTTTTCCATAAGAAGAAACACCCACACATGTCTTGTGTAATCATCAACTAGAGACAGATAATATCTATATCCCTCAATAGATAAACAAGAAGCAGGCCCCCAAACATCCATGTGAATTAAATCAAAAGCAAGAGAACACGAAAATACCAAGCAAGAATTCTGAAGCTAATCAAGCAAGCAAGCCAAAAAGCAACACACTCATAAGAATTCTCAAGAGCACATAAAAGCATTAGAATACTTTTAGCTCTTAAGTTATTTTCTCATCCAACCAAAGAACCTGAATCCAATACACACTGTATATCCTTTGATTTAGGCATAGTGGTTAAGCAATTTATAAGCTTGAACCATTAGTTGGATCCATTAAAAAACCCCAAAACCCCCACCATAAGGTTAAGTTTTTGAACCCCTGTAAGAGTGCAAGTGCTCACAAATCACTTGTGGAGACCGTAGCAGTTTGGAACTGTTCAGATCTCAAAGTCCTTCTCTTGGTACTATAAAGGACAAGCCCTTGTAATTTTCGGGAAATTAAAGGGATTAACTTCACGTTTGGAACGTGAGAGTGGACGTAGGATCGTATATCCGAACCACTATATATCTACGGTGTTATTTACTTACTGCACTTTACTTTTCAATTTACTTATCTTTATCATAGTGCATATTGTGATTTGAAACATCTTTGCAAACAAGGCCATATATCTTTCAAACCAGCATCAACTGAGTATTTCATAATAACACTTAATTGGTTATTTCAAAAGAACATTCGAACGAGTCGAAATAAAAGGCCTACTCACTTCTGCATTTTAAAACACTCTATCAGATAACTATCGTCTTCTGGACCAGCAGACTCGTAGTCCAGCAGACATAGAAATCAGAAGAGGACCTAACTCCTTAATTTGAAAAAGTTTTAAAGTCTATTCACCCCTCCCCTCTAGACTTTAAACCCATTCACTACTCGTTCAGGGACCAACAAGTGGTATCAGAACAGTGGTTCTAACGGACTACTGTCTCTAGATTATCAGAAGACTTGAGGGAGTCTTTCTGTAGTCCTCTTGAACAGATCTATCTTTTGAAAAACCTGTTTTTGAAAACTCATACAGCATGAGTGCTAACATGCGTAAACTGCCTAAGTTTTCAGTAGAAGACTATGACTATTGGAAGATAAGGATGAGGAAGAATCTCACCTCAGTTCACTACAAGATGTGGTCCGTGATCACAGAAGGCCCAATCACAATCATGACGGTAAACACAACAAATGGTGATCCTGAGATTCCGGTTGGAGAACTCGCTCCCAAGCCTATGAAAGACCTCACTCCCGAAGAGATGAAGCAGGCAAATCTTGACAGCATTGCTCAAGATTACATTATGCAAACTCTCCCCAATGAGTATATAGGAAAAGTACTCAATTGTGATACAATTAAAGAGATGTGGGATGCCCTGGCACTCCTTTGTGAAGGAACGGAGCTGATCAAAGAAAGCAAACTATCAACAACAGTCAAGAAATTTGAACATTTCAAGATGCAATCAGAAGAGAGCATTGATCAGCTGGATAATAGATTCACCAAGATCATAAACGAGATTGAGTCTCTTGGAAAGAAGTATTGTTGGTGTATACTGTAAAGCAAACTTTTAGTGGGCTTTTGTGACGTATATTCGATTTCCTTTTATCTGAAATAAATGTTTTTTCACATTATTGCATTCTTTGTGATTACTTGTATCTCTGCTTATCTTGCATTGTAGACGATGTGGTGGGTTTGTAGTCACACAGAAGATCACATTGTCAGTTCCTTGTAAGATATAAACAATATTCACAATTGAGATAGTTATGGACAAAACTATTGGTTTAAGTTGTAGTATAAACTTGTTAGTGGTTTGTCTTGGCCATTAGTTTATACTAGTGCGCTGAGGCGTATTGAATGGATCACAGATAAGACATGTTCTTCTGTTCTGACTGTTATGAATAACTAGAGGTCTTGGTGACTTTTATGATTCTTAACCCTAAGTGTGATATTTAGATGTGTGGGGTGCTTGTTCACTACTTTGATGTACCATAGGTGAGAATCTTGGTAGATTCTTCACGCTCCGTATTTTGGGTAGTGGCATCGCTCGCATGATGTCTACTTATTGGCATTAGGGCACCGTGTCCTGTACATCTAGGCTGATGATGTCCCCTTGAGGAAACTCATAAAGGATTGTCGTATTAAACCCTGCAGGTGGATTTAATCCATACGACAACAAGGTTGAGTGGTACTTACTCAAGGAATTATAGAAATTAATTATTTAAAGAAGTCAGAAGCTTTAATAATTAATGGACGTGCGATATCTTAAACACGGGGAATTATAAAGTCTAATAGAAGCCCTGATTCAGTTTGGGATAGGACGGGAGTGCAACATTAATTCTCTAGTGGAATGAATTAATGTTCTCGGGCCAAATTATATGTTCTGGGCTGAACATAAGAGTATTTGGGCCTGTAAGAAGCCCAAACCCTATACCTTCTAATGGATCCCTAGTCTGGCCCATGAACTTATGGAGATTATAAATAGGAGCCTCAAAATAGTTTTGAAACCCTAGCACACACGAAATTAAGAAAACGGCTAGGGTTTCAAGGAGACGAACTAAAGGCAGCATTCTCTACGTTTGATAGCACGCCGTTCACCCGGTGTTCGAACAAGGTTGGGAGACAGACTAGAAGATCCGTAGATTGGAATCAACTCCTCGATCTTCAAAGGTAACATATCTAAACTATGCTTTAGATGCATGTTGTTTATGTTTCAATTCGTTTCATACGTTTGGTACCCAACAACGAACCTGGTGACGGACCGCCTTCGCCGGCGTGTTCCAGCAAGAAAAATCTAAAGGTGTTGGACTCTCTAACAAAGAAATGGAAGCTCAAGAAGACCATCATCAAAAATACTCAAGACATCAAGAATTGGACAACTCAGACTTTGTTCCAGAACCTTAAAGCCCATGAGTATGACTTAGAAAGAGAAGAAAATTCAGAGAATGAAGAACACACTTCAACACCATCCACCACTAAGACCGTAGCCTTCAAGGCATCAAAAAGTACAAAAGCCACTAGCAACTCATCTGGCAAAATTCCTCTAAACATAGATGAAGTAGGAGGATCAGATATGAGCCTAAAAGAACAAATGGCTCTTATGATCAAAAGATTCGAGAGGATGAATACTCTAAACATCAAATATAGAAAATTCTACAGAAATTACAAGGATAAACGAGCTGGATCATCCTCTAGAGAATCAAGAGAAAGGACTCCAGAAAGGTATCCTAGAAAGAATAAGGAGTCACTTGACAGTCAAAGCCATATGAGAAGAGATACTACACCTCCAAGAAGAAGTACTCCAAATCAGAAATTAGGAACATGCTTCAACTGTCATAAACCTGGACACTATGTCTATGAATGTCCAGATCTGTGTTCAGGAGACAAAGAAGAAAGAAAATCAAGAAGAGACAAGAGGAACTCAAATAGACAAGTTATGGTGATTGAAGAATCAGAATACCAAAGTGATGATCTACCCTCATCACTTGACTTTGGAATCTTCTCAAATGATGACTCAGATGATGTAGTTATGATGGCTATAGCTGAAACTGAGGTAAACTCCTATACATCAACTTATCATTTACCTGCATCTTCACACACAGATGAGGCAAACTCATCTATAGGCGAATTCAAGAGCACCTATTACCAATCCTTGGAGGAAGTAAAAGGTGATCTTGATATTGCAACTAGAGCTTTCATAGTAGTGGAAGAAGAGAACAAAGATTTAAGGAAAGATATTGCTAGGTTGAAAAAGGCCAAGTTTGATAACACCCCTGAGTTAGTAACAATGAATGAAAGACTAAGTAAAAAAGTGGAACTTCTTTAAGAAGAGAACACCACAATAACTCAGTTGTATGAGGGGATGCTAAAAACTCAAGCCTTAGAAACCAAGGAATTTCGTTCACTACAATCTAAGTTCGATGATCTTTTCCAAGAAAAAGAGCTCTTAGAAAAGGAGAAGGAAAGCCTTGATCAAAAGATATCAGAGTTCAATAAAGCTTATGCTACTATTGAAAACATCTCTGAATATTATCGATCAAATGGGAACAAGATGGGATTTGGCTATGAATTTAATCCATCAACATCTTCTCTAGCTGAGGGCAGTACACTGTACACCTAACCAGTGTGTTACTCGATCACATGAAACTGGTGAGTGTTCTAAACACAATGAACCTGTTATGGATCTAAATGCATCTGTACCAATTAAGGTTAACTATCTCAACACCAAAAATGGTAAAAGACAAGTTAACCTCAAGCATGTACAGAAGAACAAGAAACAGCCTAGACTATCTCGTCTAAGACAGTCTCAGCTGTATGCTGCTCCAGCCAAGAAGAAGAAGTCTTCTTCATACAAATCTGTTCTCTTTACACCCATATCTCTTATGATATTGTGAGAACAGAAGAGTATGGTCCATATAATCGTGTACATCGTTCAGCCAATGCACCTAAGCCGAATGTAACTAGTCAGAAGATAATTCACACTCATTCTTACAAGAAGAAATCACCTGACAGTTACCTAGCTGACACAAATAACAAGTCAAATCATGCTAAGGTGTCACCTGGTAAGATTTGGTTATGTGATGCCCGAGGGAGACAAATCAAATGCTCAAGGTTATTCAAACGACCAATGTATATGTGGGTTCCCAAGGGTACTACTAACACCCAAGGACCCAAAACAAAATGGGTACCTAAAATCTAATCTACCTTGCAGGAAAGAAGAGACCTATACAGAAAGGGTGGTCAAGCAGGAGAGACTTGGTACATAAACAGGGGATGTTCATCCCATATGACTGGAACCAAAACCCTGCTGACCAACTACACAGAAAAGAAAGGTAAAAAAGTCTTCTTTGGTGATAACGCGCACGGTGACACAAAAAGATATGGCACCTTAAAGAATGGTGACATTGAGGTACATGATGTATCATATGTAGAAGGTTTGAAGTTCAATTTACTGTCAGTATCTCATTTTTGTGACACTGGATATTCGGTAAAATTTTCTAAAGATGAGTGTCATGTAAGTGATAAACGAACAAAACAAACTCTTCTAACAGGATCTAGAAAAGGTAGTATGTATCTTGCAAATTGGAACAACTGTCCTAAGGATACCTGTCTGCATGTAAAAAGCCCTAAAGACATCAGCTGGCTATGGCACAAACGTCTTAGCCACTTGAACTTTAAGACTCTAAACAGGCTAGCAAGGTAATCCTTAGTTGATGGTTTGCCTAATGAACTCTACTATAAAGATCAGGTATGTGATGCATGTCAGCAAGGGAAGCAAACAAAGGTCTCTTTCAAGATCAAGAAGACTGCATCAACCAGTAGAGTTCTAGAACTGCTACATATGGATCTCTTCGGACCAATCACTCCAACAACTCTGACAGGAAGAAAGTACACTCTAATTGTAGTAGATGATTACTCCAAGTATACTTGGGTTATCTTTCTGTACAAGAAGAGTGAAACCCAACAGAAGCTTCCTGAATTACTAAAGAGGATCCAAATAGAAAAGGGAGAACCCATTGTCAAAATTAGAAGTGACAAAGGCACTGAATTCATTAACTCTCATATTATTGCCTATTGTACTTCTAATGGTATTTAGCATGAGACTAGTGCAGAAAGGACACCACAACAGAATGGTGTAGCTGAAAGAAGAGTCAGAACACTTAAAGAAGCTGCAAGAACCCTCCTAGCTGAGTTCTCCACCCCCAAGAAACTATGGGCAGAAGCCATCAATACAGCATGCCATACCCAAAATAGGTCAGGTATTCACAAAATTCATGAGAAAACCCCATATGAACTGTGGAAAGGTAGGAAACCTAGGGTATCTTACTTTCATATATTTGGTTGTAAGTGTTTCATTCACAACAATGGGAAGAGTAAGTTGAATGCTTTCGATGCCAAAGCAGATGAAGGGATATTCTTAGGATATTCCTCAACTAGCAAAGCATTTAGAGTATTTAACAAACGAACCCTTCTTGTGGAAGAAACACCTCATGTTGTGTTTGATGAATCTTGTGAAAAGAATGCAGTCAACACAGACTCAGCTGCAGAAAAGATGAGAAGACTAGTGATCAAGTCCAAACCAGAAGAGTTTATCGAAGTTGATGAACCATTCCCTGAAGAACCAGAGGAAGATAAAACTCATAGACCTGTCACTAGATCACAAACTCAAGCTGCGCAAACAAATCTAAATCAAAATGCAACAATTCCCAATGCAAAGAGGAATGATCTCTTCGACACTCAAGACACTGATGATGATCGACCAAATCCAGTAAACTCTCCTAACAACACTAGAGCAGATGAGAATCCTAACTCATCTAGTGCAAACACACCAATGAGGAATACATGGAAAACCAATCATCCATCAAACCTCATCTTAGGAGGAGCAGACTCAGGTGTCAAGACCAGAAGACAATTGAACCAGAATCCTCAAACCTCTATGTTCTGCTGGTGTGCCTTTCTGTCAAACACAAAGCCAGCCGACATAGAAGAAGCAATGAAGGATAGCAATTGGATCATTGCTATGCAAGAAACTGAATCAATTCGAACGCAATGAAGTGTGGGAACTAGTAGATCGTCCTGAACGCCACAATGTAATAGGAACTAAGTGGGTGTTAAAAAACAAAAAGGATGAGAATGATGTGATAACTAGAAATAAAGCAAGATTGGTTGCAAAAGGCTATTCACAATCTGAAGGAATTGACTACGATGAAACTTTTGCTCCAGTGGCCATATTAGAAGCTATCAGACTGTTTCTAGCTTATGCATCACACATGGGCTTCAAAGTATATCAAATGGACGTCAAAAGTGCATTCCTAAATGGAATTCTGGTAGAAGAAAATTATGTAGAGCAGCCTCCAAGCTTTGAAAAAGGAGATCAAGTATATCGTCTAAAGAAGGCCCTCTATGGTCTAAAGCAAGCCCCAAGAGCTTGGTATGACACATTGTCACAGTTTCTTCTTGACAATGGATATACCAAAGGCAAAGTTGATAGAACATTATTCAGAATACAAGAAGGAGATGATATCCTAATGGTACAAATATATGTAGATGATATCATATTTGGATCACCCAATCAAGAGATGTGCAAGAAGTTCTCTAAACTAATGGAAGGAAAGTTTGAAATGAGCATGATGGGTGAAATGAACTATTTTCTAGGACTTCAAGTAAAGCAGAGTCCAGAAGGGATCTTCATAAATCAATCCAAATATACCAAAAGTCTACTTGAAAGATTCAAAGCTCAACAAAGCAAGACTGCAAGAATTTCAATAATGATTTCATTCAAGATGGAACTAGATGAGTCTGGAAAAGTAGTTGACCAAGCTAAATATAGAGCACTTATTGGATCACTTTTATACCTTACAGCCATCAGACCAGATATAACTTTTGATGTAGGAGTATGTGCCAGATTTCAAGCCAACCAAAAGCAAAGTCATCTAGAAGCAACAAGGGAAAATTCTCAAATACCTAAAGGGAACAGTTAACTTAGGACTGTGGTACCCTACTGATGACAATCTAGAATTGAGTGGATATTCTGACTCTGACTATGGAGGATGCAGAATAGATAGTGTTGGGATATGAATCCTAAAAGACAAGTCCTAAATGATGAAAAAGATAAGATAAGTTTTGATAAGCCAAAAAGAAGACTTGACTGTTTTATATATGATGACTGATCTAGTCTAGTTAAGAGAAGTCATCTTGAACAAGACCAGTAGAGTTCACATAAAAGTCAAGTGTTATTAAAAGATAAGTACGAATTATAAGTACTTCATATATGGTATTCATAATGTTTAGTTTGTTACTGAGCTATATTAAAAGTTGTGTAGAAGCTCATGTTTTACGATTTACATTTGTATTTTTAATTTATAGATTTTTAATGTATAGATTCTTAAGTCTTGTTAGGATTAGATAATAGGACTAGATTAGTTCTGTGACAAAGTCTGAAGAAGAAGTATTTTACTAGCTTACTCAATATTATTAACTCAACTTGGGACCAACAAGTGGTATCATAGCAGTAGTTTTCGAACTACTATATCTTGATAACATTTAAAGACTTTGGGTGAAGTCTTGGTTCGTTTCTGTTCTGATTCATTCCACACTTTCTTGATATATCTGTATCTTGATTTCTTGCTATTATCCTATCTGATCAAACTGCTAAAACATGTCCCTTGAGATAAGTGCTAACAAACTTCCCAAGTTCTCTGTTCAGGACTACGACTACTGGAAGTTGAGGATGGAAGCAATTTTCAGCTCAACTCATGATCTGATGGTATCTGTGATCAAAGAAGGACCAGTCGTTACCATGATCAGAAATACTGCTACACTGGACCCAACCAAAGAAGTTGGAGAGCTGATTGTTAAACAAAGGTCAGAACTGACTTCTGAAGAAATGCGTCAAAACAATTTGGATAGTCTTGCTAAGAATTATATTTTACACACCCTGCCAAACGAGTATCTTGGTAAAGTGTTAAAATGTAAGACTGCCAAGCAAATGTGGGACAAACTAGCTGTTCTTTGTGAAGGCACTACGCTGATCAAAGAAAGCAAACTGTCCACAGCTGTCCAAAGGTTTGAAACATTTAAGATGAAGCCAGGTGAATCCATTGATGAATTGGATACTCGATTTACTAAAATCATGAATGATCTTGAAGTACTAGGAAAGACTTACACTGAAAGAGAGATTAACCTGAGAATCTTGAAGGCTTTGGATGAAAGATGGAAAATGGTCAAGATGATCATTAAATCCACACAAGATATTGATTCGTGGCCCTCAGAAACCATGTTCCAGACTCTTAAGGCGCATGAGTTCGAATTAGATGAGGAAGAACCAATTGCCAGTAGTGATAGGGAGAAAGCCGTGTCGAAGAATGTTGCTTTTAAGTCTACTTCGTCTAAGAGCTCTAGAGTAGACAGGTCCAAACCTGCTAGCATAAGAGACGAATTAGACAAATCTGATCTAAATCTGAAAGATCAGATGAACCTTATGGTTAGGAAGTTCAACAGACTAAACAAACGCTATGGTAGATATAAAAAGTTCTATAGAGACTATAGAGGTTCGACTTCTAAGAACTCGTCTGAGACCAGACGAGACCGAAACTCGTCCGAAAGGAGAGACGAAGTCTCGAAAAGTAACAGACGAGATAGAGAGTCCGATGATAGGAAGATTCAGCGTTCTGATAAACGAGATAAGCGTAGGGATAAATCACCTATTAAAAAGTCTACTAACGATCCTTTATGTTATAACTGTGAGAAACCAGGTCACTACATCTACGAATGTCCAGACCTGAGCACTGATGATCGTGAAGAGCGCAAGACAAGAAGGGAAAGAAGATACAACAGGGGTAAGAAGGCAATGATGGCTAATAATGACTCTGAAACGGACTCAGACGAGTTACCATCGTCTTCGTCTAGCTACCCGTCTGAACAAGATGAAGCATTCATAGTAGATGATGGACTCTGCTGCATGGTTAAAATTGAGCAAGAGGTATCATCTGCAACTTCATTTCAATCATTTGATGAATCAGACTCTAATGAAAGTGATACAGCCGATAGTGGGGTAGGGAGTAGTCTTCATCACTCCACTGGTGTGACTGAAGAAGACCTCCTACTCGCTAATAAGGCGTTCATGGAAGTCAGTGACGAAAACATCATTTTAAAACAGGAAATCATTGATCTTAAGGAAGCCCAGTCTAAAGTAGATCCTAATATAACAGTCCTAAATGAACGCTTGCAAGAAGAGTTGAGTCAACTCAAAGACAAGTGTGCATTGACAGACAAGTTGTATCAAGACCTACTTAAGACACATGCTACTGAGAAACATGAATTCAATGTTTTAAAAAGCAAGTGCAAAAAGCTTGAAGAACGTAATAAGTTCTTAGAAACTGAGGTTGTCACTCTAGACCTTAAACTTACTGACCTGGTTAACTCCTCTAAGGTTAACCTTGAACTGTCAGATAGGTATAGGGCTCCTGCTAACAAGACAGGCATAGGTGCTGAGACACCCAGCTCGTCTACTCAAGTTCCTAAGAACCCTACTATTTTCATCTCAAGATCTTTGACTAATGACAAAGGAAAAGGACCAATGATATACGATATTGGAACCCCATCTGAAGGCATTGTACCCAAACAGACTCAAGTTAACATTCCAATTACCAAGGGAGGTAAAAAGAAAGTTAACAACAAGGCTGTTCCGTTTAAGACAAGTCAACAAAGGACTAGAAATCGTGGATGACCTAATCAGGTCAGATACGAGGACTGGTATCCTGAGGAGACAAGTACTAGACAAGTACAAACTAGATGGAAAGAGCCTAAACCTCCTTTCATAAGGCAGTCTCAGCTCTACTCGTCTAGGCCCAGGAATGTGACTTCAAAATATCGTATTCAACCCGTCTTATATCCTCCGCCTGAATCGTATGATATCGAAGGAGAAGAAAGACCTAAACATGTCTATAAACCGTATGGCCCCAATACATACAAGCCCTACTCTGACTATCACAGACCTGTGCCTACTCAAGTAGAGGTTAAGTCAAAAGGCTACCTCAGACGAGTAGACCCAAGAACTGCTGATAGGCCAGACAAGGACAACAAGGTCTTATTTTGCAACAAATATGGTCGAAAGCTAAGAAGATCAAACTTGTTCAGGACTCCAATGTATATTTGGATTCCATTGAACTCGACTAACCCCCCAGGACCCCAATAGACAAGGAGGGTACCTAAATTATGAAATATCATCTAATGCAGGGTCGGCTCGATCTATACAAGAAGGGTGGCTCAGTAGGAGAAACTTGGTACATAGACAGTGGTTGTTCGCATCACATGACTGGTACCAAGGCACTTCTATCAAGCTACTATGAGCAAGAAGGACCAAAGGTTATATTCGGTGACAGCTCTACAGCCATCACAAAAGGCTTTGGCTATATCCGAAATGGCGACGTAGAAATACAAGATGTATCATACGTAGAAGGTTTGAAATATAATCTATTATTTGTTTCACAGTTTTGTGATCGAGGTTACAAAGTGCAGTTCAAAAGTCAAAAGTGCGAAATCATAGACAAGAGGACTCATACCGTACTACTCGTCGGCATAAGACAAGGTAGTGTGTACATTGTGAATTGGAATAGTTGTCCGCGGGACACTTGTCTTCTTACTAAGACACCCAAATAAATCAGTTGGCTTTGGCATAGACGCCTTTGTCATATGAACTTTAAGGTGATTAATAAGATCGCAAGAGATTACCTTGTTGAAGGTTTACCCAACGAAGTTTATTACAAATCACATGTATGCAATGCTTGTCAGAAAGGTAAACAGGTAAAGGGTTCATTTAAAACCATTCCATCCCTCTCAACAAGTAGAGTTCTTGAACTTCTACATATGGACCTACATGGCCCAATAACTCCTCCAACCATGAACGGTAGAAGGTACACACTTGTTGTGGTAGACGACTATTCTAAGTTCACTTGGGTAGTCTTCTTACACAAGAAGAGTGATACACAAACACTCCTACCTGATTTGTTGAAGAAGATACAAGTTGAGAAGAATCAATCCATTGTCAAGATCCGTAGTGACAAGGGTACTGAATTCATTAACTGCTATATTAAAGAATTTTGTTCTAAGCGTGGCATCCAGCACCTTACTAGTGCAGCAAGGACACCACAACAAAATGGAGTAGCAGAGCGAAGGAACAGAACTCTTAAGGAGGCCTGCAGGACCATGCTGACAGAGTATAATACTCCTCAGAAGTTTTGGGCAGAAGTGATCAATACTGCATGCCATTCCCAAAACAGAAGTGCTATCAATAAAGCACTAGGTAAGACGCCCTATGAGGTATGGAAAGGTCGAAAACCCAGAGTTTCATATTTCCATATATTTGGCTGTAAGTGTTTTATCCATAACAATGGGAAAAACAAGTTGAATGCTTTCGATGCTAAAGCAGACGAGGGGATATTCTTGGGATACTCCTCGACGAGCAAAGCATTCAGAGTATTCAACTACTCCACCTTATGTGTGGAAGAAACACCACATGTAGTTTTCGATGAATCACTACAGGACTCGTCTACCGACCAGATCAGTAAGAAGGTAACTGATCTATCGATTCAAACTGACCAAGAATCAGAAGTTTATGAATCTTTTCAAGCCTATAACCCGTTCATGAAAGCTCTCGAGTCTGATGATCAGGAGAAGGTAAGTGCTCAAGGTAAATCTGCTAGACCAGTTGATATGCCCGAACTAGTCGACTCGTCTACTCCTATTAAAACTTCTGATGTAAATGATATTTAAATGCATGATGCTATAATCGATCTAGATGACGATAATATACATACTAAGACTAGAAAAACATGGAAATCTGCTCATAATACTGAAAATATCATTGGTGACTCTACTATTGGTGTAAAGACTAGACGACAACTCTTTGAGTCACAAGAACAATCTAGTCCATCTTTGTTTTGCTGGTGTTGTTTCCTCTCTTCTATCGAGCCTAAAACCATCAAAGAGGCATTGACTGATAGTAATTGGATCATCGCTATGCAAGACGAGTTGAACCAGTTTGTTCGAAATGACGTCTGGGAACTGGTCGATAGACCTAAACATCATAATGTAGTTGGCACTCGATGGATTTTCAAAAACAAGAAAGATGAGAATGATGTAGTTGTTCGAAATAAGGCTAGACTAGTAGCCCAAGGCTATTCACAAGCTGAAGGCATAGATTATGATGAAACCTATGCACCCGTTGCTAGACTAGAAGCCATAAGATTGTTCCTTGCATATGCTGCTTACATGAAATTTACCGTATATCAAATGGATGTTAAAAGTGCATTTCTTAATGGTATTCTTGCGGAAGAATTGTATGTTGAACAACCCCCAGGTTTCAAAGTCAAAGGTGACCAGGTATACAGATTAAAGAAAGCCTTATATGGACTAAAGCAAGCTCCAAGAGCATGGTATGATACTCTCTCTCTCTCTTTCTATTGGAAAATGGTTTTACTAAGGGTAAGGTCGATAGAACCTTGTTCAGAAGACAAGAAGGAAAAGACATTTTACTCGTCCAAATTTACGTAAATGACATCATCTTTGGTTCACCTAACAAAAAGCTGAGTGAAAGTTTCTCAACACTCATGCAAAGTAAATTTGAGATGTCTATGATGGGTGAAATGAATTACTTTCTTGGTCTTCAAGTAAAACAGACCCCAGAAGGGATTTTCATAAATCAAGCAAAGTATACTAGAAATCTACTAGACAAGTATGGTATTAAGACATGCAAGTCTACTAGCATACCTATGTTACCTACATACAGAATGGATCCAGACGAACAAGGTAAATGTGTTGATCAAACATATTATCGTGGTCTTATTGGTTCATTACTATACTTGACTGCTAGTAGACCTGATATTGCATTCTTTGTTGGCGTATGTGCTCGTTTTCAAGCTAATCCAAAAGAGAGTCATATGGAAACCACTAAAAGGATATTGAAATATTTGAAAGGGACCATCAATCGTGGTATATGGTATCCTTCAAATGATGATTTATCTCTAAGTGGCTACTCAGATTCTGATTTGGTGGCTGTAGAATAGATAGGAAATCTACATCTGGTTCTTGTCAATTCTTAGGCACAAAACTCATTTCATGGTTTTCGAAAAAGCAAACTAGTGTGGCTACCTCTACTACCGAAGCCGAGTACATGGCTGCTGGTAGCTGCTGTAGTCAACTACTTTAGCTCATGCAACAACTTAGAGATTACAACATATATGAATCGAATGTTCCTATTTTCTGTGATAGTAATAGTACAATTGCCATTACACAAAATCCTGTTTTGCACACACGTTGTAAGCATGTTGATGTGAAGCATCATTTCATTCGTGATCATGTAGAAAAGAAGGATATTCGCATGGAAAAGATTCATACTAATTTTCAGAGAGCAGATATTTTCACAAAACCATTGGCTGAGGCTCGATTTCGTGAGTTATGCATTAGTCTAGGACTAATTGATCTAGACCCTACTTGCCTATAGCTATGTACTAACCAAACAGGTACATCAAAGAAATAAAGAGACAAGATCACTGGAACAGAGAACTCGTCTACTCGCCCAACAGACAGGTATACAAGGTCAGACAAGATGACCAAACAACCCGATGAGGAAGCTGGTTAAGCTGAGGGTAATACTAAAAGAATAAACATTTAAGGGGGAATCTATGATTTCTTAAAGAGCCTTATGTTGACTCTTAAGTTTGTTAAAAGTCATCTTGTTCGAAACCTTGATCATTGCTTTAGAATGATATTCATCTTAATTATTCTATTCTACTACCTGTATCTCATCTAATCTGTCACACAAGATAAGACAGGTTTAAATAATCGATTCGATGTTCAAAATAGACAAGCACAGTCGAAGGGGGAACTCGTCTCGTGTGCTTAAGTCTACTCGTCTGTTCTGGATAGACTCGAACAGACAAGATAAGTGTTCTAATGATTCAAATTACTCTAAGTGTTTAATCAATGTGAATTAAGGGTATTATAGTAATTTGATATTTTAAAAAAAAAATTGGAAAACCCTAGAACTGGATTTATACACTCCCATATTAATGAGGTGTATACACCCAGTTCGCGCCAAATCCTACTATCCTAGGTCAGATGAGTTCACTCCTCTGCCTTAACCAATAGGAAAGGCGGATTCCAAATTTTACAATATCAAAATGGATAATGTTCTCGATTCCGTAACCGAATACCAAAAGTCCCAACCGTTGGATCATTTGTTTTCAATCTCGACCATCGATTCAAACATCTTGTGTTAACAAAACTCAACACTTACACACTACTCGCCCCACGTTTTCTTAACTCCCCTATTCTAGCTTTCAAATTTCTTGTGATTATCACTCTTTGATTCTTACTCAAACTATCACTATGAAGATCATCTCTATTTTTGATGTAAGGACTAATATGCAAGCTAGGTTCGACCTAGGCAGATTCATTTCAGAAAATAAAGTGCATGTTGAACCTTCTGTGTTCTTTAAGGGTAAGCACACTGATGGAAATTCGGAGATTTTGACCAAATGCAGCAGATGTGGCTTGAAACCTTATTTGGAGGCGTTTCCTCAAGTCGTCTTGGAGGAAGAGGTTCTGGAGTTCTTTGCCAACGCCACCAGACAAGGAGATGTGATTGAATCTTTCCTTGGAAGAAATCAAGTGGAAATCACTCGAGAAGCCATGTTTGAGCATCTTAAGCTGCCCATTGGAACTATTGATGTGGAAAACTACGCAGCTGGGCAAGAAGCCAGATATCTAAGTATATTTTGTGGAAGGAAGTTAAGGTTGAAACCGGATGGCAAGCTCCCCGCCGTCAAGAAGATGGATCTTCTAGAGAAGTATCGAACTCTACTGGACATAGCCAGCAAAATTTTGCTATGTGCCACTGGCTCTCATGATTCTGTCACTCTTGTTAAAGCAAGGGTGATGGCTGCGATTTTTTATGGAATTACAGAAGGAAATTGGTTCAAGCTAATTGCAGATCGAATTATGTATTTTGAGAAGAGTGTTCGAGTTGACACTGACACTCGTAATTGGGTGGTATCAAATGTGGTAGGATATGGAAACAAGCTAAGTATTCTACTTCCCTTGTTAATGCCAAACAAGACGGAATGGAGTAAAGGAAAACCATTTCATCCTTTAACGTTTTATTTAAAGAAGGAGGCTTTGAGGAAGCAAGTCGCTGCTAGAACAGCTGCACCCAGGCACGTTGAGATGAACCCTATGGATTTAATGCCATATGCTGTCTCGTCTAGTTCTTCTGAAGGTGAGTCAGATGATGAAGAATCAGAGGAGGTTGTGAAAGCTGAGTCAAGTGCAGATGACTCAGAAAAGACTTGGTCAGATGAAGAGTCGAAACAAGAGAAGGAGTCAAGTGATCAAATTCCTGAAATGTATACACTCGTGAGAGTTGGTTCGCCTACTCATCCAGTCGAGTCGAGTTCTCAGGTTGGTACCTCTACTCAAACTGTTTCAATTCCTCTCTCTCTCTTTCCTCTGTTCGAACCAAGGCTAGGTCACATCGATCTAGGCCTCGACCTGTACCCTCAACCTCTCAAGCACTGGCAGCATTACCGCTTAGAGCCAGTCATCCTGAAAACACTCCCATAAAGGATACAACTGATACTTCGACAGTTGTCACACCAAACCAAGCTGCATTAGAGCCCCCAGAAACCACAGCCCAAATTCCCTCTACCTCAACAGAAAATGTTGAACCCTCCAACCCATCTACTTCAAACAAGACGCCAGTTGCCACTGCAACAGGTGAGACAGGGACCCCACCTGCTCAGACCCCGTCTGATGTTAGATTTGATTCCCTGGTATATTATCCTATGTGTCTGAGGGAGAAGAGAATTCGTGCTCGGGTGACCAAGAATTTGAAGAGGAAGCTATCAACTCTCGAAGTTGACTACGCGTTAGAGCAGTTTGAGATACTTCTCAGGATATGCACCTGGTTTGCACTAAAGAAATCCTCAACAGATGACCTTTTCGAGGTTATTCAAGGCATGGGAGGAATCTCCAACTTTATGGATTGGGAGATGGAACAGAAAGAAAACAGTGGTGTTCAAGACCACTCAGAATTATTTCCTCGCAAGGCCTTAGTTGAGCTTGTAAAGAGATTATTGAATATTCCTGATGGCATTTTGGTTGAAGAGTTCTCGTTTGATATTGGAACTCAGACTGAGCTAGTGGAGGAAGAGGAGAAGGCAGAACTTGTTGATATTGTTGTTCAAACCTCAGAACCTACTGAAGAAGAGGCTGACAGTTCAGAAGAAGTTGACTCTTTTGAACTTGGTAAAGAAGACGATGAGTTCATGGACGCAGTTATGTTTAATAAAGATGAACTTGTAATGAAAGTTCAAGAAGAAGTGGTTGTTGCAGCTCAGTCGTCTACTCAAGTCTTTCCTAAAGGCTATCTTGAAGAATTAAAGTCTGACTTGAAAGGAGTTGTTCATTCTACTATAGATGAGTTCCTGCACTCGAAAGTGAAGGATGTGTTAGTTGAGCAGAATCAATCACTTGTTGACAGCTCAAGAGATTTGATTGTTGGAGAGGTCAACAAGATGGACTCCACTTTCCGAGCAGAGATGTATGCTGAAGTTGAAAGTTTTCTCAAGAAACAAGTGGATTTCTCTGAAAAGAGATCTATCTCATTTGCTCGTTCGTTAGCTGAAGAGTCGAGTAAAATGGAAAGACTCTATAGGGTAAAAATTGAGATTGCTGATGAACAGAGACGGGAAGCACAAGATCAGTTGGTGCGTTCTCAAGCTGTTCTCACCGAGCTAACAAAGCAAAACACACTTCTTCGCCAGACAACTACTCATTTCAAAGACGAATTAGTCATTAATTCAAAGAAGTTAGAGTCTACTGCTGATCGACTAGATAAGATGAGTCGTGATCAGGAAAATCAAAGGCAGATAGAGCTAGCTGCTGAAGCGATGAAGGAAGCAGTAAAGGAAGAGATGACTCGCTTTACTAGTCTTTTCACTCTCAAGGCATTTGATGAAGCCAAAAAGGGGGAAGAGACAAGTATAGTTATGAAAGTTGCTGATCTTGAAAAACACAAATCTAGTGCTGAACCAGAAATGAAGGATGCTGCTACTGCAATAGAAGAGCTAAGAAGGTCTAAGAGAGGCAAGTTGGTTAAGACTGCTGATCTTGAGCAAGCAAGAACAGATGAGCAGAAAAGATTGGAGAAGGGCAAAGGTGTTGCATCTCCAGAAGCTGAGGTTCAGATCAGACAA
Organism: Galeopsis tetrahit; assembly: GCA_963675135.1. Classification (NCBI taxonomy): domain Eukaryota; kingdom Viridiplantae; phylum Streptophyta; class Magnoliopsida; order Lamiales; family Lamiaceae; genus Galeopsis; species Galeopsis tetrahit. The sequence continues at coordinate 21,380,527 of OY776122.1, read as the reverse complement.
GTCAAAAGGAAGTTAGCTATTGAAGGAACTAAAGAACCTACTGCAGGTGTGAAGAAGCAGAAGGTTGTTGATCCTAATGATGAAAGTCATTATGCAAGCCAGAAGAAGATTGGTAAGCATATTGGGTGGCTGCAAAAGTTGAAGGCAGGTGAAGAAGAAATGGAAGATCAGTTTATTGATTATTTCATTGACAAAGAACATCGTCAAGATTGGTTAAAAGTAAAGAGGCAATGGGAACTTGATCATTGGATTATCAGAAAGTTTGGTGATTCTGATAGTGATGATGAAATTTACTCGATGTTTGATAAATTCATGGAAGGTCAGAACAAGTTGCTTTGGAATTTGATCATGAGGATATCGGCTGCTGCAAATTTCAACATTCTAGTGCTGATCTTTCCAAAGTGGAAGACACTTGTGACCAGCTAGGGAAAAAGAGTTGATCTTAATCAGATCAAAAAATATAAAGAAGAGCTACTTGACAAGGAGAAGATTGATGATGAAGACCATATCAGAGTTATACACAAGAGACTTCTAGATGCATTTTGTGTTCCGAATCTAGAAGGAGGTACTTTATCAGATTAGTTTTTTTTTGCTCTGGTACTTAGTTTTGATTTTGATTTTGATTAAGTATGTGTAATATCTACTGATCTATTTTGGAATGAATGAAAAGATAAGTACTACTTTGATAATTAATACAAGATAACTACTTAACTAGTCTAATATTGTGAAAAGATTCAAGTAGTTTTGGCTTCATCAAAAAGGGGGAAATTGTTGGGATATGAATCCTAAAAGATAAGTCCTAAATGATGAAAAAGATAAGATAAGTTTTGATAAGCCAAAAAGAAGACTTGAATGTTTTATATATGATGACTGATCTAGTCTAGTTAAGAGAAGTCATCTTGAACAAGACCAGTAGAGTTCACATAAAAGTCAAGTGTTATTAAAAGATAAGTACGAATTATAAGTACTTCATATATGGTATTCATAATGTTTAGTTTGTTACTGAGCTATATTAAAAGTTGTATAGAAGCTCATGTTTTACGATTTACATTTGTATTTTTAATGTATAGATTCTTAAGTTGACTAAGCTTTATAACAAGGGCTTAATGTAATGTAATAGTCTTGTTAGGATTAGATAATAGGACTAGATTAGTTCTGTGACAAAGTATGAAGAAGAAGTATACTGCACAAGACAAGTAGAAGACGAAGTCTACTACTAAAGAAGAAGACAAGTACGCGACTCAACAAGACAGGTCAACTTGAAGTTAGTTACAGAAATGCGTATTGAAGATAAAGATTGAAGAGTTAGTTAAGGAATAACTAATTAACTGAAGAAACGCATGGAAGGAAAAAGAAAAATCAGTTACAAGTTAGTTTTCAAGAAAAGGTTGTTACACAACTGAAAGTTCTTGGAATTGGAAGTCTATAAATACCGCAAGGTATTCATTCATTAAAGTCTACTGAAAAACTACTGAAGCATTGATATTCTAAATTCAAGTAAAGTAAATACTCTCAGAGTTTGAAGATTCAGAAAGAAGCCAGAAGACAAGAGAAGAACAAGAAGGCTACTACTGAACGAAGAGAAGTTTTATTTTTGTTTACTGTTTCAAGTTGCTAGTTACTTGTGAAATAGCTAGTTAGATCGAAGAGGCACTTGGTAGTGTTTTCGAGAAGATCTACGTCTTATATCTTGGGACTTAAAATCACAAGACTACTTGATTGGAAGAGTTAATAAATTTCACGACTGGAGTTGTGAGAGTGGATGTAGACAAGTTGTCGAACCACTATAAAATCGTTGTGTGTTGATTTACTTTCTTATTTGTTTAATTGCTTAATTGTTTAATTTCTTATCTAAACAAGACAAGTAGAGTGTTCATAACAATAGTTCGAATTTCGAATATAAGTTGAGTATAAATTTGATTGGGCTCATTGTTACTTTGATTAATTCCGCATTACGTATTCTGATATATTGAAAGATTTTTAAAAGTCTATTCACCCCTCCCCTCTAGACTTTTACTAGCTTACTCAATATTATTAACTCAACTTGGGACCAACAGATAGGAAGCCCACATCAGGAACCTGTCAATTTCTAGGCAACAAGCTGATATCATGGTTCTCAAAGAAGCAAACATCAGTTGCAACCTCCACCACTGAGGCAGAATATATGGCAGCTGGAAGTTGTTGCAGTCAGCTACTCTGGCTGGTCCAACAACTAAAGGATTACAATGTAGAAGCAAGAGAAGTACCTATCTACTGTGATAGCAGCAGTGCCATAACCATCACTCAAAATCCAGTCCTCCACACAAGGTGCAAACATGTCGATATTCTTGAAAAGAAGGACATCAAGATGGAGAAAATTCACACAAATATCAAAAGAGCAGATATCTTGACCAAGCCCCTAGCTGAAGAGAGATTCAAGACCCTATGTTATAGCCTAGGACTACTTGATACATCCATATGAAGGACTGAAGTCAGCTGAGAAGACCTCAGCTGATACACCTACAGAAGACTAGGAAGGAATCAGATGAGGTGAATAGACACCCTCATCATCAGGTAAGTAGATCCCAATGAAGACAAATAAAGCTGAGGGAAAAGCATAGAGTTATTTAATCAAGGGGGAATCCATGATACCTGAAGAATCCTTGATAAAAATACTCTATTTATCTGCTTTACATAGAACTCTTATCTCCAGAAAATTTGAACAAAGTTAGTTGAAGAATGTACCCAACCAATGTATACATATGTATAAAAATAAGAATATTCTTCATAAAGTACTCTATTACTGTACATATATACAGTATACTATTGAGCACCACTAGGTTGGAGTAATACACCGACCTAACCGACTCAACAGTATACAGATTGAGTACGGACTTCAAATAACTCATGCTCGAATTTATAATTTCTGCATTCCATAGATAAAGTCTGAACAACTTTAAATATGAACCCTTAGATCAAGAATCTCATTGTTGATCTTAAGAAGTAATATTTTCAGAAATTCAGACCTATCAACTCATAATGCTTGTCGCCTTTCTGTCCACTATCTCATATCTGCCCCTATAAAAAGAGGCATTCTTGAGATCCCTTGAAGGAACATAAACTACTAACACTTATCTTTTTCAAGTATGGAGAAAATTGCAAGAAGAGAGGGCATGGACATCATTGCTCAACCAAGGTCGTGGGTGAAGGCAATGAAGATCTGTCCAGAAGAAGGAAGCAGCAAGCTAAAGCATGCTTGGTTTAATCAACATAAGTATGTGAAAGTGTGTGCGCGTGCGAAATTAGAGGTGTTGTCAGTCGTGTTGGCACTGTCCTGACAACATTTAAGCAGCGGAAATTAAAATGCACGAAACAACAGAATATTCAAAATTTGTATAGACTATAAATAAGTCTATACTGTTTCACTAAAATATAATTAGTAAAACGAAGCCAAAAACCTCTTCGAGGTACGGCAATGCCAATTTTACAAGGTGTTGACAACCCAAAGAATCTAAAACAAAGTTTATGAGACTGCCTCTCAATCTTGGCCTAACATAAACATTTCTAGATTCAAACAAATGTGCTAGTCTAATTGATAGAGATTACAATTATACTATCACACGAAAGGAGAGAACAAACACAGATTTTTCTAAACTAGAAGCGCCACGCTTTCGATAGTCTTGTAATGGATTGTGTCTTCTTTCTTCTCTACATTAAAACGTTGAAGACAACCTCTATTTATAGATACATTTCGTCAGCCTTCAACTCCCATAGATCACATGATCTATGTAACTTCCCCTTAACTCCTTAAAATAAGGTAACTTCCAATTTAGACTTAACTTCCATTTGTGGTTGCAATTCTCTCACTCCTTATGCAATCTGCATGACCTGGACACGTCCACATCTTCTAACTGCAATAAAGGAACATTACAAACAACATATAAAATTCGGAGTTAGGCGAATTACGATGTTGACCAAAGTGATGGAACATTCTGCACATCACGGGTACAACATCAACAACAACCTTGTAGAAAGGTTTGAAAAATCTAATTGACTATATGAAACTACCTCCCTTTTAGGTCTATACATATAATCTCCTAGACGAAATAAGTATGATACATATGGTGATTGGGTCTACAACAATCTATCATACTGTTGCATTAGTCCTCTATTAATTTGCAACGTTTTCAACTACATGCAACCTCCATAGATCAGTTTTTATATGATCTATAACTTTCTCCACAAACTCCTTAAAAGTAGAAACCACCATGCATGCTCTTAACTTCTCACTCCTTGTATTTATGCAACCGTTTGACCTGGTAACTTCCACGTCTTCAATCCTGCATACAAATACATTAAGAACAACATCTAAACTCGGAGTTAGTGTAAGGAGAAAGGGCAAATTATGATGTTGACCAAAGTGATGGAACATTTTGTACAACACTCGACAAACAGAGTTGCTAAGAGTGTTGGATCAAAATAAGCATCACAGGTACAACATCAACAATCTCCCCCAATTTAGCCTTTCTACTAAAACACTTCTGATGTTAAACATACATAAATATTCAAGGTAGAAATATACAAAGTTTACATCAAGTAAATGACATAAAATCGTAATCACCAAATGTAAGTAACAAGTTTATCTCTAAACACTAAAAACAATGTGTTTAGATTAAAAACAGAAATAATAAAGAACAAAATGAAATCCTAAATAATAAAGGAAATAACAGAAATATAAATCTTACCAGCATTACAAACAAATAAAGAAAGATTATGTAAATAAGTAAAGGAGAGGATTGGGCTGAATAATACTTCAGCTGCATCTTCATGGATCTGCACAAACTCCCCCATACTTTATAACTTCTCTAGTTTGTATGCTTTCATAAGTCTCCATGCACGCTCTCAATGACATCAACATCCTATGCATCTTCAGCTACTGCCTTATCACTTTCATGTAAAGCTTCTATTTCTTGACTGTCACCATCAGTGTTGATTGTGAAAGAAAGGACAAATTATTAATGATGTTGTCAAATATGTTGTGACATTCTTCACAATATTGACACAACATCAACAATCTCCCCCAATTTGGACTTTCGACAACAACAAACCTGATGCAATAATAAATAACAAACAGTGTAGAATAGACAACAAGAATAGAATGTAATGTTAAACCGAAGTGAATTTGAACCATCGAAAACAACTCCCCCTCAAAACGATCTTTCAAAAAACTCCCCCATAGATGTAAAACTCCCCTTTTCAACAAGTAGGATAATTCCCATCTACAACAAGTTACATTAGGTGCAGCATCTTATGCAGCTTCTCCCCCTGTTGGTGTGGAAAGGAGAAACAAATAGATTAAAAGATCATGAACTGCGGTAATGCTGGCATGATTGTTCCATCATTCTCAGAAACATTCAGTTAAATCGCCATTGTTGTAAGAAGAGTCAGAAAACTTCGAATAGCAGTAGAATTTTGAGTGGTTTCAGGTTCATGGTTTCAGTACGTAGGAGGGTGAATGCTTTGCATTTCAGAACAGATGTCTTAAGCCACTACAACAAAATGCACTTTTCGTAACAAAAAAATTGGTTACAAAAAGTAAATTTTTTGTTACAAAAACCTTTTGTAACGAAACGTTTCGTTACAAAAGTTAGTCTTGTAAAGCTCGTTGCAAAAAGTTCTTGTAACGAAAAAAATTCAATTTCGTTACCAATACAATCGTAACGACACCTTTTTTGTTACTATAACCTTAGTAGTGGTAACAAAAATTTTGTTACAAAATATTATAAATTATTATTAAATATATCAATTTCGTTACAAATAACTTGTTATATAAAATTATATATTTGGTACTAAAATATTTGTTTTGTTACTAATATATTTTTATTACTTTTATTAGCTTATTTAATTTCAAGAATAAATAATTAATATAAATAACTCATATGATTTATTTACACATTATACAATACAAAAATTTGAGAAAACTAAAAAACACAAGGTCAGAATGCAATAAAAATATTTAAAAATAATAATATTTCTTCAACTATAATCTATATACAATGTCAGCATATATACCTACGAAAAAAATATCAATATCATCTGAAATTGATTAAAAACAAATTATGTCTAAAACGCTCTAAACAATTATACGCAAATGTATTTTGATATCTCATTGTGACTAATAACTTGCGTGAAAAACCATATGCTTGATCGAAGTCTTGATTTGTCTTCTTATTTACGATCAAAGTGAAACTTTATTATCCTACAAAAGAAAAAATAACGATATATCATAAAAAATATATTGCATAGACAAAAAAAAAAAGATATTAAACTTAAATTGAAAAAAAAAATGGCATTAACACAACTATTACCCCTTAAGTAGGCCAAAAAAAGAAATATAAGTCAGCAAAGGGGCCACTACACCCCAAAACCAAGACTTGATCAACTAATAGTCTAATACCAACACCTAGGGCCAAGAAAAATGTTAGCAAAGGCCCTCAACAAAGCAAAACAAAACCACAACACATCAACCCTTATACTCGGCATATATACAACAGAAAAAAAAAATTAAACCACAACAAAGCAGTAACAACAATCACCAACGCAAGGCCATCCACCAATACATCAACACTGCAATCACCAAAGAAAAAATACAAACTCCACACAAACCAAACATCCATGATCAAGACCCGACAAATATATTTCCCTAAGATACATTTATAATGTTAACATATAAATTAGTAACAATATTTAATGACCCGAAAAGAAATCACAGCATGAGGATAAAATTCAATCCTTAAATACAACATCCCATTGTGACTTTAAACACTAGTCACTTCATTTCAGTTCTTGTAGCATACTTCTTCGTTAAGGTATTAATTTGAGTCTTTTTTAACACTTCTAGCCCCCAAGTTTAAAGTGCAGGTGCTATTAGATAAAGCAATCGTAAACATGGAGGATTTCTTCATTTAGTCATTACAACCTTTCACTAAACAAAGCATCAAAATCATAGCCATCTTGGATTAAGCTCCATTACTCTTTCTACGGAAGATTATCATCTTTTTGTGTTGGTTTACGTGAACCAACTAGCTATTAAGAAAACAACACAACTAAATTGAGTCATTAAATTTACAAGCTCTGGAATCACATAAATTCTCACTTACAACCAAGCTTTTAGTGCATGGACTAGATATTAAAATGCAGAATTCGATTAAAACAGCAATGCTGGTATTCTCTGAGAAACACCAAGAACAATAACTCCCACTAAAAGCCTAAGAACAATAACACAGAAAAACAAAGAGTGTGTGTTAACTCACCTCTTGAGAAGACTGTACAGGGGAGGGAAAGTGAGTAGAGTGTTCCAGCAATGACATACTGTTATTAATACCTAACACATAATAGACCTCAAGTAAATTAATTACAAGTAGGGAATTCACGGTACAAGAAAGATGACTTTTCTTTTGGAGTATAAGTAAGGCCAGTCTATAATAGTTAAGCCTTGAAAAAGTCAGTATAATAATTCATACAAAGTTTATGTAGACAAATGAACATTAAAATCTTTATTATCCAACTGCATGCATGTTACTCTAATATTTCCTGAATACTTGAGATCGCAAAGCTAAGTGTGAAAACCCAGTAGTTGAGGTTGAAAGAACAACTACATATATAAAACATTGCTTCTGACTTTTGCAATTTATGTCAATGTATACCAAAACACTCACCTTATGCATTTTAATTATAATTTAATGTTAACTACAATTTGAATGTTCCTTTTTAATTGTTTATTTTTTTATGATTACAATATAAATATAAATTAGCTAAAATTTAATTAAGGGATTTAGACATTGATTGCAGTGTGGTCACATAAAATTAAACACATATATATAAAATTATTTCTTAAAACATCTATATATCTTAAGTTTATGAGCAAACCATCGAATAAACATTACATATATAGTTGAGGTGATAATTAAACACTGAATTGGATTATATCTTTAATTAAAGGAACATATTATAAACAAAGAAAGGTCACTCTGCAAAAAAAAAAAAACCCCCCACATCTATTGCAATGACTAGTAAACTGTGGACATCAAAAAGAAAATTGTGAAAGGGTACTTACATTAACAAGGTCAAATTCTTGTACTTCTTTTATTCTAGACTTCAAGGTGTTCCAAAGAGGTAACTAATTCAAGAAGAGCACCAAACTGAGGGAGATACCCAATCTAACAGGAAAAATTAGACAAGATTAATCTAATGATGTCATTTTTTAAAACTTAGATAACTGCAAATAAATAAATAAACGATTCAGGCACCAGAACATACCCAAAAAATTAAGAAAATTCTCAACAATAAAACAAGAAAATCCTTGAATTGAAGCGATACTTGAATATATACGAACAAACACATTAAACCAAATTCAAGCCATACGATTCAGAACTATGAAAAAATAAAAAAATAAAATAATAATCGAGGTACAAATCCGTCTCTTCTAGATGAAGGAGTTACCTGAAAATTTGTTCACTCAAATCATTAGATATGGGGAGAAATCGACTTTACTTTGCAACACCGTCAGTCGTGGCAGCGTAACTGCACTGGGAATCGGTGGTGGAATTAGGATTTTTTTGGGAGGGTTTTCTAACCGGCGTCGGCAGAGGGTGGGGGCGTTGCCAAGAAAGGGTCATTGTTGGAGTAACTACGAAATCAATCAACGTTTTAGGTATTTTTGTGAATTTAGGAATTTATGGTTTTCTCTCCATCTTATGGTCTTACCGCGTTTCTGAAACCCTTTTTGGCTAAACCACCTTTTAAAAATCTAATTTACATATTCAAAGTCAAGGTCAACAAAATAAAATTACAGATTCAAAGTACTATTTATAAGCCTCAAATCAATGAATAAAACATATTCTTAATATATATATATATATATATATATATATTTGCTTAAAAATAGAGATAATTGGTGGTATAATTTTGAAGCAACCATATTTAATTTACAATATGTTTTCAAAAATATTAAAAAGATAAAATGAGAAAGCATTTATGCGTTGACATATGGCTTTAAATTACATTTGTTTATAAATAAATGAATAAAACAAAATAAGAAGTCAATTATTATTTGTAACTAACTTTTTACTATTTGTAACGAAAATTACTTATAGTTATTTAAAATATGACTTTCTGTAACAAAATTATATTTTCGTTACAATAAGTCAACCTTTTGTAACCATTTAAACATTGGTTACTAATAAATTCGTTACAAGAAATGTATTTTGTTGTAGTGAAGGTTTGAAACGTCATAGGTGTAGATGTATGAGAAATTTTTGATTTTGGAATAGGTACTTAAATCGAACTGATCATAAAGTATGGTGATCCCTATGTTGTTATTTCAACATTTTCTGAAACACGTAGGGAAATTGCCATTGAATCAAGTAAGTTCAGAGGGTTCGATTTTCAGAGGAAGAAGAGATTTAAGAATTTGAGCTTTGATCAAATGGTGAAGTGTTTTCCATCCTTTAAATACCTGTAAACTAGATTCGAATTAAATGAACAATTAAAGTTTGGAAAATTTAAACACTTTCGAATTGAAATGCAATGATGAACTATCAATACTTTGTAAAATACCACTACATATAATATCTTCAAAATCAGTGCATAAGTTATAAGATTTTAAAAGCAATATAAATGTGTAGACATGAAAATATACTAGATGATCTTATGTTGAGGAATTAATTGGAAGTTGTCTACATGATGAGAGTAATTTGAATAGTGGAAAGTGTAAGAATTAACTTCTCCCAAATATGTGAACGTGTGAAATTAGTGGAGAGAAACAAGGAATTAAAAAAACTGCCCAAATTAAATAAAATACTGAAAATGCAATAAATATAAAAATAATGACCTGGAAATATCCAATTTAATAATTCTGAAAAATTAATCTAATATTCAGAAAATAAAAAATTCGTAAAGTTAACTGAAATTCGAGTCATTTTCAATGTTGCTCATAATGTTGGCCCACATACATCTCAACACTGTTTTTACATGAATTTGCTTCATTTGTGTTGCACATAATTTTTTTTTTTCACAATTTCACATTGATTCATCTTTTGAAAATAGTGAATCGTAGTAGCGAACTCCGTGCCCCATAGTTACTCAATGGATATATGAATAATTTGATGCAACTTTTTAATCACCTTTTGAAAAGAGAACATCGTAGTAGCGAGCTCCGTGTCCCATAGTTACTCAGTGATTTTTAAGCATCTAAATTGTGATCCTTTTTTGCATTTAAAAGATGTATGTCCAGAACAAAAATTTTTGCAACAATTTTTTCAAGACTCAAATAACATTTACACAAAATAATTATTTAAAATCTAACACAGAAAAATTTAATAGACAATTCCATATGTTGTCTCAAATGTTCCCACATTTGATACAACATTTAGTCAGAATTTTTCAAATAGTGCATAAACCAAGAGATTTTTGAAGGGATAAAAACCTCTTATCATCAATCAAGGGCTTTTGCATAACTATCAGCAAGTTGTTTCTCAGTAGATATGTATTCCAACTTCACAATCTCCTTCTCAACAAGATCTCTAATAAAAGGATGTCTAATACTTATATGCTTTGTCAAAGAATGTTGCACACGATTCTTAGATATATTGATAGCATTAGTATTGTCACAAAATAGTTTATTTTCATCTTTCAAAGCTTCTTTTATATTTTCAGGCTCAATTAAGGAATGATAACACACATGGTTTACCTTGTTGCATATAGATGACATGCATATAGGCCTTACCACATCTTCTGTGTTCATACCCAATCTTCTTCTAGTTTGTACTCCAGTATTCAGTTCTCCAATGATTTGATCTGATGGATGATCTTTCAAAATTCTGGTAGATGGAGTTCTCTCAGAATCATACAAATTTTCTAATAATTCTGATTTTTCAGAGGATGTTTGCTAAGATGTGGCCTCATCTGAAGCAACAGTTTGAGTTTGATCAGAATTCTCAGTACTCTTTGAAATTTCAACAAGATCAGAGATATCATCTTCAATGTTTTGACCTGTAAAACTAGCATAATCATCAAATACCACATTTACACATTCTTGCACAGTACATGTTCTCAAATTATAAATTCTATAGGCTTTACTATTTCTAGAATAGCCTAAAAAGAATCCTTTATCACTTTTAGAATCAAAATTATGCAATTGATCTCTATCATTCTGAATGTAACATACACAACCAAACACATGAAAGTATTTCAAAGTTGGTTTTCTGTAATTCAAAATTTCATAAGGAGTTTTAGTGGAATTAGTTCGAATATAGATTCTATTTGAAATATGGCATGTAGTGTTTAAAGCTTCAGCCAAAAATCTTTTAGAAAGTTGTTTGGATAAAAGCATAACATTAGCCATTTCTTGAAGAGATCTATATTTCATTTCAGCAAAACCATTTTGTTGTGGACTTTTAGGTAAAGAAAACTCTTGCATGATACCTTTACTTTCACAAAATTCAGTAAAAGAACTATTTTCAAACTCTCTTCCATGATTAGACTTAATTCTGCAAACTTTAGAGATAAAAACAGTTTTGAATCTCTTATAAAGAATTTCGAAAACTGAAAAAGTTTCAGATTTCTCTTTTAGAAATTAAATCCAAGTGTATCTTGAGTAATCATTAACCACAACTAATGAATGTCTCTTACCACCAATACTCTCAGTTTCCATTGGACCTATTAGATCCATATGCAGAAGTTCGAAGTAGTGTGTTGTTGAACAATGTCCCAACATTTTGTGAGACACGTTCATCTGCTTACCTTTTTGGCATGAATCACAAACTTTGGTATTCCTCAACTAAAGTTTAGGTAAACCTGTAACAGCTCCTAATCTCATCAATTTGTGAATATGTCTATAATTAGCATGGCCAAGTTTATGATGCCAAAGAACATTCTCATCAAGTTTAGCACTATTGCATATATCTTTAGATTCAAACAAGTAATAATTGTCAACAGATCTAGTCCCAGTCATAAGACAATTAAATTTTTTGTCTAGAACATATCAAGAATATTTATCAAACTTAACATGTAGATCTTCATCACATAATTGACTAATGCTAATCAAATTTGCACGTAATCCTTCAACATGTAAAACATTTGATAACTTTGAAAAATCAGAAATATTGAGTGTCAAAACAAATGAGGAAGACACGTCTTTTCTCTCTTCTCATATGCTCCATTGAAGCACCTTCCAATCTTCTCCCTCCTACAAGAGAGGAAGTTGAGGCGAAAAAATTCAACAATAGCACATTAGATGCTACATTCCATCTAATGAAAAAGAAGGATTAAGCCAGTGGAATGTCATCTAGGCTGACCAGCTTCATATGGCAAAGAAGGTTCCACATGGTTAAGGGGGAATCAAAGAAAGATCCATCAAACCAGGAGGCTTAATCTACACAGAAGACTTACCCAACAACCCAGAAGATTTACTCATCTACTCACAAAATTTACTCAGCTAATAAGGCGACCAACTCAGCTGACCAGCAGACCAACCAAGCAAATCATAAGATTTACTCTGCTAATCAGACCACGCTTATCCAAACAGCTTGAAGTCTAAATTGATTAGATGATTCATTCTAGATTTAAATTCTGAATGTAATTATGGGAAAAGGCTATATAAGGAATGTATGTTACTTATATAAAACAATCTTAATTGATTGAAATTACTATAATTTAGTCACAACGGCTATTTTTGGTAATGATGTCATTAACAATCAATTACAATTCTGCCGAAAAATCAGAAACTGACACATGTCAATTCAAGTCGACAAAATTAATTTTTGATGGGCTGAAGGTGAAAGGGCCTTTCTCGAATATTACCCTATACAACCTATTCTTGACTGTTGGATCAAAACCGCCTACTTCGAAAATGTAGAAGTATATAACCAACCCTTAAGCCATTCCTCAAAACCCTTTCGCTCTCAAAATTCTTGATCACGCAATAACACTCTTGTTCTGAAAATCACTCTATCAAGCACTCTAAACTTTTATCTACTATACCGAAACTCAAAATGGGTATTATTGAGATCTACGATGAGAAGACCAAGATCACCGGCACCCTTGATGCTGCAAAGTGGTTGAAAGAAGGGAAGATATTCACTGAGAATGCTCTGTATTTCAAGGGCAAACACACAGAGGAAAATAAGGAAATACTCCTTCGCTGCCTCAACCTGAACCTTCATGATTTCCTGAGGGCAGCGCCAACAAACGTCTACTAACAAGATGTGTTAGCTTTCTATTCGAAAGCAGTATTAAAAGGTTCGTATGTTGAAAGCTATATGGGTGGACACAAAGTAATGATTACTCGAGACGTGCTCAAGGATATGTTTGATCTACCCACTGGGAAGGATAATATTTTGACCTACATTATGGGCACAAAAAAGGAATACATTGAGATGTTCACCAGTAGAAGAATCAAGGCTGCAAAAGCCATTGGAGTAAAGAAAACTCAATTGGATCTGAAGTTCCAGACATTGATGGATATAGCAGGAAAGATGCTGCTTGGAAACACTTTTAGTCATGATGCAGTCACCACCCTTAATGTTCGAGTTATGGCTGCAATCTGGGATCAGATAGATGGTGACTGGCAAGGATTATTCATGGACAGAATCGCTCTGGAAGCAAAGAAGGTCTCTCTGGATTTACAAACGAGGGAATGGAGAGTTACATCCACTGTCAGCTTTGTCAACAAGCTGAGTATAATACTTCCAGATATTCTCCTCAAGAACTATAAGATGGGACCAGCAAAGAAGTTCCATTCATCCAAATGGTACTTGAAGAAGGAAGCGCTTGCTGAGGCAGCAAGGCTGAACAAAGAGAAGAAGAAACTGGCTGAAGCATCTTCAGGAGATGCAGCTAATGTTGAAGCAGAAGATGAGGAGATTGTGCAAGATTCTGTTGAATCTACTGAAGAAGAGAAGGAACCCACAAAGAAGCAAGCCCATCAGAAGACTGTTGTTGATGATGATGATGATGACAATCAGACTCTAGCCCAAAGAAGACTGCTAATTAGATCTGGGCTCATCTCCCCTTCTGATTCAGATGCTACACCTTCTGCCTCTCCTCTGAAAAAGGCAGGTATCTCCACCCCTTCTATTACGATTACTCCTTACAAACTGTCTAAGAGTCAGACAAGAAAAAAGAATACCTCTTCTTTCACCAAGATATCAAAGAAATCCAGGCTCCCAACCACTATGAATATAGCTCCAATATCCTTCTTTGACCCTGCTGAACCTGTCAACCCTTCTGAACCCTCAAACACAACTTCCCAAATCCCTGCTGATACTCACACAGCAGAGGAACAAATACAAAAACCTCAATCCCCCAGCCTCATAACACCAACTCACCCCACAAATTCCTGTTGATACTCACACAGCAGAGGAAACCGTACCTACAAACCAATCCCCTAACCCCAATACCTCTTCTGAACCCGAAAAATTGACATCAGAAGACCCTTCTCTACCTCAGTCTCAGTTCAAAATGGTGCACTATCCAATATACACAAGAGAAAAGATCATGAGATTGAGGATAGTCAATCTGCTAAGGTCTACTGTGCCCGGAGTCGATGAAGACTCAATCCAGTTTGAGAAAGTACTCAAGGTATGTACTTGGATTGAACTAAGAAGAGATGAGGTAGATGACCTTGCTGAGGTCATGGAAGGAATGGGTGGTATGGCTCACTTCCTTGACTGGGAAATGGAATAGAAGGAAGTTGCCCAAGTAAAATCATTCACTGAGTTGCTACCCACGGAAGCTCTGGCCAGAACCTGTGAAAAGGCTTCTAGAAATCCCCTCCAAGTCCACTACTAAGGACTAAACGTTGCTAGAGACGAACATAGCTCCTGATCAATCTCAAGGTCAGCTGCTGACAGCTAACAAAGCGCTAGCAGATGACTCAGCTGAGGCAGTTGAGATAGAAGAAAAGGAAATGGAAGTGTTGACAATCCCAGCTCATTTCATGCCCAAGAATGAGCTCGAACACTTCATCTGTCAACATACTCAGAAAGAAAGAAGAATCTTTGCTCATCTGGTTGATGCAACAGCAAATTTTTTGAGTGAAGGATATCTAACTGCAGAAGAAAGAGGTCTAGCAATGGTTGTGTTCAATCCAAACAACACTCAGATTCCACAACACCAACCTCAAGGTACTGCCTCACTCTCTACTTCGTCTATTGATATTAGAGCAGATGTGTGTGCTCAAGTCAGGGAAGCAATAGACATTGAAAGAGTCGTTCAAGAGCAGAAGACTTGTCTCACCAACCAAATCTATGATATCGATGATAAATTTGGTGAGTCAGTACATAATCAGATAGAAGAATACCTCCAAAATGAAATGAAAAAGACAGCAGACAGTACCAAAATGTTTGCTTATCTTTACACCAATGAGACAACACGCATGGAGACTATCTACAAAACTAGGCTCGAAGATGCTGAAACTAGAGCTACACAAGGACAAGCTCTACTCAAAACGGCAGCTGAAGAGAATGAGAAGCTAAGGGCTCAGCTGAAAGAAACAGCAAACAAGTTGGAAACTCTAACAGCTCAATTGGAGATAGCTTCTGCCTCTACTTCTCATGCTCATGTTCTAGAGCATAGCATCTCCCAACTCTCTCATGTCAGCAGAGTCAATGCCATGGCTCTCAAGCAGACTCTTCGTGTTGAAATCCTAAATGCCATGAAACCTTTTGCGGCTGCTCTTGCTGAAGCCAAAAAGGGGGAAGATGTGTTGATAAACGCTCTGGAGAAGTCTACTGCCCAGCAAGCTTAGCTAGTGGTAGTTCAAGATGATCTGAACGAAACCTTGGGAGGTTTGAAAAGCAAAATCAAGAACAGAAAAGGAAAGGAAAGGAAAGGAAGCGATCCAAGATGAAGCTCAAGGTGCAACTACTCAGTTACAGATCACTGCAACAGAAGAGTCAACTCCTGTCAGGAATCTTTGTCGATCTTGATTGCTTCATTTCTGGAATCTTTGTCAGTCTTCTATGTATGGTAAGTTAGAAAAGGAAAGGAAGCGGTCCAAGATGAAGCTCAAGGTGCTACTAATCAGTTACAGATCACTGCAACAGAAGAGTCAACTCTTGTTAGGAGGATGACAAGAAAGAGAAAGGCAGCTGAAACATCAACAATCCCAGCAGAGCCTACTGCAGAAGAAAAAAAGGCTCAAGAGCTGAAGAAAAGAAAGATGCAAGAAGCTCAAGAGATCAAACAGAAGAAACTGAATGATGCAAAAGCTGTTAAAGCAAAGTTTGAGAGAAAAGTGGCCAAAATCAGAAAAGCACTCAAAGAAAAGGAAAGAGAAGAGAGTGCTCAGGTTACTGACAGCACATATGTGGATCTGCTAGTATTGCAAGATGAACTACCTAAATGGTATCCTCTGAAGAAGAAATGGCAGCTTGAACACCACATAGTGAGAAAATTTGGCCCCCTCTCAACCTATGAGGAAGAATTCCTTCAATTCTCTCAATTCATGAAAATTGAAGATGAAGTACTCTGGACAGAAATTATGAAGATAGTTAAGCTCGTAGTCTACATAATCCTAACTCCTGAAGACCCTGTCTGGAAACCGCCCACTCTGGACTCTGGAAGGACAGACATGATAGAAGTCAAGAGGATTCTGGAGAAAATCTACATTGAAGAAAATGTTACAAACCAGCAACACATGCAAGATATTCGCACTCATCTGTACCTTGCCTACCGCATCTGAAGACCAGAAGAACTGATGAAGACTATTCAAGAAGTTCAAAGATACTAAAAACTTGTAGACTGTAAACCTCCATCTTATTACAAGAATTAAATCTTTTTACTTACAAGACAAATTCTCACTGTTTTCATCAGATCATTAAACTGTTTTTATAAACTCTTATCCTACTTAATGTAAATACATATGAGCATTTATCAAGATAGTTTTGTCTTCATCAAAAAGGGGAAAATTGTTGGGATATGAATTCTCCACTAAGCCCCACAAATGTAAGAAGATAGTTTTGATGGCCAAAACACTTAGAGTTTATAAAACACATGTAATAGGATCAGCTGATATCTGTATAGATCAGCCCAGTCTTTATTCCAGTCTTGTGTAATCAGCTGTATGTACCTCAGTTGATTAGCACAGCCTAGAGCTTACATGCGAAGTCTCAAGAAATAAAGAATAGAAGACATGAAGACTAAGAAGATCCTTGAAGATCAGAACAGACTAGTAGCACGTCAAGGACTCGACTGATTCCCAAAGTCATCTTATGAAATTCAAACGAAGACTTACCATACATAGAAGATTGACAAAGATTCAAGAAATGAAGCAATCAAGATCGAATCAACCGGAATCAAGGAAACAAGAATAAACAAGGAAAGATTGCCGATGGCTAGTTGCTCCAATCTTCCCTATAAATACAAGGTGATGAGGAAGAACAAACACGAAAATACAAAGAAAGAATTCTGAAGCTAATCAAGCAAGCAAGCCAAAAAGCAACACACTCATAAGAATTCTCAAGAGCCCAGAAAAGCATTAGAATACTTTTAGCTCTTAAGTTATTTTCTAATCCAACCAAAGAACCTGAATCCAATACACACTGTATATCCTTTGATTTAGGCATAGTGGTTAAGCAATTTATAAGCTTGAACCATTAGTTGGATCCATTAAAAAATCCCAAAACCCCCACCACAAGGTTAAGTTTTGAACCCCTGTAAGAGTGCAAGTGCTCACAAATCACTTGTGGAGACCGTAGCAGTTTGGAACTGTTCAGATCTCAAAGTCCTTCTCTTGGGACTATAAAGGACAAGCCCTCATAATTTTCGGGAAATTAAAGGGATTAACTTCACGTTTGGAACGTGAGAGTGGACGTAGGATCGTATATCCGAACCACTATAAATCTACGGTGTTATTTACTTACTGCACTTTACTTTTCAATTTACTTATCTTTATCATAGTGCATATTGTGATTTGAAACACCTTTGCAAACAAGGCCTTATATCTTTCAAACCAGCATCAGCTGAGTATTTCATAATAATACTTAATTGGTTATTTCAAAAGAACACTCGAACGAGTCGAAATAAAAGGTCTACTCACTTCCGCATTTAAAAACACTCTATCAGATAACTATCGTCTTCTGGACCAGCAGACTTGTAGTCCAGCAGACATAGAAATCAGAAGAGGACCTAACTCCTTAATTTGAAAAAGTTTTAAAGTCTATTCACCCATCCCCTCTAGAGTTTAAACTCATTCACTACTCGTTCAAGGACCAACAATGATGTTGCACAGAAGAAAAATGTTTCATATGTAACTTGCCAAGCTTACATTCATCACAAAAATCAACATGAGACTCATTACAATGAATGTTCAAGCTTCTCAAGACAGTGGAGAGAGCTGAATTACCAGGATGCCCCAGTCTACAATGCCATAATTTCCAAATGGACTTATTTTTACTAACAACAACATCAAATCTATGCTTATTAACAGTAGCAGCAGATATGTTATCTTTATTCCAATGTGAGCTTGAAGCTTGAGGAGAGTTCAAGCATCCAAATTTCAGTGTGTAAAGACCATCTTTAAGCACCCCTCTCAAGAGTATCTTGTTGGACTTGAGATCCTTGACAAGGCAACAATCAGTGTTATTATGGTCAAAGATGATGATGCAAGGCAACAATCATCATCTTTGACAATGATGCACCACGAACAGGAATAGAGAGAGATCTAGTATGTAGAATGGGGGTAGACTCACCATTGCCAACAACAAGAGAGTTCATACCTTGGTATGGAGAGTTGATTTGCAGATTTTCTAGTTGTGATGTCACATGGTGAGTTGCACCACTAACACACCAAGTAGGGTTCTGAGGATTATAAGCAGTGTTTTGAAGATGAGGCACCATGATCTATGTGATTAGTGAGAGTAATGGGTGAGTAGGCAGCAGAGTGAAAGTTGGGGGCAGATTGCTAGGTAGGGTAGGTTTGATATGGAGTGGTGGAGTTTTTATCGTCTGTTTTGATGACATCTTGATTTATAGTCGATCCGAGGCAAGACATTGTGACATTCGCTTGGACAGATGCTGCTGCTGATGTTTTTTCCCTTATTAAGCAAAAGCTAACTACCGCCCCTATGTTTGTTCTTCTGGATTTCTCTATTCCCTTCGAGCTACATTGTGAAGCTTCGAAGGTTGGTATTGGCGCAGTTCTCAGTCAGGATGGTCGCCCAATTGCTTACTTTAGCGAGAAGCTCACGGGACCCCACTCTCGTTATTGTGCCTATGATGCTGAGTTTTATGTCGTAGTGCGGGACGTGCGCCATTGGCGCCACTATTTATTTCAGCGGGAGTTTGTTTTGTTCACCGATCATAACTCTCTCAAGTATATCGTCAGTCAGGATCATATTTCCTCGAGACATGCCTCTTGGGCGGCTTATCTTCAACAGTTTACCTTTGTGCTCCGCCACACGTCTGGTTCTGCTAATCAGGTCGTCGATGCTTTCAGTCGTCGTCATTTGTTGCTCATTGACATGTGAGTGACCGTTCCGGGGCTTGATGACTTCTCTCAGCTCTATGCCGATGACCCATATTTTTCTAGCATTCTCTCACAGTTAGCTTCGGGTATGGTTTTTGATTTTATACTTGTTGAGGGGTTTCTGTTTTATGGCACGCGCCTTTGTATACCGCCATGTAGTTTGCCCCTTCGACTCATTTCAGAGCTTCATAGGGTCGGCCACATTGGGCGCGACCGCACCTTGGCTCTATTACAACAACACTATTTTTTGCCATCCTTGTGGAAGGATGTGTCCCGTTTCATGGCTCGGTGCCACACATGTCAGATATCGAAGGGGACAACGACTAATGCCGGGTTGTACTGTCCTCTTCCTATTCTGGGCACTCCTTAGCTCGGCGTTAGTATGGATTTCGTTCTTGGCCTCCCACGTACGCAGCGGGGTTTCGATTCCATCTTTGTCGTCGTTGATCTATTCAGCAAGGTGGTCCACTTCATTCCTTGCAAGAGAACTTTCGATGCACTTCATGTTGCCCAACTCTACTTCAGGGACGTCTATCGCCTGCATGGCCTCCCCTCGTCCATCATCTCTGATAGGGACACGCGCTTCTTGGGCCACTTTTTGCATAGTTTGTGGCGCATGGCCAATACCGAACTTCATTTTAGTAGCGCCTATCACCCCCAAACGGATGGCCAAACGGAGGTGGTTAACCGCTCTTTGGGGAACCTGCTTCGTTGTTTAGTTGGTGATCACCTTCGGACGTGGGATATGAAATTGAGCCAAGATGAATTCGCACACAACTCGGCAGTCCACCACATCACGGGTTTTTGTCCTTTCCGGATTTTTTATGGACGAGTGCCTCGTGGCCCCGTTGATCTGATGGCCCTACCTTCTGGTTCTCCTGTTGATGCACGTGCGACGAATTATTGGGACGAGCTCATGCAAATTCATGACACCACTCGTGCTCGTTTGGAGGCGAGTAATTCCCACTATAAGGAACATGCCGACACGAAGCGGCGCCACTTGGAGTTTGAGGTTGGGGACCTCGTGTGGGCTGTCCTCACTAAAGATCGTTTCCCCGCTCATGAGTACAACAAGCTAGCGTCCCGTAAGATTGTCCCGGTGGAAGTGGTAGAGAAAATCAACCCTAATGCCTACCGTTTGCGCCTTCCTCCCCATATGCGCAACTCCGACGTCTTCAACGTCAAACACTTGATCCTGTTTGCTCATGAAGAAGCAATTGATTCCGATTCTAGGGCGAATCACGTCGACGAGGGAGGGAATGATGGAGAAGCAATTGCAAAGTGAAGAGTCGGTCATCACTTATTAATTATTTAAATTAATGTCATTTAATTTCAATTTATGGGCCTTATTTATCCCAAGAAAGCCCTAATTATATATCCCTAATATCTGTAACTTGAAACGGCAGTTTGAAGACAGAATTAATCAAAATATGGGTTTATCCCATTAATCTTCCTAAGCACTGCGTTTACGCTGCGTTAGTTTAGGATACACCTTGCCTATGTTAATGTGTCGATAATTGACTCCATTATCTCGAGAGGTAAGATGAGCAGATGGAGTAGTGATGTTACCTCCAGAGATCTTAATGGAATGAGAATTGTGAGAGATCAACCTCACCTCACATGCCTGCAAGATAGACTGCACCTCTAGCAGAGGAGGTATGGTGCCTCTAGTTGTAAGATTGACCACCACAACATCATAGTCAGCACCCAAGCCACCAAGGATATATAACACCAATTCTACATTCTTGATCATGTGACCAGCATGGTTTAAGCCATCAGCAATATATCTCATCTTCAATATGTAAGCATCAATGCTCAGATCTCCCTTCTTAAGAGTTTGAAGTTGCAGCCGAAGTATCATAGCTTTTGCACCAGATTGTGATTGAAACAAAGATTTAAATACCAGCCATAACTGGAAAGAATGCTTGTTGGGAATAAAATGAGATTTTAATTAATATACCAAAACCCCTTAAGACATGTCAAATAGATAAGTCAAATTGAATGAATATGTTTTAGAAGTATTGGAACATATAGATCAAGCTAGTTGAGAAGCTGACATGTTAGGCAGCTCACAGATGCTTTAGATGCATAAGTTGAGGGGGAACACAAGCTTAGCAGATTGCAAGAATCAAGTTCCTCAAGGCTCAGAACCAAGAAGATCCCAACACCGATGATGGTCTTAATACTCAACTGTACTGATAGTCAAGTCAGCTCAGTAAAGACACAACCTCCCTGATGATCAATTCAGAAGAATACATCTGTTAGGCCAAGTCTACTGACTTACACATAATGAAGATCAGAAGAGTTGTACAACAGAGTTGAATCAGCACACTAAACTTGAAGTGTTCACAATCAAGTCTAAGGCAAGAGACAATTGTGTTGATGGGGTCAAGTCCACTGATATGGAAGAATGAATCAATTATGATCATTGAAGAATTTAATTCAACTCAACTATAGAAGCTAGCCAACATTGCTGAAAGGCCAACATTGCTGAAAGTGATAAGTAGATCCTTCCTGATGATAAGGAAAGTTGTCCTTATCAAGGAACCAATGATCAGAAGTAATGTCCCTTGTTTGTCTACTGAAGATTCAAATCAGGCATTGGGAAGAGTGCATCAAAGTCAAGACAAAGAGCTACATGTCTTTTACTTCCCAAATCAAGGACATGTCACTTTCAAGAATCTGTCTTCATATTGCAAAGTTGAAGAAAGACAAATATAGACATTTTGAGGTTGTCTCTCCAACGGACATAAGCTCATCTTACTCTATAAATACTGAAGTGTGGAAACCATTTGAACCACCCAACAATCCAAGGAAACTACAAGTATACAAACCTTCAAGCTTAAAAAAAAAAATTCATTCTTAGTTTCCATACACTTCATCTAAGCTGAACCAAATTGTATATCATTCAAATCTTAGAGAGATATCATATCCTTACACATAACTCAATTGTAAATGATATCTCACCCTAGTTGGAACCAACATCAACCCTTAAACCTTTCAAGGAAAGTTAGAAGAGTTGTGAGTTGTTGTAGTAGAAGTGTGAGAACTAGAACTGTCAAGAGAAGAACAACTTAGTTCAAGAGTTGAGAGAGTACTAGGACTCTGAATTCCTAGGGATCAAGGTACAAAGGAGTAGTGTGGTTGATCAGTGCCCCTTGGCACTATAAAACAAGTTAATTCCAAGTGAAGGAATTATCCTATTAAATCAGGGAAAGGGGATGTAGGAGCTTGAGTCTCTAAACCACTATAAACTCTTGTGTTATTTACTTACAAGCTATTCCATTCATGTAACACGATCATACACGTCACACAAACTAAATCTTTAAAGAAAACCATCACAAGTTGTGCAAAACAGATTTGGGACAAGTTCCCTGAAAACTATTTATGTGTTAAGACGACTTTCAGAATTAAATGGAGCTTAAACATAAAGGGCCAACCATAATTCCACACATATAACCTACTTAGATAGTTATTCAACTGAATACTTCATATTATTCAGTAGTTTGATTATCTTAATAAGGTTATACATACTCAGAGAAGTTGTCCAGGACAACTCTGCTGATAGCCTGATTTGCTATAATTGAAAAAGATTTGCATACACAAGCGAATTCCCCCCCCCCCCATACACTTTTGCCATACTCCTTTTAGGACCAACAAGTAGTATCAGTGCTAGGGTTCAAAGACCACTGCCTCTGAAAATCCATTTTGATTTTCAAAACCAAGTTTAAGTGTGGTCACTAAACTGATCTTTCTGAAATTCTTGACACTCTATGCTTTAACCTCTTTATCTGAGATATGGCTAGGAACAACAACAACAACACTGTTGTTCCTGGAGATGTTGTGGAGACCATCAACAACATGGCTCCAGATCCAGTCAATCACATATCTCACCACAGGCTACATATGTTCTCAATTGAGAACTATGACTTCTGGAAAATCAGGATGAGAGCCCATCTTGCATGTCTCCATAATGAAATGCTGAGAGTCATCACAAGGGGACCCTTCACATTCACTCAAGCAAATCCTAAGATTATTGAAGCTCAGAGAGCTGATCCAAGGCAAGAAATCCCCAAGGATGAAGATGATCTCACCACAGAAGAGAGAAGGAGACACAACCTCAAGTATCTAGCAATGAACACTCTCTATCAAAAAATTCCAGATGTTGTGATGGGAAGAGTCTACCACTGCACAACAGCCAAAGATATATGGGATACTCTTGCAGAAATGTGTGAGGGTACAGATAAAATCAAGGAGAATAAGCTCCAAGTTGCTGTGTAGAAATTTGAACAATTCACAATGGAGCCAGAAGAGCCCATTGACAAGCTTGCTGGTAGATTCACTGGTATAATGAATGAGATCAACTCATTTGGCAAGGTTTACTCCAAGAGAGATATTGCACTCAAATTCTAAGAAGTCTCACTCCAAAGTGGGATGTATACTCTGTGATGATGCAGAACACTAAAGATCTCTCTACCATGCCCATGCAACAAGTCTTCTCAAAACTCAAAGCCTATGAGTTTGACCTCAACAGAAGAAAGCCAATTGAGGAACCTTCCTTACCAACCAAAGGAGTGGCATTCAAAGCCAAAGCTGCTGAATCAGAAATGCAGCCCACTCCAAGATCATCAAAGTTAGTTTCTAAAACTGAAATGAAGGAAGAGCTAGCCCTTATGGCTAGAAGGTTTGAAAAATTCAATTCAAGGTTTGGTAGATACAAGAAATTCTACCAAGACAACAAGGTCAGGAGAAGGTACAACTCTCCTGAAGCCAAGGCTGAGGACAAAAGGCCTGAAGAAAGAAAATCAGAGGACAAGTACTCTGATAGGAGAAAGTCCAGCAGAGCTGAACCTTCATCATCTAGAAGGAAAAATGATTCCAAGAAAGATGATGATCAAGACCTATGCTATCATTGCCAAAAGAAAGGGCACTTTCAGTATGATTGCCCTGAGCTCAGCTCTAAGGAGAGGAAAGAGAGGCAAGCCAAGAGAGACAGGAGATTCACCAACAGAAAAGCCATGATGGCTGGTGATGAGTCTCAAAGCAATGAAAGCTTCAACTCCTCTAATGATGGACTATTCTCTAACAGTGATGATGATGATGATGTGTGCAACATGACCATTGAAGATGATGAGGTATCTTCTACATCTAGTTCACCATCTATTCACTCACTAGAAACTAGTGATATCAACCTGAAACTCTCCCTTGGAAAGTTGATGGAAGATTTCACTAGATTACAAGAACTTCATGATAATTGTGTGAGAGAAAATGAGAGGCGATGTTCTGAACTTATAAAACTCTCTCAAGATGAATATGTAGTTGATGTAAAGTCTACTGAGTTTTATCAACATCTCTTGAGAGAACTTGATGAAGTCTCTCTCAGGACAGTTGACCAACAAAAGCAGATTGATGAGCAACTGCTTATTCGGAAGAGAAAGGATTTTGAAATTAAAATTCTTCAAGCTAAATTTGAAAACCTCTCACATGAATATGATGTTCTTAAATCAAGTGAAGAGAGCCTGAAAAATAAGATGTCTGCAATGAATAAATTCTCTAAGGCAATAGAGGAAATTCAAAGCTTCCAAAGACATATGGCTGAAAAGAGTGGATCGGGTTTTGATCTATTCGAATCTTCACATTGTCTTAGTGTTGCTTCAAAAAGTACCACTAAGAGAATCTTTGTTAAATCAGTGGCAAAACAAGCTGAAAATGAATTAACTCAGCCACTGAACAAAGGAAAGGGTAAAATGAATGAAGTGTCTACTCAAGTATTCCAGAGAACTAGGCCCATACCTAAGGAAATTGCCAAAGTCTCTGAATATAAGAGAAATGGTGTTCAGCATAGTAGACCCAATGGAAGGGAAACTCCTCTGAACAATATACAGAGAGGTTGTCCCAAGTATGTTCAGCCTAGGCCAACTCTCCTGAGGCAACCTCAGTGGAACAGACTAAAGGCCAACTCTCCTCAAAGGCACAATAAAATAAGATAACCAAAACCCTAAATTCCAAAGGGTAATGGTTATCTATATGCCCATCCTCAAAGATTTCATCAAGTTGCACAAAGAACTCATAAGTTCAGGAGAAATGTCAACTCTCCTGATACTTACAGAGTTAACACTTTCACACATTCTTTCTCAAAGGCATTTAAGGAAAAAACTGTGTATGTTGATGAAAGAGGAAAACAACTTAGCCACCTTGAATCAATCGGGGTTATTAGGCAAGTTTGGGTTCCTAAAGGTACAACTAACCTCTCAGGACCCAAAATTCAAAGGGTACCTAAAGCTTGATCATTGCAGGTACCAAAGGACCATAAGAAGATGAGGAGATTGAATAAAAAGACAGCATGGTACTTGGACAGTGGATGTTCAAGGCACGTGACTGGAAATAAAACACTCCTCACTGAATTCATTGAACAGGAAGGTCCTAATGTCACATTTGGAGACAGCTCACAAGCAACTACCAAAGGTTATGGTACCTTGATCATTGGTAATGTCAAGGTAACTAATGTATCATATGTGGATGGTCTCAAATATAACCTCTTAAGCATAAGCCAGTTCTGTGATAAAGGATACAAGGTTGAGTTTTCAAGTGATAAATGCTTAATCAATGACAAAAAAATGACTCAACAAACTCTACTGCCTGGTATTAGAAAAGGAAATGTCTATTTTGCTGACTGGGACATGTCTACTGATGTAACATGCTTTATTGCTAAGAGCTCAAATGAACAAAGTTGGTTGTGGCACAAAAGGCTAAACCACCTGAACTTTAAATCCATGAACAAGCTTGCTAGAAATGCATTAGTAAAAGGACTGTCAAATGAAGTCTTCATTAAAGAACATGTTTGTAAACCATGTCAAGAAGGAAAACAGATTAAAGCTTCATTTAAAGGCAAACCAGTCATCTCTACTGACAAGGTACTTGAACTGTTACATATGGACTTATTTGGACCAACTACCCCTGCTAGTATTAATGGAAGAAAATATGCATTGGTTGTAGTAGATGACTTCTCTAGATTTACTTGGGTAGTATTTCTCCTTAATAAGAAGGAAACACAAGTCAAACTCCCTCAGCTAATGAAGAGATTGTCAAATGAGAAAGGCCTTAATATCATCAACATAAGATCTGATAAAGGCATTGAGTTCATAAATTCATATATTAATGAGTATTGCATTGAAAATGGAATGGCCCATGAAACTTCAGCTGCTAAAACATCTCAGCAGAATGGGGTAGCTCAAAGAAGGAATAAAATTCTTAAGGAGGCAACGAGAACCTTAATTGTTGATTCAAATTGGCCTAAGAGATTTTGGGCTGAAGCTATAAACACTGCATGCTATACTCAGAATAGATGCTTGATCACTAAAGGTCAAGGCAAAACCCCTTATGAACTCTGGAAAGAAAGATTGCCTAAATTATCTTATTTTCACATATTTGGTTGTAAGTGTTTCATTCACAACAATGGGAAAGAACAATTGAAAGCTTTTGACAACAAAGCTGATGAGGGGATATTTCTTGGATATTCCCAAATCAGTAGAGCTTTCAGAGTTTACAATAGTAAATCCCTTCTTGTGGAAGAAACACCTCATGTTGTGTTTGGTGAAGCTATTTTTGAGAACAGTGATAAAACCTTGGAATTAAATGACATCACACAAAGAAAAACCAGATTAAGCCTAAAAGATAAAGATACTCTATTCACTGAAGTTGTTCAGGCCAATCCTCCTAAAACTGTCTCACTGGACAACACTCCTGAAGGCAATCTACCTGAGGCAAACCCCCCACTGAAGGAAATGATGTACTGAATGATCCAATCCTAGTTCATAATCAAGTAACAATTACCAATGAAGAAGCAGGCTCTACTGAGGTAGTTAATGGATCCACTATTCTAGGGGGAACTAACAATGTTGAAAATGCCAATGTCCCTGACATTGAGGCCAACACCCCTGAATATGATCCTGGACTAGATCCTGCATTAAACTTTCCTGAATTTTATGATCCTAGTGACTCAACCTCAGTAGAGGAAAACTCTACTGAAGGGATCAGGAAAAGGAGGAATTGGTTATTTGACCATCCAACTAACCTGATACTTGGAAATCCAAGTTTTGGAGTAAAAAATAGAAGGTTCATGGTGAAAGTGCTCTGTTTTGTTGTTTCTTATCAGAACAAGAACCTCAACACATTGATGAGGCACTTCAAGATGCAAACTGGACTACAGCCATGCAAGAGGAGCTGAACCAGTTTACAAGAAATGATGTTTGGGAACTGGTTGACAGACCATCACATCCAGATGTTATTGGAACCAAGTGGGTGTTCAATACTAAGAAGAATGAGAATGATGTGATAGTCAGAAACAAGGCCTGATTGGTGGCCAAGGGTTATTGTCAATCAGAAGGCATCGACTATGATGAGACATTTGCACCTGTGGCAAGATTTGAAGCAATAAGGTTGTTTATAGCATATGCTGCCCACAAGAGGTTCAAAGTCTATCAAATGGATGTCAAGAGTGCTTTTCTGAATGGAGTACTCAAAGAAGAAGTCTATGTGGAGCAACCCCCAGGGTTTGAAGATGGAGATAAGGTGTACAAACTGAAGAAAGCCATTTATGGACTTAAGCAAGCTCCAAGAGCTTGGTATGACACCTTGTCACAATTCCTGTTGGATCATGGTTTTGTCAAAGGGACAGTGGACAGAACCTTGTTCAGGATTTGTGAAGGAGATGACATTTTACTTGTCCAAATATATGTGGATGACATCATATTTGGATCACCAAATGAGAAGCTTTGTGAGAAATTCTCAAAGCTCATGCAAAGCAAGTTTGAGATGTCAATGATGGGGCTGATGAATTTCTTCTTGGGACTTCAAGTCAAACAATCAAAAGAAGGAATCTTCATCAATCAAGCCAAGTATACAAGGGAGATGATTAAGAAGTTTGGGCGTTCAACAAGCAAACCAGTGAGAATTCCAATGAACACCAACTGGAAAATGGATCCTGATGAGAGTGGTGTATCAACCAACTCTACTGAGTATAGAGGAATAATAGGATCTCTTCTATATCTCACAACCAGTAGACCTGACATCACCTTTGCAGTAGGTGTATGTGCAAGGTTCCAAGCTAATCCTAAGAAGAGTTGTCTAGAAGCTGCAAAAAGGATCTTGAGATACCTCAAAGGCACTGAAAGTGTAGGCCTTTGGTATCCAGTAGATGACAACATTGGGCTAACTGGCTATTCAGATGCAGACTACGGAGGATGCAGAATTGATAGAAAGTCCACTTTTGGAACATGTCAATTCTTGGGAAGCAAGCTCATCTCTTCGTTCTCAAAGAAGCAAAACATTGTAGCAACTTCAACCACTGAAGCTGAGTATGTTGCAGATGGAAGTTGTTGTGCTCAAATCCTTTGGTTGAGACAACAACTCAAGGACTATAATGTCAACTCTCCTGAAGTGCCCATATTCTGTGACAACAACAGTGCTATAGCAATCTCACAGAATCCAGTGTTACATACAAGATGTAAGCATGTGGACATCAAGCATCACTTCATAAAAGACCATGTGGAGAAGAAGGACATCAAGTTGGTGAAAATCCATACAGATCACCAAAAGGCTGACATTCTAACTAAACCTCTTGTTGAAGCAAGGTTCATGGAACTTTCAGCAGAGTTGGGACTTCTTAATCCAGGAAAGATGGACAAGTAACCCCAATGGAGTTCAATAGTCAAGGGGGAACGAGAAGTGTTCTTCAGCAGACTTGGGAAAAACTCATAAAGCCTACTGAATCTCAGAAGAGATGACCCAAAGAAGCTTCAGAGAAGTTGGGCAGACCAATTTATTGATCTGGGCCCACTTCAGGTGTTTTGGGTCAGGACAGTTGTCCATATGGGGCCAGATAAGCTGAAATAACTATCAAAACAAATCTAGGGACGATAAGCACCTATTTTGGGTAATCATTGTCTATTTCGATGGCTGTCCCATTCCTCTTCAAGCCATCACCTTTTCAAAGATTTAATTTGTCCCCTACCCAAAAGGTCACTTTCGAAGCATTTAATGCAAAAGATTCAATTCTTGTTTGCATTAAACATTTTAGCCCACAATCTACCTTGATAACTCCCACAACCATAAAAAGCCTTAACTTCTTATCCCACATTTTGAAAAACCAGTTTTAAAACATTGAAAGCAAATTTGAGTCATTGGATCATTAACTGGACAACTCCCCTGAATTAATCCTGGCCATCCAATCTTGATTTCCTCATTTGTAAACCGTTGAATTACCTTAAGACTCACCAACTCATTAACATACATTCCTTTTGGAATATACTCAAAGTCTTAAGAAGCCCCAATCCATTCATTCTTTCCTACGCATTCCTTTCAACTCTTAAACCCTAACCAGATTTTTTCAAAAACTCTCTCAAGTTTTTTTACAGTTTATCAATGGCACCCAAGATCAGACAAGATAAACTTGTTGACTTCTCAAATGAGAAGTTAGACATTGATTTCTCCTACCTTAGCCACAAAAACAATCTTACATTTTAATAGGGAATAATAATATAGGAATAATATATAATAGGAAATAATAATATAGGAATAATATATTTTAATTTAGTCCATATCTTTGTATATATGGTTGTTATATTTACCTTAATTATCTCTTTGTAAATACTCTTATAAATAGTGAATCATTCCTATCACCTCATTAACGGTGATCACATACCTATTCTCACATGGTATCAGTCTGAATCATCGAAACCCTAATTTTCTCTCTAAAGTCTCACGCTAAATTTCTTCCCTTCCCTCCTCACGGCGGCGGCGGCTCCTACTCCCCCACCATTCCTCTCAATGTTTTGGTTCATCTCTTGATAATCAAGTTGTCATCCTCCAACTACCTTGTTGGTCCTGAAAGGAGTAGATAACAAGTGTATGGGGGGGGAATACACTTGTATGCAATTCTTTTTGAACTTTGATCAAACCAGAACTCAGCAAGGTTGTCTTGGACAACTCTGCTGAAGGTGATTAACTCTTCTAAGATAATCAATCCACTAAGTACTATTGAGTACTTAGTTGAATAACTATCTAGGGGAGTTATATGTGCGGAATAGTGGTTGGCCCTTTAAGTTTAGACTCCTTTAATTTCTGAAATCACTTAGTCAATGTAAAACAGTCCAGTTAAGCTTCAGGGAAGTTGTCCAAAACAGTTTTGCACAGTCTTTGAATGTGTATCTTTGAAAGATCAGTTTTGTGTGCAGTGTTGAGTGAATGTAAGTACTTGTAAAGTAAATCAACACAAGAGTTTATAGTGGTTCAGAGACTCAAGCTCCTACATCCACTTTCCCTGATTTAACAGGATAATTCCTTCACTCTTGGAATTAACTTGTTTTATAGTGCCAAGGTGCACTTGATCAAGAACACCACTCCTTGGTGAATTGATCCCTAGGATGTCTAGAGTCCTAGTACCCTCTTCTCAACTCAGAACTGAACTGTTCTTCTCTCAACAGTCAGTTCCTACCACTTCTACTACTACAACCTTCTCACTTTCACTCTTGAAAGATATGAGGATTGAAGTAAGGTTCCAACTAATGAGATATCCTTTACAATGATGATCAGTGTATAAGGATAGGATATCTCTCTAAGCTTGTGTATGAATATACAATTGGGTTCAGCTTAGAAGAAGTGTATAAAGACTAAGATAGTCTCTTTGAAAGCTTAAGAGCACTTGTCAACTTGTAGGATAGTTGGATATTCTTGTCAAGGTTGAGGTGCTTGTTGAGGTCAGTTGGATGCTTTCAAATGGTCTTCACACTTCTGTATTTATAGACAAAATGGAGGATTTGCCCGTTGGAGAGGCAGCCCCAAATTGCTATAAATGTCTTCCTTGAGTTCTTCAAACTGGAAGACAGATTCTTGATAGTGACATGTCCTCATTTGGGTAATAAACGGCTGTAACAGTTTTGTCTTCATTCTGCAGCACTTTTCCCAATGTTTGACTTCTTGTTAGGACTTGGACATGGCTTCTGAAGGTTGATCCAATGATAGGACAACATTCCTTATCATCTGGACAACTCTCCTTATCATTATCAGCAGTTTTGCTTTTCAGCATGGTTGGCTTGCTCTTCTTCAGATGACTTGGCTCTTTCCCTTTATTTCTCTTGTGTATGGTCTTAGCTCATTCCTTTGAGGACCTTTAGGGACTGGTTGTCTCAATCTCTTCAGCATAGTTGATCTTAGGCTTTCAGAGCACTTGATCTTGGTCAACTTAGCTGAGACAACTCCTCTGGACAACTCTCCTGATCAGCATGATTGGTCTTTTTGCATCAGAGCACTTTATACTTTAGAGTTGGCTTATCTGGACAACTCTCCTGACCAAAACCTTTGAGTAGTCTTGTCCTTTTGAGCTAGGTAGGTTTGTTCTTGCATATGGCTAGCTTCTTTGGACAACTCTCCTGATCAGAGCTTTAAGAATACTTTCTCTGGACAACTCTCCTGATAAGAGCATCTTAGATTTCATAGAGTGTCCTTACTCTTTGTTCCAGAATTTGAGCCTTGGGGAGACTTGATCTTGATCATATTCAAAGCATAGGTTCCCCCTCAAATTGTGCATCTAATTGTCTAAGAGCTGCCTAACATTTCAGCTTCTCATCTAGCCTATAATCTATATGTTCTAACATTCTTAGAACATATTTTTCATTGACTTAGGCATGTCTCAGGGGGTTTTTGGAATTCAATCAAAACATAGCTCATTTTATTCCCAACATACCTGCTCTGGCGTAATTAGGTGGTCCCGGTCCTATCAATTCATGATCTTATCTCTCACGTTTATGGCATGACACCCGCTCCGGCGAAATCGATCACCACTTCTGGTAAATCGGCTCTAAACCCAGCCTACATCGCTTGGTTTGAGAAGGATCAAAAGATCCTTAGTCTTCTTCTTTCCAGTCTTTCTGAAGAAGCCATGGCCGAGGTCATTGGCTGTGCCACCTCGCGCTCCGTTTGGGCCGCCCTCGAGGCTGCCTACAGTCACACCTCGGTCTCTCGTATTACTCAACTGCGGAATTCAGCTCCTCTCCCTTCGTCGCGGATCCACTTCCGTCGACGACTTCAGCAAGAAGTTTCGTGCTCTTTGCGATCAACTCGCCTCCATTGGTAAGCCTATTGATGATGACGACAAGTGTCATTGGTTTCTTACCGGTCTTGGCCCCCAGTTCGCTGGCTTCTCTGACACTCGCATGGCTATGTCGCCCATGCCTGCTTTTTGGGATCTGATCCATCAAGCCTTAAACTATGACCAGTGTATTCACTGTTTTTGTTGCAAGTAGGTTTTAAGATAGGCATAGAGAGATTTGAGTTTCTTGATTCAAAATAAGTTCAACTATCATTCATTCAAAAATCATTACAGGCATGTTGATAGTTGAAATTAACATATCAGAGCATGAATCAATAACACTTAAGCATATCAGAGCACTTTATTACAATAATTCAAAATGATATTTTCAGCATCAGAGCACAGAACTTGTATCAGAGCAATCTTTAACAGATCAGAGCAACCAGATTAACACATCAGCAAACTTGACCATATTTCAGCATAGTTGATCATTCAAGTAAGGTCAGAAGACTTAGCCATTTCAAAGATCATCCTCAGGAGGTGGCAGCATTCCATACTGTGCCCACACTCTTCTTTTCAGTGCCATGGCTTCTTGGTTGGTTCCCTTAGGTCCAAGAACCATCTTGTTCAGCTTAAGGATCTCAGTGAATTCCCTCAGAATTCTTGCTTGGTCAATCCATCCTTCAAGCTTTGGAGGCATGTATATGATTGGCTTGGGAGCTGTGAGTTCAAGTCTTGCAATGTCAGCAGCTGCAAGTAGTTGTTGATACAACTCTCTGTAGTATTCTAGCATGAACTCAGTGAAGGCAGAGTTTGCATCTCCTCCATTCCATCTGTCAATGACATAAAAGTCATAGACAAACTCCCTTTTGGCTTCTTCCCATGTGTCATTCAGTTGAATTGGCACCCATTTATCCAAGTGTGGATATTTGGTGTCCATTGGGATTAGAAGCTGAGGCTTCATCTTGCTGTAAGTTGCTCTTCTCCTTCTTGGTTTCTGAAAGTTTGCTCTCCTTTCATCTCTTGCTCTGTTGGCTTCTTCCATCAGATCAATTTTCTCATGGGCCCTCATCATGGCCAGTTTCTGTTGTGTTTCAGGGTCTTTGCCATACCCTTCATGAAACAGCTTTGATGGATCATGGGCTAGAACAGTTGTCTTCTTCTTAGGTTCAGATCCAAATCCTTCAGCAAATAACTCTTCAGTCTCTTCAGTTGATTTGGCACCTTCAGCAGTTTTTCCAGATTCAGAAGATTTGTCCTCTTCAGCAGTTTTGGCTTTCTTTGATGTAGGCTCATCCTCATCAATTCTGAATTCAGGTGGAAGATCAAGGCTGCTAGGAAAGTCAGTGAATTTCTCAATTTGTCTCTTCTTTCCTTGGGCCTTCTTGATTTTTCCTCTGGTTTGGACACCTTCAGCATCTTTGTCCAAACCTGACACTTCACCACCTGGTCTTTGCTGTTTCCTTGCCCTTTCTTCTTGAGCTGAGGCCATTGAGTTCTTCAATGCCAATGCTAACTGCTCCTCTTCATCCAAATCTTCCAAATTCAGCATTTCTGGCTCTTTTCCCTTTCCTTCAGGGACTTTGTCCTTCCCTTTCACTGGACTCCCAATCACCAAGGCACCTTTTGCTCTAGCTCTTTCCCTTTCCCCCTTTTTGGCAGCATCAAAGCACTGGGGCTTTAGGTCACTCATTGTTGAGGCCATCAGGGATTGGGCCTGGTTTAGGGACTTCATCTCTTCCAACAAATATACATTTTCATCATGTATATTCTGCATTCTGTCACTGCTCAAGCTAAGGAAAGCTAGAACAGGCTTCATCTTTTGTTGGACAACCCCTTCCATGGCTGTTTTCAGAGATGCATCCAGTTGGGCTTTTAAGAGCTCAGTGAGGTTGGCCACTGCACCTTCAGCAATGTTGGCCAACACTTCTTGGGAAAAATTTTCTGAGGCAGCTTTGACCATAGCTAGCCTTTGCTCTTCAGCTCTTCTCTTTTGTAGTGCTGTCTTCTTTCCAAGAGCTTGCTTGACAGTGAGCCTGAGAGCTTTGACATTTGCATTGTGATTATCTCTCAGCAGCTTCTGTTCTTTCTTGACCTCCTCTGAGATGGCTTCCATGGTAGATTTGGCACTTTGAACTTCAGTGGAGATGGTTTGAAGACCAGATTCCACACCACTGATTCTTGCCTCAAGGGTTGGTAGCACAACATCTTCAGAGCCAGTGAGCCTCATTTCTACAGATGCTAGAGTCCTTCCTTGCTCATTCAATGCTCCTGAAGTTTCAGTATGAGCAGATTGGACTTGATGAGCCAAGGAGTCCAACTTCTCTGATTGCATGCCAAGTAAGGCTTGAGCTGAGCCTGTATCAACTTGGATAGGTGCATCTGTGAGGAACTCATCTGCAAAAATTTGGTCAAGAGAAATACCTGCAACATCAGATAAATCAAACAAGTTAGGAAATAAGCACTCATCACCCTCAATTTCTTTTACATAAGACTCTGATACATCAGCAGTCTTCTTCTCATTTTCAACTTGTTCTTTTCTCCCTTCATGGATAATGTTCTCACTCAAGGAATCAGGCCTCCTTTCACCAAGGGATTCCTGAAGTTCAGATTTGACTTCAAGAATAACCTGTCCTTCCTCACTTATTCCACCCTCATATGTTGGTACACTCACTATCTTAGTGATGACTACCTCTCTTTCATCCATAACTCCCTCTGATTTTTCAACTATGCTCTCCTTTTCAACTCCTTCTCCTAAACCTGCAGCATCTCCACCTTCAACAAGGTTCAAAGATGGCAGTTGTGGGGAGATCACAGTGCTTATATCAGCAGCCACTGAGTCATCCTGAATGATTAAGGGCTGATCAATGTCCAACTCTTCTGACACTGAATAGGCCTTAATCAAACTAGCCTCTAATACAGGAACCTCAACATCTTTAGGTTGTGCCTTGGGTTCAGAGGAACCTTCATTGGCAGATGTATCTTTGGTTGTGTTACCACCCTTGGTCAACACCTCTGAAGTTACAGAGCCTTTCCTATGATAGGTTTTGGGAGGATTGGAAAGTCTATCTGCTACAGAAGACTTGGGTTGAAAGGGTTCAGGGAGGTTGGCTTGAAGGGTTTCAGGAGGGTTGGGATTTGAAGGGTTTGAGGGATCATCAGGGGAATCATCATCATTAGAACCACTGTCAGGGTGTTTGATTCCCTTGGCTTTTCTTTCTTTCTCCTCTTCAATCTTATCAGCTACCAACTTTGCAAAAATCTCCTCATCTATGAGGAATCTTGTCTTTGAAACTCCAGCAAAGTGTAGCAATCTGTTCTCCTCTATCTGCCACCAGTTTGCACCCTTATCTTGGATGACTTGTGATATCTCCATCAAGGATTTGTCTTTCACATCAACAAGCATCCTTAAATCTTGAAAGGCCTTCTGAATTCTTGGAAATTCAGCAAGTTGTGGATACAAACTGTCCACAGTAGCCTTGGCTCCTCCTCTGAGCATACTTTCGTAGGTATACTCCTCCTCATCTCCACTTGAATGGGGACTTTGGGTTATAGGGGAGTTGGCTCTGGGTTCTCCTATCAAGGCTTCAGGCAGATTAAGTTCAGGGATGTTGGCTTCAGAAGGGTTGGGTGCAGTAGAAGGATCTTCAGTTGCTTTTGAGAGCAATGGGTCTGAAGGGGCTTTACTCAAGGGGGTTGGCTCATTGAGTGCATGCTCTAAGAGTTTTGAATAATTCAGCATGGATGAGTCAAGGGGAGACAGGAGTCTTGTCTCATCTACTGCTAAGTCAGCAAGCACATCTATGCCACTTCTTTGCACATTTCCTTCAGGAGAATATCTCTTAGTGAGATTTACAGGGGTAATGGGTTGGTTGGAAGGGGTGACATAGGTTTCAGGGGAGTTGGGCCCAAGATACTGAATTTCAGGGAGGTTGGCCTCTATGGGTTGACCTTCAGGGACTTTGGATTCTGGAGTTCCAGAACCAGATGAATTGGTCCTTGACATGGATTTGGCCCTGCTTTCAGCTCTGCTCTCCCTTAGAGCCAATTGAAGAGACCTCTCTTCTTGCAGCTCCAACACCTTTTCAGTAGGTTTGGCTCTTCTCTTGCTGGCCCTGCTACTTCCACTTCCTTCCTTCTCAGGGACAACTTCCCTGATTCTCTTATCACCCTTAGACTTTTGTCTAGTCTCATTGTACTTTTGTCTGAGTTCTTCTGAATGATCAGATGGCACTTGTACACCTTCTCTAGCAACTTCTTCAATCTCAGCTGAAGCATCTGAATTCTCTTCTGAGATTCTCTGAGACATTTTCCTTGTCTTGACAGCCCTGGCCTTTGTTCTCTTTTTCATCTTAGGCTTCTCTTCCTTCTGTTCTTCAGCAGGCTTGGCCAATAGCATCCTTCTTTTCTCAGTTTTCTTACTGAGCTTTCTGAACAGGATCTTTTGGGCTGGGAGGGGCTTTGCAAAGGTCTGCATCTGGGAATAGTGGGAAAACCTCTCAATCAACAAGCTTGCCCTGGTGCAATACTTGATTTTCCCTTCTAGCACCACCTTATTGTGGGCTTTCACCTTAAATTTAGCCTTCTCCTTCATCATCTCAGACATGATGAAGGTCCTCCAATCAAACTTGATGCCCTTATCACTGGCATCAATAATGGCAGCCATGATTCTGATCCTTGGCTGGCTGACCTGCTCTAGGCTTCCAGTGTTGCTTAGGAGGCTCTTTGCAACTACCTCAAAAAGATTTAGAAACTCTGGCTTGAGAGTTTTCTTGTTTTGAGTTGAGGAGAGAGGGCCTGGAACTAATAACCACTCTTGGGCTATTTCCTCTTCATGTCCAGTGCCATATACTTCTGGATTCCTACCCTCATGAGGCAATCCAAAGGCTCCTTCCAGATCCTCTG
Organism: Galeopsis tetrahit; assembly: GCA_963675135.1. Taxonomy (NCBI): domain Eukaryota; kingdom Viridiplantae; phylum Streptophyta; class Magnoliopsida; order Lamiales; family Lamiaceae; genus Galeopsis; species Galeopsis tetrahit. The sequence goes on along the minus strand of OY776122.1, from coordinate 21,343,028 downwards.
AGGAGAATCTAACTCTATGGAATCTCTCCTCTTCCTCTCCTTCAGCTGTGTAGGATAGCCTGGTTGATACTTCACCATCTTCAGGCTTGCCTCTCCACTTGAGGAAGGCAAAGAATTCTGCCATATAGCTTTCCAGGCAAGAGCTTGGTCTTTCTTCCAAGAACTTTTGGAGACCAGCCCTTCTCAACCATCTCAGGGTTGGAGTAACCTCAGGATCTTCACTTTTAAAAGAGATAATTGGCTCGAAGTGAAGATTGTTCTTGTTGCTTAGATAGCCAAAATCTAGGTCTAGATCTTTGTTGGAGAAATCTACAAGCATCTCAGGTCTAACCTTGGGGGCCATTGAAAATTGCAGAAAAAAAGGTTTGATGAAGAATGAGAGAGTTTGAAGAACTTTTGAGTTAGGGTTTCGAATACTTGGGGAAGAAGTGTTTGTGGATATCTTAAGACTTGTGAATATTCTAAAAAGAATGTTTGTCAATGAGTTGGTAAGGTCTTGATACAATTCAAAGGTGAGCAAAAATGGAAATCCAAAATGGACGGCTAGGATTGATTTCAGGGGAGTTGTCCATTTTTGATCCAATGGTCAAAAACCAATGTAACAGTGAAATAACTGTTTTATTCAAAACGTGGGTGGTTTTAAATGTTTGTTTAAGGCTGGGGATTTTTCGAGATAGATCATGTCCCAAAAAGTTTAATGCAAACAAGAGTTAAATCTTGGCATTTAATGCATGGAAAGTGACCTTTTGGGTGGGAGACAAATTAAATCCCAAAAAGGTGAAAACTGTATTTCAATGGGACAGATTTCGAAATGGGTTTTGATCACCAAAAATAGGTGCTTATCATACCAAGATTTGGTTTGATAGCTAGGACAACTTATCTGACCCTACATGGACAAGTATCCTGAAGAACTGTGGACAAGTGTCCTGAAGAGGTAAGGTCATGTTTCTGAATTTCAGTAGACTTGACCAAGTCTGCTGAAGCTTGAGTTTGTTTCCCCCTTAATCAATGAGCTTCTTTGGACTTATTTGTCCAACTTCCCTGGATCAAGTAATCCCAACTCTGCTGATAGCTCCAGAAATCTTGCCTCTGCAAGTGGCTTGGTTAATATATCAGCTTTTTGATGGTCTGTGTGAATTTTCATTAGCTTGATATCCTTCTTCTCCACATGATCTCTAATGAAGTGGTGCTTGATGTCCACATGCTTGCATCTTGTGTGTAAGACAGGATTTTGTGATATAGCAATGGCACTATTGTTATCACAGAAAATTGGCACTTCAGTAGAGTTGACTTTGTAGTCTCTGAGTTGTTGACTTAGCCAAAGAATTTGAGCACAACAACTTCCAGCAGCAACATATTCAGCTTCAGTGGTGGAAGTGGCCACTGTGTTCTGCTTCTTGGAGAACCATGAAATAAGCTTGTTGCCCAAGAATTGACAAGTCCCTGAAGTGGACTTTCTGTCAATCCTACATCCTCCATAATCAGCATCTGAGTAGCCAGTTAGCTCAATATTGTCATCAGCAGGGTACCAAAGGCCTAGATTCTCAGTGCCTTTGAGATACCTCAAAATCCTCTTTGCAGCCTCAAGGTGGCTTTTCTTGGGATTTGCTTGAAATCTTGCACAAACACCTACTGCAAAGGTGATATCAGGTCTGCTGGCAGTGAGATAGAGGAGTGAACCAATTATTCCTCTATACTCAGTAGAGTTGGTTGGAATACCACTCTCATCAGGATCCATCTTCCAATTTGTGTTCATAGGGATCCTTACTGGCTTGCTGGTTGTACACCCAAACTTTTTGATCATTTCTCTTGTGTACTTAGCTTGGTTGATGAAGATTCCTTCTTTAGATTGCTTGACTTGTAGACCCAAAAAGAAGTTCATCAACCCCATCATGGACATCTCAAACTTGCTTTGCATGAGCTTGGAGAATTTCTCACATAGCTTCTCATTAGGGGATCCAAAAATTATGTCATCCACATAAATTTGGACAAGCAAGATGTCCTCTCCTTCAGAGATTCTGAAGAGAGTTCTGTCCACAGTTCCCTTGGTGAATCCATGTTCCAAGAGGAATTGTGACAGTGTATCATACCAAGCCCTAGGGGCTTGTTTGAGTCCATATAGGGCTTTCTTGAGTCTGTAAACTTGGTTTCCAATTTCAAACCCTGGTGGTTGCTCCACATAGACTTCTTCTTTCAAGACTCCATTCAGAAAGGCACTCTTGACATCCATTTGGTATACTTTGAACCTCTTGTGGGCTGCATAGGCTAGAAAGAGCCTTATTGCTTCTAGCCTTGCCACAGGTGCAAATGTCTCATCATAGTCAATGCCTTCATGTTGGCAATACCCTTTTGCCACTAGTCTTGCTTTGTTTCTGACAATCACATCATTTTCATTTTTCTTGTTCTTGAACACCCACTTTGTTCCAATAACATTTTGATGTGAGGGTCTGTCCACCAGCTCCCATACTTCATTTCTGGTGAATTGGTTCAGTTCTTCCTGCATGGCTGTGATCCAATTGGCATCTTGAAGTGCTTCCTCAATATCTTTTGGTTCCTGTTCTGACAAGAAACAACAGAACATAGCACTTTCACCATGAAACTTTCTGGTTCTGACTCCTATACTTGGATCACCAAGTATCAGGTCAGTAGGATGGTCAGATAACCAGGTCCTTCTTTTCCTGATCTCTTCAGTAGAGTTGTCCTCTACTGAAGGTGAGTCAATTTGATCATAGAATTCAGGATAATTTAATGCAGGATCTAATTCAGGATCATAATCAGGGGTGTTGTCCTCAATGTCAGGGACATTGGCATTTTCAACATTTTGAGTTCCCCCTTGATTATTTGACCCATTAACTACCTCAGCAGGAGCTGCTTCTTCATTGGTAGTTGTTACCTGGATGTGAACTGGGATTGGATCATTCAGTTCATCATTTCCATCAGTGGGATTTGTCTCAGGAAGGTTGCCTTCAGGATGGTTGTCCAATGTTGTATGTTCTGGTAGGTTGATTGGGACAATTTCTATGAGTTCAGTGTCTTTGTCTTTTAGGCTTAATCTGGTTGTCCTCTGTGTGATTTCTTCAGGTTCCAACTGATCATTCCTGATCTCAAAGATAGATTCATCAAACACAACATGAGGTGTTTCTTCCACTATAAGGGATTTCTTGTTGTAGACTCTGAAAGCTCTACTGATTTGAGAGTATCCAAGAAATACTCCCTCATCAGCTTTGCTGTCAAAAGCTTTCAACTGTTCTTTCCCATTATTGTGAATGAAACATTTACAACCAAATATATGAAAGTATGACACTTTAGGCATTCTTCCTTTCCAGAGTTCATAGGGGGTTTTGCCTTGCCCCTTAGTGATCAAACATCTATTTTGAGTATGGCATGCAGTGTTTATAGCTTCAGCCCAAAACCTCTTAGGTAGATTTGAATCAGCAATTAGAGTTCTAGCAGCTTCTTTTAAGGTTCTATTCCTTCTTTCTGCAACTCCATTTTGTTGGGGAGTTCTAGCTGCTGAGGTTTCATGAGCTATTCCATTTGATGTGCAGTACTCATTGATGTATGAATTAATGAACTCAGTGCCTTTATCAGATCTTATCTTGATAATACTAAGGCTTTTCTCATTTGACAATCTCTTGAGAAGTTCAGGTAGTTTGACTTGTGTTTCCTTCTTATTAAGGAGAAATACTACCCATGTGAACCTAGAGAAGTCATCTACTACCACTAATGTGTATTTTCTACCATTTATGCTTGAAGGGGTGATTGGTCCAAATAGATCCATATGTAGAAGTTCAAGTACCCTTTCAGTGGAAATGACTGGTTTTCCTTTGAATGAGGCTTTAATCTGTTTTCCTTCTTGACATGGTTTACACACATGTTCCTTAATGAAAACCTCATTAGGTAGTCCTTTAACTAATGCATTTCTAGCAAGTTTATTCATAGATTTGAAGTTCAGGTGGTTTAGCCTCTTGTGCCATAGCCAACTTTGTTCACTAGAACTTTTAGCAATGAAACATGTAGCATCAGTAGACTTGTCCCAGTCTGCAAAATACACATTTCCCTTCCTAGTTCCAGTCAATAGGGTTTGTTGAGTTTTATCTTTAATTAGGCACTTTCCACTTGAGAACTCAACATTAAAATCTTTATCACAGAATTGACTGATACTCAGGAGATTATATTTGAGACCAGCTACATAAGATACATTGGTTACTTTGATGTTACCAATCATCAAAGTACCATAACCTTTTGTTGTTGCTTGTGAGCTGTCTCCAAAGGTGACATTTGGGCCTTCTTTTTCAATAAAATCAGAGAGGAGTTCCTTGTTTCCAGTCATGTGCCTTGAGCATCCACTGTCAAGGTACCATGCTGTCTTTTTGTTCATGCTCCTCTTCTTGTGGCCCATTGGTACCTGCAATTAGATAGGTTTAGGTACCCTTTGAGTTTTGGGTCCTGAGAGGTTAGCTGTACCTTTGGGAACCCAAACTTGCCTAATAACCCTGATTGATTCAAGGTGGCTAAGTTGTTTTCCTAGTGCATCAACATACACTGTCTTTCCCTTAAATGCCTTTGGGAAAGTATGTGTGAATGTGTTAACTCTGTAAGTTTCAGAGGAGTTGACCACTCTTCTGAACTTATGAGTTCTTTGTGCAGCTTGATGAAATCTTTGAGGAAAGGCCTTTTTATGACCATTACCCTTTGGCATGAAGGGTTTTGGTTGTCTCATTTTATTCTGCCTTAAAGGATGGTTTTCTTTAGGTCTATTCAGCTGAGGCTTTCTCAGATGAGTTGGCCTAGGCTGATTATACCTTGGATAATTCCTCTGAACATTGTTCAGGAGAGTTGCCCTTCCATTGGGTCTACTCTGCTGACCAATATTCCTCTTGTGCTCAGGAGCTTTGGCCATTTCCTTAGGTTTTGGCCTATTCTCCTGAATTACTTGAGTAGGTATTTCATTCAATTTGCCCTTTCCTTTGTTCAGTGGCTGAATTACTTCATTTTCAGCTTGTTGTGCCACTGACTTAACAAAGATTCTCTTAGTGTTACTTGTAGATGCAACACTAAGACAAGGTGAAGATTCAAATGGATCAAAACCTAATCCACTTCTTTGAGCCATAGGTCTTTGATAACTTTGAATTTCCTCTATTGCTCTAGAGGATTTGTTCAAAGCAGACATCTTTAATTTCAGGCTCTCTTCACTTGATTTAAGAATATCATACTCATGTGAGAGATTTTCAAATTTGGCATTTAGAATTTTAAGTTCAAATTCTTTTCTTTTCTGAGAGAGAAGTTGATCATCAATCTCCTTTTGTTGGTCAACTATCCTGAGATTTGCTTCCTCAAGCTTTCTCAAGACTTGTTGATACAACTCAGTAGACTTGACATCAACAGCTACCTCAGAGTTCTTGGTGAGTTCAGTAGCTAGTCTTTCATTTTCTCTCACACAATTGTCATGAAATTCTTGTAATCTAGTGAAATCTTCCATTAACTTTCCCAAGGAAAGTTTCAGGTTAACCTCACTAGTGTTCTGTGAGATAAATGATGGTGAACTAGAAGTAGAGGATACCTCATCATCCTCAAGAGCCATGTTGCAGACATCATCATCATCATCACTGTTGGAGAACAATCCATCAGAAGAGTTGAAACTTTCAGCACTATCAGATTCTTCACCAGCCATCATGGCTTTTCTATTGGTGAATTTTCTGTCTCTTTTTGCTTGTCTTTCTCTTCTTTCTTTAGAGCTTAGTTCAGGGCAGTCATATTGGAAGTGCCCTTTCTTTTTGCAGTTGTAACACAGATCTTCATCATCATCCTTCTTGGATTCATCTCTTCTCTTAGATGATGAGGGTTCAGCTCTACTGGATCTTCTCCTATCAGAGGACTTGTCCTCTGATCTTCTCTCTTCAGGCTTTTTGTCCTCAGCCTGATTTTCAGGGGAATTGTATCTTCTCCTGAATTTGTTATCTTGGTAGAATTTCTTGTATCTTCCAAACCTTGTGTTGAGCTTGTCAAACCTTCTAGCCATCAAGGCTAGTTCTTCCTTCATTTCAGTCTTAGAGACTGACTTTGATGATCTGGGAGTGGGCTGCATTTCTGGTTCAGCAACTTTGGCTTTGAATGCCACTCCCTTAGTAGGATTTGAAGGTTCCTCAACAGGCTTTCTTCTATTGAGGTCAAACTCATAGGCTTTAAGTTCTGAGAATATTTGTTGCATGGGCATAGTGGAGAGATCTTTGGTATTCTGCATCATTACAGCATAGACATCCCACTTTTGAGTGAGACTCCTTAGGATTTTCAGTCCAACCTCTCTCTTGGTGTAAACCTTGCCCAGTGAATTAATCTCATTCATCACATCAGTGAATCTACCAGCAAATTTGTCAATGGACTCATCAGTCTCCATTGAGAATTGTTCAAACTTCTGCACAGCAACTTGGAGCTTGTTCTCCTTGATTTTTTCAGTGCCCTCACACATTTCAGCAAGGGTATCCCAAATTTCTTTAGCTGTGGTGCAGTGGTAGACTCTACCCATAACTGCATCTGGAATTGTTTGATAGAGGGTGTTCATGGCAAGATAATTCAAATTATCTTTCCTCTTTTCATCAGCAGTGAAGTCATCCTCATCTTTGGGAATCAATTCCCTTATATCTGCTCTTTGCTCATCTGTCAATCTGGGGTTAGTTTGAGTAAACACAAAAGGTCCTCTTGTGATTACTCTAAGCATATCAGTATGAAGAGATGCAAGATGAGCCCTCATTCTAATTTTCCAGAAATCATAATTGTCTATTGAAAACATGGGCAGTTTGTGATGAGAAATATGATTGACTGGATTTGTGGCCATGTTGTCTAATCCTTGAACAGCAGGTGGAGGAACAGCATTGTTGTTGGCCATATCTCAATAAGAATCAATCAATCAACAAGTAATGGATTTCAGATAGAGATCAGTTCAGTGACCACACCAAATATGTGAGTTTTGAAAATCAAGATGGATTTTCAGAAGCAGTGGTCTTTGAACCCCTGCTCTGATACCACTTGTTGGTCCTGAAAGGAGTAGATAACAAGTGTATGGGGGGGAATACACTTGTATGCAATTCTTTTTGAACTTTGATCAAACCAGAACTCAGCAAGGTTGTCTTGGACAACTCTGCTGAAGGTGATTAACTCTTCTAAGATAATCAATCCACTAAGTACTATTGAGTACTTAGTTGAATAACTATCTAGGGGAGTTATATGTGCGGAATAGTGGTTGGCCCTTTAAGTTTAGACTCCTTTAATTTCTGAAATCACTTAGTCAATGTAAAACAGTCCAGTTAAGCTTCAGGGAAGTTGTCCAAAACAGTTTTGCACAGTCTTTGAATGTGTATCTTTGAAAGATCAGTTTTGTGTGCAGTGTTGAGTGAATGTAAGTACTTGTAAAGTAAATCAACACAAGAGTTTGTAGTGGTTCATAGATTCAAGCTCCTACATCCACTTTCCCTGATTTAACAGGATAATTCCTTCACTCTTGGAATTAACTTGTTTTATAGTGCCAAGGTGCACTTGATCAAGAACACCACTCCTTGGTGAATTGATCCCTAGGATGTCTAGAGTCCTAGTACCCTCTTCTCAACTCAGAACTGAACTGTTCTTCTCTCAACAGTCAGTTCCTACCACTTCTACTACTACAACCTTCTCACTTTCACTCTTGAAAGATATGAGGATTGAAGTAAGGTTCCAACTAATGAGATATCCTTTACAATGATGATCAGTGTATAAGGATAGGATATCTCTCTAAGCTTGTGTATGAATATACAATTGGGTTCAGCTTAGAAGAAGTGTATAAAGACTAAGATAGTCTCTTTGAAAGCTTAAGAGCACTTGTCAACTTGTAGGATAGTTGGATATTCTTGTCAAGGTTGAGCTGCTTGTTGAGGTCAGTTGGATGCTTTCAAATGGTCTTCACACTTCTGTATTTATAGACAAAATGGAGGATTTGCCCATTGGAGAGGCAGCCCCAAATTGCTATAAATGTCTTCCTTGAGTTCTTCAAACTGGAAGACAGATTCTTGATAGTGACATGTCCTCATTTGGGTAATAAACGGCTGTAACAGTTTTGTCTTCATTCTGCAGCACTTTTCCCAATGTTTGACTTCTTGTTAGGACTTGGACATGGCTTCTGAAGGTTGATCCAATGATAGGACAACATTCCTTATCATCTGGACAACTCTCCTTATCATTATCAGCAGTTTTGCTTTTCAGCATGGTTGGCTTGCTCTTCTTCAGATGACTTGGCTCTTTCCCTTTATTTCTCTTGTGTATGGTCTTAGCTCATTCCTTTGAGGACCTTTAGGGACTGGTTGTCTCAATCTCTTCAGCATAGTTGATCTTAGGCTTTCAGAGCACTTGATCTTGGTCAACTTAGCTGAGACAACTCCTCTGGACAACTCTCCTGATCAGCATGATTGGTCTTTTTGCATCAGAGCACTTTATACTTTAGAGTTGGCTTATCTGGACAACTCTCCTGACCAAAACCTTTGAGTAGTCTTGTCCTTTTGAGCTAGGTAGGTTTGTTCTTGCATATGGCTAGCTTCTTTGGACAACTCTCCTGATCAGAGCTTTAAGAATACTTTCTCTGGACAACTCTCCTGATAAGAGCATCTTAGATTTCATAGAGTGTCCTTACTCTTTGTTCCAGAATTTGAGCCTTGGGGAGACTTGATCTTGATCATCTTCAAAGCATAGGTTCCCCCTCAAATTGTGCATCTAATTGTCTAAGAGCTGCCTAACATTTCAGCTTCTCATCTAGCCTATAATCTATATGTTCTAACATTCTTAGAACATATTTTTCATTGACTTAGGCATGTCTCAGGGGGTTTTTGGAATTCAATCAAAACATAGCTCATTTTATTCCCAACATACCTGCTCTAGCGTAATCAGGTGGTCCCGGTCCTGTCAATTCATGATCTTATCTCTCACGTTCATGGCATGACACCCGCTCCGGCGAAATCGATCACCACTTCTGGTAAATCGGCTCTAAACCCAGCCTACATCGCTTGGTTTGAGAAGGATCAAAAGATCCTTAGTCTTCTTCTTTCCAGTCTTTCTGAAGAAGCCATGGCCGAGGTCATCGGCTGTGCCACCTCGCGCTCCGTTTGGGCCGCCCTCGAGGCTGCCTACAGTCACACCTCGGTCTCTCGTATTACTCAACTGCGGAATTCAGCTCCTCTCCCTTCGTCGCGGATCCACTTCCGTCGACGACTTCAGCAAGAAGTTTCGTGCTCTTTGCGATCAACTCGCCTCCATTGGTAAGCCTATTGATGATGACGACAAGTGTCATTGGTTTCTTACCGGTCTTGGCCCCCAGTTCGCTGGCTTCTCTGACACTCGCATGGCTATGTCGCCCATGCCTGCTTTTTGGGATCTGATCCATCAAGCCTTAAACTATGACCAGTTTACTCGTTCGATGGACTCCTCGTCCTTGCCCGTTCCAGCATTCTCTATTTCTGCTCGCTCGGGTAAACCTTCTCGCCTTGGCCCCAAATCCCTTAACTTCTCCCCTCGGAATTCTGGTGGCCAGGCAACCACTAAATCCTCGGTTGGTGGCTCGACTTCTGCTCGCCGTCCTCCTACCTGCCAGATATACCGACAACAAGGCCATTATGCCAACCACTGCCCAGACCGCTATGCTCGCCCTGCCCCCTCAGCGGCCAACCTTGCCCATGCTCTTGACTCTCAATGTCACATCTCCCAGCCTCCGGCCTCTGATTGGTTCCTTGATAGCGGTGCGTCTGCTCACATGACTCCTCGCTCTGCTGATCTGGACAATCCTCACCCGTATTCTGGTAACGACAATGTTATTATTTCTAATGGTCTACTATTCCAATCACTCATGTTGGGTCGTGTTCGGTTAATAAGGATGTTCGTTTGTTAGATGTGCTCGTCGTTCCACATCTTACTAAGAAACTGTTATCCATCAGTAAGCTTACTTCAGATTTTCCTGTTGATGTTTTGTTTACTAATGACTCGTTTGTTATTCGGAATCGGGCGACCAAGCAACCCTTGGCGAGGGGTCGGCATAGTCGAGGACTCTATGCCCTGGAGTAGGGTACTCCAGCTTTGGTCGCTGCTTTACGGAGCTCGTTGCTGAAGGCTTCTTTTGAGTGTTGGCATCGTAGATTAGGCCATGTTCCTATTTCTCTTATTAATTTGTTGAATAAAATGGGTTTGCTGTCTCTTACTTCTGTTTTGCCCTAACCAGGCTTATGCACTCCATGTCAGTTGGCTAAGAGTAAACACTTATCTTTTGCAATAAATGAGAAGCGAGCATCTCGTGTGTTGGATTTAGTTCATTGTGATCTTTGGGGACCTGCCCCTGTTGCTTCGAATGATGGTTTTAAATACTATGTCATATTTGTAGATGATTTCTCCAGATTCACTTGGCTTTATCCTCTGCACGCCAAGTCTTATTTTTACGATGTGTTTGTTCGGTTTCACACCTTTGTTTGCAATCAGTTTTCCACTTCTCTTAAGGCATTCCGGAGTGATGGTGGCACTGAGTTTGTTAATAGTCATGTTCGCGGATTTCTTGCCAACCATGGCATCCACTATCGCATCTCCTGTCCTTACACTACTCAGCAGAATGGTCGCGCTGAACGCAAACATCGCCATGTCACTGAAACTGGGCTATCTCTATTGTTTCAGGCGAGCATGCCCACCCACTTCTGGGTTGATGCCTTTTCCACGGTTGTCTACATTATCAATAGACTGCCCACGCCTGTTCTTGGGGACAGGTCGCCCTTTCAAGTTTTATTCGGCTTTGCTCCGAACTTTGCCAACTTCAGGACCTTTGGCTGTCGGGTATTTCCATACCTTCGTGACTATGCTCTCCACAACTTGCTCCTCGCAGTGCTCCATGCATCTTTATGGGTTACAGTTCCTCTCATAAAGGGTTTCGGTGTTACGATCCGATCGCTTCCCGCTTCTACACTACTCGTCATGCTTAGTTTGATGAATATGTGTTCCCGTTCTCGGCTTCTCATGTTCCATCCTCGCCTGTTGACTCCCTTGAGATCAGCTCATTCGTGGAACCATCGGCTGCTGCTCGCCATTCTCCTTGTGGTCTCTGCCCTGACCCACCAGACATGATCCTGCCCCCTGCTCGCCCAGCAGATCCGCAGCCTCCTGCTCGCCCTGCAGTTCAGCAGCCCCCTGCTTGCCCAGCAGTACAACAGCTCCCTGCTCGCCCACTTCCTGTCTCGACTCACCCCATGGTTACTCGTGCCAGATCTGGGATATTCAAGCCTCGACACATTGCCGACATTGCGACCACCGGTCTCTTGATCGCCCTCTCGGTCTCTGATGAGCCTAAGGGCTTCAAATCGGCACTTAAGCATCCACACTGGTTAGCTGCAATGCAATCTAAGCTCGATGCCCTACATGCTAATCAAACTTGGGAGCTCGTTCCTCGTCCTTCCTCCACAAACATTGTTGGTTCGAAATGGGTCTTTCGCACCAAATTTCATGTGGATGGTACTGTTGATCGCTACAAAGCTCGCCTGGTCGCCCAGGGTTTCTCGCAGGTTCCCGGTATTGACTTCTCGCACACCTTCAGTCCAGTTGTCAAGGTCGCTACTGTTCGCATCATCCTGTGTCTGGTTGTTCGGAACCAGTGGCATATGCACCAACTCGATGTAAACAATGCCTTTCTCCATGGAAAGTTGACGAACACTGTTTACATGGCTCAACCTCCTGGATTTGTTGATCCTCGCTTTCCCGACCGTTTTTGTCGCCTCAAGAAGGAATTATATGGTCTTCGGCAAGCTCCTCTCGCCTGGTTTGTTCGCTTCAGTGACCATCTGAAAACCTTGGGTTTTCTATGCAGTCGAGCAGATCCCTCACTCTTCTACTTCAAACGTGGTACAATCACTCTTTACCTCTTACTTTATGTGGATGACATTATTGTTACAAGGAGCGACCAGCATGCTATTCGGTGATTTATTCGCCGTGTCAACAAGGAATTTGCGATCAAGGATCTTGGTCGCCTTAGCTACTTCCTTCACCTTGAGGTCACCCACTCGTCAACTGGTCTCTTTCTCAGCCAAGCAAAGTATGTTCGCGATGTCCTCTCTCGAGCGGAGTTGCTCGACTCAAAGCCTGTCTCCACTCCCCTCGCAGCTGGGGAATATTTGGTGAGATCTAGAGAATCTTTTGTCGACCAGACTCTATATCGCTCGCTCGTCGGCGCGCTACAGTATTTGACGATCACTCGTCCTGATCTTTCATATGCTGTGAATCATGTTAGTCAGTTTCTACACTCACCGACCACCGACCACTTCCTCGCGGTCAAAAGGATCCTCAGATATGTTAAGCGCACTATCAATTATGGGCTCTCCTTTGGCCGGTTTGGTGACTACTCGCTCGTTGGTTATTCGGATGCGGATTGGGCGCGTTGCACTGAAACTCATCGCTCTACTTATGGTTACTCGATTTTCTTAGGTGGAAACTTAATCTCTTGGAGTGCGAAGAAACAACCCATTGTTGCTCTCTCGAGCTGTGAATCCAAGTATAGGGCACTCGCGAGCACAGCCCAAGAAATGATTTGGGTTACTCAACTTCTTCGGGAGCTTGGTCAGCTTCCTTCCTCGGCTCCAACCCTGCTTTGTGATAACAAGAGTGTCTTGTTTTGGAGTCAAAACCCTATTGCTCATAAACGAGAAAAACACATCGACATTGACTGCCATTTTGTTCGCGAATTGGTCTCATCTGGTCGCCTCATCACCAAGTTCGTCCCATCTACTCTTCAGGTCACCGACGTCTTCACCAAGAGTCTTCCTCGCCCCAGTTTTCAGTTGTTACGTTCTAAGCTATGTGTTCGATTGCATCAACAGCATCGCTTGACGAGGGGTAATAGGGAATAATAATATAGGAATAATATATAATAGGAAATAATAATATAGGAATAATATATTTTAATTTAGTCCATATCTTTGTATATATGGTTGTTATATTTACCTTAATTATCTCTTTGTAAATACTCTTATAAATAGTGAATCATTCATATCACCTCATTAACGGTGATCACATACCTATTCTCACACATTTGAACCAATCATTTCTTTTGAGAGTGAACTTCCAGAAGTTACTCCCACCTTAAGATGGCTAAGAAGAGCACATTTGCAAAAATTTATGGAGACAAAGCCAAGCTCATGCCTTGAGCAGTACATGGTTGAGTTCTTTGCCTTTTTTTAAATGGAAAGCAAAGGCTACTAGAGGAGCAGTGCACACAAGGCTGACCTATGTTGATGAAGGTCAAGAAGAGGAGAGCTCACACTCTGTCAAGTTCTCAGAGAAGGACTTAGAAGATGCCTTTGGATTGCCTTCAGAAGGAAGGAATCCAGAATCTTATAGTGCTGGGCAAGAACAGGATATTGCTCAAGAATGGCTCATAACTCCAGGCCCAATCTCCTCAACACAGCATAAGAATACCTTGAAACCAGTGTTTCTAACACTCTTTGAGGTTATCACCGAGAGTATTCTCAGTAATACTGGCAGCATTGAGCAAGTAAGCCTGCCGAGGATAAGGATAATGGTTGTTGTGATTGATGCTAGTGATAAAGGCATCAAGTTCAACCGGAGGGACTTCATCATGGGAGAGATGATGAAGGAAAATGTAAAATTCAAAGTGAAAGCTCACATGAAGGTGGTAATGGAGGGAAAACTGAGATATCAAGGGCAAGTCTCCTGATTGAGAGGTTCTCCCATTATTCACAGATGCAAACATTTGTCAAGCCTCTTCCTGCTCAAAAGATCATGTTTAGGAAGCTGTCCAAGAAGACAGAAAAGAGAAAGATGCAGGTGGCCAAACCTCTTGAAGAGGAGGAACAGAAGCCCAAACTGAAGCCTAGGGGAAAGGCTAGGGTGGTGAAAATAAGAAAAATGGCTCATATTGTATTTGAAGAAAATTCTGATACTTCAACAGAATTGGAGAAAGATGCTGAAGAAGGGGTAAGTGTGCCATCAGATTCTGAGGAACTAAGGGAAAAGTTCCTAATGGCAGTAAAGAAGAGCAAGAAGTAATCTACTTCTAAGAAAATGGACAGGGAAGTTGTCCAAATGGAGGAAGAAAGTGGTAGTTCTAGGCCAAACAAGAGAAGGGTCAAGCCTTCTGAAAAGGTACAAAAGTTGCAGGAGGAGGAGACCTTGAGGAAAGCACTCAAGGAAAGTAGAGTTAAGAGCATATCAGGATCAAAGTCTAAATCCAAGACCAACTCTCCTGATGTTGGCACTCCTGAATCCAAATTCCTTGAAACTCATCTTTCAGAACCCAACTCCCCTGAAACCCATAAACTCCCTGAAACCCAAGAGCCCAACTCCCCTGAAACCCACAAAACCCCTTAAACCAAACAATCATTCCCTTAGATCTTACAAAGAGATATTCTCCAGAGGAAACAGCTCAAAGAAGTCCAATTGACTTATTGGTTGATATTGTAGTAGATGAATCAAGATTAGACACCCCTCTTGATTCAATTATGCTTTCCTACTCAAGATTTCTTGAAGCTGAACTTTTAGAACCCACACCCTTAAGTAAAATCCCTTTAGGAACATTGCTCTCAAAAGCACCTGAATCAACCATTGCTAAGCCTAATGTCCCTGAACCCAACCCATAAACTAACCCTCCTGAAAACATTGCCAACTCTCCTATAACCCAAAGTCCCCAGTCTGATGGAGATGAGGAGGAGTATACCTTTGAAGGTATGCTCAGAGGAGTAGCAAAGGCAACTGTGGACACCTTGTATCCTAACCTTGCTGAATTCCCAAGGCTGCAGAAGAATTTCCATGATCTTAGAGCCTTAGTTGAGGTAAAACACAAGACTATCATGGAAATTGCTCAAATTATCCAAGATAAGGGTGCAAGTTTGTGGCAAATAGAGGAAAATAGGCTTCTACACATCTCTGGTGTTCAGAAGACAAGATTCCTGACAGATGAAGCTGTCTTTGCCAAGTTGGTGGAGGATAAGATTGCTGAAGAGAAAGACATAATTGTTAAAAGGATTAAACACCCTGATAGTAATTTTAATGATGATGGTGATGATCCCACAAACCCCAACCCTCCTGGTCCTCAAGTGAGTAAGGTACATTACCTTACATATGCAAGAACAAAGGACTCTGATACTTCAGAGGTGTTGACCATTGATGGTAACACAGTCAAAGATGCATCAGCCCATGATGGTTCAATTGAGCCTGAGGCACAGCTGAATGATGTTGAGACTTCCAAAGGAGAAGCTAGTTTGGTTAAAACCTCCTCAGTGTCAGCAGAGTTGGACACTGACCAGCTTTTAACCATTCAGGATGACTCTGTGGCTTTGGTATGCCCAAGAATTGTGATCTCCCAACAACTGCCCTCTATGAATCTTGTTGAGGATGTAGAGAATGCCGGTTTAGGAGATGGAGTTGAAAAGGAAAATAGTCCCGAAAAACTAGAGTGTGTTGAGGATGATAGTGAGGTAGTTATCACTAAGATTGTGAGTGTACCACCTCAAGAGAGAGATGGAGTTAGTGAGGAAGGACAGGTTATTCTTGAAGTCAAATCTGAACTTCAAGAATCCCTTGATGAGAGGAGGCTTGTTCTTCATGAATGTAAGATCACTTATGATGGAGAAGAAAAGAATTTAGTTGAAAATGAGAAGAAGGTTGTTGATGAGTCAGGGCCTTAGGAAAAGGAAATTGAGGGAGAAGAGGGTGATTTAGCTAACAAATTTTTCTTTGTAGACACTGCAGGTATTACTCTTGACCAAATATTTGTTGCAGATGAGTTCACTGATGCACCAGTCCAAATTGATGCAAGCCTATCACATCTGAACCTTACAAATGCTGCACTTGAGGTGCATTCAGCAAAGTTGGACACACTGGCCCAACAAGTGGGAATTGCTCATGCACACACCTCAGAGGCTCTGGATGAGCAAGGGAGAACATTAGCCTTAGTGGAGATGAGGTTAACTGGTTTAGAGGATGTGGTGCTCCCCACAATTGAAGCAAGGATCAGTGGAGTTGAGTCTGGGTTACACACCATCTCTACTGAAGTTCAGAAGGCCAAGGACAATATGGAGAAATTCACCAAGTCTGTTAAGAAGGATCAGAAGCTGCTTCTTGACAACCATAACAAGAATGTCAAAGCACTCAAATTGGTTGTGAAGCAAGCCATTGTAAAGAAGACATCTCTTCAGAAGAAAAGTGCAGAAGAGATGAGATTGGTTATGGTTAAAGAAGCATCAGCCAAGTTCTCTAAAGAAGTTCTTGCCAAGATCTCTGAAGCTGCAGTGACCAACCTCACTGAGCTTCTCAAGGCCAACTTGGATGTAGCACTTAAGGCTACAATGGAGGAGGTTTTTGAGCAGAAGATGAAGCATGTACTTGCTTTTCTTAGCATGAGCAGCGACAAGATGCAAAACATTCATGATGAGAATGTTTACTTCCTTAAAGAGATCAAGTCCCTGAACCAGGCCCAATCCTTAATGACTACTACACTGAGTGACCTTAAGCCCCAATGCTTTGATGTTGCCAAAAAGGGGGAAAGGGAAAGAGCTAGAGTCAAAGGTGCCTTGAAGATTGGTGAAGGCAGCAAAGGAAAAGAGAAAGTGCCTGAAGTTGAAGGGAAAGGCAAGAAAGTGATGGACATAGAGGATCTTGATGAAGAAGAGCAATTAGCCATTGCCTTGAAAAAACTTTATGGCCTCAGTTCAGGAAGAAAGTGCTAGATTGCAGCAAAGGCCAGGAGGAGAGTCAGCAGGCTTGGACAAGCAAGCTGAAGGTGATGTCCAAGTCAGGGGGAAGGTGAAGAAGGCAAAGAAGAGAAGAGACCTTCACTGATTTCCCAAACAGCCTGGACCTACCTGCTGAGTTCAGAATTGATGAAGAACCTACACCAAAAAGGAGCAAGACTGCTGAAGAAATGGAAGTGGTCAAGGGCCCTGAAAAGAAGAAGATACCAGTCTTAGCTGATGACCCTTCAAAACTGCTTGAAGAGGGTTTTGGAAAGGATGCTAAAACTCAGCACAAACTGTCAATGATGAGAGCACAAGAGAAGATGGAAGCTCTCATAGAAGCAAACAGAGCCAGATACTTAAGGAGAGAGAAGTTCCAGAAGCCAAGAAGAAAGAAGGCTTCTTACACTAAGCTTAAGCCACAGCTGCTGATCAGGATGGACATTAAGTATCCCCATCTTGATAAATGGGTCCCAATCCAGCTGAATGATGAATGGGAGGAAGTTAAAATAGAATTTATTTATGACTTTTATGTCATAGACAGATGGCTGGATGAAGATATTGAATGCATCTTCACTCAGTTTATGTATGATAATCTGTTGGTCCTTGGTGGAGTATGACATAAGTGTATGGGGGGGGATGCAATTGTGTATGCAAATTCTTTTCTTTTTAACAAACTGGTCTTATCAGGAAGGTTGTCTCACAACAAGCCTGGGTGTGAACTTTGATAGATACTTGTCCTACTAATTACTATTAAGTAATCAGTTGGCTAAATATCTAATAGAGTTACTAAGTGCGGAATGTGGTTGGCCTTTTACTCAAAGAAATACTCCAAGTTGATTTCTGAAAAATACAGTGTTCAGGGACTTTGTCCAAAACAGATTTTCTTATCTTACTGAGATAGATTCTTTGAAATGTGATTGAGTGTAAGTGTAAGAATGAATGCAGTAAATAAATGGCACACAATTTATAGTGGTTCAGAGTCTAAATACTCCTACATCCACTTTCCCTGATTGAACAGGATAATTCCTTAACAATGGAATTAGCTTGTTTTATAGTGCCAAGGTGCACTGATCAACAACACTCTCTTAGTGTTTTGATCCCTAGGATAATCTGAGTCCTAGTGCTCAATCTCTCTGAGTTAAGACTGTGTTTCACAATAACAGTCCTTAACTCCTCACTTCTACAACAAACTCTCTCTTCACTTAATGAGATAAGGGTTTGAGGTTTGGTTCCAACTAATAGAGATATCCTTTACAATAAGAACATTGTAAAGGCTTAGGATATCTCAATGCTAAGCTTTGGATGTTTTACAAAGATTGGCTTAGCTAATTGAAGTGATCAGGAAACTTGGGATTCTTAAGAACGGCTTTGGTTTCCTTTGAATGCTTGATAGTAGTTTGATAGCTTGTAGTTGGATGATTGAATCCTTTGATCACTTCTGTATTTATAGGAAAATTTGAGCAGCTAACCGTTGGAGGGATAGCAATTCAAACTTGTCTATTTGCAGCACCATGGAAACGGCTATGAAGCTTGACATCCTTTTATCCACTGTGTAAAAGCTTCTTCAATGGATTCTTGAATGAATATGTTGACTTCTGAAAAATGCGGCTGAGATGACTTGTGTCAGATTCCAAATATGCACATTTCCCAAGGTTGATTTGTGGCAGACTCTACACTCAACCATTAGTCAGATGGGACAACTTCCCTGAACATTCCTGCTGCAAATTTAGAATGTTCCAACATTCATTCAATGCTTCAGTCTTTAATGCTCTAAGTCTTCAATGCTTGGTTCAGGCATGATTGGCAATAAATGCTTCATTGAATGTGTCTTCTTGTAAATATAGCATTCAATGCACTTGATCATTGGCATTTTGATTGATCTGATGCAGTTCCTATCAGTGCAACAGTCTTTGCTTTATCATTCTTTGATCCTTTCAGCCATATTGTCCACTCAGTGAGCTTGTCTTGTAAGAACTCAGCAACTTTGGCCTAGACACTTAATACTTATCAAGCTGCCTAACATTTCAGCTTTGGACAACTATCCTGAACTATGAATCTCACAACATTTCTGAGATTTTTGGCTTAAGCATTTCTACACTGACTCAAGTATCTTGAGACAACTAATCTGATCTCACTTGAGTGTATCTCAACTAATCTGAACATCATCAATCAGGGGTTTTGGTATCTAAATCAAAATCATTTTATTCCCAACAATTTCCCCCTTTTTGATGATGCCAAAACCTATTACAAAGGGAACTTGACTTATACTATACTTTACCTTCAGGATCAGTGATTTGGTCAACTTTCCTGAAAGAAACTGTTAGCACAATAAATCAAGTAAATATGTCATGTCAGGTTAGTTGAGATAACCAGTTGTTATCTCTTGATAGAAACATAGTGATCTTTTTATATAAATGTCATCAATCATTACAGTACAGAAAATTCAAAGGACTCACTAAGCTGATACAAATAAAACAGATAACAACAGAAATCATAGAAAGATAGGGAAGGAGTGAACTTATGCTTCAGAGAGTTCCATCATCCTGAGGGGCAATCCCATACTGAGCCCATACCCTTTTCTTCAGTTCCCAGATATCCTTGTTGGTTCCTTTAGGGTCATGCTTCATCTTCTCCATCCTCATGATTGAGATGAACTCCTCCAGAATCTTTCCCTCATCAATAAGGTTCCCATTAAACTTTGGTGGCATGTACAGAATTGGACCAGGTGCCTTGAACTCAACTATAGCCATTTCAGCTGCTGCAAACAGCTTTTGGTATAGGTCCCTATGGTTCTCAAACATGAACTGCACAAAGACTTCATCAACACTCTCTTCAAGCCATTTTCCTATGACATAAAAGTCATACACAAAGCTTCTCTTAGCCTCCTCCCATGCATCATTCAGTGAGATTGGCACCCACTTATCATGGTGAGGGTACTAAGTGTCCCATCTCTGCAGCATCTGTGGTTTGAGTCTTCTGTAAGAAGCCCTCCTTCTTGGAGCTTTGAAGTTTGCCCTTCTCTCATCCCTTGCTTTGTTGGCCTCAACCAACTGATCCATTCTTTCTTTAGCTCTTTGAAGAGCTAGCTTCTCCTGTGTCTCTGGATCCTTTCCAAATCCTTCTTCAAACAACTTAGAAGGATTATCAGCAAGCTTGGGCACCCTAACTTCAGGCTCTTTGACCTGTTCTTCTTCTTCTGCTTCCTCTTGAATATCAGGTAGTTTGGCAGTTTTCTTCAATCTTTTTTACTGCCTCAGTGGAGTTGACTCTTCAGCTTGGAATTCTGATGGCAGGGTCAGGCTGGTTGGGAATTCATTGAAAGCTTGCAATTCCTTTCTCTTTCTCTCAGATGCTCTTGTCACCTTCTCCCTTACTTCAGCAACCTTCTCTTTGGGGTCAAGGCCTGCAGACTCACCACCAGGTCTCTGAAGCCTTCTTGCCTGACTTTCCATTGCTGACATCATGGATTCCTTGACAGCAATCTGGATTTGCTCTTCCTCAATCAAATTTTCAATGTTCATTGGGCCTTTGCCTTTCCCAATGTCTTCTTCTTTCTCCTCCTCAACTTCAGGAACCTTCTCCTTTCCTCTGGGTTCACCAATCACCAAGGTTCCCTTTGCCCTAGCTCTCTCTCTTTCCCCCTTTTTGGCATTATCAAAACATTGGGGCTTCAACTCACTCATAGAGACTGAGAGATGTGAGTGGGCTTGAGTGAGGGACTTCAACTCCTGCAGCAAATAAACATTCTCATCATGAATGTTTTGCATTTTGTCATCAGCCATACTCAAGAATGTGTGGACAGGTTTCATTTTCTGAGCAACTATGGCATCCAGAGTAGCTTTCAGTGATTGATCAAGTTTGGCCTGAAGTTGATCAGTGAGGTTGGCCACAACTTGATCAGACACTTTGTCCATTAGTTCAACAGTGAACTTTTCTGCAGCCTCTTTCACCATGGCAACTTTCAATTCTTCAGCCTTCTTTCTCTGAGCTGCTGTCCTCTGTCTCAAGGCATCCTTTATTGTCCTTCTCAAAGCTCTCACATTGTGCTTGTAAAGATCCTTGAGGCCTTGCTGCTCCTTTTTCACAGATTTTGTGAACTTTACCATCTCATCCTTGGCCTTTGTAACTTCTGTTGAAACTGTTTGCAGTCCAGTTTCAACTCCACAAATTCTTGCATCCAAAGTTGGCAAGATCACTTCCTCTGAGCCAGTAAGCCTCATCTCCACAGAGGCTAGAGTTTTGCCTTGGCCATCAAGGGTATCTACTGTTTCAGCATGAGCCTTTCCAACTTCCCTGACCAAAGTGTCCAGCTTTTCTGACTGTTGCTCAATGGATGTTGCAGTCTTTGATGCAATTTGCAAGCTAGCCTCAGTTGCATTAGCCTGCTCAAAATATATCTTGTTCAAAGTGGACACATTTGCTGAAATTGCCTCTAGATCAGTATCAGCATCAACTTGAATGTCAGTAAGAGAAGCATCTGCAAAAATTTGTTCAATAGTAACAGCCACTGTATCTGCAAAACTCAAAGGGTTAGTTAAAATACCCTCAATACCCTCATTCTTTTCTTCTCCCATTAGGTCTGATACATCAGCACCTATACTCTCATTTTCAACTTTATTCTTTTCTTCATTCACACAAGATGGACTCACATTCACTGGAGAATCAGGCCTCCTTTCACCAAGGGATTCATCAAGTTCAGATTTGACTTGAAGAATAGCCTGACTCTCATATTGGGCTGCACCCAATATTTCTACCTCATCTCCCTCTTTTTGTGGTGCACTCAGGCTACCTGTGATCACACAATCATCCTCACCATCTCCCTCTGATTTTTCAACACTAACAGCCTTTTCAACTCCTTCCATTCCTAAACCTGACACCTCTATATCCTCAACAGGATCCACAGAGGGCAGTTGTTGGGAGATCACAGTGCTTCGGCATCCCAAGTTCACTGAGTCATCCTGAATGACTAAAGGCTGGTCAATGTCCAACTGACCTGACATTGATGAGGCTTTAGCCAAACCAGCTTCTCCTATGGAAGTCTCAACATTGTCAAGCTGTGCCTCAGGTTCAGAAGAACCATCCTTGGCCAATGCATCTTGGACTGAGTCACCACCCTTGGTCAACTCCTCTGAATGATCAGAGTCCTTAACAGAATGATAGGTCAAGTAATGTACCTGAGCAGAATTGAGGCCAGGAGGATTGGGATTGGTGTTGTCATCATCATCATTATCATCATCAGAGGTGCTATTAGGATGCTTGATTCCCTGTTCAATTCTTTCTCTTTCAGCAAGCACCTTCTCATGAACTATTGTGCAAAACAAGGCCTCAGTGGTCAACACACTGGATTTCTTTACATTTGCAAAGTGTAAGAGCCTGTTTTCTTCAACCTGCCACCAGCTAGCTCCCTTATCCTTGATAGCTTGAGCTATCTCCACTATTGTTCTATCCTTGATCTCAACAAGTGCTCTGAGATCATAGAACTGTTGTTGCAGCCTTGGATAATCCTTCAATCCTGGATACAACTGGTCCACATTAGCTTTGGCAATCTGCCTCAGCATCCCCTCATAAGTGTACTCTTCTTCACTTCCATCTCCATCAGAAGAGTTGGCTTGGGATTCAGGAGGGTTGGATTTGGATGTAGGTAAATTGGGTTGGGGCTCAGATAGGTTGGGTTCAGAAGGATTGTGATCAGATGAGCTTAAAACAATTTGGGACTCAGGTGCTTTAGAGAGCAATGTTCCTGAGGAGGTAATTGGAATGGCTTGAATGGGTGGGAGAGTAAATTGATCACCTTCTTGAAGAGCAGTTTCAAGAAGTTTGGTGTAGGATAGAAGTCTAGGGTCAAGGGGGGAGAATGGCCTATCTCCAATATCAGCTAGGTCAGCCAATACATCAATGCATGTCCTGTCAGGAGCACCTTCAGGAGAATAAACCTTTTTAGCAATAATGGGAGCATCTTCAGGAGTCTTGCACTCCTCTTCTTCATGCCTTGGTGATATTCTTTGATATTGAATATCAGGAGAATTGACTCCAGGGCTCTTAGACTTGGACCTTGACTTGGAGTTAGACCTACTGGTTTGTCTAATCTCCTTGAAAAATTCTTTCTTTTGTTTCTCCTCCTCCATCAGCTTCTGCTTCTCAGAAGTTTTGATTATCCTTCTCCTTCTTTCAGACCTTGTGGACTTATCAAGATCTCTGTATTCAGTTACAGATTCAGGCCGGAGAGGGACAACTTCCCTGATTTCTTCTCCCTCTTCAGGAGGATTGACACCTTCTTCCTCAACTCTGTCAATCTCCTCAGAAGTGGCACCTCCACTTCCGGACTGGCTTTCTGGTGAGGATTCACTAAGAATCTCCTTCATTTTCTTTATCTTTGGCTGAGATTTCTCTGTCTGAGCCTTCCTCTTCCTTGGAGAAGATCTAACAACTTTTGCAACTGTAAGTGCTTGCTTTGTTACTGCCCCTTGCTTCCTCTTTTCTGTCTTAGAAGACAGCTTTCTGACCATGATCTTGAGGGCTGGGAATGGCTTTGGTTTGGGTTGCAGGTGAGTGTAATGAGCAAATCTTTCTAAGAGAAGGCTTACTTTTGTGCAGTACTGAAGCTTTCCTTCTACCACAACCTTGTGGTGCTTTACCTACTTGAATTTGTATTTTTCATTCATCATTTTCCCAAGAATGAATGTCTTCCAATCAAATTTGACTCCTCTCTCAGCAGAGTCAATCACAGCAGCCATTGCTCTTAGCTTGGGCAAGCTAATTTGCTCAACACTCCTAGAGTGACTAAGCAAGCTTTTTACCACAACATCAAATAGGTGCTCATATAGTGGTTTCAATGTTTTCTTGTTTTGGCCACCTACCAGCTTCTTAGGAACTATCATCTATGGATTTGAGAATTCCTGCTCCTCTCCTTCTCTGTACAATTCTGGATTCAGTCCTTCTGAGGGTAGCCCAAAGCTGGCATCAAGATCCTCAGTTGAGAAGATGATGGTGTGTTGACTTTCTTCTTCTTCATCTTCTTCAGCATAAGTCAACTTGGTGCACACATCACCTTTCTTGCCCTTCCATCTCAGATGGGCAAAGAACTCAGCCATGAAGGGGTTGAGG
The DNA here is from genome assembly GCA_963675135.1 of Galeopsis tetrahit. Taxonomy (NCBI): domain Eukaryota; kingdom Viridiplantae; phylum Streptophyta; class Magnoliopsida; order Lamiales; family Lamiaceae; genus Galeopsis; species Galeopsis tetrahit. The sequence goes on along the minus strand of OY776122.1, from coordinate 21,319,188 downwards.
CATGAATCAGGTTTGGTGCCTAGGAATTTCTCGAGCCCTGCCTCCCTAAGCCATTGGAGGACTGGATGGACTTTCTCATCAGGGCTGTCAAAAGCTACCAACTTCTCAAACCATAGAGAATTGATGTTGCTTAGATAAGTAAAATCAATGTCCAGAGATGGATCATTGAAGTTTACTAACTCTTCTCTTTTTAATTTGGGAGCCATGGATAAGTTTTTGAAAAATTGGGTAGGTTTTGGAGAAGTTTGCAGGTTGAAAGATTTTCAAAACTTGTGAATTTGGAAGTATGAGTGCGTAGGGAAGGGAGTAAAAATCTAAGAGTTTTTATATGTGAGGAATTTATTAACCGTTTGTTAATAGTGAATAATGATGGGTAAAATTAAAAACCAATTGGATAAAGTGTGGTAGGCGGTTAAAAGAATGTTTAATGCAAATCAATGGCTTTGATGATGGCTCAAGAATTCATGAAATCTTAATGGAGATTTTGCATTAAATGCTGATTTGCCATTTTGGGGGCAAAAGTCTTTATAGCACACGCCATCCTAGAATGTCCTACTCTTAGACCAAGAAATCTTTTAAATGTCTAATCAATGCTAAAAATAGCAATAATTAACCTATTTACTCGGACAAACATCCTGAGATGTGTTTTGACTTCTGTAAGGTCAATATGTCTGACCAACATTTCTGAGTGGGTCCCAAAGTTGCTGAGTGGGTCCCACTAAGACAAACATCCTGACCAACATTGCTGAATGCACTAGGGACAACTTTGTTGATTTTCCCTTTTTGACAGATTGCTTCAGTTAGTCAACCTTGCTGAAGTTCAATTTAATGAACTTCCCCCTTCTTATGAGCTTCCTTCCTTCATTCCTCCATCTTCCCTGGATCAAGTAAGCCTAATTCAGCTGAAAGTTCCAAGAACCTTGCTTCAGCTAGTGGCTTAGTCAAGATATCAGCTTTTTGCTTATCAGTGTGGATCTTGACAAGCTTGATATCTTTCTTCTCCACATGATCCCTTATGAAGTGATGCTTAATATCTACATGCTTACATCTGGTGTGGAGCACTGGATTCTGTGAAATGGCAATTGCACTATTGTTGTCACAGAATATTGGAACTTCATTTGAGATGACTTTGTAATCTCTAAGTTGCTGCTTGAGCCAAAGTATTTGAGCACAGCAACTTCCAGCTGCTACATATTCGGCTTCAGTTGTTGAAGTGGCAACTGTATTTTGCTTCTTGGAGAACCATGAGATAAGCTTGCTGCCCAAGAATTGACATGTTCCAGAGGTGGATTTTCTGTCAATTCTACATCCTCCATAATCTGCATCTGAATATCCAGTGAGCTCAATGTTGTCATCAGCTGGATACCATATTCCAAGATTCTCAGATCCCTTGAGATATCTTAGGATTCACTTGGCAGCATCAAGATGGCTCTTCTTTGGATTTGCTTGAAATCTCTCACAAACTCCAACTGCAAATGTGATATCAAGCCTACTTGCAGTGAGATATAGCAAGGATCCTATGATTCCTCTGTAGTTAGTGGAGTTTGTTGGTTCTCCACTTTCATCAAGATCCATTTTCCAGTTGGTATTCATAGGAATTCTGACTGGCTTGCTTGTAGCACATCCAAATTTCTTGATCATGTCCCTTGTATACTTGGCCTGATTGATGAATATTCCTTTCTTAGATTGAGTGACTTGAAGTCCTAAGAAGAAATTCATCAATCCCATCATGGACATCTCAAATTTGTTTTGCATGAGTTTGGAAAACTTCTCACACAGCTTCTCATTTGGAGATCCAAATATAATGTCATCCACATAGATTTGGACTAACAGAATATCATCTCCTCACAGATTTTGAACAAAGTTCTGTCAACAGTGCCTTTGACAAAACCATGATCTAGAAGAAACTGTGATAAGGTGTCATACCAAGCTCTTGGAGCTTGCTTTAAGCCATAGAGGGCTTTCTTCAATCTGTACACCTTGTCTCCTTCTTCAAAGCTTGGGGGTTGTTCTACATATACTTCTTCTTTGAGCACCCCATTGAGAAATGCACTCTTCACATCCATTTGATACACCTTGAATCTCATGTGAGCTGCATATGCTAAGAAGAGTCTGATTGCCTCAAGTCTGGATACTGGAGCAAAGGTCTCATCATAATCAATCCCTTCAGATTGACAATATCCTTTGGCCACCAGTCTTGCTTTGTTCCTCACAATGATGTCATTTTCATTTTTCTTTTTATTTTAACACCCATTTGGTTCCAATGACATCTTGATGAGCTGGTCTATCCACCAGCTCCCATACTTCATTTCTGGTAAACTGGTTCAGCTCTTCTTGCATGGCTATGATCCAGTTGGTGTCCTGTAGTGCTTCCTCAATATCTTTTGGTTCCTGTTCTGAAAGGAAACAACAAAACAAAGCACTTTCTCCATGAAATCTTCTAGTTTTGATCCCTTCACTTGGATTACCAAGTATTAGGCTAGTTGGGTGGTCATGCAACCAAGTCCTTCTAGACCTGATCCCTTCAGGAGGATTGTCCTCATCTGAAGTTGGATCACTAGATTCATTAAATTCAGGAAAGTTAATTGAAGGATCAAGTTCAGGATCATATTCAGGGGTATTGTCCTCATTGTCAAATAGGTTGACATTTTCATTGGTTCCCCCTTGAGTATTGGATCCATTAACTACCTCAGCATTGCCTGCTTCTTCATTGGTAGTTGTTACCTGGTTTTGAACTGGGATGGGGTCAGTCAGTTCAATTTCTCCTTCAGGTTGGTTGTCCTCCGGTTGATTGCCATCAGGTAGGTTGTCCAGTTTTTTATTTTCATGAAGTTCAGGTTGGGCAACATCTACAAACACTGTTTCCTTGCTTTGAAGCCTTAATCTGGTTGTTCTTTGTGTTATCTCATCAATATTCAGGTTTCTATCCCTGAACTCATTAAAAGATTCATCAAACACAACATGAGGTGTTTCTTCCACAATAAGGGTTTTGCAATTGTAGACTCTGTAAGCCTTGCTGATTTGTGAATATCCAACAAATATTCCTTCATCAGCTTTTCTGTCAAAAGCTTTTAATTGCTCTTTCTCATTATTATGAATGAAACACTTACAACTAAATATATGAAAATAAGCAACAGTGGGCAATCTACCTTTCCATATTTGATATGGGGTTTTACCTTGTCCTTTGGTGATTAAGGACCTGTTTTGAGTGTGACATGCAGTGCTAATGGCTTCAGCCCAGAACCTTTTAGGCAGTTTGGATTCAGCAATCAATGTCCTTGCTGCCTCTTTCAAGGTTCTATTTCTTCTTTCAGCAACCCCATTTTGTTGAGGTGTTCTTGCTGCTGAAGTCTCATGAGTGATGCCATTCTTGCTGCAGTACTCATTGATGTATGAGTTTATGAATTCTGTGCCTTTGTCTGATCTGATCTTGATAATGCTTAGGCCCTTTTCATTACTCAATCTCATCATCAATTCAGGTAGCTTGACTTGGGCCTCCTTTTTGTTCAGCAAGAATACTACCCAAGTGTACCTGGAAAAATCATCAACAACAACTAATGCATATTTTCTTCCATTCAAACTTACTGGGATGATTGGACCAAATAAATCCATATGCAGTAGTTGAAGAACTCTCTCAGTTGAGATGACAGGTTTTCCTTTGAATGAAGCTTTGATCTGCTTTCCTTCCTGACATGGCTGGCATATATGTTCTTTAGTGAACACTTGATTAGGCAGCCCTTTAACTAGAGAGTTTCTTGCAATCTTGTTGATGGTTTTGAAGTTCAGATGGTTCAATCTCTTGTGCCACAGCCAGCTTTGCTCATTTGTGCTTTTAGCAACAAGACAAACTGCTTCAGGGGTTTTGCTCCAATCTGCAAAATAGACATTTCCCTTTCTCACCCCTGTTAGTAGCACCTGTTGTGTTGAATTATTTTTGATAATACATTCATTTAGTGCAAATTCAACACTATATCCTTTATCACAGATTTGACTTATAGACAGCAAGTTGTATTTTAGGCCTAGGACATATGAGACATCAGTAATTTTGACACTACCAATGTTTAATGTACCATAACCTCTTGTGATTCCTTGAGAGCTGTCTCCAAAGGTTACTGAGGGACCATCTTTTTCAATGAATTCTGAGAGAAGCTTCTTGTTCCCAGTCATGTGTCTTGAACATCCACTGTCCAAGTACCATGCTGTTTTCTTGTTGATGTTTTTCTTATTTCTGTGGTCCTTGCAGCCCTGCAAAGTCAAAATTTAGGTACCCTTTGAGTGTTGGGTCCTAGAGGGTTAGCTGTACCTTTTGGAACCCAAATCTGTCTGATTACTCTGATTGACTCAAAGTGACTGACTTGGTTTCCATTTACATCTACATACACAGTTTGACCCTTAAATGCCTTGGGTGGCTTCTGTGTATAAGTATTGGTCTTGTAAGGTTCAGGAGAGTTGGTGAGTTTCTTTGGGACATTTCTCCTGAAGTTACTAGACTTAGGTGCAGCTTGGTAAGACCTTTGAGGATAGGGTTTTGGATGGCCTTTTCCTTTTGGCATGAAAGGTCCAGGCTTCCTGAAGGTTTTATACCTGTCAGAGGGGTTGGGCCTTAATCCATTCTGTTGAGGTTGCCTCATTAGAGTTGTCCTTTTCTGAACAGATTTTGGACAACTCCACTGATGAGAATTCAGATAGGTTGACCTTCCATTGGTTCTACCTTTCTGAACCTCATTCCTTTTGTAAGCAATGTTCTTAACCTTTTCCTTAGGTATGGGTTTAGAAGCATTGTTTACTTGAGTAGGTATAAAAACTCTTTTACCTTTTTCCTTGATCAGTGGTTGATTTACTTCCATTTCATTTTCTTTTTGCTGAGCCACTGACCTTACAAAGATCATCTTAGTATTGCTTGTTGAAGCAATGCTAAGACCAGGTGAGGGTTCAAATGGATTATAGCCTAATCCACTTCTTTGAGCCATTGGTCTTTGAAACCCTTGAATTTCCTCTATTGCCTTAGCAGATTTGTTCAAGGCAGACATTTTTAGTTTTAGGCTCCCCTCACTTAATTTAAGAGTATCAAATTCATTAGAGAGATTATCAAATTTAGCTTGAAGAGTTCTAAAGTCAAAATCCTTTTTCTTTAGAATCAGACTTTGTTCATCAATCAGCTTTTGTTGTTCAGAGACTTTGAGAGACATTTCTCCATGTTCTCTCACAATCTGCTGATACAACTCAGTTGATCTAATGTCAACCTCAGATTCAGGAAGATTGGAGATTTTAATTTTAGACCTCAACTGTTCATTTTCTCTCAATGCCATATTGCATACTTCTTGCATTCTGGTGAAATCTTCCAACAACTTTTCAAAGTCAATGTGGATTTCACTAGATTCATGTGTGTTAATGGAAGAATTGGAAGATGAACATACCTCTTCATTTTCAAATGCCATTTGACAGTCATCATCACTGTCACTGTTGGAGAACAGTCCATCATCAGAAGAGTAGACACTCTCTACACTTGCTGATTCCCCAGCCACCATGGCCTTCCTATTGCTTAGCCTCTTGTCTCCCTTGTTCTGCCTTTCTTTTCTTTCTTTGGCAGTTAGGTCAGGACAGTCATACTGAAAGTGGCCCTTTTTCTGGCAGTTGTAACACACATCTTCATCATCATTCTTCTTGTTTGAGGACTCCTTCCTCCTTGATGATGATGGTTCAGCTTTGCTGTACTTCTTTCTGTCAGCATATTTATCTTCTTTCTTCTCATCAAAAACTTTGTCCTCTGATTTGCTGTCAGGAGAGTTGAATCTCCTTCTGGTTCTGTTGTCTTGGTAGAATTTTTTGTATCTACCAAATCTGGAGTTGAGCTTCTCAAATCTCCTAGCCATGAGTGCCATTTCCTCCTTCATTTCAGATTTTGAAACATTTTGAGAAGATCTTTGAGTGTTCTTTTTTTCTGTTTCAGCAGCTTTGAAGGCAACACATTTGCTTGAGGAGGATGGCTCATCTTGCACTTTCTTTCGGTTCAGATCAAACTCATATGCTTTGAGTTCAGAGAACACCTGCTGCATAGGCATGTTGTCAAGATTGCTGGTGTTCTGCATCATGACTGAATATATGTCCCATTTGGATGTGAGACTTCTTAGAATTTTTAGTGCAACTTCTCTTTTGGCATAGAACTTGCCCAGAGAATTCATCTCATTCATGATGTCAGTGAATCTGCCATCAAGATGATCAATAGTCTCATTGGGCTCCATAGTGAATTGCTCATACTTTTGGATGGCCACTTGAAGTTTATTTTCTTTGATCTTTTGGGTACCTTCACACATAAGTGCTAGGGTATCCCAGATCTCCTTTGCTGTGGTGCAGTGATACACTATTCCCATCACTACATCTGGAATTGTCTGATACAAGGTGTTCATAGCAATGTAGTTCAGATTGTGTCTTTTTCTTTCTTCTGCTGTCAGCTCATCCTCATCTTTTGGCAATAGCTCCCTTGGGTCTGCTTTTTGAGCATCAGTGACCTTGGGGTTGAGCTTGGTGAAGGTGAATGGTCCTCTAGTGATGACTTTGAGCATTTCATCATGCTGGCAAGCAAGATGTGCTCTCTTCCTGATCTTCCAGAAATCATAGTTCTCAATTGAGAACATTGGCAGTTTGTGATGAGAAATATGATTGACTTGGTTTGGACCCATGTTGTTGATTGTGTTGACAGCATCTCCTGGAATTGCATTGTTAGCCATTTCTATATGGAAATAGGTTTAGATGAGCACACAATGGTTTTTCAGAAATTTGGATCAGTTCAGTGACCTCAGAAATAAAGTGATTTTGAAAATCAGTGATTTTCAGAGTCAGTGGTCTATGAACCCCTGCTCTGATACCACTTGTTGGTCCTTGGTGGAGTATGACACAAGTGTATGGGGGGGATGCACTTGTGTATGCAAATTCTTTTCTTTTTAACAAACTGGTCTTATCAGGAAGGTTGTCTCACAACAAGCCTGAGTGTGAACTTTGATAGATACTTATCCTACTAATTACTATTAAGTAATCAATTGGCTAAATATCTAATAGAGTTACTAAGTGCGGAATGTGGTTGGCCTTTTACTCAAAGAAATACTCCAAGTTGATTTCTGAAAAATACAGTGTTCAGGGACTTTGTCCAAAACAGATTTTCTTATCTTACTGAGATAGATTCTTTGAAATATGATTGAGTGTAAGTGTAAGAATGAATGCAGTAAATAAATGGCACACAATTTATAGTGTTTCAGAGTCTAAATACTCCTACATCCACTTTCCCTGATTGAACAGGATAATTCCTTAACAATGGAATTAGTTTGTTTTATAGTGCCAAGGTGCACTGATCAACAACACTCTCTTAGTGTTTTGATCCCTAGGATAATCTGAGTCCTAGTGCTCAATCTCTCTGAGTTAAGACTGTGTTTCACAATAACAGTCCTTAACTCCTCACTTCTACAACAAACTCTCTCTTCACTTAATGAGATAAGGGTTTGAGGTTTGGTTCCAACTAATAGAGATATCCTTTACAATAAGAACAGTGTAAAGGCTTAGGATATCTCAATGCTAAGCTTTGGATGTTTTACAAAGATTGGCTTAGCTAATTGAAGTGATCAGGAAACTTGAGATTCTTAAGAACAGCTTTGGTTTCCTTTGAATGCTTGATAGTAGTTTGATAGCTTGTAGTTGGATGATTGAATCCTTTGATCACTTCTGTATTTATAGGAAAATTTGAGCAGCTAACCATTGGAGGGATAGCAATTCAAACTTGTCTATTTGCAGCACCATGGAAACGGCTATGAAGCTTGACATCCTTTTATCCACTGTGTAAAAGCTTCTTCAATGGATTCTTGAATGAATATGTTGAGTTCTGAAAAATGCGGCTGAGATGACTTGTGTCAGATTCCAAATATGCACATTTCCCAAGGTTGATTTGTGGCAGACTCTACACTCAACCATTAGTCAGATGGGACAACTTCCCTGAACATTCCTGCTGCAAATTTAGAATGTTCCAACATTCATTAAATGCTTCAGTCTTTAATGCTCTAAGTCTTCAATGCTTGGTTCAGGCATGATTGGCAATAAATGCTTCATTGAGTGTGTCTTCTTGTAAATATAGCATTCAATGCACTTGATCATTGGCATTTTGATTGATCTGATGCAGTTCTTATCAGTGCAACAGTCTTTGCTTTATCATTCTTTGATCCTTTCAGCCATATTGTCCACTCAGTGAGCTTGTCTTGTAAGAACTCAGCAACTTTGGCCTAGAGACTTAATACTTATCAAGCTGCCTAACATTTCAGCTTTGGACAACTATCCTGAACTATGAATCTCACAACATTTCTGAGATTTTTGGCATAAGCATTTCTACACTGACTCAAGTATCTTGAGACAACTAATCTGATCTCACTTGAGTGTATCTCAACTAATCTGAACATCATCAATCAGGGGTTTTGGTATCTAAATCAAAATCATTTTATTCCCAACATAATCATAGGGAGCTTTACCAGAAACTCTTTGCTGCAGCAGATATAGCAAGAGTAGAATTCAAAGCCCCTGGTCCCATCATCTACATGTCTCCTAAGTTTGGACAGGAAGGCTACATTGATCAACATAAGATCCTTCAGGAGTTCATTGAAATTCTCAAGATGGAGAAGCTGAAGGTTGGACCCAAGGGAACAAACAAGGAGGTCATGGATCTGAAGAAAAGAGTTTGGGCACAGTATGGGATGGTGCCACCTCCTTAAGATGACCTCTGAAACTTCTAAGTTTCCTTGTTCTCATTGCTCATGGTTGTTGATATCTGTGTATCTATGTTTTTTTTTATGATCTAACTACATGCTCTGATTGGTTGATTTTGACTATCATCATGTTTTGTAATGCTCATATGTTATATCAATGAAAATCAACCATTTTGCTTCAAGAGATAATATATCATTGTCTCAACTTGCCTGACTAAACCTATATGCACTTAAACTGTGATTGTACTAACATCTATTTTAAAGAAATTTGACCTTAGTCATCTCTACTAAAGATACATGTAATAGTATAGTCAAGTCACCTTTGTATAGGTTTTGGCATCATAAAAAAGGTGGAAATTGTTGGGAATAAAATGAGATTTTGATTAAGATACCAAAACCCCTTCAGACATGTCAAATAGATAAGTCAAATTGAATGAATATGTTTCAGAAGTGTTAGAACATATAGATCGGGCTAGTTGAGAAGCTGACATGTTAGGCAGCTCACAGATGCTTTAGATTCATAAGTTGAGGGGGAACACAAGCTTAGAAGATTGCAAGAATCAGGTTCCTCAAGGCTCAGAACCAAGAAGATCCCAACATTGCTGATGGTCTTAATGCTCAACTGTACTGATAGACAAGTCAGCTCAGTAAAGAGACAACCTCCTTGATGATCAATTCAAAAGAATAAATCAGTTAGGCCAAGTCTACTAACATACACACAATGAAGATTAGAAGAGTTGTACAGCAGAGTTGAATCAGCACACTAAACTTGAAGTGTTCACAATCAAGTCTAAGGCAAGAGACAACTGTGCTGATGGGGTCAAGTCCACTGATATGGAAGAATGAATCAATTATGATCATTGAAGAATTTAAGTCAACTAAACTATAGAAGCTAGCCAACATTGCTGAAAGGCCAACATTGCTGAAAGTGATAAGCAGATCCTTCCTGATGATAAGGAAAGTTGTCCTTATCAAGGAACCAATGATCAGAAGTAATGTCCCTGGTTTATCTACTGAAGATTCAAATCAGACATTGGGAAGAGTGCATCAAAGTCAAGACAAAGAGCTACAAGTCGTTTACTTTCCAAATCAAGGACATGTCACTTTCAAGAATCTGTCTTCATGTTGCAAAGTTCAAGGAAGACAAATATAGACATTTTGAGGTTGTCTCTCCAACAGACATAACCTCATCTTGCTCTATAAATACTGAAGTGTGGAAACCATTTGAACCATCCAACAATCCAAGGAAACTACAAGCATACAATCCTTCAAACTTACAAAATAATATTTCATTCTTAGTTTCCATACACTTCATCTAAGCTGAACCAAATTGTATATCATTCAAAGCTTAGAGAGATATCATATCCTTACACAGAACTCAATTGTAAAGGATATCTCACCCTAGTTGGAACCAACATTAACCCTTAAACCTTTCAAGGAAAGTTAGAAGAGTTGTGAGTTGTTGTAGTAGAAGTGTGAGAACTAGAACTGTCAAGAGAAGAACAGTTTAGTTCAAGAGTTGAGAGAGTACTAGGACTCTGTATTCCTAGGGATCAAGGTACTAAGGAGTAGTGTGGTTGATCAGTGCATCTTGGCACTATAAAACAAGTTAATTCCAAGTGAAGGAATTATCCTGTTAAATCAGGGAAAGTGGATGTATGAGCTTGAGTCTCTGAACCACTATAAACTCTTATGTTATTTACTTACAAGCTATTTCATTCAAGTAACACAATCATACACAGCACACAAACTGAATCTTTAAAGAAAACCATCATAAGTTGTGCAAAACAAATTTGGGAGAATTTCCATTAAAATTGTTTATGTATTAAGAAGACTTTCAGAATTAAAAGGAGTTTAAACATAAAGGGTCAACCATAATTCTGCACATATAACCTACTTAGATAGTTATTCAACTGAATACTTCATAGTATTCAGTAGCTTGATTATCTTAACAAGGTTATACATACTCAGAGAAGTTGTCCAGGACAACTCTGCTAATAGCCTAATTTGCTATAATTGAAAAGGATTTGCATACACAAGTGCATTCCCCCCCCCCCCCATTCACTTGTGCCATACTCCTTTTAGGACCAACAATGCTCACATCGACTCACATGACCGAGCATTGTGTCAGAGACCGAGCTCAATAACCAGCTAACGAGAAACTGGTCTTTCCTCTGCTAGGAGATGGATTCAGAGGTCGACTCACTTGAGTTAACAGGTACTTCCATGCAGAGGAGCACATCCTCAAAGCAATGAGCACGAACAGAGGCGAGAACTTGATTTCGCCAAAAGGGATAATTGTCATTGTCCAATCTAATTGACAGAGTGATGAATCGAGGAAGAATAGGAGCTGAATTGGATTGACTTATCATGATGAATTCGAGAATAGATAAGAGTGAGGCGGAAGAGAAGGATCGAAGCTGAAGAAAAAGTGAAGAACGCAACGGTTACAAGAATAAAAGAGCGGTTACAAAGTGATGAGGTTTGAAGATATGAAGAGCTGGATGAAGATATAAACAGAGGACGATGGAGATGTGAAGAAGAGTAGTAGATGCAAAGTTCTAAACAAAATCAGGAAAGAGGCCTCATGATACCATGTTAAATTTGTGTATATTCAACTTAACTTTGCAATGTGTAGATTGTACAATATATATAGAAGACTCTCATTCTAGAGTCTTCCATCTAACAACTATTGATTAGCCTAACTACTCTTCTTCTAGAAACTTCTTAGTGAGCATGTGAGTTGCATGTGTGTGTTCCATGCAATATTAGGGTTTAGGGTTTTCATGTGATTTGCATGCATATTTGTTTATACTTCAACACTCTTACAACTTGTAAGTGCCTAAAATTCCTTAACAACTAAGACAGGAAAATAAAATTTTAATGATAAAAATAAAAATAAAAATGAAAATTAATACTAATATTTTAAGTGCTTTTTCTGTCCCATAATAACTTTTATATTGTTTTCGTGACGTTCTATAATCACTTTTATACATTTAAAATGAAAAATCATTTATATAACTTACACCCTCACAATATTCACAATTTTACACAAAATGGCAATACCTTTAGGTTACACATACACACAAGTCAATCCATTTATTTACTTATAAATAAAAGTTTATAAAACTACCCCTAAAAAATCTACTCGATCATCATTATACTTTCTTAATATTTGTGTCCACCTCAATATGAAAGTTGGTTTGGGGTGGAGTGAGTAAAATATAATGCCTCCCTTTTAATAGAAAATATTATCACTTCACAATGTACAAAGGCTTGGGTTATATACACCTCCAAATATAATAGATGCACTATCCCCATCCATATATTAATGGGGATTTTAAAGAGAAAATGACAGTTTAGATAATTTGGGGAGAGTGCGTCTATAAATCATCTTTTTTGGAGGGAGTGCATACATCAGAGGAGTGCATCTAACATACTTGAGATGTTTATAACCCACGCCTTTAATTACAAATCTATCACTCTTCAGTTGTAAGGTTCAATGTATAGTATATTAAGCAGTGACGGGAAGTTGATTCAAGTGGAATTTACTCGTTTTTTATGCACATGTGAAGCTCATATTTAGTGTGATTGCATTGATTTATGGGTTGATTATCATTGTTTTAGTCAAAATAAGAGAAAGGTAGTGTTTTGTTGATTTTGTAGGTAAAACGATGGAATTTGAGAGTAAAACACCTACCACAAGTCATTGGATAGGAAAGAGGAGTACACCATTGGATCCGGCTCGAAAATTGGAGTGGTATAGCAAAACGAATCGAGTTGATCGGAGTTCGAAAGCTCAAGATACGGAGGGACGAAGTTGGAGGACGAAAACGAGGGACAGAGTCAACATACGAAAGTTTGGCCCGACCGGGAGGCATCACTCACCCAGCCGGGTGGCCGAGCCCATTATTTGGCCAGTTTACGAAGGTTTGGCCCGGCCGGGCGGCCGAATAGGCCAATGCATTCCCCCATTTACGAAGCTTCCGCCCGGCCGGGCGACACCACTCGCCCAGCTGGGCCACTCACCCCCTGTTTTCATATTTCTCGGCCAACACTCCCACCCGGCCGGGCCACTTTCCCACCTTGCTAGGCCAACCAATTTTCGGTGCCAAACTTGGATTTTCTCCATTTTCAAGGGACCTATTTGCAATTCTTACACCCAAACCCTACCCCAACACTATAAATACCTCAATTCTTAAATTCAAAGACATTTTACCCCTTTCTCAAGAATTCTTACACACAATCACACACACTAGGAGGTTTTCATCATCTTCTTCACCAATTCTCCACCAAATCAAGCAAGGAATGAGTCAATAGCTTGGGAATTCCATTCCCCACCAACCATTAGTCTAAGCTTTATTTTCCTTTAACTTTTTATTGTTTTTATCATTGTTTTCTTTGCAAATTTGATTATGTTGGTAACTGGCTAGAACACTTTTGGTTCTAAGGCTTTGTAAATATTTGGATTGAAGTTTATGAACTAATTTATTGCTTTAAATGGTGTTTGTTTCTTATTTGTGTGTTTAATTCTTATATGGGAGCATTTTATTATTGGCTATGATAATGTGTTTAATCTATTGTTAATTGGGGTAGTATCGAGAGATTTATTCCATTGATCGTATGTAAGCATGCAACCCAATATTATTATGATCTCGAGAGAGGATTAATTATTAGGAGGTAATTTAATGATCTCTTGGGCTAAATTAGGTGATGTAATATTTATGATGTAGAGATACGAACTTATATTGCATTTTCCTTTGGATTAGTTATATCGAGAGATTGATTAATTCTTCTTTAGTAGTCAACCTTATAAGAGAACAACCTCAATTGCCATTTGAATGAGTCATAAATCATAGATGAATATATAAATATTGCAAATGCCTTGGAACCTATTCTCTCATATTTGAGTTTCATTCATATTTTTCTCGTTTTCGTGAATTGCATGAACTTTGATCGAATTTCATTGTTGCTCTTTATTGTTTATTGGTAACATTTAGTAGAAAATCTTAGGGTAATCAACACTTTGAACTTTCGATCATCGTCTATTTATAATTTTATCAACAAAATACATTTTTACACTACACCTCATTGTGGGATCGACCTTGTATTTGCCACGCTACAATATACACCGTATACTTGCAGTTGTGTATTTTGGTGTTACATAATACATGAATCAAATTTATGGTGCCGCTGTCGGGGAGGTTTTGTTGTTCTAGAGTGTAGGTTGATAGAGTTTTAGTCTAGACACTTTATTTGCTTTCCTTATTTTCAAAAATCCCAAAAATATTTGTGTTTGTTATTTCTCATCTTACTTGTGATTCTCACTCTCTTTTGAACATTTGATAGACATGGCTTATGATCACGCGATCTAGAAGGAACCATCAAGATTTATTGCCCTTAGACCCGGAGATTGAAGTTAATTGTCGAAGAAGAAACGCCGAGAGAAGAAGAGTTGAGTTGGAAGGGATGAATAGAAGAGAGAACCCGATTGTAGAGGAGTTTGAGGAGGAAGTAGGGAATCAAGGGGTAGATGGATTTGAGAAGCCGAATGGAAATGGTGGAAACCGTCAACAAAGGACCGTGGGAGATAACCTTCACCGGAGGGTTAGAGAAAATCCGATTGAGAATGAGGAGAATGGCCCACACCGAGTTTTGAGGGATCATTTCCGCCCGATTCCAAGTCCATATGGAGGAGCGGGTCGAGAACCCATGGATGCTCACAATTTCGAGCTCAAGCCGGCTTTGATTGTTATGGTACAAAACAATCAATTTGGAGGACTTTCCAAGGAGGATCCTAACCTCCACTTGTCTCAATTCCTCGAGATAAGTGGGACGGTTAAGATTAATCGAGTTCCTCAAGATTACATCTGATTGCAACTATTCCCCTTCTCTCTCTGAAACCGAGCTAAGCAATGGTACCTTTCCCTTGATTTGAGGACCATTGAGAATTGGAACGACTTGGTTGATTCATTCTTGATGAAGTATTTCCCTCCGAGCAAGACCATCCAAATCCGATGGGAAATATCTTCGTTTAGGCAAGATGATGATGAGTCCCTAGACAAAGCATGGGAGCGTTTCAAGGACTTCATTAGAAGTTTCCCACAACATGGTTTCTCACGAGACCAACTCATATGCTACTTCTACAACGGAATGGACCACCGGACAAGAGGAATGGTGAATGCTTCGGCGGGTGGAGGATCGTTATTGGGGAAGACAACGGAGGAAGGGTATTGATGTGGATAGAGACGAAGGACCCATTAGATATAATGATCTAAGAACCCAACGTATAAATTAAGCAGCGGATCTTCCAAAATCGAGATTTGAATTGATCTTACTTAGAGCATAAAAACCTTGACCCGTTGGCTATAGAAGAGCCAAGAACCTTGGTATGATTGAACGCCACAAGATCTTGCTCAAGATTCTTGATAAGTTCTCAAATAAATTAACCTCACAAAGAGAATAAGCAAACAAAAACTTGTAATTTCGTATTAAACTTTGGTCTCCCTTCCCAAAGGAATACAAGGCCTATTTATAGGCTAGAAAGTAACTCCTAAGAGTAAATACATTCATAACCTACACCTATGGTCTTAAAAGGCCACTAAAGATTCAATTCAAAGCAAAAAATGTAACTCCTAACTCTTTGAATTTCCTAGAAAATGTAAATAATCTAAATAACTAATAATAATAAAAATAAAACAATAATTCTGATGGGCTTCATGTGTGCCACGTTTTTGAAAGCCCGTGCACTTAGAATTATGAATTTTAGCCCAAATTAGCTTCTTGACATCTCTTTAAAAGTAGTCCAGCCCAATAACATTCACTACTAGGCCTTCTTCGGGATTGTCTTGCACATTTTCCCTCATTTCAGCAACTAGGCTCATCAAAGCCTCATTTGTCTTCTTAGCTCTTGTCCTTGTAATCGGCCCATCATGTACGACCAAAAAAACTCTTTTGTTTTCTTGACTTTGCACTGGTGGATCCTCATTATTCCCTTCTTCTTCAAAAGGATTCGTCCTCGAATCTACATCACCAAAATAGAGAGAAAGATCAGTAATATTGAAAGTTGCACTTACATGATACTCACCTGGAAGGTCAAGTTTGTATGGATTGTCATTGACTCGTGCAAACAGTTGAAATGGACCATCTCCTCTTGGCTGCAATTTCGACTTTATCTTGCTTGGAAATCTCTCCTTCCTCAAGTATAACAATACACAATCACCGGGATCAAAGATGACTCGTTTAAGACCCTTGTTAATTTGCTTGATATATTGCTCATTTCTCTTCTCAATGTTGTGTTTCACTCTTTCATGCAACTTTTTAATCACCTCAACTTTTGTTTTTCCATCAAGACTCGCACGTTCTTCAATGGATATTGGTATAAGATTAAGTGGAGTTATTGGATTAAATCCATAAATAACCTCAAAAGGAGAGTGATTATTAGCAAAATGAACACTTCTTTTATTAGCAAATTCAGCAACGATAAACAATCTTCCCAATTTTTCAGAATCAAAACTCTTAAGCAATTGAGACAAAACTCTATTAACGACTTCAGTAGGATGACAAGTAGTAGAAAACAGAATTTGAGTACCTAATTTACTCCGTTTAAGGATATCATCAAAGTACACAACCACAAATTTTCCAAAAAATTCATTCACAACATGGGTCATTAATTGCATAAAAGTACTTGGTTCATTAGTTAAGACAAAAAGCATTACCAACAACTCATGTAAACCATGTTTTGTTTTTAAAGTCGTTTTCCATTCATCTCCTTCTACGATCCATATTTGATGATAACCACTTTTCAAATCAATTTTGGAAAATAACACAGCCCCATACAATTCATCAATCATATCATCTAACCTAGGAATAGGATAGCGACACTTACCCGTGATTATATAAACGACCCGACAATCAGTGCACATCCTACATGTTGCATCTTTCTTCGGTACTAGAATCACTAGTACAACACATAGATTCAAGCTTTCCTGAACAGTCATCAACTCCTCTACTTGTCTTTGGATTTCTTTTGTTTCCTCCGGATTAGCTCTATAAGCGTTTTGATTTGGAAGTGTTGCTCCCGGAACGAAATCAATTTGATATTCAATACCCCTTAATAGTGGTAATCCATTTGGCTCCTCCTCTAGAAAGACATTTTCATGATCCTGAAAAAGAAATGCGAAAGAACTAGGAAAAGAAGATGTTAGTTCGTTAGTGCTAAAAAATGATTTCTTATGTACCAACACCAACATACTCTTTTTTTCAACAAAAGCTCTCTTTAGTTCACTCCCTCTTGCAAAGAAATTCTCTCTTTTTTTGTCCTCACTCCCATCAATTTTTTTTTCTCCCTCGGAAACACTCAAATCAGCCCTCTTATTTTTTTTCTCCACTCTTTTTTTGGCTCACTTTTTGTTTCTCATCACCTTTTTCCCCCTCAATCTCACGTGCTCTTCTTTGAGACATTTTGATTTGATCCTCAAGAACTTGTTGTGGAGTTAAAGATACAAGAATGATTTTCTTATTTTGATGTTTCAAAATGAATTGATTATGATACCCATCATACATCACTCGCCTATCAAATTGCCATGGTCTTCCCAAAAGGATATGACTTGCATGCATTGGTACCACATCACATAGAACTTCATCATTGTAATTGCCAATAGAGAATGACACCAAAACTTGTTTATTTACTCGAATTTCTCCACATTCATTAAGCCATTGAAGCTTATATGGATTAGGATGCTTCGACGTAATTAAACTCAATTTTTCCACCATTTCCATACTAGCAACATTAGTACAGCTCCCACTATCAATAATTAACATGCATACCTTTTCTCGAACCAAACACCTTGTGTGAAAGATGTTTTCTCTTTGTTGTTCCGCTTCTCCCACCTTTGCTTGCATGTTTAGAGCTCTTCTTACGACCAAAAGTTCTCCCGATTCAGCGGTGACTTTATCAACTAGCTCTTCACTCTCACCCTCCGATTCAATTTCCCCATTATCTTTTAGGATCATCACTTTCTTGTTTGGACATTGAGATGCAATATGCCCATAGCCATGACAACGAAAACACTTGACATCACGACTACGAGAAGGTGTAGTGACAATACCTTTTCCCTTGTCAGTCTCACTATGTGGTTTTGGAGCACCTTCAAATGTCTCCTTGGGGACCCCTTCTTTCATCTTAGTTGAAGATTGAGAATTTGGTGTGTAACTCCTTTGCACGTAACCCTTCTTCTTTAATTGCCTTTCCACTTTCATGGATGTATGTACCATGTCTTCAAGCTCCACATAGTGTTGAAGCTCCACAATGTTAGCAATATCTCTATTCAGCCCATTCAAGAAACGAGCCATGGTCGCCTCCCGATCTTCTTCAACGTTTGCCCTAATCATGGCAACCTCCATCTCCTTATAGTATTCATCCACAGATTTTGTACCCTGATTCATAGATTGAAGTTTTTGATACAATTCACGAAAATAATGAGAGGGTACGAATCTCTTACGCATAACCGCTTTCATTTCAGCCCAAGTGGAAATTGGCCTTTCTCCATTCCGTCTCCGATTGGTAACAAACTGATCCCACCAAACTATAGCATAGTCGGTGAACTCAATCGCTGCAAGTTTTACCTTTTTGTCCTCCGAGTGATTATGGCAATCAAAAATGAGTTCTACCTTCTTTTCCCACTCCAAATACGCTTCCGGATCGCTCCGCCCATGGAAAGCTGGGATGTGAAACTTTATGTTCCCCATACCTCGATTCACATCGTCGTTTCGCCTTCTTCTATCCCCTCTCCCATGTGCTTGATGAACAGCCCCCATATCATCATCCACCTCTTCCTCCGATTCCAACTCCTCAAATTGCCTTCTTTGATTTGCATTGGCATTTCTAGGCTCCCTTTGTGTAGGCTGTTCCAATCTCTCTATCCGATCTACTAGACCATCAAGAACTGTTCCAAACCTTGCAAATTGTTGTTGCATGGCTTGTAGGGTGAAAGCTTCTTGTTGTTCATTGGGTGTTCCTGCCATAGTATATAATTTCTCACAAATCACTCGTGTTTCACTCAAAATATAAAAAATAAAAAACAATCCTCACAATTCACTCTTGTATCACTCTTTTGGCTTTTACCTCCCCTCTAATAATCTCACCACTCTAGCCTTTTACCACTCAAAATTTGAGAACAAAAATCAAGTTTGAACAATTTCCAGTAACACTCAATAATCCCTTAGTCCTATAGATGTAGGGAACAAGGAATTCTTGAAACTGTAATATGAAGAGGAAACAATTATGTAAAACAAATATTATAACTATTCTAGTCCTTTTTTTTTTTTTTTTTTTTTTTGGACGTTTTTTTTTTTTTTTTAAACTAAATACTATAAACAACGATAAAATAAAATCAGATCAATATCAAATTGCTCTGATACCAAACTGATGTGGATAGAGACGAAGGACCCATTAGATATAATGATCTAAGAACCCAACGTATAAATTAAGCAGCGGATCTTCCAAAATCGAGATTTGAATTGATCTTACTTAGAGCATAAAAACCTTGACCCGTTGGCTATAGAAGAGCCAAGAACCTTGGTATGATTGAACGCCACAAGATCTTGCTCAAGATTCTTGATAAGTTCTCAAATAAATTAACCTCACAAAGAGAATAAGCAAACAAAAACTTGTAATTTCGTATTAAACTTTGGTCTCCCTTCCCAAAGGAATACAAGGCCTATTTATAGGCTAGAAAGTAACTCCTAAGAGTAAATACATTCATAACCTACACCTATGGTCTTAAAAGGCCACTAAAGATTCAATTCAAAGCAAAAAATGTAACTCCTAACTCTTTGAATTTCCTAGAAAATGTAAATAATCTAAATAACTAATAATAATAAAAATAAAACAATAATTCTGATGGGCTTCATGTGTGCCACGTTTTTGAAAGCCCGTGCACTTAGAATTATGAATTTTAGCCCAAATTAGCTTCTTGACATCTCTTTAAAAGTAGTCCAGCCCAATAACATTCACTACTAGGCCTTCTTCGGGATTGTCTTGCACATTTTCCCTCATTTCAGCAACTAGGCTCATCAAAGCCTCATTTGTCTTCTTAGCTCTTGTCCTTGTAATCGGCCCATCATGTACGACCAAAAAAACTCTTTTGTTTTCTTGACTTTGCACTGGTGGATCCTCATTAGGTATGTTCTTTTGGAGGAAATGGCGAAAAACAGGAATCAATGGCCATCCGAGAGAATACAAAACCGAAAGGTTGCTTCAACTCAAGAATCAGATGATTTTGCCACTCTATCCAACAAAATGGATAAGTTGACTTCTCTAATGACGGACAAATCATTAGTGAGGCCAAGTGATGATCAATACGAAGAGGCTCACTATATGAACAACCAAAGAGACCAGAATTTTAGAGAAAGAGGTTGGAACGAAAGGAAAAATCGTGAGAATCCTCTTAATCCGAACCAATATCACCCCGGTTTGAGGCAACATGAGAACTTTTCCTATGCCAACCCAAGGAATGCCATTCAACCACCATAAAATTCCAACGTGAGAGATGGGATGATCGTTGAACCTTCATCAAAGTCATCTTTGGAAGATTTGTTTGGTACATTCATGGGAGAGACAAAGAATTACATGGCAAAGACTTGATGAACAAGGGGAAATGATCAAGAATGTGGCAAATAATATGAAAGCCATGGAGAAGCAAATAGGCCAACATCGTTGGAAGTCAACACACTCCTGGGTAATTCCCCTCTAACACGGAGCTCAACCCCAAGGAGCAATGCAAAGCCATAAAACTAAGAAGTGGGACAAGTTACGAAGGGCCCAAGATGCCACAAGAGGAGGAAGTGGAAATGGCACCCGAGAATGTTGAAAAATGAGAAGGCCAAGAGAAAGAAAAGCAAGAAGAGCTAGTGAGGGAAGAAAAAGAAGCAAGAGGGGAAGAAGAGAAAAAATGGGAGAAGAAGAATGAGGAGGCAATACCTCCACAAGACAAAGGCAAGAATGTAGTGCCTCTCCCATATCCTCAAAGTTTGAAGAAGAAGGGTTTGGACAACAAGTTTGCCAAGTTTGTGGAAATATTCAAGAAGATCCACATCAATATTCTCTTCGCCGAAGCTCTTGAACAAATGCCCCACTACTCCAAGTTCTTGAAAGAAATCATGTCAAACAAGAGGAAAATGGTGGAGTATGAGACGGTGCACTTAACCGAAGAGTGTAGCTCCATAATTCAAGCTAAAATATCTCCAAAGTTTGGGACCACGGATCCTTCACCTTACCATGCATTACTAGAGATGGAGGTACATTTAGAGCTTTATGTGATTTGGGAGCTAGTATAAATCTTATGCCTTTGTCCATATTCAAGACTCTTGATTTGGGAGAGCTCACACCAACCACAATGAGCCTCCAATTGGCGGATAGAACTATGACATATCCTTTGGTATAGTAGAGGATGTATTGGTCAAAGTCGACAAGTTTATCTTTCCGGTAGACTTTGTGGTTTTGGATATGGAGGAGGACAAATACATCTCATTGATTTTGGGAAGGCCATTTTTTGCAACCAGAGGGGCTATCATTGATGTGAGGAAAGGAGAATTGGAGCTTCAAGTGAACAATGAGAAAGTCTTCTTCAACACTTACAAGGCTATCAAGTTTTAGGATGATGAAGATGAGAGCTTCGAGTGCAACATGATCAATAGTGTTCAAGCTTGTGTGGATATGCACATGGAAAAAAGCAACTCAAAAGATCCCCTTGACTTTTGCATAAGAAACTCTATCACTTCACCCTCTCTTGCTCCTTTTGATTTTAATTATGATGAGCTTAATGAGGTGGATTTATTTGAATATATGTGTTCTCTTGATGTTTTACAGGATCTCCCAATCAAGAATGAGGAGAAATTCATGTAGATACGACGAGAAGCCAAGTTTGGGGGGGTTTTACTTGAAGAGTGTCAAAGATTTCCTAACAAAAATCTTGACACTTGGCCCTCATGTTTTTCATTGGAGGTACCAAAGGATGGAGCTAAGGAAGAACCAAAAGCTCAAGAGAAAGGGAGGAAACTAGACTTGAAACCACTTCTGGATCACTTGAGATATGCATATCTCGAACAAGGTGACCTCTTTCCGGTTATAGTTTCTTCACACTTGCATGATGTTGAGTTAGAAAAATTGCTTAGGGTGCTTAGAACTTATAAATCGGCTATTGGTTGGGATATTTCAGATTTGAAGGGTATACCGGCTCACATTTGCATGCATAAAATTAGGCTAGATGAGTCTATTAAGCCTAAAGCCCAAGGTCAAAGAAGATTGAATCCCATCATGCAAGAGGTAGTTAGAAAAGAAGTGTTGAAGTGGTTAGATAATGACATAATTTTTCCCATTAGTGATAGTGAGTGGGTGAGTCCAACACAAGTGGTACCTAAGAAGGCGGGCGTGACTATTGTTACAACTGAAGCCTTAGAGGCAATTGCTACTAGGACCATTGTAGGGTGGAGAGTATGCATTGATTATCGCATGTTGAATAATGCCACTAGGAAAGATCATTTTCCTTTGCCTTTTATTGATCAAATGTTAGATAGGATGGCGGGATACGAGTATTATTGTTTTCTTTATGGTTACTCGGGAAACAATCAAATTTTGATTGATCCTAATGACCAAGAGAAATCAACTTTTACTTGCCCCTATGGTACTTTTACTTTTAGGAGAATGCCATTTGGATTGTGTAATGCCCCCGCCACCTTTCAAAGATGTATGATGGCTATATTTCATGGCATGATTGAAAACATAATGGAGGTGTTTATGGATGACTTTTCCATATTTGATTATTCTTTTGATACTTGTCTACGTAACCTCTCTTGTGTTTTGCAAAGATGCATAGATACTAACTTGGTTCTCAATTGGGAGAAGTTCCACTTCATGGTGAAGGAATGAATTGTGCTTGGGCACAAGGTCTCGGCTAAAATACTTGAGGTGGATAGAGCAAAAATTGTGGCAATTGAGAAGTTATCTCCACCAACCAATGAGAAGGTGGTGGGAAGCTTTCTTGGGCATGCCGGATTTTATAGAAGATTTATCAAGGATTTCTCGAAGATAGCTAAGCACATGTGTTCATTGTTGGAGAAAGGTGCCACTTTCATTTTTAGTGAAGAGTGTGTGAAGGCATTTGAGATGTTGAAGGAGGCTTTGATCAAAGCTCCCGTGTTGGTGACACCCGATTGGAGTCAACCTTTTGAGGTCATGTGTGATGCTGGTGATTATGTTGTTGGAGTAGCTTTGGGTCAAAAGAGAGACAAGCTCTTCCGTGTGATTTATTATGCAAGCAAGACCTTGAATCTGACTCAAAAGAATTACACCACAACGGAAAAGGAGATGCTAGCCGTGATCTATAGTTTTGATAAGTTTAGAGCATATTTGGTGGGAGCTAAGACCATATTGTACACGGATCACACGGCTCTTAAGTATTTGATTGAGAAGAAAGAGGCTAAACCGAGGTTGATACGATGGGTGCTCTTATTGCAAGAATTTGATGTGGAGATTAGAGATAGAAAAGGGTGTGAGAATGTGGTGGCAGATCATCTCTCAATACTTGAGAATATGGAAGAAAAAGATGTCCAAGTCCCTATTAAGGAGTGGTTTCCCGATGAGCAAATTATTGCTATCAAAGAAGCATGTCCATGGTTTGCCGACTTTGTGAATTACATAGCCACCAGAACACATCCACCAAGTCTCTCCTTTCATCAAAAGAAGAAGTTTTACCATGATGTCAAATTCTATGTTTGGGAGGACCCATTCCTTTTTAGATGGTGTTCGGACATGACTATGAGGAGGTGCCTAACGGAAAATGAGTGGGAGAAGGTGATTGAGGAGTGGCATTCATCTCCTTATGGAGGGCACTTTGGAGCAAATCGGACGGCCCACAAAGTTCTTCAAAGTGGTTTCTATTGGCCATCCATCTTTAGAGATTGTGAAGTTTTTGTGAATAAATGTGACAAGTGCCAAAGGATGGGAAACATTTCAAAAAGGCATGAAATGCCTTTGAAGAATGTTATTGAAGTGGAGCTCTGTGATGTGTGGGGAATAGATTTTATGGGGCCTTTTCCAACTTCTCATGGATTTTCCTACATCCTTTTGGCCATTGACTATGTTTCTAGATGGATTGAGGCCATTCCAACCACTACAAATGATGCCAAGTTAGTCCTCAACTTCTTGAGGAAGAACATTTTCACTCGTTTTGGCACTCCAAGAGCACTAGTGAGTGATGGTGGTTCACACTTTTGCAATCGATGGCTAGATCAACTCTTGACAAAATATGGAGTGAAGCATAGGGTAACCATACCTTATCACCCTCAAGTTAATGGACAAACGGAGCTTGCCAATCGAGAAGTGAAGCAAATCTTGGAGAAGACCGTTGGGATAAAGAGGAAAGATTGGGCCATCAAGTTAGATGATGCTCTCTAGGCATATCAAACCGCTTACAAGATACCTTTGGGCACATCTCCGTACCAACTTGTGTATGGCAAGTCTTATCATCTATCCGTGGAAGTGGAGTGTAGAGCCCGTTGGGCTATTAAGGAGTTGAATCATGATCTTAAGGCATCCGGAGAAAGAAGGTAAATGATGCTAAATGAGCTTGATGAGTTTAGAAATAGATCTTTTGAGAACTCCAAGATTCACAAAGAAAGGGTCAAGAAGTTCCATGACAATATGATTGAGAGGAGAGAGTTCCAAGTAGGAGAACAAGTTTTATTGTTCAACTCAAGGTTGAGACTATTTCTGGGCAAGTTGAAGTCAAAGTGGTCGGGACCTTTTATGATTAAGAATGTGACGCCCATGGGAAATGTGGAACTTGTTGGTAAAGATGGAGTAACTTTTGTGGTGAATGGTCAAAGAGTGAAGCACTATTTTGGAAATGAGCAACTTCGAAGGGTGGAGTCACTTCATTTGATTGAGGCTTGAAAGTAGAAAGAAATCGTTCGGCATAGGACGTTAAAAATAGCGCTTCTTCGGAGGCAACCCAAGGTTTTATTGTTTTCATGTTTTTCTTATTTTAGTAGTTTTGATAGCTTAGTCTCTTTTGTAGGTATGGATGAGGAACATTGTGGACATTATCTCTTGGAGAGTGAAGAAGATAGCAAGGCCAACTTTGAAAAGATGGAACAAGTGGTGCAATGGTGATCTTTGAAGAGTTTGGGATGTGCAAGGAGTGAGGTAACAACTTGTAGCCCCAAACTTAGAATTTTTACATAGTAAAATTCTAAGTTTGGGGGAGTTATTTTTCTTTTTATTTTATTCACTATATGTGTTGTCCCTTGAACCGGTTCGCCATTCTACTTGTGTTACATTTTACACCGGCGCACACTTAGCTTTCATATGCTTATGTTGTTTGAGTTGGTTTTGATTATGTGTTGGGTAATGTACTTGTGGTGAAATGTGAGCATGTATAATCTTTGGAATCCATAGTGAGTAGTTGTGGTGATATCTATTTGCTTTGAATGTATTCATGATTGGTGATGGATAGTAGTATCTTGTTGTGTTCATATTTGTTGATTTTTTATGACATGAATGCATGACGTGTTGTTGGTTGGGGACATTTGATGAATGTGAAAGTTCTATTGAATAAATCGATGAGAATTGAGCCCTAAATCGAACTTTAATCCGATTTAGTTCATTTGAGAGTGAATTAGGTTATTGCTAGTGATCCTAGAACTTGCCCAAGTTCTTGTTTGAAAGCATGATTGTGTGAGACTTTGTGATATGATATAGTCCATCTTGTTCTAAAGAGTCACTTAGCCAAAATTTCCTAAAATCGAAGTAATCCTCCGTAGTTAACCCCTTTGAGCCTAATTCCTCATTTTTTTGGCAAACTACAATGTTAACCACTTAGCCTATTTGAGCCTTTGATATCCACATCTAGTGGGGGATAAAAGACAAAGTGGAAAAATATGTGCTTAAATATCGGTTTAAGGAGAAATTGGAATGAGTTGAAAAATAAAAATAAAAAAAGATGAAAAGAAAAATCATGAAAAAGAAAAGAAGGACAAAGAGTCTCAAGAGCTTGAAAACAAAGAAAACCTGGTTCAAAAAGATGAGGTGATGAATGCATGAAAAAGAAAGAAAATGAAAAGTGAGGATAGAGGTTGTAAGCTTTGAAAGTGAAAGAACAAATTGTAAAACAATAAGTTTTGTCCTCCACTAGAAGATTCACAATTCTCAAATTCATCCTACCTTGTCCAAAGAGTCAATGTTACATCCTTAATTAAGCCATATTGATCACATTGTTGAACATTTTAGTGATGTAGAAAGTAGAATAGGGGAAAGCTTATGGTGATTGCATAGCACAACTTGGTTGTTGAGTGCATTTATATCCTCATTTTGTTTGTGTTTTTTAGAGAAACACTCTATCATGTGAGTAGAGAACTTGAGCATTTGGATTATGTTTCCCCATCACAATGTGTTGTGTACTTCTACATTCTTTGATTTATGAGTGTGAATTGCAATAATGAGCTTACTACCATCATTGAGAAAGCACTTTGAGAAAGAGACCTCACCACATTTTACTTTGCATGTGTGATTTGCATTGAATAGTCAATTGTGATCATTCCACCCTCATTGCTTTAAGTGTCTAGTTGTTTGAGGACAAACAACATTTTAAGTTTGGAGGGGTTTGAATCGGGTGGAATTTACACGTCTTTATGCACATGTGAAGCTCATTTTTAGTGTGATTGCATTGATTTATGGGTTGATTATCATTGTTTTAGTCAAAATAAGAGAAATGTAGTGTTTTGTCGATTTTTTAGGTAAAACGGTGGAATTTGAGAGCAAAAAATCTAACATAAGTCATTGGATCTGAAATAGGAGTACACCATTGGATCCGGCTCGAAAAATGGAGTGGAATAGCAAAAAGAATCGAGTCGATCGGAGGTCGGAAGCTCAAGATACAGAGGGACGAAGTTGGAGGACGAAAACGAGGGACGGAGCTAACGTACAAAAGTTTGGCCCGGCCGGGCGGCCGAGCCCATTATTTGGCCAGGTTACGAAGTTTTGGCCCGGCCGGGCGGCACTACTCGCCCGACCGAGCGGTCAAGTGCCAGAAATGCACCAAGTTACGAAGTATTGTCCCAGTCGGGCGGCCGAATAGGCCAATGCACTCCCCCATTTACGAAGCTTCCGTCCGGCCGGGCCACTCACCCCCTGTTTTCATATTTCTCGGCCAACACTCCCACCCGGCCGGGCCAACTAGGGATGGCAATTTCAATCCGACCCGCACTATTTGGGTCGCCCCACCCCGGACCCGTATTGAAATGGGGCGGGTCCGGGTATCACCCGTGACACGTTTTTATATATATTATACATATAAATATAATATATGTTCAATATTTTGATGTTTATTAATATATATAACAATAATTCACCTTCATAAATGTGAAAATAAATTTATAAATATGATTCTAAGACTATTTTATTTATTTTTCAATACAAATCTAAAATTTATGTTATATGCTTTAAAAAAATTACATTATTTTTCAAATTGTTTTAAAAAAAAAATTATAATGGGTCGCCCCGGTTTGCCCCGGCCCGCCCCGCGACTCGGACCCGAATTGAAATGGGTCGGGTCTGGGTATCTAGGTACCCGACCCGGCCCATTGCTATCCCTAGGGCCAACCCATTTTCGGTGTCAAACTTAGATTTTCTCCATTTTCAAGGGACCTATTTGCAATTCTTACCCCCAAACCCTACCCCAACACTATAAATACCTCCATTCTTAAATTCAAAGACACTTTACCCCTTTCTCAAGAATTCTTACACACAATCACACACACTTGGAGGTTTTCATCATCTTCTTCACCAATTCTCCACCAAATCAAGTAAGGAAGGAGTCAATAGCTTGGGAATTTCATTTTCCACCATCCATTAGTCTAAACTTTCTTTTCCTTTCACTTTTTATTGCTTTTATCATTGTTTTTTTTGCAAATTTGATTATATTGGTAATTGGCTAGGGCTTTGTAAATATTTGGATTGAAGTTTATGAACTAATTTCTTGCTTTAAATGGTGTTTGTTTCTTATTTGTGTGCTTAATTCTTATATCGGAGCATGTTATTATTGGCCATGATAATGTGCTTAATCTATTGTTAATTGGGGTAGTATCGAGAGATTTATTCCATTGATCGTATGTAAGCATGCAACCCAATATTATTATGATCTCGAGAGAGGATTAATTATTGGGAGGGAATTGAATGATCCTTTGAGCTAAATTGGGTGATGTAATATTTGTGATGTAGAGATACGAACTTATATTGCATTTTCCTTTGGATTAGTTATATCGAGAGATTGATTCATTCTTCTTTAGTGGTCAACCTTATAAGAGGACAACCTTAATTTTCATGTGAATGAGTCATAAATCATAGATGAATATCTAAATATTGCAAATGTCTTGAAACCTATTCTCTCCTATTTGAGTTTCATTCATATTTTTCTCGTTTTCGTGAATTGCATGAACTTTGATTGAATTTCCTTGTTTCTCTTTATTGTTTATTGGTGACATTTAGTAGACAATCTTAGGGTAATCAACACTTTAAACTTTCGATCATCGTCTATTTAGAATTCAATCAACAAAATACGATTTTACACTACACCTCCTTGTGGGATCGACCTTGTATTTGTCACGCTACGATATACACCGTATACTTGCGGTTGTGTATTTTGGTGTTTTTTTTTTTTTTTTTGACAGGGTATTTTGGTGTTACATAATACATGAATCAGAAGTCCAAAAAAAAAGGGTGCCTAGTCAAAAAAAAATTAGGCAGGCGGTAGATCGACGACTAGTGTCTAAACACCGACCTTTGTAACAAAACTTTAAACTACACATTTTAAACATATTTCAAAATTACACCACATGTCATTACTTTAATATTACTCTATTTTATCACTCCACTTTACTTTATTACTCAAAATACTTTTATACTCTCTATTTTATTAAATAATAACATAAATTTAATATATAAATAAAAAAAGGGGATGGGGAGTATGATTCTCCGGCTCGGCCAAACCTAATTATTGTAGAGTTTTTATTATCATAAGTTGCCTCCTAGTTCCCAAAAAAGATAAAGCCAATTAATTCATGGAGTTTCATTCTTTCAAAAAAAATCATGGAGTTTCATATAATACAAATTGAAATAAAATTACAAAAAAAAAAAATGTTTTTAATAAGATCTATATCAATATGTCATTGATTCAAAAAGTAAATGATTATTCATGAAGTTGATTCTAATTAAATTCAATCTATGACAATATTATGGTTGAGTTACCTTCTCAAAATTTTCTATTAAATTGGTTAATCGGAAATGCAAATGTATTAGCGCATCATTAGGTCGTTTTCTAATTCCTTATGATTAGGTTTTTATTTCTAAATATTCATTAAACCATACTCTTTTATTGTTCCTACAAAACAAAAATAGGTAATTTAGTAAATCGTTCCTCAACAACATTAATAAACACGTTTGTTGTGACATAATTGCATAACAACTAATTTATAGGTGGAGTCGGGTAAAGATGGATGAGTTAATTAGAGTTTTGAGAGATTCAAAGTTGGCTGGGCATTCCTTTGATGATATCAAACAGTGTGAGCTATGGAAAGAACAAAAAAGCAGGAAAATCCTCGAACTAGTGTGGCAACGTGCGGTGTGGAAATTATGAAAGACTCAAAATTGCTTAATTTTCAACGAGAGGGCTTATTCTCCAGGAAAGATCGCAGACGATATAAAATTCAGCACATGAATGTAGCTAAAGGCTAACCTTGGTGGCGCTTTTGAAAATTCATATTACGAGTGGGAAATTAAGCACATGGAAGTGGCTAAAGGCTCGTCTTGGTAGCATTTTTGAAAATTCATATTACGAGTGGAAATGAGTACCTTGAATTGTAGAGATGTGGGAATTAATTCTTATACTCCCTCCGTTCCAGTATTTTATGCACACTTTGACCGGTACATAGATTAAAAAAATGGAATAAAGTGATGTGTAAGATAAAATAAATGAGGGGTATTATTGATAATTTATTGATTAAAGTGGGGGAGATTTAACTAAAGGGAAAGAAAGGTAAAATAAATGAGGGGTATTATTGGTAAAAAAAAGTGAGTTGTTTTCTTTTTTAGAGTGTGCAAAAAATATTGGGACGGCCGTTAAAGAAAGTGTGCATAAAATCCTGGGACTGATGGTGAATATATTAGTTTCTATTATACCTTCAGAAAAAAAAAAAAATATAGAGTTTTGAGTGAATTAAATACTAAAGGGTTAAACATGATTTAGAGAATTTAAGAAAGGTGAGATTGAGTTTTTGTGAGCTTTCGTTTACTAAGTATTTTGTGAAGATATTAGTATATCACAACAATTCAGAATGAATTGTAACTTTTGTGTTCTTCAATTACTTAATATACACACAATTGAGCATATTTGATATAAATTTTGTTTTAGACATAATTATGCATCTAAAATGGATCTGATTATCCATATATTTTGAATTAATTTACCCTATTAATTAAATTGAGCCTTAAATAAGTGATGTGTTTTTAAAGGGTACTTAAACTTAAAATAGTACATTCGAAAGAAGCCGAAAGAGATATATGGATGTGTATCCCAAATCATGGATGTGTATTCCGAATAGATTATGAAATAACGTTTGAATTTTGAGTAACACTTATATTCAGAAAGTATATAAAATACACATTTATCTTTAAAAAAAAAAATCGAAAGAGGTAAACATTACAGAATGGGTGGAAATAGAAAAACACTCAATAGATAAGCATTCTCAATTTCGGAGGGTGTAAATAAAGATAGTAAAATAGTGGGTTTTAGAGTTTAAACCATTTTTATGAACAAAATTTAATGGTGTCACTTTTGAGGAAATAATTCAAATAATTAAGAACTTTCAAAGAATATTAATTAATTACATTGAATCGGAGATCAGAGCATGTCCCCTACATTTGTATGCAAGTTAAAACATGGCCTAAAATGTTTATATATATTTTGAGATCATCATATCCCATATATTGCAGTCCATATATACATATATATATCCTTATGAAATAAATTTAATTCCCTCTACAATTCGAATAATTTGTCACTTATTGAATTTTGCTTATAACATTTATTATAATAATTGATAAACAATAATATCTTCACTTTATTTGACACCATTTGTTATTATTATTTACTCGAATTTCTTGTCGTTTTAGCAGTATGAGGCTATGAAGAATCGGATACCAATTTATCGATTGGCATGAAAAATGGACTTTGCTTTTGCCTGGGTTTGGTATATATTCAATTTTAGTCATTTTTCCATTCAATTAATTTCATAATTACGTGAAAAATAAATTTAAAAAGAAAGACTCGTAAAATTAAAAATAAACTTTACTAATTAAGAATTCTCTCATATAATTGTTCAATTTATTTAAGAAGAATGTATTTCAGCTATATAAAATAAAAAAAGATCATAACATGCATTTGTTATGTTGAACAATTTTATATCCTATAACATCATATCATATAATATTAATTTAATATCCATAATCACTTTCGACTCCATCAAATCCTTCGTCGCCATATTTTTCTCCTCCAAAGCCACCTCCTGCACCACCACCAAATCCTCCTCCTCCGACTCCCCCACCAAAACCACCGCCCTTTCCACCTCCAAATCCTCCATCGGCACCACCTCCGCTTCCTCCTCCGGCACCACCGCCAAAACCACCACCACTGCCTCCCCCAATGCCTCCACCAAAACCACCACCCTTGCCTCCGCCGGAACCACCTCCTACTCCTCCCCCAGAACCTCCTCCACCACCAAAACCACCACCAACGCCTCCGCTAGAACCACCTCCCATTCCTCCTCCAATGCCTCCTCCGGCACCACCTCCAGCTCCACCCCCAATACCACCATGACCGCCTCCAATTCCTCCATCGGCACCACCTCCGGCTCCGCCTCCAATACCACCATGACCACCTCCAATTCCTCCACCGGCACCACCTCCGGATCCGCCTCCAATACCACCATGACCACCTCCAATTCCTCCACCGGCACCACCTCCGGCTCCGCCTCCAATACCACCATGACCACCTCCAATTCCTCCACCGGCACCACCTCCAGCTCCGCCTCCAATACCACCATGACCACCTCCAATTCCTCCACCGGCACCACCTCCGGATCCACCTCCAATACCGCCATGACCACCTCCAATTCCTCCACCGGCACCACCTCCGGATCCACCCCCAATACCGCCATGACCACCTCCAATTCCTCCACCGGCACCACCTCCGGATCCGCCCCCAATACCTCCATGACCACCTCCGGCTCCTCCACCGGCACCACCTCCGGATCCTCCCCCGATACCACCACCATGACTACCTCCTGATCCGCCACCAATGCCTCCACCGGCACCACCTCCTGCTCCTCCTCCAATACCACCACCGTGACCACCTCCTGCTCCTCCACCAGCACCACCTCCGATACCACCACCTTGACCACCTCCTGCTCCTCCACCGGCACCACCTCCTACTCCTCCTCCGATACCACCACCGTGACCACCTCCTGCTCCTCCACCATGACCACCTCCTGCTCCTCCACCAATACCACCACCTTGACCACCTCCTGCTCCACCACCAATGCCTCCACCGGCACCACCTCCTGCTCCTCCTCCGATACCACCACCGTGACCACCTCCTGCTCCTCCACCATGACCACCTCCTGCTCCTCCGCCAATACCACCACCTTGACCACCTCCTGCTCCACCACCAATGCCTCCGCCGGCACCACCTCCTGCTCCTCCTCCAATACCACCTCCTGCTCCACCACCAATGCCTCCACCATGACCACCTCCTGCTCCACCACCAATGCCTCCACCGGCACCACCTCCTGCTCCTCCTCCAATACCACCACCGTGACCACTTCCAGCTCCTCCTCCAATACCACCACCGTGACCACCTCCTGCTCCTCCACCAATGCCTCCACCGGCACCACCTCCTACTCCACCACCAATGCCTCCACCGGCACCGCCTCCTGCTCCTCCTCCAATACCACCACCGTGACCACCTCCTGCTCCACCACCAATGCCTCCACCGGCACCACCTCCTGCTCCACCACCAATGCCTCCACCGGCACCACCTCCTGCTCCGCCACCAATTCCTCCACCATGACCACCTCCTGCTCCACCACCAATGCCTCCACCGGCACCACCTCCTGCTCCTCCCCCGATACCACCACCATGTCCTCCACCGTGACCACTTCCATGTCCTCCACCGTGACCACTTCCATGTCCTCCACCGTGACCACCTCCATGTCCTCCACCAGCACCACCTCCTGCTCCTCCCCCGATACCACCACCATGACCACCTCCATGTCCTCCATGTCCTCCTCCGATACCACCACCATGACCACCTCCATGTCCTCCACCGTGACCACCTCCTGCTCCTCCTCCAATGCCACCACCGTGACCACCTCCTGCTCCTCCTCCGATGCCACCACCGTGACCACCTCCTGCTCCTCCTCCGATGCCACCACCGTGACCACCTCCTGCTCCTCCTCCGATGCCACCACCGTGACCACCTCCTGCTCCTCCTCCGATGCCACCACCGTGACCACCTCCTGCTCCTCCTCCGATGCCACCACCGTGACCACCTCCTGCTCCTCCTCCGATGCCACCACCGTGACCACCTCCTACTCCTCCACCAAAACCACCACCTTGACCACCTCCTCCACCAAAACCACCACCTGGACCACCTCCAAATCCTCCACCTCCTCCGCCACCAAATCCACCTCCTGTCCCTCCTCCACCAAAACCACCGCCCTGGCCACCTCCAAATCCTCCCCCTCCAAATCCACTACCTCCACCTCCTCCACCACCAAATCCACTACCTCCACCTCCAAATCCCCCACCTTTACCAACTCCAAAACCCCCACCTTTACCATCTCCAAACCCTCCACCACCCCCGCCTCCATATCCACCTCCTCCATCAACCCCAAACCAATCTTCCTCAAGCTTCCTCCCCTCAACTACTTTTGTCACACACAACCCCAACACTAACATCATAATAAAAACCCCACCATTTTTGAAAAATTTCCCCATTTTTTTTGTGATGGAGCAACTCGATGAAGCAAATTGTGTACTTTCTTTTTTGTATTTGTGTTGTGAACCAACCAATTGATGGTATATATAAGAATAAATTGGGCATGTGTCTTAAATGCATGTAGTTGGAGATAGAGACTATGTTTCTTTGCCTAAAGTTAAAGCTCAAAATCCTCATTGACCTAACTACAATTATTTCACATTGTATCTTGTATCCACAGATTTTACATTAACTATTGCATTCCAACTCTCAACCACCTTAATTTCGTCTTTATTACTAATTATTTACTTTATCATTACTCAGTATCTCATCTTTATGTCTGTCCACCAAGACTTTTTGTGGGCTTAATTAATAGGTTATGTGCCTTTAATTAGATATTTCTGTACTAAAGTTGTACTAATCCACTCTCACACGCGTAAAATTTAATTGAGACTATTATTGGCAAATTTAATTTAATTGAATACTCCAAATAACTGTGGTGGAGGTAAATTGTGTTATTTTAATTAAGGGCGGAGTTAAAATTGGGATGTTTAATGAAATTTTTAATTAAAGAGTTTATTACATACTCCGTACTATATTATTCGACAGTCTGGGTCTATGAATTCATGCTAATTTAATACTATGATAAAACATTAGTACTAAATTGAGTCCTTAAGTAATTAAAAAAAACATATTAATAAAGCTAGCTAATCCTATGATTCTGTATTGCACTGATTTGAGGCATTTTTGAATGCCTTCTAACTTCGTCGAAACACGTTTTTTTATGGCATTGTTTAAAGATATACGTAAGTTAGGTGGTGGTGAAACAAATTAAAATTTATTAATTTTATATATATCTTTATTTACTCTTTTTAATTAATTAATTAATTGGTTTACGCCTGAAAAATCCATAGTGACAAATTCATTGAAATCGTTTTGACTGACATGAATTTAAAATCATTGACTCTCTTTTTTAGCCAGCTTTTAAATGATAATTTAAAATCCTTGACTTTTAATTTTTTTAACTAGCTATATTTTAAGGGGCGGTGAATTAAATGAATTTGAAATCGATAAGTTTATAACTCTGGAATATAATTTCTTTCTTTTTTAATAAAAGGGAATTTTTTTTTTTTTTATTAATTGTGAAAGTTGTAAAGAGCCTGTACAATTTTGGAATCATAGTAAATTTATTACTTCCGACTTTCTTTTATTTATGATAGAAAAAAAAATTAATTAAGAAATCGGTAAACAACCAACACTTAATACAAAATCATACGCGGTAAATTTATAACTTTTTGACTTTTTTTCTTTTTAAAAGAAAAAAATTTATTACTATTATTTAAGAAAGTTGTAAATAGTCCGTACAGATTTTTAAATTATACACGGTAAATTTATTACTTCTGACTTTCTTTCTTTTATGATAGAAAAAAAATTAATTAAGAAAATTGTAAACAACCAACATTTAATTCAAAATCATATGCGGTAATTTATAACTTCTGACTTTTTTTTTTTATAAAAGAAAAAAAATTATTATTACTTAAAAGAATTGTAAACAGTCCGTACAGATTTTAAAATCATACACGGTAAATTTATTACTTTTGACTTTCTTTCCTTTATGATAGAAAAAAAATTAATTAAGAAAACCGTAAACAACCAACACTTAATTTAAAATCATACGCCGGTAAATTTATAACTTTTGACTTTTTTTTTTTTATATAAAAGAATTTGTTTTATTAGAATTTAGTACTTAAGAAAGCTGTAAACAGTCCGTACAGATTTAAAAATTATACACGATAAATTTATTACTTCTGACTTTCTTTTTATTACTCCTGATAGAAAAAAAAAATTAATTAAGAAAGCTGTAAACAATCAACACTTATCTTAAAATCATAATGGTAAATTTATAGCTTTTGACTTTTTTTTTTATAAAAGGGAAATAAACATTACTTAATAAAGTTGTAAACAGCCAGCACTGATTTTGAAATCATACACGGGTAAATTTAATTTATAACTTCTGACTTTCTTTCTTTTTATAATAGAAAAAAAAATTTGCTTGGGAAAGTTGTAAACAACCAACACTCATCTTAAAATCCCCACCCCCAAAAAAAACACTTATCTTAAAATTATCTTAAAATTATACACGGTAAATTTATAACTTTAGACTAATAGACTCTCTTTCTTTATCAAGGGCGGATCTACCTTGTGCACCCAAGGGGATCCTGACCCCACCCCACCACACCCTACCCTACACGTTTAAGACTGTTATTGATAAAAAAATGATCACTTTTATATTACTTTAGTATTCTTAAAACACGTTTGCAATTAACTAATGTAGTAGTATTATATAAATTAAAAAAAGAAATTTATCGAGAATTAATGAAGAAAATATAATTGATAGTTTAATTTGTTAGTTTTCTTAATTTTACATCACAATAAATAAAATAAATAAAGTATTCGTTGTTTAATAATTTGAGTATTCATTTTTTTAATTATCAATATTAAATGCCAACAACAAAATATTATTGCTTGTCATTCAACAACATCATTTTTAATATATATATATATATATATATTTGTATATGCATATTAATTTAATTAGTTAATCTAATAGATTAAAGACATGTTGATATATTTGAGAAGTTTACTAAGTAATATTAATGTATTTTATTGTAAATATAATATACATAAATTATACACAAGTTAGTGTTTTAAATTAATTAAAGAAAAAAAACTATACAAGGGGGTTTCTTCATTTTTATAAAAGAAAAAAAAAATTATTGCTTAAGAAAGCTGTTTACACTAATTTTAAAATCATACATGGAAAATTTATAACTTTTGGCTTTCTTCATTTTTATAAAAGCAAATAAACTTTATTAATTGAGAAAGTTGTAAACCACCGGATTGACTTTTTTTACTAGCTTTTAAATGATATATAAAAAAAATAAAAACATTTTACAAATGTCTCATTTAATGACTCGGGATTTATCTTTTTCTCAATTCAAAACTTTTTCAAATTAAAGTCATGTACGATGATGATTTAAAAAAAAAGAGTGGTGTACATTTTTTTTTTTTTTTTTGGTTACAGTCGTATGATTAGAAATGAAAAAAAAACTTCAATTGTGAAAAAAAATAATAAAATTGAATCTTAAATTTAGAGAAAAAAAAATTAAGGGTGGTGTATTCAATTGTGATTCTATTGAATTTTTTTTAACTTTAAAAAGTCTAAATTAAAAAAATTTATAGAGTGTATGCAAAGTTTGACTGACTTTTTTTATTAATTTATATGAAATAGACTTGACAAAATTGTGGAATATACTTTTTTTTTTATTGATTTACATAGATTTTCATA
This sequence comes from Galeopsis tetrahit, assembly GCA_963675135.1. NCBI lineage: Eukaryota > Viridiplantae > Streptophyta > Magnoliopsida > Lamiales > Lamiaceae > Galeopsis > Galeopsis tetrahit. The sequence continues at coordinate 21,282,007 of OY776122.1, read as the reverse complement.
AACTTCGGCGCTGGAACTATTGATACAAATGTATATGGAACACGGTTGTATATGCCCCGGACCCGTTCTAATGTATTATGCCCCGGATCCGCCCCGCGCCCCGTACGGGTCCTAGATAGTCGCCCCGTGCTCATCTGCCCCATTTTTTCATATCATGTTGAATTTATTTAAGTTTTTTCTCACAATTGAAAACAATATTTTTCATGTATATATACATTAAACAATTCACAATAATATAAATATGTACACAATGATAATTAATAACCAACACTCCAATTAAAATTAAACAAACATGCAATCAAGGCCTTTGAACATCATTGGTGGTGAGAGAAAAAGATTGAATTGACATGCAATTTTTTTTTTATTTCTCGAAAGAAACTATTAATGAGTATCTATTAATGATATGATCGATTTTTTTAATAATTTACGGTTTCATAATTTCTATATTTTGAAAGGTGAAAAATTGTAGAAAGTTTAGTTGTTTTTTTTTTAATGTGAAGAGTTTTTTTAAATTAATGTTATATATATATATATATATATATTGTATAATATTTCGGGTCGGTTCAGATACCCGTGGGTCGGACATAAGACTCAAACTCAAACTCGTTCTTAATACGGAGCGAATCCGACCTGACCCAAAGCTCGCAGTGCAGGGCGGTACCCGTGGGTCGGGTCAATTTTGTCATCTCTACTTCTGACCTTTCGTCTTCAGAGTTCTCTAAGAGAATCCGTTGGAATCTCTTGTTTTTTTAATAGATATTTTTTTAAGCAAACTGAGCTTGTTAAAACTCGATTTTGGCCCGCTTGTATAGATAAACAAGTTAAGCATCCACTAGCTCGAGCTCAACTCGTTAGATTTAATATTTAAAAAAATATATATTAATTCAATTAGACTCGACTTAATAGACTCGTTTACGAGTCAAATCGAACTCATTTTTTTGCTCATCAATGTAATCGAGTCAAAGTATTCAACTCGACTCAAATAAGAGCTCTACAGACTACACGTAAGATAAAAAAGTGTAAAAATAAAAAAATGTCACCTTATACATATTTATTGTTATTCAATAATTTTCTTAAATAGTGTGAAAAATCTAAAACTAGAAACAAATTAAAATAAAGTGAATACTTTTTAATGAAACACTAATATCATTATAAAAGATAAATAAAATACAAACCAATTTCACAATGAAACTGGTCCAAACAAGATTTTACGAAATTGCTTAGTTTCTAAATAATTAAAATTACACCAATTGCACGTTGCAAATGATCCACCCAAATGTTAGCCTGGATATATATATACTCCCTCCGTTTCAGGATTACTTGCATACTTACTGTTCACTCACTTTTTTAAAAATATTATAATAAATAAAATTTTAAGATATAATTTTATAAAAAAATAAGTAAGTGAATGAACTTATATGTATATATGGACCATAAAAATAATTACATTAAATGTAATATTGTAGATATTATACGGGTGAAGTTTCTAAAGGTCCGAAAAAGTAGATGTGCAAGTAATCCTGGTACGGATGGAGTATATATATACTAATAAAGGTTCCTTACAAAATAATATGATCCTGAAAAATGGCGGCAAACGCACATGGTGGTTGTTAAGAAAAAGAAAGCAATAAAAAAGAAGTCTATATTACATTTATTACACACCAGAAAAGCCTCAGCAAACGTTGTACATCAATAACTACAATGGCAATGCTTGTAATTCAGGAAGAGGAGGATTAGTGGTTCTAGCATCCTGAAGAACCAGCACTTTTAGCGTGCCCGACTCCCTCAGCCACGCCGCCACAACGGACCCCTCTGATATGAACCTCCCGATATTGCACTTGGCCACCTGAAACGGCGCACCTATGCTCACGAGCAGAGCTTCAATCGCACGTTTCAGGGCACCGTCGCCTACTACTTTGCTGTGCTTGCCCCATCCAGTTTATATGCTGCAATTTTACGAGCATGTTCGCATTTATATTTAAGAAACATGCATCTTTTTAATAGTTTCTACTACCCATATTAGGTTATCACGTTCAAGAACGGAGTTAAACGAAATATATAAGGGGGTTAAAGAGAAGAAAGAAACCCTTGGGGGCTAAATCAATAAATCATTGAAATGTATGGGGGACTAATGATATTTTGAGATGTTTAGGGATAACACCGGGGCGGGTCTGAGACGGGGTTGGCCTATCCAGAAACCCCCAGCCAGGAAATTACTGGACCTGGGATGCACCCACCCTTCCCGTCACCCCACCACCCTTTTCTGTCCCTTTAATTATCTACATTTCTCCTGTGCACATGTCAAAACCAGCATTTTAAACGTTTTTTCCCTGTTTTTCTTGATTGTTGGGGCTCCTCCTAATTTCTTTCTAATGCATTCATTACTCGCTTACCTTTGTTTCTACCAAATGATCGAAATGAATTGCGAAAAAAATACGATTTCAGATGAGTGATGGATAGAAGAAATACCTTAGGAGCTTTGGCAACTCATGGCCTTCAAAGACAATGGAGCGTATATTGAGTAACCAAGCATGGACCATTGCTCGTGCAGCGCCTGATGACATGAGATGCAAGTCCAGGCAAGAAGGCGACCAAGTATTTTCCCATACTTCTCGACGTCTTCCTTCAAGCACCACGTGCTGAGCACCCCGTTTCTGGGAAACACAAATAAATATAAAACAAAAATTTTAATACAAAAATCTTCCAGCTCTTTCAATTGTTCTGGAAAAGAAATATAAAATGAAAATCTTACAAACGCTCTATTATGTGATTTTTTTTTTTCTGACGTCAAACCCTGCTTCATAAAATCTTACAACCTTCAATGAATTTGTCATCGCTAATTTCAAACAGAAACCTTAAAAGGTAAATCCCCATCTATAAGAAGTCAGGCATATGCTACCATTTCATGTCTTTGCGTTTCATAAATCTTTCTAAATATCTTTCAACAAGCATTAACTTCAATGACTACACATAGGCCATAGCTCAAAAAGCAGATGCTTTTTTATATACGATCCCTTTCAACGTTTTGTCATACTCATATCTGCTAAACCATTCAGAAAAACTCCATGTTTTCTGATTTAGTTTAATAGAAAATGAATTAATACTATGTTGAATTTTATTGTGACTGGATAAGTAGATGATTACCTGGCCAAAGTGCCACAGCATGTCGGTCAAAGCATTGTAAAAAGCCGAAGCTGTTGAAGAATCCATGCGCTTCACCTCGTCAAAGAGTAACAGAGCATGAGACCAAGTGCTGTCATTACAACCCATCAGAAGTCCATGTGCCACCCCGTAAACTTGATTATCAAAAAGACGTAGTTCCTCAAGCAGCAAAGAAGCTTCTTCAAACGAGCTACAACGACTGCAACCACACAACTCATGAATCAAAATTCCACAATCTATAACTCAACCCTCAAACTTTATTCAAACAAAGATTTTAGTGCTTATAGAGAATGCCACTTGATCACTTGAACTTCAATATATAATGTAAATCCATAAACATTATTACAAGTATACCTGCAAGCGTTGAGAATTGCTGAGAAGGTGACAACATTAGGTTTTATTTTCATCTCGTGCATCTTCTGGAAAACACCCAAAACACATCGAAAGTCTGTTTTGGCCCTTCCATTAACCAATTTCCCACAAGACAACTGCTTAAAGACGTCAATAATTCTGTCATCCTCCTTACCATCTCCCTCAAGGTCAAGATTATGTCCGAATTTCAGGGATTCGACATTTTCAAATGTTTCCGACACACCAAAGGCATTAATGATGGAGTTGTAGGTAACAACATTAGGTTGAATACCTTCCCTCATCATCTCATCGAGCAAAACCGCTGATGACTCCACCTGCCCTTTCTTACACAAGGCATCAATCAGCTTACTGTAGAAAACCACATCTGCCCTCAAACCTCTCCTCTTAAACTCTATATAAACCTCCATCGCCTCTTTCAATAAACCCCCTTTTGAATAAACACTAATTAAGGTAGAGTAAGTTAATAAATTAGGATGAACATGCTCCTGTTTCATCTCCATAAATAGCTCCTTAACCCTCCCGTACATCCCATGTTTCCCGAACCCATCCAACAAAGCATTGTAAAAAACAACATCCTTCTTAATCCCAATCCCCTCCATCTCCTTACCAACAGCTAAAGCATCATCAAACCTACCAAGACTAGCATAAATACCAAGCATAGTATTATACGACACTCTATCCGGCCTAATGCCTGCAAACTTCATCTCATTGAACAAATTCAAAGCCCTTTCGAGATTCCCCCCCTTTGCACACCCACGAATCATAGTGCTATATGTTACAGCATTAGGGAAGACATTCTTTGTAGGCATTTCTGCCATTATCCCAAAAGCTTCATCCATTAGCCCACCACTACAAGCAACATCCAAGAGCGTATTATACGTATAAATATCTTGATTAATCCCCCTGTACTCCATCTCACGAAACAAATACCTAGCATCGTCCCACAACCCTGCACCACTACAAACAGCAAGAAGAGAGTTGTAGGTAATTCTATCGGGTTGAACCCCGTTTTCTAACATATCGTTGAGTATCTCCGATGCCCTTGTATAATCAGCACCCCCTTTCCCACATGCATTAATCAAAGTATTATAAGTCACTAAATTCGGCTTCAATCCCAAGTTTTTCATGCTCTCAAAGACCCCAATAGCCTCATTACAGTACCCACTCTTTGCATAAGCACCTAACAGAGAAGAATAACAATAAACTGTATTCCCATATCCCTCATTCACAGCATTACCAAACACTTTCTTAGCTAAATCAACTTTACCCAATCTACCAAGAGTACTAATCATAGCACTGGCCAATTTTCCCAGCTCATTTCTTCGTTTTTCACGTGTAATTGCGAATTCGAAACATTTTATTACTTTGGCTAAATCCCCTCTATTACCCAGCTCCTTTAGCAAATACGTATAATCATCAGAACCACAAAGCTTTGACTCGAAACTAAGCAAAACATTATCCATATAATTACCATCTCCGCCGCAATTAATAGCTTGGTGGAGCGCCTCCTCCGCGGTGGGTGAGTGGCGGCTGGAGGCCGTGGACCTAGGGCGACCAAAGTGCATTTTCGAGACGAATCTCGTCGAACGGCGTCCGGAGAATTCCGCCGCTGATAAGGAGAGTTTGGGGCCTGAAACTGCGGCGGCGGAGGGGGGAGGAGCCCTTGCGGCGGCGGCGGCATGAGAAACATTGTTTATGACGACCTTTTTTGGGGGCCAGTTATGGTGTTTGTTGGAGGAGTTGCTTTGGTGAGGGTGGTGGTAGTGGTGGTGCTGGTAGGGTTTGGTGGTGGTGAGTGTACAGTGCGGTGGAGGAGTTGAGGAGGCCATTGAAGATAAAAAGGTCGGGTTTTTTTTGCCCCCCTTTTTTTCACAGTGTAGTGAGTGGAGAGAGAGAGATTCCAAATTCGGAAAGTCAGCAAAAGCTTAGCTAAAAATAAGTGAGGAAGTTTTTTTTTTTTTTTTTTTTTTTTTTAGAAATAAGGAACTGTGAAAATAATTTTGGAAATGATCTTTTTTACATTAAGACATCAAAATATAATTCATACTTTTTTTCCATAATCAAATTATTCTCGTACTTTTTCCTATTTAGCACATAATTTTTCTTATTTTTAATTATTAGATATTTCTTATGTTTTATATTTTGATATTTAATTTATAAATAATATTTCATGTACTAAAATTGGTAAAATATAAAAAATTATGTACATAAAAAAATGAAAATTATAAGTATAATTTGATCAAATGAAAAAAATACTCCGTGTTAAAATATAAAAAGTGAAAAATTACCGGTATAATTCGTTTTAAAGGTAGGAAATTCCGCCACAGAGATTGAACATAGTTTGGATTTTGGCCTAAAATTGGGGAAGGAGATCCCCGTTATGTTCAAAGTAGTCCAATTTCTAAGTGGTCCCCTCCTCCATGCGAAGCCAAAATCCTAATATCTACGGATTGGAGTATTTCCTTTTCCGTACAAGATAAGACTAGTGGTAAATACAATTTAAATCAATTGTGAGAAAGTGAGAAAGTGGAAAGACGAGTGAATGTTTTATCTACAATCAAATCCTCATTTCTCAAAGACGAGTGAACATTTTGTCTACAATAATGTCCAGGTCCTCACTCTCAAAACGAGGTCACGACAAAAATCCACCAAGCACTATGTGAAAGAATTTTATCTTATCTAAATGTTCGAACTTGTAGAGTGGTGAAAAATTAATTCTTGTATATTAATTTTTAATACTCACCCTCACTCGTCGTGGTCTGGATTATCACCTCTAAACCTTTAGACTCTGATACCATAAAAGAATTTTATTTCATTTAAAAGTTAAAACTTGTAAAAAAGTGGAGAATTAATTCTTATATATTAATTCATAATACTATGATGATCTTAAAGAACCATCATCAAGTCCAACTCCACAGAACAAAATAAGTCTCAAAGTAGGGAAGAGAGACAGCACAAAGTGCATACAAATAATCAACATAAAATGAAAAATAAAGACAAACAATAAACGTGATCAACAGATTAACTCACCTAATCGGTCACCGTGCCGCCGTCAGAGAGGATTGATCCCGACTACACTTTGAAAAACTACCTAACCTTGATGAAGGATCTAAAAAAAAGGCAGATGAAATGGTGGCGCGACGACGACGGCGGTGCTATGACGGCTTGTATCATCAGATCACTTGTAAATCTACACATCTAACTTTTTTCTTTTTAGATTTTTAGACCTGTGATGTGGAGACATTTGTGGTGGAGGCGTGTGACGGTTTCCGACTATTGGCTGAGCCAAGTAAAGGGTTGATCACGCCATAAAGTTTGAAGAGAAACTACCGACTTTTGGGGTTGGAAGGAATGAGTGGAAGTAGAGATATTGCACAATGTTGGAAGAAGGGGTTTAGCGTTGGGAACTCAAATTCGATGAAAGAATTGTGTTAAGAATAATATTAGATGAAAGAAAGACATTAATTGCAAGAAAAACAAAAATTGATAAAATTGTCCACAAAGCTTAGAGGCTCGACCCAAGTATACGGACTATCAACATAAGAATGAGACCCGCAATATCATATGCCACAGAGCACCAAGTTGGTCTCATACTCCAAATTCTCCTTTAGTAGCTCAGACGCATGCCGAATGTAATTCTCCAATAATGAATCATCTTGCAAACCTCTAGGGGTGTTTACTTTGAACTTTGGGTGGTTTTTAAAATCCCAATAAATAGTACTCTCTCCGTCCGTCTATAAGTTTTTCGTTTTATCATTTTGGTCCGTCCGCCTATAAGCTTTCCATACCTTTTTTGGTAAGTACTTTTTCTTACACTTCACTTTATATCTTTCTTTTTCTCTCTATCTCTCTCCTCTCTCAATCACATCACTTGTAATATATCTATTATTTAATCACTTTTCTTAATATCTGTGCCAAAAAGTAACGTAACACTTATAAGCGGACAGAGGGAGTAATATGAGTGTTTCTTTTAGGTTTTGGAATAGTGGAGGATTTAATTTTATGTCAAATCAAGTTTTAAGATTGAATTAATTTGTATTATTATATTATTGTTTGGTGAAATTATAATGATTAGTTGATTGTGTAATGATTAAATGTATCATATTATTGTATTATTATTATATTATTATATTATTGTTGAGAAAAAATATAATGATTGAAGTGATATTATATACCTATAACTTTATGTCAAATCAATATGTTTGAAATGGGTGGTTTTGAGTGGATTTTGAAAACCGGTTTTTAAATTCCGAAGTAAAACGGGTTTTGAATCTTGAAATCCAAAACCTGATTTTTAAAACCAAAAGTAAACATCCCCTTAGAGGATGTTTGTTTTGGGATTATGTAGGATGGAGAAATCCTGATAAATAGTAATTGTGTGTGTTTGTTTTGAGATTTTGAGTAGGATGTGATGTAATTTATGTCAAATCAAATTGTGTAAGAGTAGTTGAATGGGATGTAATAGTAGTATGTATAGGTATTTTTAGAGGTGGATGTAGTTGGATGGAGAAATTCGAATGTGAAATTTTGAAGTAAAACAGGACATGGGACGTTACGCCCCACGTCCGGACGGGTGAGTTCCAAACAAACACCCCATTAGCGTCCAACTCTACAATTACTCTAATTGGCCCTAGATTAACAACCAAATTTATCCACCCTCCATGCTTCTCCTTCATCAACACTCGAAGACCAGTTCTTACAACAAAACGGCAGGCCCCACTTTGGTTTGTGCCACAACACACCCTCTCCCATGCACCGATCTAAATACTAGGCCTTATTCCAAATTATTTATTCTTTTAATTATTTTTATCTCATTCTTTTTCAATTTTCCTAACTCAAATATCTTCTAAAAGAAATTAATAAAGTTTTTTTTTTATTATTATTATTCATCTCTCATATCTTTTTTATGTTATGTGGTGAATATTATTGTCTTTTAATTCTTCAATTTTTTTCCTATGTCATATGATTAAGGATAAAACTGTCTAAATTTTAAGTTTTTTTTTTTAAAAAAAAAAAAATTGCAAATTGTTAAAACGAATTATTGAGGCACCAAAGTACTTTTTTATCCATATGTTATTTTATTTTTTACAAATTTTCATATTTAAAATAATAAGGGTACATTTACACTCTATTACACTTCATATAAATTAAATTAAAATACACTTCAAGTTGTTTTGAGTCACATTTATGTGAAGCAGGTTTGTATGGTGTAATTGCACTACAATTTTAATTTTATTTTAATGTGATGGTCAAAAAAAATTATTAGACAATTAAAAATATATATAAATTATTTAAAATCTAATTGGGTTAATTGCAAAATCATTATAAATAATTGTCAAAATTGCGAGGGTATGTAATCCCTCGTTAAATGGCGAGAGATTTTACGAGAGGAGCAGATGGAGAGGGAAATACCGAGGGTTCAAAAAACCCTCGCAAAATGGCGAGGGATTTACAAATCCCTCACCATTTAACGAGGGACATTGTTTTTAAAATGATAAAGGGCGAGAGATTTAATGCTCACTGGCTCGCGAGGGAATTTAATGCTAGTGGCCAGGCGAGGGATAAATTAAAATACTCGACAAAAAATAGCGAGGAAATTCTGGCGAGGGAATTAATGCTAGCCATTTCCCTCGTTATTCATGTTAAAGAGGATTTTTCCCTCTGCCAAATCCCTCTCTATTTTGATACTTTTTTTGTAGTGAATAAATCACGATCTTTAGGGTTTTTATCAATTACAACGTATTCTTTTTTCTTTCCAATTCGAGATACATCACCTTTTTAAGTTTGACAATTTAATACACCAATAGATATTCCGACCAATTTTAGTATGATGTGGTGCCGAAAATACAAAATTCGCCATGTTGTTAACCTACTTTTTTCTATTTTTTATCGCTAATTAGTATGCGTGTATAAAAATTAGAGAATGTTGTACGGACATTCACCGCAACATCAATATAATAAGTAATCGCAACATCAAATCTGCCTTTGAATGTAAATATGACTGTTTGTGGTGTTATGCTTAAAGATTGGGCTAAAAAGAAAGGGGGGACGTTGAGCTCCAGGGTTCAACAAACTCAAAAACAAGTCAATAATATTCTGGATAATGATGCCTGTTTCCCAGACATGGATAAAGTGGGAGAATTAGAGGCAGAATTGGCAAAACTCAATTCTCAGGAGGAATGGTTCTGGAAACAAAGGGCTAGGGTGTCATGGCTTCAAGAAGGTGATTGCAATACCAAATTTTTCCATTCTAGGGCTAATCAACGGAATAAGAGGAATACTATTAGGAAGATTCAATACAAGAATGGTGATTGGAAATTTTCTAAGAATGATATTGATGGTACTTTTATGGAATATTTTCAGTCGGTTTTCTCTTCAAGCAATCCATCGGATGATGACATTAGGAGGGCAACACAATGCATTAGGACAAAAATCTCTCTCGAACATTCCAATGCCTTAAGTGTTCCATTCTCCAAAATGGAAGTTTTTAAGGCTGTGAAGGATCTTTCACCATGGAAGGCTCTGGGTCCGGATGGCTACCCAGCTTCTTTTTTATATTCATAACTGGAAGATCATTGGTGAAGAAGTTTCAAATGCTATATTGGATATTCTTAATGGTGAAGGAGAAATCAACAGTTGGAACCATACGGTAATTTCTCTTATTCCCAAAACTAAAAGTCCAGCTTCTCCTCAACAGTTTAGACCTATCAGTCTGTGCAATGTCTTTTATCGGATTCTTGCTAGAACGGTGATTAATAGATTGAAGTGTGTCCTGAATGATCTGATTGATCCTCATCAAAGTGCTTTTGTGCCTGGAAGAATTATTACTGATAATATCCTAGTGGCATATGAGGGAATGCATTTCTTAAAATCGTCAAAAAGCAAAGTGGGATATGCAGCATTAAAACTTGATATGTGCAAGGCTTATGACAGGATTGAATGGTCATTCCTTGTGACTATCCTTAGGATTATGGATTTTCCAGATAAGTGGATTCAACTTATTTGGAAATGTGTTTCCACAGTGTCCTACACCATTAAGATTAATGGCTCTTTGTCTGAGAAATTCGCCCCATCTAGAGGATTGAGACAAGGTGACCCCTTGTCTCCATATCTGTTTGTTTTGTGCGCTCAAGCCTTCTCCTCAATGCTTTCCTCAGTGGTGGAATTAAAGCAAGTATCTAGCATAAGCATTGCTCGAAATGCCCCCATCCTATCCCATCTTTTTTTTGCGGATGATAGTCTTCTTTTTTTCAAGGCATCCAAAGTAGAAACTCAAGTTGTGGCTAACTGTATCTATGTGTATGAAAAAGCCTCTGGCCAGCTGGTGAACAGGGAAAAATCCTCCATCATATTTAGCCCCTTAATAAGCCAATTCAATGTTGATCAATCTAAGCGCATTTTGGGAATTAGGTCTTCTCAGGGCCATGAGCTCTATCTTGGCCTTCCTATAATTATTCCAAAAGCGAAGAGGCTTAAATTTGGATATCTTACAGACAGAATCCGTGAGAGTGTCTTATCATGGAAACATAAATCATTTTCAGAAGGGGGAAAGGAGATATTGATTAAAGCTATTCTACAAGCTACAGTATCTTATGCTATGTCATGTTTTAGGATTCTGGTGGCTGTTTGCACTGATATGGAGAAACTCATTGCTGGTTTTTGGTGGGGTGATGATGAATTGGGAAGAAAGAAACATTGGAAGAAATGGTTTGATCTTTGCATGACGAAACATGAGGGAGGTCTGGGCTTTCGGAGCCTGATGTTATTTAACAAAGCTCTCCTGGCCAAGCAGGTTTGGAGAATCATAAATAAGCCAGACACTATGTTGGGAAGGATATTCAACGCTAAATATATAAAATGATTGAGTCTTTCTGATATGAATATTGGTTCAAATCCATCATTTGTTTGGAGGTCTCTTTTTTGGAGTAAGAGCTTGCTGGAAGAAGGAGCTAGATGGAGAGTGGGATGTGGCCGTGATATTCGTTTATTTAAGGATAGATGGGTTAATGGCACTGAGGGTAGCATGATCAGACCGCGACAGGTTAGTGCTTCGGATGTTAACAGGTTTTTGCTTGAAAATGGGAAGTGGAATGAACAGCTAGTTCGACAAGCTTTTTATGCTTATGAAGCTGGTCATATTTTGCATACTCCAACTATTGGAACTAACCATCTTGATCAATTTTATTGGCCTCACTCTTCAAATGGAATTTATTCAGTATCTTCAGGTTATTCTTTAGCTCTGAGAAGCTACATGAAGGAAAAGGGTGGAACTCTGGAAGGATCGTCAAACTCACATATGTATGGAAAGATTTATGATGCAATCTGGAAGCTTCAAGTGCAGCCGAAGGTCAGGATCTTATGTTGGAAAGTTGCCCAGAATATGATTCCTTCTGAAGGAAATTTAGCAATACATCATGTGAATGTTAGCTCGGTGTGTCGTTGTTGTGGGGCATTTATGGCAGACACTATGCATTGTATCTTCAAATGTGCTTTCTCAAAAAGAACATGGAAAGAGGCTGGGCTTTGGAATGATATATGTTATGCAATTAAAAGGAATGGGATGGAATTCATAGGATGGTGTGTGTAGAATTTGAAAATACAAGAGATGGCTTTGGTGATCATGGTTGCATGGGCCATTTGGAAAGAGAGATGTGATTATACTCATATGGAGACTCAAAACCACTGCAAAGTTGGTAAACGAATGAAGTTCAATGTCAAATGGGCCATGTCGTATTGGACTGACTTTCAACAGATGAAAAACATTGGTAATACAAATGCAGACTTTATCACGAAGCAAAAAGAGTTTCTTTCCGGGCTCAGGGAAGGCAATATACTCTACACGGATGCAGCTTATAACATGGATAAACAATTCTTTGCGGCGGGATGGGTGGCCTTGGACTCCAGTTCAAGAATAATTCGTGCAGGAGCTCAAAGAATGGAGTATCCGGGGTCGATTTGTGGTGCGGAGCTTAAGGCAATGATAATCGGAATTCAAAAGTGTAGGTGCTATAATATCAAAATTGATGCTATCCGTACAGGCTCCATGGATGTCATTAGCGCTATTGAAAAAGGAGATCAATTGGGATTCTTGGAACATACTTATGTGAAGGAGTTGAAAGCTTTATTGCAACAGCAGCTGATTTGGGATTGTCAACATGTTTCAAGAGAATATAATCACATTGCGCATGATTTAGCAAAAAGTTCTATAAACACTTCACTTCCTCAGGATTGGAATGAAGATGAATGTCCTCAATACTACAAGGATAGGCTTGCTCTTTAACTCTCACATATGAGAGTTTGTACAAAACCCTTGTATTGTTGTCAAAAAAAAAAAGTAATTGCAAAGACTTTAAACACGTTTTGCATATGATTTAAACTTTCCACAAAATAAAGAGTTTGTATTTGCTTCATGGAACTTTTAGAGAAGTTTACCTTTTTTCTTGACCTGGATTTTATCCCTAAGGAAGATTTTTTCAGATAAAGTTTTAATGGCACTCCGGTCTCTGACTCGACCTGTGTGCTTATGGTCCTAGGTTTTCTTTTATTTTATATGATTTACCTTTTATTGTCACTGCAGCAAAGCAGCTAATAATACAAAGAATGTGATCGAAAAGATAATTCACAACTTCACAAATGCCACCATTAAACAAACCCCCAATTTTACTATAAACATCACAACTACTATACACACTTCATATAAAATAGTACTCCCTCCGTCCCACAGGAATTTGCACACTTTCCATATATGGATGTCCCATACTAATTTGCACACTCCATAAAAGGAAATATCTTCACAACCCTCATCCTTGAAATATACTCATATTTACCCATATGCCATTACTTTTACACACTCAATCTACTTTTTACTTTACTTTATTCATAAAAGTTTACAAAACTACCCCTCAAAACATTAATCATTACACCTTTTCTTACACATTTCTTAAAATGTGTGCCGGTCAAAGGGTGCAAATTCCTCCGGGACGGAGGGAGTATAATTTATTTTGAAAATTTTATCTACATTCCAATTTTAGAAAATTAAAAAACAAAAAAAAAACATTATCCTCTAACGAAAAGGAATTAAGAAACACGGTGAAACAACGATAAGAAAAAATTGAATTCAAAATACTTTAAAAAAGAAAAAAAAACATAAAAATTATGTGTTGGTATGAGTTCATTATGGACCCAACACAACCGAACTAAAATATATAAACTGGACTGAATCGAACTGAATATAAAAATTTGCTTGGTTCGATTTTCTTGCATAAAATTCGATTTTTCTAGAAATTTTCATCTCTATAATAGCACAAACATTTTTTCTATCATTCCACACACTAAAACCAAACTAAGACACAAATCAACTACCACCTAATATCAAATACCAAGTTCAAAGTTTACAATTCAAATACCAATATCAAGTTCTTCTCGGTTCACAATCACTAAGTTCATCATAGTTCCAAATGTTGGAATATTTATCTACCCTCTGATCTGATTAGATATATGTTAGTACGTTGTGATGGTCAAAACAAATCATGTAATCTAGTATTAGAAATATAATTTGTAAGTATAGGTTACCCAAGTTATTCATATAAAGCTTAGTAGTACAATCTAAGTCTTAGTCATGTGGAATCAGTTGTATGTATATTAGTTAATACCACATCTTCATAAACACGCGTATGTTCAAGACTTAAAAAGTAGAAGACTGGAGACTAGATGTTGGTCCCAAAGTTGAGTTAAGATTGAGTAAGCTAGAAAAAGTCTAGAGGGGAGGGGTGAATAGACTTTTCAAAATATTAGAGTTTAATGCGGAATAGTGTTCTGAATAGTACTTTTCTTACTGGGTCAGATCAGTACTTCCAGTTTCAGTTTTTATACTCAACTTAGATTTAGATCTTTTACTTAGTAAACTTTATTGTTCTTGGTTAATCAAATATAAACAAAGATCAAACAGAAAGTAAAGAACCCAAGATTTATAGTGGTTCGACAAATGTCTACATCCACTCTCACAACTCCAGTTGTGAAGTTTTATTAACTCTTCCTTCTTGAGTTTCTTGTGGCTTAAAGTCCCAAAATTAAGACTGTGATCTTTTCAATTATACCTCCAGGTATATCTTCGATCTACTAGTAATTTCACAAGTAACTAACACACTTGTTTACAACAAATCACAACCTAAAATAGTAAAGTAAAACTTCTCTTGAGTAGTAGCATTTTATTCTTCTCTTCAATTCAGTGACCCTTCTCTTCTTTGATCTCCTTCAACTCTGTGAGTTTTTGAATGCTTCAAATACTTTGATAGCTCTTGAATTCTCTTGGATCAGTAGTCTTAGCAGTAGAAGATCACACAATATTTATAGATTTTAGTATGACAGTTAGCAGTTTGTGAAAATTAACTCTCAACTAACTCTTAACCATTTCTGTTGTAACTTCCTTTTTGTAACCAACTTAACTTATCTTCAAGTCAGCATATCTTCAAACATATCTTCAGTTACGCTTTAAATAAGTTTTCCAAACTTATTCTTCAATCACACTAACTCAGCACAGTAAACTACTCTTCTTCGTTTTATTGTTCTTAGTCAGTCAGCACAGTTCTCACCAACTGTTCTGCTCTTCTTCAGAATACTCCTCTTGTATTTCTGAACATCATTTTTACTCCTCTTGATAGTCTTCTTACTTCAGAGTAGTCTTCTGAGTCTTCTTTAATCTTCTGATCTTGTTCTAATCTACTGTTCTAAACTATTACAATGCTGATTACAATAAAATACAACTTTACAAATGTAAAACCTATCTATACATCAACTGAACTACATACAGAAGAGTACATCTAAGTCCTATACTCTAAGTTGTCTATACAATATATTCATCAACTTAGTTCCTAACAGTTCATATATCAGATCAGTAACATATAAGATCGGTAAACTCAGTTTATAAGTTTTCTTAAGATGACTTAGTTAAGATGACTTCCAACCACATATATTATTAACTTCAAGTTACTTTTGACCATCAAAACATACAATCACCAACTAGAACATTGTTTCAAGGATTCATATCCCAACACTAGAAGATGAGGAAGTTCATAAGTAAAATCAGATGGCAAGGTTATACCTTAGTCAGCTGATAGTACCTTCATGAGATCGGTCGAATGCTTATGCCAGCTGATATGGACTTCAAGCCTTAGAAGATCTTGTCAAGCCTATCACATTAAAGAAGAATGGTTATTCTGATTGATGGATAACATAATGCATTGAAGAGAAGTCAACAACCTTAAATACAAAAAGAATGTCAGATCTCATCTGATAGACTCATCTTAGGACAAGACTGATAGTCTAACCAACCTAGCTGACGTAGACCAATAAGAAGATGACAACATGGCTAGTGAGTTGACTTGGACTAGGGTTGTCATGTTCATACAATAGCATTAAATGCAAATTCCTTTTATGGGAATGTTTGTACCTGAACAAGTATGAATGATCAAATCGACAAAGATCATGGCCATACTTAGAAGATTTGGTTGCAACGGCTAGTTCGAGCTCAAATCATCTATAAATACAAGATGTTGTTCAAGTAACAACTTACAGAAACTTTACAAGTAAGATCTCCCATCAGCTGAGTACAAGTTCATCAACTAGCTCACTAAAATCATTTGAGTTCTTATAGAGCCAGTGTTCGATCCTGTTTATTATCTAGCTCTAAGTTTCCTACATCTAAGCCAGTATTTCACTACTTATCATAAGCTTGAAAAAGTGTTGATTAAACCTGTTGTTCATCACACTAGTTGGTACATTCATAAACTCAAACCATAGAAAGTTATGTTTGTTACTTATAAAACCAACATTGTAAGAGTTCTTGTTCTCACGATACCAAGTAGAGTCAATTGCACTCAAATGGTGTATCGAGCTCAAAAATCATCTCTTGGGACTATAAAGTAGTAAAGACTCATTTTTAAGGAATTAATATCACAGCTAGGGTCGTGAGAGTGGACGTAGGACTAGGGACTGAACAACTATAAATCATGTGTTATTTACTTGTTTTATATTCTTTATATTGCTTAGGGTTGGCAACGGGGCACGTATGGCCATTCCCAGGACCCGCCCCGCCAAAAGAAATTTAGACCCGTTACATGCCCTGCCTCGCATCAAAATCCGCATAAACCCGTCCCGCCCCACGAACCCGGCGGGTAAACCCGCCCCGTCTTCACTTTTTTTTTAAAATCTTTTATTTAAATGGTGGAGAACCAAGAGAAGGGACCGCTGGACCGGTGGCGACTCCCGGCAAGCTGATATGTGGCGAAAGCGGACTGAGGTTGATTTGTCTTGTGGAGTGGAGGCAGTGGAGCGGCGCCTGGAATCAGACAGTGTGCGTGTGTGTTATGCTAACCCTACTTAAACTCTTATTTTAATATATATTATTATATATATATATATTTTTTAGTATATATATACGGGTCGGGCTCGGATCGGGTATATACAATCCCACTACCCGTCCCATATCCGGCGGGTTTTCGTTGACCAGGTAAATACCCGATCCGGGACTCGTTTGACTGAGTATTTATCCATCCCGTACGGACTGGTTTTATGCGGGTACGGGTTTTTTACCCGCCCCATTGCCAACCCTAATATTGCTTATCATCTGTTATAACTATCATAATATTTCATAAATACAAGTTTCAAAAGAGTCAAAATATCCAAGTAAGTTTTCCATAATCAGACAACACCAAGTCAACTGATAAGCTCATACATCGATTTACAATCATACTTTAAAAATGTTTTCATTCAACCCACGAGTCTAAACATTTAGGGCCTACATTATTCCGCATCAACGGATGAGTAGATAGTTGTCCAACTATTCAGCTAATAACAGTCAGTAGGTTGATTATCTATCCTTACTGTTTTACACTTGCACTCGATCAGAACATATTATTTGCATTGGATGACTTAGTACTTTACTAAGTTTTTACCTCATTTGATCTTAACACGAAAAGTTTTAGAAAACAACAAGATTATTCACTCCCTCCCCTCTAAACTTTGTCCACGTCATATTCGTTTACGAGAAGCAACATCAAATTCTTCAAAAAAAAAAAAAAATCATTATAAATTCTTGTACATTGAATAAATAATTGTAAAAAAATGAATAAGATTTTGAATAGTAGACTATGAAATAAAGGAAGCAGGGTTTTGGATAGTAAATAATTAAAGTAATAATATTATATTTTTTAAAAATTATACTCCGGTTTATATAGTTTTCATAATAAAAACTATACTGAATCGATCTACCAAATTTCTAGAAAAATTATAACTTAATTAATTGAACCTATTTAATCGAAAATCGTTAGTTCGGTTCAAAAATTCAATTTTTTTCAATTTTGTGTCCACCCCTAGGTTTGATTTATTTATTGGGGAAATCACTTTCTAGTACATTTGAGGATTCCTTACTACAATGTAGTACAAATCACTTTCTAGTACATTTCATATTTACAAACAAACATTTCACATTGACACCAAATATTTCACATTCACATTTCACATTTACAAACAAACATTTCACATTTAAAAGTGGTTGAATTAAATTGTGGGGAGAAGTTGAATTTTGTATCAAAAAGTGAATAATCACTTATTTATTTAGAAGACTGGGTCGTGTTGTAAGCTACTATTGCACAACCTGATTTGTTCCCATTCTGATGCGTCCAAAATAAACGCACAATTTGTTTTACAAATATACCTTTGATCAACCTGTAGAAACACTTCACAAAACAATACCGTCCAAAGCTGTCATAAAGTTGGACTGTGCTCCTGTACCAGCAAAACACGTCGGAGAGATCTTTGGCACGGGGACTCTGATGTTTATGTCGTAAAATCAGATATCTCAAGGAAGTTTCGAAGAACACTCGACCACGAATGACAATGTCTCCTTGAAATGCAATGTAATGCTCAATATGTATGTATGAAAAATGGTGACTTCAGGTAACTATTACTATCTCTTAGTAGAACCGTAGTGTGTATGTGTGTGTAAGTATTTTAGAATGATAGATTGCATAAGTGATAATAATGATAAAACGTATAAAATATACCTGGGGAAGGAAATCACGTCTCCCTCTTTTTTCGGACCTGACGGGGACATTGTCTGACTTGCCTCGCAAATATTGGAATTGACTTCGACTCAGACTCTCTTCATAGTGGCACGCACCCGCTTATCTCGGAATCGAGTATAACTGTTTCCTGAAAACTTGATCAACACTACTCTTTAGCTCACATATTTTATCCAAACTTAATCCACTAGTTCAACCTTGAAAATGGAGGAAATGAGCAAGTTAGTTGCGTATACTCGGCCTTTAGGGCCTTTTCGTTAATGGGCTTTCAACCCAAGTCCGTATAAGCTCGTTTTGAGGTGGGTTTAGGCCTCCAAATCCGATTCAACCATGTACAACATGGATAAATACAATAACAATATATGATGACCCAAATTAATATAAGATAGTCATCATAATATTTAAACACAATTAACAATATAAAGGAATAATTAAATTCTAATATTACTCCCTTGTCCCTATTTGTACTTAAAAATTAATAGTAAAAGTGTTAAATTGTGTTTGTCATTAATAAAATAAAAAAGTGTTAAATTGTTATTAGTCCCACGAAATTGGAAAATTCAACAAAAGACAGTGTAAGCAACTAATTCAGCCGCCCTCCATGAATGATCGATCCACCACAGTGTAAGCAACTCAAGTCCAACGCCACTCATTCGAATTTTCTCCTTCAAACGCGGCTATGATTCGAGTTCAATTCCTCTTGCTTCTCACCACAGCTGTATTGTTTGACCTGTCCCAGATCGGCCGAGTCGAATCGCACGAGGAATCCGGCGAATGGCACTGCGATTCGGCCTCTGGGATCCGAATTCCGGCCGAGTTCCGCCCCGGCGTAATCACAGTTGACGGCAAAGTGGAAGATTGGAAGGGAATCGAAGGGTCGGACTTTCCTCTATTGCCCGCCTTGGACCCCGATGCTGATAAAGAATACAACGCTGGAAAAATGACCCTGAAGGTGCGTGCGTGCGCGAATGGCACTGCGATTCGGCCTCTGGGATCCGAATTCCGGCCGAGTTCCGCCCCGGCGTAATCACAGTTGACGGCAAAGTGGAAGATTGGAAGGGAATCGAAGGGTCGGACTTTCCTCTATTGCCCGCCTTGGACCCCGATGCTGATAAAGAATACAACGCTGGAAAAATGACCCTGAAGGTGCGTGCGTGATAAAGATCAGGAACTGCATTTGATTAAATTTATTTGGTATTAATTCGCGTGGTTTCCGTTCATTATTAGGTAGTGCATGATGGGAAAGAGGCTTACTTCATGTTGCAAGTTAATGGGAACTATGCCTATATTCAAGGGTACTATTTCTGGGTTTTGCTTATGTGTTCATTTTTGGCTTCTTTTTTTGAATAAATCTGATGAAGGAGGATATTTTAAGGATGTAATAGTCTGTTCTATTGGTATGGTATTTTTTCAAATACAGTTTTTTGGCTGTGTTTTCAAAAATACATAATGGTTTAAGTGCTCATTTTCTAATCGTGTGCTACAGACAATATTTTTCTGTTGCTCAATCAATTAGCTTAATTCAGTTATGATGCCATCAATTGGATATATATTTGGATAATACTAATACAATAAAAATCATGAAAGTCTTGCAATATTTTGATCTCCACTCATGATAGGGTTAATACCATTTTATTTAGTAATCAATTAATCACCTTGAGACCTTCTAATTGGCAATGTTGTCAAATCTGATACGAGCTTCGTTTTTCTATTTCCCCTCTAATGCAGAGACAGTACAAAATGTGCATCCGTTGCTCTAATGTTTCAAATAGGTGAAAATGCAACCTATCATAGAGTAAGTATGCAGTGGCAGTCTCTAATTGCTCGTTTTTTATTTTCTAATGAATTAATCTGAGTAACCTATGCACTGTAAGATGGGTGGATGTGAAGATGGACCTGATACTTGCACGAACAAGACATGCCGTGGGCATGAAGTTGATATTATGCACTTCTCACTTGGAAATGCTATTCCTGGACGACTCTATGGAGGAAATCCAGTAGACAACAGACAAGGTTATGGGGGTGACAGGTAATGTAGTTCTATGCTACGTATCTTCAGTGCAGGCTTTTGATTTCCTCTGTTCTAACATGTATGCTATGTTTTGGTCCCAACTAACAGGTTTGGTCATTTGGTGGATGTTTATGCTTGGAACCCTCACTGCAGATTTCTTGATGGCCTCGGCCCTTCAGGTATGTTTTGCACTTAATTTTGTATGGTGACAGTTTGCAGATACTATGCTGCATCACAGATCTCAACTGTAACTTGTTAGTATGACATAGGGGGAGCTTGGTTTAAATTCTTCAATGGGAATGGTAATGAGAATTATTGAATAGTGAATTACAATAAAAATGATGGTTACATTGTTAGTGTTTTACTCCAATGTTGGAATAGTTAAGGACTAAAAATGATTGTTGATTGATGAATAGTGGAATGACTGGAGAGAATGATTACAGGAGGGGAGGTGGTTAATGAAAATGGGGTAATGATTAACTTATTTTGAGTCTTACTACTTTTTTTTGGTCGGTAAACATGAAATTTTATTAGCACGAAGCTGGGTACAAGTAGTATCATATCAATACGAAGGCAGGAAAGTTTAAAAGCCTATCTGTCATACTAATAACCACCATGCACACTTGCTGCTAGAAAAATGAAAAATGAAGAGATACAAAATTATATCAGTGAAGTCCCCTCTTGCATTAACAGTGATGAGGCAGGATCCACGAGCCAGTTCCTAAACGAAGTATGTGAGATAATTTTGCATTTCGCCACACACCAACTCCATAGCCTCCCCTTTATCTCATCAACAATCTTCTCCTTTATCCAATTTTCATTTTCGAAGATTACCTTGTTTATATGGAATATGATGAAGATGAATTGATCATCTTTTATACTCATTAACTACCACAATTACCCATGCTCATTCCCGTTACCATTCCTATTGAAGAATTTTGAAACAAGTGTCCTCATAATCAGTTTGTCTCAGTTTTTCACTGAAAAAAATCTGTTTTTCGTTTTCTTAACACGTTTTCTGTTTGGATAATAGAGCGAGTAACCCATGAAGTGATTTTTTGATATTGCTTTGCCAGTAACCAAAATAGTTTATTGAAGGAATTATATAGATTTGCTCATCTTATAAGTCATTTTTTGTAATCATGTTCTTTTGGTTACATCTGTAGAAACTAGAACGAGAATTTGCAGAATTTAGTCACTTATTTCAGAACAGGGTTACATCACAAGCTAATCTCAATATTTCTATGAGAATTCTTCAAATAAAATAACCTATATTTGTCACTTAAGGGCCTCGGCTTCAGTGTACCACAATCACTATATTCATGTCCACTGCTATCTGTTCTCATTACAGTTATGTTCAATTTCTAAATTAGGAAATGACTCCACGGCACAGAATGATTGGCAAGGGTCATGGTGGCACAGCAGCTTGAGTGACAACTCAGGTAAGCTCACCAGAAAATAATTTTTTCTTCTCTATTTCTGCTATTACAATATCTGCTTGTTGGTTGCTGCTCGTGCACAATTATGTAAAGATCGCGGCTATTGGCACCCGAGTATTTGCTCAATACACTCACTTGAGAGTTGTATCCTGTATGTGATGGTACTGGGTGCTAAATATGTTGTAGATATGGATGTATTGAGAAAAAATACGGGTGTGAATAGCCACGCCCATATATAAATTTTATGTATGCATTATTGAAGAGATATGTATACTCAGATCTTGTGTGTGTGTGTGTGTGTTGGGCTA
Organism: Galeopsis tetrahit; assembly: GCA_963675135.1. Taxonomy (NCBI): domain Eukaryota; kingdom Viridiplantae; phylum Streptophyta; class Magnoliopsida; order Lamiales; family Lamiaceae; genus Galeopsis; species Galeopsis tetrahit. Next base: position 21,259,635 of record OY776122.1, on the reverse strand, counting down.
ATGATAACGATTGTGAAACTTGCTTAATCCTTCCTATTCTGCTTACGGTAAAAAATTGCTTTGACTTTACACAGATGAATTCTATATACCAACTGATAAAACGCCCGAGCCACTTTTTGACATGGCAGCTGAACTTAGTTCTAAACAAAGAATCACCACATTTTGTTTTCTGGCCAGTTGACTGTTTAATCATCCAATAATCAGTATTTCCTCTCTTTTATGCTTTTCATGAATGCTGGATTGTTTGCTGGCAAATAGCCGTGATTTTTTTTTTTTTTTCAGAAATAATAAATAATTATTAACCCTTTCAAAAGAGAGCAAGTTAGGTACCAACTCTCTTAATGAGGATTGGTTATCTGTGATTTTCTTAATGTGTCTATGCTACGGATTCCTGCCTTCAGTAAGTTTTTCCTTGAGTCGATTTTGTATTCTTATAAACCTTTCTATCAAGCAGGCTTCATAAGGGATGACAGTCCATATGCATCTGAAGGTCAAACAGGAACGTACTATTTTGAGTTTTCAAGGCCTCTGAGAACCATGGATTCTCTTCAACAGGTAAGTCCAATCCCTGCTAATAACTAGTTTCAAGGGAACACCTAAACAAACAGAGTGTAATACCTTGTTTTTTTTGTCGGTAAAATAAATAAATATTTTTAATGGGAACAGGAAAATAAGAGGTATCCCATTCCAAAAGATCGTCGCTTACTTTGCAATTTCAAATTCAAAGACCTCCTTGGGTGTAATACCTTGTTGTTGGCAACACTTTCACAAATCCTTCACTATAGTGAGATAAGTGTTAATATTTGCCTTGCTTTTTGGGGAAACTTAATAGCCTAAGGATATGTTTGTTTTGGAACTATGGTGGAAATTTGGATGGTTCTAGGATTTCAAAATCTTGATGACTGGTGAATGGTGATAGTATGTGAGTGTTTTGAGATTTTGAGTAGGTTGGACGTAGCTTTATGTCAAATTAAGTGTGTAAGAGTGGTAATGTGATATTATATTATTGTTAGAGATATTTTATGTCAAATCAGTTGTATGAGAGGTTAGGTATTTTCAGGTGTGAATGTGGGTTGGATTTTGAAATCCTAAAATAGAACAGGACGAGAAATGTAACATCCCACATCCAGTCAGGAAAATCTCAAAACCTAAGGGGCTCGTTTACTTTGAATGACGGCACTATACTATTTAATGTAGAGGGAATCTTGTATGAAACGGAACTCCACTTTAGCATTTACACCTTATTTTGCATGAAACATAATTCAGGTAGGGTTATACTCCGTAACTTATAAGTCGAAGGGTCATGCAATATACATGTGATGGAAACCCGCCTCATATAAGATTTTGTGAATAATGATATGTGTGTTGAATCTTACAAAATCTTCATGTTTTTGCCCGGAATAGGATGCTCAGTTCGCACTAGGTGAATCAAGCAGGTTATCAGCTGCATTCTGGTACCCAGAGGATGGGAAATCATGGCATGGGTCGGCGCATTATTCAATCAGCTGTGATTGGATTATCCTTGATTTCATATCAGGCAGCAGTTCTAAGCTCGAAAAGGTGGCCCAAAAAAGCTCGTGGGACGCTGCTACAGCCTTTTCTCTTCTCTTCTCTGTTGTGGCCTTATGCATATCCATTTTTGTTGGTCATCAGATGTCTAGTCACAGCAGGACGGCAACCTTCATTCCAATGGAGAGTCTATGACACTCTTTAGGTTTTCTCGACGTGCATACGAGTATACTCGACTAGTGATAGCCATTCTTTACATTAGGCTACATTGCCCTGGAATAAGATAGTTTTTTTTATTGATTAAAATTAGTGATTTGGGTTGTAATAGAAGTTTTTGGTTGTTGCAAATTGTTTTATATTTTTGACAGCATACTTGATACGATTTGAGGCATTGATACCAGGATTGCTGTTTCTAAGGTCCTGTAATAGAAACTTGGAGACATTTCCACTCCCCCACTCTCAGTTTTTCTTTTAGTAAAATTTGCTTGTTCTGATCTAACATCAAATCTTGCGTCTTGCGTGAAACTGTCTAATCGATCTCATTTCGTGACATGAATATTAAATAAGTATATTAATTGGAGTATCATTTCATGAAATGATTAGATATTTATTTAGAGTCATTATTCATGTATTTTGATCTAATCTACCCTAAACCTTAAAAGATGAAAGAGCAATGGTAAGAAATTACTGTTAATTTTGTTGAGGTTCTTTCTTCATGAAATCATCTTCTCATTTCTCTCCACTAAAATTGAGATCAGGGCATAATTTGAAAATAGGGTAAAATACAAAAATTGTGTTCCAATATTTATTTATTAAACAAAATAAAAAATCACTAATATGCATGGGTTGTACTATGCAATTGTTCCTTTTATAAAATAAAAAATTGTGTTCCCATATTTATTTATTAAAAAAAAAAAAACACTAATATGCATGGATTGTACTATGCAATTGTTCCTTTTATAAAATAAATAATACCTGTTTAATAAATTACTAAATCAATTAAGGGGGTGTGGGTCAAATTCTTCAATAAAAATAATAATGATGTTCATTTCTTTGAACACGAGTTTTGAAATCTTGATTTTTATCGATTTAGCAATTCTTTAATAAAAAAAATTATTTCATAATGATCATTTTTTTTGGATACGAGTATGACAGTGTGATTAAATAAGTGATGTTGAAGGTTGGAGATACGTAATGTGAATAGTAATATTTTCAAGAAGTTTGAACAATAAAAGAAGAAAGTATAAATAATGAAATTGGACGGAAGAATATTATATTTAGAACTGGCAATTTGAGCCCGACCCGATGGACTAGCCGGTCAACCTGAAGCTCAATATGAATTGAGCTCCAAAATTATTGTCCATATAGAATCGGGTCTATTTGGCTTGATCCGATGGGCCTAACGGGCTAGATTGAATTTGGCTCAACAGGCCGTGGCGGCCCATTTGACCCGATCATTTTTTCTTTCTTTATACAAATAAATAATTAAAATTAGTAAAATATTATAATATTATTATGTTTTTAATTTTATTTTGATTTTAAAATTTAAACTTATAAATTATTTATAATTCTATTTGAATTTGGTATATATTGTAATGTTACTCTGTTTTATAAATTATGTATAGTTGATAATTTAATATTTTATTATGTATATTTTTTTATTATAATTATTTGTATAAAATAATTGGAAACAGAAAACTACCCAATTTTGAAGTTCACCCCCAATTTTGAGTTCACCCATCTCTCTTTTTCCAACATTACCCTCCCCTCATAAACCCTATTTTTTTTTTCTATTTCTCTTCTGTCGCTCTTCCTCTCCCTCTCCCTCTCCCCCTCCCCCTCCCCCAAACGACCGCCGCCTCCTAGCCCATCACCGCCGCCCTCAGCTCAGCACAGCCCCACATCGTCGTTGCCGGCCAGCCCACCGCACCTAGGCGTCGCTCGCAGGCCAGTCTCGCAGCCGCCGCCCAAAGCCCAGCTCCACTGCGCTTCGCCTCCCAGCCCGTCGCCGTCGCCTCCAACCCAGCCGCACAAGCGCCTGTCGTCGTCGCCCCCAACCCAGCGGCACAGCCGCCCGTTGCCGTCACCAACGCGGTTCGTATATTTTTATATGTATTTTGTTTTAGTTTGTACTCATCCTGGATTTTATTCATCTTCTTGCTTATAATATTGTTCATTTGGGATTTTTTTTATTTTGGTATTTTGTTTGGTGTACTGTATATTTTTATATGTATTTTGGTGTACTGTATATTTTTATATGTATTTTGTTTGGGGGTGAAGTCATAATAATGGGGGGGGGGGGGGTGCATTTAGCCGTGGCCCACGGGTATTCTCACGTTTCCATTTTTATACTATAATTCTTTGTATTTTTTGTTAATTTATACTGGTTGAACTTGCTAGGTTTTGAAGGTTTGTGTTCCTAATTGTTAGTTTTCCATTAAATTTTTGGGAAGCCTATGTGTTTGATAAAATGCCTGAATGAGGTATCACCTATTCCTGTTATCTCTTGAAAAACGAGGAACTATGCTATATTGGAACAACAGTTCCAGGTTCTACCTGTGTAATAGCAGAATCATCTCTACAAGTTGAAACTTTACACAAAATATAGAGTGTCTGGTTGATTTGAAGTTCAGGAAAAAAATAGAAATAAGATTTATTTTGTATACAGATGTTTAATTAAGCTAATTTTTTTTGTTTTTTTGTTTGTCTGTTAAAGCTGTATGTGTAAAGAGAAGATATGTCATTCTGCATTAAGCTCTTTTATTTATTTGATGCTTAATTTAAAGAATGCATTATATTACTCCAGTTTATTAATATTATGTAAATTATTGAATTGGGATCGAGCTCACAAATAATCTCCATCGAGTTTTGAGTTTGGTAGTCAAGCTCATGTTTGGGATTACTCTGCTCAGTACATTTACACCCCTCACACCTAAAGTGCAAGCCAAAATCTAATTCGGATTTTCTGCTGTAATTGACATTGTACTCCATAATACTAATATCATTTGTTTTTTGGTGTTTTTCAGACTTGCATATGTATTAACAAGAACTGCTGCTGGAAATTCGTTTCTGTAGATTCTCAAAGGACAACCATCAAGAGAAATGGAGTTCACGGCGGAGTGGAAATCCCTCTGGGCCGTGTCCTCCACGTTTTCTGCACCATTGCTCATCCCAGATAACCGCACACTGGTTGGCCCAATAACATTTACCCCAAGCCCCAACTCTTCCACTACTCTCCTTCACTCGTCCTCCCTCTCACCGCACCTTCCACCTCCATATCCACAAAACACACTCTCCGGGTTTCTCCAAAATTACGATTCTATCCCTTCCTCTGCTACTTCTATATCTTCTCTTCTTGGGCCACAGCTCCCTAACTGGTCTTCAGAGTTCCACGGCTTTAATTCTGTTCAATTGCTTCAAGTTCCTAAGAAGAATCTTATCATTGTGTTTTTCCCAACTGGAGAGAATTCCGATCATGTTGGATTTTCTTTGCTTTCTGTGAAAGGTGGAGTTTTAGGTGTTCATTCGCCAAAGGAGAATTCTTTCCATGTGGTAATAGAAGGTACAATGGATCACCAACGAATTAAAAGTTTGTTGGTTAATCCAGTTGATGATTCTTGCTGCAATGAGAATGGAGATGGCATGCTTGGACATGCAGGCAATAATGTTGCAACTGTTGGGTTTTTGATGGTTTGTACAAATTATTCTGTTTATTGGTATAGAGTTGGAATTAATTATGTACATAAACAAGATGAAGATTCTGTCTCTCTGAATTATGTGGGATGTGCCGATAATAAGATGTTAAGGGGTAATGCAGTGGTAAGTGCTTGTTGGAGTCCACATCTAAGTGAAGAATGCATACTTTTGTTGGAGAGTGGCGACTTACTGTTGTTTGATGTTAATTGTTCATCTGGGAAGTATATAGTTAGTGGAAATAATAGATTTGTTGTTCAAAAGTTGCAAGTTCCATTAAGTGAAAACTTGAAGTTGGAGGAGGAAAGACATTATGAAGGTCAGCAGTGGGTTGGATGTGAGTTCAGTTGGCATCCAAGATTATTTATTGTTTGTCATCATAGTGAGATTCTCTTGGTTGATTTGAGGTCTGCAGGGGAGTGCAATGTCTGTTCTTTGCTGAAACTTGAGAGTTTGTCTAGGCGGAAGAATGATGGGTTTCTCTCTTTGTCAAGGGCTGGTTCCGATGGGTTCTACTTTACTGTGGCTACAAGATACTTGCTGCTTCTTTGTGATGTGCGGAAACCATTGATGCCGGTCTTGCAGTGGTCACATAGAGTTCAAAATCCACGTTATATGTCTGTCTTTAGATTGTCTGATTTGAGAGCAAATCCAAAAGATACAAGTTACAAGTTGGCTTCCGAATCAGGTTATTGTGTTATCTTGGGATCTTTTTGGGACAACCATTTCAGCCTTTTCTGTTATGGCCCTGATCCTGAAGGACATGGATCCATCCGTTCTGAAGTTTCCAAGGTCTGCAACCCGTATTATGCTTGGGGACTCCCTTCAGAGCTTCCATTGTCCGGTTCTGATTGTAAATGTGGTAGTTGCCTTGTTGGAGAGGAGTTCTGGAGAGCTTCCCTCCCAGTTTGGACTGACTGGAGGCACAAAAAGGACCTAATCCTGGGGTTTGGCATTCTCAAGCCAGACCTTTTTACAAATTTGTCCTCCATTTGTAGTGATGGTGGGTTCATGCTTATCAGGTTAACATCATCGGGGAAGCTAGAAGCACAAAACTACTTTTCAGATTGGGGCTCTAGGAAGTTTCCGGAAGCCGGTCACAAGAGGAAAAACATTTATCTGGAGGATAATCTTTTGTATGATCGCGACTATTCAGAATATGACGGGGTAAAGAAATTTCAGCATCTGAAGTTGGAGTTTCTCGATGCTTACTTGAAAGATAAGTTAGCAAAATACATTGCGAAAAGGAAAGAGAAGATAAATGAGAGTGATGAGAATAAGCATGTCATGAAGTCTATGTTCAATTATCATCAAGAAATATGTCCTAAAGTTAAGGCTTTTAGGCTCGCAAAAGAAGGATCATCTCTTGCATTTTCAGCTATATTGAAAGATATTAGTTGGCCGACTAGCATACATGAAATTGCTGTAAGGAGTGCATATGCAGGCTTGAGCACAAATCTGTTGCAATTGGCCTTCTCCACTTACTCAGATTTTGACGAGGATTCTGAGAACTGTAATGAACCACTGGAGTTCCTGGATATCCCTGATCAACTTCAAGTCCCACCTTTTCCTCTACGAAAGCCATCTTATCGCAGCAATAAATGGTCCAGTAAAGTTAAGCCATCTGATGCACTTGTTGGTCCAATTCTACCTCCTCATTTTTTGACTACCCTTCACTTGCTTTGGATGGAAGAACTTAAAGAGGAAAAAGAGCTCTACTTGGAAGAATCAGAAGCATTTTCAGCTCATTCTCAATTCAAACTTCAATGTGATAATGTCTTGGAAGCTGTTCGGGAACATATTTCAGGTTCTGAAAGTCAAGAAGTATATGTTTCTCTTGCAGATGATGCAGAAGATTTGAGTTATGCGACTCAGAAACTGAATCTTGCTTGCCATAAACCATCAGCATTCCTGGAAACTCTTGAAAGTATGGAATTGAAGAAATCTGATTGTGAGAATGACGTATTTTCAACCCATGTTTTTAGGAGAAATCAAGAGCCTGCATCTGATCTTAGCGAAAAGATGGTGGGACAAGAGTTATTTGATGTGGGCTGCCCAATAGAATTGAACTTTGGTGTCTGCACCATTGATTTTGGGCCAAAGGAGCTGGAATTATTCAGAAATTTGAAGAAACAAGACCTTGAATTTCAGAGAAGTTATAAGCCATATCAAGACTATATTTCAGAGAAGTTATAAGCAATATCAAGACTGTTAGCAGCTCGAGAATTGTGCACTCTGAAGGTGCGCGATAAAGATCAGGAACTGTATTTGATTAAATTTATTTGGTATTAATTCGTGTGGTTTCCGTTCATTATTAGGCAGTGCATGATGGGAAAGAGGCCTACTTCATGTTGAAAGTTAATGCGAACTATGCCTATATTCAAGGGTAATATTTCTGTTTTTTTAGTGGAAATTCTCTGTTTTTGATTATGTGTTTATTTTTGGCTTCTTTTTTTGAATAAATCTGATGAAGAAGGATATTTTGAGGATGGAATAGTTGACTTTTGTTGGTTTTTTCTGTTCTATTGGTAGGGTTTTTTTGGCTCTGTGTTTTTTTAAAATACATAATGGTTTAAGTGCTCATTTTTCTAATCGTGTGCTACTGCCAATCTTTTCTGTTGCTCAATCAATTAGCTTAATTCAGTTATGATGCCATCAGTTGGAAATTGTAAGTACAATGATGAGAACTTACCTTTTAGGATTAGATGAAATCACGACTTGAGATTTGGCCATATCTTTTATTTGAATTGTAAATTTGATTTAGGTTAGTTCCTCTTTATTAGGTAAAGCCCACGGGCTTAGGGTTTAGGTTGGAGACTTTATTTACTTGCGTTGTTTTAGAGAAGATAATTATGAATGAAATTAGTTTCAGAGATAGTATCTCTTCTACAGCGTGTTTGCTGGTTGCTAGGGTAATTTGGGATTATTTCCCAGGTTTCTAGAATTCCACAGATTGAGTTCTCATCATACAATCTAAAATCATGAAAGTCTTGCAATATTTTGATCTCCATTCTCATGATAGGGTTAATACCATTTTATTTGGATAATCAATTAATCACCTTGAGGCCTTCTAATTGGCAATGTTGTTGTCAAATCTGATACGAGCTTCATTTTTCTCTTTCCCCTCTAATGCAGAGACTGTACAAATCCGTTGCTCTAATGTTTCAAATAGGTGAAAATGCAACCTATCAAAGAGTAAGTATGTAGCATGACCTCTTGTTTGGCAGTCTTTAATTGCTCGTTTTTTATTTTCTAATCTGAGTAACCTATGCACTGTAAGATGGGTGGCTGTGAAGATGGACCTGATACTTGCACGAACAGGACTTGTCGTGGGCATGAAGTTGATATTATGCACTTCTCACTTGGAAATGCTATTCCTGGACAAATCTATGGAGGAAATCCAGTAGACAACAGACAAGGTTATGGAGGTGACAGGTAATGTAGTTCTATGCTACGTATTTTCAGTGCAGGCTTTTGATTTCCTCTGTTCTAACATGTGTGTTATGTTTTGGTCTCTACTAACAGGTTTGGTCATTTGGTGAATGTTTATGCTTGGAACCCTCACTGCAGATTTCTTGATGGGCTCAGCCCTTCAGGTATGTTTTGCACTCAATTTTGTATGGTGACAGTTTGCAGATACTATGCTGCATCACAGATCTCAATCGTAACTTGTTAGTATGACATAGGGGGCGCTTGGTTTATATTCTTCAATGGGAATGGGAATGAGGATTATTGAATAATGAATTACAATAAAAATGATGGTTACATTGTCAGTGTTTTGCTCCAATGTTGGAATAGTTAAGGACAAAAAATGATTGTTGATTGATGAACAGTGGAATGATTGGAGAGAAATGATTACAGGAGGGAAGGTGGTTAATCAAAATAGGGTAATGATTAACTTATTTTGAGACTTACTACTGCGTATGGAATATCATGAAGATGAATTGATCATCTTTTATAATCATAAACTACCACAATTACCCATGCTCATTCACGTTACCATTCCTATTGAAGAATTCTGAAACAAGTGTCCCCATAATCAGCTCATCTCAGTTAGTTTCACTGACCAAAATCAGTTTTTTCTTTTTCTTAACACGTTTTCTGTTTGGATAATAGAGCGAGTAATACATGAAGTGATTTTTCTGTATTGCTTTGCCAGTAACCAAAACAGTTTATTGAAGGAATTATATAGATTTGCTCAACTTATAAGTAATTTTTTGTATTCATGTTCTTTTGGTTACATCTGTAGAAACTAGAACGAGAATTTGCAGGATTTAGTCACTTTTTTCAGAACAGGGTGACATCACAAGTTAATCTCAATATTGCTATGAGAATGCTTCGAATAAAATAACCTATATTTGTCACTTAGGGCCTTGACTTCAGTGTACCACAATCACTATATTCATGTCCACTGTTATCTGTTCTCATAACAGCTATGTTCTGTTTCTAAATTAGGAAATGACGCCACGGCACAGAATGATTGGCAAGGTTCCTGGTGGCACAGCAGTTTGAGTGACAACTCAGGTGAGCTCACCAGAAATTATTTTCTTCTTCTCTATTTCTGCTATTGCAATATCTGCTTGTTGGTTGCTGCTCGTACACAAATATGTAAAGATCGCGGCTATTGGCACCTGAGTATTTGCTTAATACACTCACTTGAGAGTTGTATCATGTGATGGTACTGGGAGCTAAAAAGTGTGTACATATGGGTGTATTGAGCAAAAATACGGGTGTGAATAGCCACACCCATATATAAATTTGTATGTATGCATTGTTGAAGAGATTTGTATACTCAGATTTTATGTGTGTGTGTGCGCGTTGGGCTAATGATAACGATTGTGAAGCTTGCTTAATCCTTCCTATTCTGCTTACGATAACAAAATTGCTTTGACTTTTCAAAGATGAATTCTATATACCAACTGATAAAACGCTCGAGCCTCTTTATGACATGGTGTAGATGGTGCATAGTTCTAAACAAAGAGTCGCCACATTTTGTTTTTCTAGCCAGTTGACTGTTTAATCATCCAATAATCAGTATTTCCTCTCTTTTATGCTTTTCACGAATGTTGGATTGTTTGCTGGCAAATAGCCGTGTTTTTTTTTTTCCAGAAAAAATAAATAAATATTAACCCTTTCAAAAGAGAGCAAGTTAGGTACCAACTCTCTTAATGAGGATTGGTTATATGTGCTTTTCTTAATGTGTCTATGCTACGGATTCCTGTCTTCAGCAAGTTTTTCCTTGAGTCGATTTTGTATTCTTATAAACCTTTCTATCAAGCAGGCTTCATAAGGGATGACAGTCCATATGCATCTGAAGGTCAGACGGATATTTGCTATTTTGAATTTTCAAGGCCTCTGAGAACCATGGATTCTCTTCAACAGGGTAAGTCCAATCCCTGCTAATAACTAGTTTCAAGGGAACACCTAAACAAATAGAGTGTAATACCTTGTTCTTATTGTCGGAAAAATAAATAAATATCATACTACCTTGTTTTTGGCAACACTTTCACAAATCCTTCACTATAGTGAGATACTAAGTGTTAGTATTTGCCTTGCTTTTTGGGGAAACTTCATAGCCTAAGGATATGTTTGTTTTGGAACTATGGTGTATGGTGGAAATTCGGATGGTGAAATCTTGAATTTCAAAATCCTGATGACTGGTGATAGTATGCGAGTGTTTTGAGATTTTGAGTAGGTTGGACGTAGCTTTATGTCAAATCAAGTGCGTAAGAGTGGTAATGTGATATTATTATATTATTGTTAGCAATATTTTATGTCTAATCAGTTGTAAGAGTGGGTAGGTATTTTAGGTGTGAATGTGGGTTGGATTTTGAAATCTTGATTTGAAATCCCAAAACAGAACGGGAAGAGAGATTTAACATCCCACATCTATTCAGGAAAAACCCAAAACTTAAGGGGATAGTTTACTTTGAATGACGGTGCTATACTATTTAATGTAGAGGGTTGTTTTGTATGAAACGGAACTCCACTTTAGCATGTACACCTTATTTGCATGAAACATAATTCGGGTAGGGTTATAACTTATAAGTCTACGGGTCATGCGATATACATGTGATGGAAACCCATCTCATACAAGTTTTTGTCTTTAATGTATCTTTTCTTAATGAAATGTGTGTTGAATCTTACGAAATCTTCATGTTTTTGCCCGGAATAGGATGCTCAGTTCACCATAGGTGAATCAAGCAAGTTATATCAGCTGCATTCTGGTACCCAGAGGATGGAAAATCATGGCATGGATCGGTGCATTATTCAATCAGCTGTGATTGGATAATCCTTGATTTCATATCAGGCAGCAGTTCTAAGCTTGAAAAGGTGGCCCAAAAAAGCTCGTGGGACGCTGCTACAGCCTTTTCTCTTCTCTTCTCTGTTGTGGCCTTATGCATATCCATTTTTGTTGGTCATCAGATGTCTAGTCACAGCAGGACGGCAACCTTCATTCCAATGGAGAGTCTATGACACTCTTTAGGTTTTCTCGACGTGCATACGAGTATACTTGACTAGTGATAGCCATTCTTTACATTAGGCTACACTGGTTTTTTCTTGATAATTATTTTCTTTTTGATCTCTTTGCCCTGGATTAAGATAGCTTTTTTATTGATTAAAATTAATGTTTTGGGTTATAATAGAAGTTTTTTGGTAGTTGCAAATTGTTTTACATTTTTTGACAGCATACTTTGTATGACTTGAGGCATTGGTACCAAGATTGCTGTTTCTAAGGTCCTGTAATAGAAACTTGGAGACATTTCCACTCTCCCACTCTCTCTTAAACATTTATTTTAAGCCAGATTACTCATTTATCTTGGTCTAATTTACCTTATCAAATATAACCTTAAAAGAGGTAAGAGCAATGAGATGAAATTACTTTGTATATGTTCTTCATGAAATCAACTTCTCATTTTTCTCCATATCAGGGCATAATTTGGGAACAGGGTAAAATACAAAAATTGCGTTTCAATATTTATTTATTTAAAAAAAATACTACTCCCTCCGTCCCGGTATAAGTTTCCCCTTTCTTTTGGGTGTTTTGATTAAGGAATATGATAAAATAATAGATGTAGTAAGAGAAAATAATAGAGTAGTATGAGATGAAGTATAATAAAATAATAGATAAAGTGTAAGTGATGTGATTGAGAGAGAGAAAATAATTTACCAAAAATGGAATGGGAAACTTATTGTGGGACATTCAAAAAAGAAAAGTGGGAAACTTATAGTGGGACGGAGGGAGTACTAGATATGCATCGATTGTACTACGCAATTGTTATTTTTACTAAAATAAACAATACCCGTTCAATAAATTACTAAATCAATTAAGGGGTGTGGGTCAAATAAATTCTTCAATAAAAATAATACTCCCTCCGTCCCACAAAGATAACTACATTTGACTTTACGCAGATTAAGAAAAATCAATAAATGTAGTCAAATTTAGTTAATGTACCAATTTTGCCCTTGAAATCTCATACTCCAAAATATGTTAAGCATTAATTACTCTTATTAATTAGGGGTAAAATTGACAATAAATCATTTAATACTAAAGTAAAAGAGAAAATGTAGGTATAATTTGGGATATCCAAAATAAGAATGATGTTCGTTTATAGATGAGGTTTTTTTTTTTTTTAAAGAAAACTTTCATTATTTGATGCAGGAATTACAAAAATCGAGAAGGACATCCACAAAGTTTGAATGCTTGTTCTAGTTATACGGGCTCCCATATGAATGTGAAGCCCCAACATCTATATGTGTTATGAGTCTTATGACATTTCGTGTAACTCAACTAACTTCAAACTCTAAATTCTCCTTAAAAAAATCTTGTATAATCGTAATATAGTTTTCAAACTTCGTTTCTCCCGCTTTCCCTCCTACGACGGCGTAGCAATTGAAATCTTAAATTTTATCGATTTAGCAATTCTTCAATAAAAAAAATCAATTATTTCATAATGCTCATTTTTTCGGGCACGAGTATAATAGTGTGGGTAAATAAGTAATGCTAGAGGATGGAGATAAATAATGTGAATACTGTTATTTTTAAAAGGTTAATGAGTATAATAAAATTAAACAATAAAAAGAAAAAGTATAAATAATGGAATTCTATATTGTTAACCATGCTTTGCCCTAATTTTAAAATAAATGTGAAATAATTATTGATTTTTTTTTAGAGGTGTGATAAATAATTGAATGATTATGAAAGAATAGTTGTTAATTAATTTTTTGAGTATTAAAAATATCATTTTTAAAATTACAGTAATTAAAGGCCTGTATTTTTCATAGAAGAATCCTCGATTGGTGTGAAAACACAGCCTCCATGTTTTTTCTTTATTCTAAATATCATTTTTTGAAAATTCAGAGGTTTAAGGTAATAAAGTTGAATTTGACTAATTGAGTCGTATATAAACTTAGAAAGGAAACGTCGTCGTTGCGGAGCTTAAGGAAATATAAAAATAAACTAGAAATTAGATGCCGCCTATAAAATAAATATTTATTCATATCGAGTTTCGAATTTTATTTTTATACCGGAGGTGCAATTTCTATACGGTGAAAGCGAACAGAAAACTACAAAATTTTGAAGTCGAATTCAAGGCAGCAAATCATTTTGCCTTTCGGATTGCGGAATACGCTGGTGTTTTGTTCGGAAATTTTGAATAAATCGCTGCTCTTTATTTGCGGAATATTCCCTAACATAGATCAGGATCAGGTATTCTCTCGTTTCCATTTTTATGCTATAATTGTTTGTTTTTTTTGTTCATATGAATTTGAATTGATTTCAGCTTCTATACTGGTTGAACTTGTTAGGTTTTGAAGGTTAATGTTCCTAATTGTTAGTTTGATTTTGTATCGGATAATTTCGCGTAGATTTAGGATAGGATGTTGATTTTCGATGATTTCGATGTGGTGCTCAATATGTTTATGTTGAATCTAAAGTTGCAGGTTTCTGTTAGTAGCCGATGCTTGACATTTTCAATTATTGATGCGTGATTTTATTTTTTGTAGAGCTTGAGATTTAAAGTTTGAGGCCAACCGTAATGGCGAAGATCAAACCTCAAGCTCTCTTGCAACAGAGTAAGAAGAAGAAGGGGCCGAACGGAGTTAGTGTTGTTACAATTGCAATTTATGGCGTGATTGTTTTTGTCATGGCGTTTTTTCTTTACACTTCCTACAAACACTGGACCAGAAGGTTGTCTTAATTTATTATTGCGATATATGTTCGCTTCATTTTTTGTAATTCTGCTTACTTTGAATCCTAGTTGCTACATTGGAGACCTATATATGATTGTTACCCGAACTGAATATAGAAAAGAAGATAGATATAACTAAACTATGTTGATGTAAGATGTTCTAGGCTTCTAGCAAGCATTCATTTTGAGAATTAGCCTGATCTCTAACTAGATTAATTTGAGTACTAGTAGTCATGTATAAATAGAGCTTTATGAAAGGTGTTTTGTTTTCACTGAATGATAAATTTGTTCTAGCCTCCATGCTTTTAGATGTAATTTGGATTTTAGTTTGGGTGTGCAAGTGGTATTTAATTAATTCACGCTTTTAGATGTAGTTTGGATTTTAGTTTGGGTGTTCTAGCCTTCACGCTTTTAGAAGAATTTATGTGATCTTTGCTTCTTTTTTTTTCTGCTAAAGCTTGAATGGCTATTGCATTGTTGTTAACCTGTAATGTTATATCTTCCTCAGGTCAGCATATCTGTCGGAGGATGTAGGTGTAGAGGTACAATTGTTGCATAACCAATACTTCATTTATGCTGAATTATTTCTGTTCTTGTTATACTAGATCCTCAACTTGGATAATGGAATTACTAGTTTTACTGCCAATTATATGGTCTTAGGTTTCTACTTTGCTTTTTCAGAATGTTACGTACTGACACATTTCTTGACCACATCATTCTCTTTATTTTCCTACACTGTATTCTTAAGTAATCTTTGTCTGTGTTTTTTTGCAGCATGCTAGTTCATTTGGCGATGCGAACAAAGTTGATGTCCCCAAATATGCTGTAAGTTTCATGGCCTGCTAGTTTAGTTGTGGATTGGCTCAACAGTGCTTTAAATTTTGGACTTGATAGATTCCTTGCATTGAATATTGTCATGAGGTGTAGCAAGATTTTCATACTCAATAATGAACATTGGTGTTGGTTATTTCTTACTACCTCAGTTCCTAATTATCTGCATGATTCTAATCTATCAAAATGGTGTTCCTAATTATTTGTCATTTTGCTAATATCAATAAAAAATTACCCCTTTTTCCACCAATACTCCTAATTAATACTAACCATCTTGTAATTTTAAGATCATCAAGTAGTAATAAATAAGGGTATAATAGACTTTTGATATCCTAATTAATGAAATATTGGTTTGTGTGAATGGATAAAATTATTCAAATAATTATATCATATATTGTTCAGTTCTCCTAGCTTGTAAAATATGTTGGCTTTTCTTCTGATTTGAGTGCTTTGTATTTTAGTTATCAAACAATTACTTTTTATGGTATAGTTGCTCTTGCTCACAATTTTGTCATCCCGAAATCTGGTTACATCCCTTTGTATGGTTCGTGGTTGTTTTGGTAATTCTTTGGTCCTGCATTTTCTGTCTGCTATTTTTGGTTTTTCTACATCATTCCTGGTTAAATATTAATACATATATGTTAACAGGTGATTAGCACTTCAAAAGGCCCAATAACTGTTGAACTTTACAAAGAGGGCTCTCCTGAAGCTGTTAATGAATTTGTTGATCTATGGTATGTACTATGCTGATTCTTTTACCAATAAATTGCAATTATTTTATCTCTGAAGATGTGCCTTGTTTTTCACTTCCAAATTAATGATATTTTTCCTGATATATGTTTATTTGAATTTTGTGCCGAATTAGCTGAAATCCTCAACTCACATGGTTCCATTATCCCATTTCATTTGCAGCAAAAAGGGTGAATTCAAAGGAATGGTCTTTAACCGTGTAATAAAGAACTTTGTAATTCAAGGAGGTGATATCAATAAACCTGGAAGTACTGAAGACTGGACTTCAAGGGGAAAGCATTACAATCACCTCGATACAAGGTCTACCTTAACTCAGATCTCAAATTCTCTCTCAAAACTCAGCTTTATCTTAAACGGCCATGTTTACTGAATCATTTATCCGTGTAGCCTGAAGCATGAAGCTTTTATGGTCGGGACTTCCAAGACAAAACCAGATGGTGGGGGCTTTGACCTTTTTATTACAACAGCACCAATCCCTGATCTAAGTGAGAAACTTAATGTATTTGGGCGCGTTATAAAGGGTGAAGACGTTGTTCAGGTAAAAACTCTAAACCTGAACTAGTTCTTGGATCACTTTTAATTTTGACAACTTTCATGTTAAATGACTTTTTTTCTATGATGTGTATTTCAGGAAATTGAAGAGGCAGACACAGATGAGCATTATCGTCCTAAAACGCCTATACGGATCAAGGAGATTAAATTGAAGCAGAACATGTAATGAATGAAACCATCTACCGGTTGAAGAAAAGTTCTTTATGGTTGAGTTCAGTTGTTGTAGCATTATCACCCTCTGATTTTATCCTTTAAACCTATGCCGCTTTTTATCCTCACCTTTGTTTCACTAGGCTTAATTTCATCTATTTGTATAATTTGTTCTAATTTTTTACTTTTTTTTTTTATTTAAATCTAATGTTTTTTGTACACAAATTGCATATGTAGCGGTACAAAGATTTTGATTTCTTGCAAGTCTTGGTGCTTTAGTTTTTGGAAAACTTTCTTCTTTCCTTTGGGTTTTTTTTACGTGGTTGTAAGTAGTATCAGTAAAATATTTTTGTTGTACACTGTAATATTTTCATCCTCAATATATTCAATATAAAGAGGAATGATATTTCCAGGACTTTTGTGATTTTTTTTTTTTTAAATATCAATAAGTATTGGTAGTCAATAACATCGTTGGTAAAGTATTAAGAAAATGTTGATGAATTTTTGCAAAATATTAATGAATATCATATGACATAAATATTGATATATTGTAGTATTATATTTTATGTAAATTTATCAAATGTATAAAATTTGTTTAAATTACTTTGTTAAATTTTTATGTTAGGAGTGTTAAACATTTATTATTAAATTTTATAAATTTAAAGTTTCCATATTTTTATCAGTATCAGGCTCAATGTTATAGCATACCACCAATATTTATTGATTTTTTTAAAAAAAAATTTACAAAATTGTGGAAATATTGCATACCAGCACAATTTACAAATGAAAATAATTAGACCTAATTCAAGACTTAAAAAACTTCTGCTTTAGCTTAATACCAAATTTTTTAGCAAATGGTTAATTGGTTATAGAAACAACATCCAGCTATTCTTACATGATACCATTCAGGGCAAATGCCCAAGCTCACCGCTCATTTCAACCCCGTCCCTGTCAATCCTCGCTCGTATATCATCCATTGTTCGTCCTGCGCTCACATACGTCTCAACTAACGATTCGTACAAGCAACTATCCACACAGTTTATCCTCTTCATCAGCTCATAAAATTCCTCAGCACTACTCACATCATTTTCTTGCTTAAAATAGATACAGAATTTTGCGATGGTGCCTGATTTAGGTCTCCATTCAGTGTGTCGAAATTCGGACACAGCCTTTTCCATGATCTCCAAAGCTTGCCTTATTTGACCTTTTTCCAGATAGAAATCCATAAACATTTCTGATGCTTTGAAGAAAGGTGCTTCTGTTTTCTTCGATGCCCTTTCCAGGACTGACTCGGCTTCTTCAACCATATTGTGTTTCAAATAAGCACAGATAACCGAATTCACTAACCTAATATCGTAACTACCACATACCGACTCCCATTCCTCGAAGCATTTCTTCATCCCTTCAATATCATTTAGATTCCCAAGAGCCTGAAGCATGATAAGATAGCTCATGTTCGTCACTACTTTCATTCTTGACTTCAACTTGTTCCAAACACGATAGACATTATCAAGATCGGAAATTCCAGCATACAAGCTGATCAAGAAATGGTACGCCACACGATCATGGGCCCCGATTTCCTCAACAGTAGTCAGAGCTAACTTAGCTTTTTCATGATATCCACCCCTTACGTAGATATTTGCTAAGTAACTATAGGATGTCCAATTACATAGCTTCCCGTTTTCTAGCTTCATCTCTTCGAAAACTCTCTCAACTCCCTCAATATCATTTAAATGTGAATAGCTGTTCATCAATAAGTTGTATGTAAACGTGTCTGGCTGAATATTCATCTTCTTCATATCTTGGAACAAGAAAAATACCTTCTCTGGCTGTCCTGATCTCATGTACAATGACATGAGATGGTTAAAAGGCAACGATCTGGATATCATGTTCTCTTTAAACATTTTACAAAAGACACCCAATGCTTTATTAGTCATCTTCTCCTCACAATACCTGTTTAGAAGTGCACCATAAGTGCAATGGACCCTCATAGAGGGGGTGAGGCCACTGAAGTAATTTTCAGCTTCAGCTATTCCCTTAACCTTCCCAATCAGATCCAAACGAACTGCATAATCTCTTTGCCCAAAGTTGAACTTCTGAAACTCCATCCATTCCATTATCTGGATGTGTAAGAAGATGAAGAAAATCATTCTCTATCCAAATAAAGGTTTAAACATTAGCCGGACAATGCCTAAGATCAATGTATTCAATTCCAAATAGGCAGTATAATTCCAAAATGAAAATCAATCAAAAAACCGGAGCATATCATTCCAAACAATGGGGATAAAACTTTGTTCCTTTTCTTATCTTTAAGCAAAATTTATTTCCCAAGAACGCATTTCCATTTTTGACAACACATTTTTTCACTAATTAATACATTTTCCAATATATCATATCAAAGCTTTTCTCAATTCCAGAAAACATTGCACTATAGATCCTTGTTTCAAATATCCCTCAGTAAACCTAGTTCTACTTCAAAACTTGTGTTGCTTAAAATTACATTATCATCTTCACAAATAATAAATGACGAAATTGAATTATCAAACCATTTGTATGTACCAATACCATAAATAACAAAATGAAAATCTTACAAACTCTAAGCACCTCAAGAGCATGGTCGAATCGTCTATATTTACGAAGCTCATTGATACACGTATCGAGCTCAAATCTTCCAACGGATCTGCCCTCCTTTATGTACTCATTTATGGTACTCGCCACAGTTCCTTTGTCACGCCACAAATTAGTTAATCTCCGGTACAAGCAGTCGGTCTGTTCGAGCGGCTCCGTCGCTTGCACCTCAGTAGAGAACCTTCGAACAAATGCCGGAGCTCCGGCGGACAATCGACGGCGGATACTCGCCATAATTTTAATCAGTCACCCCTTGCGTTCAAACACGAAAAGGGTTTATTGATTAGAACCAGAGAAGTAGAAAATAAAAGGAGAAAATGTATTTAAAAAGCCGTACTGAAATGACAAATTTAGCCCTGATCTTATCAAAAAATTTAAAAAAATGAGAAAATATCAATTTTAGTCTTGTAATTTAGGTCGAGTCCAATTTAAGTCATCTAACTTTGCATCTTCTCAGATTTAGTCCGAATGGTATCAATTTTAGAACTGACTATATCAATTTTAGTCTTGTAATTTTGTATTTTTTCAATTTTGATCATGTAATTTTGCTCTAAAATTAGAGAAAAAAATTATTTTTTCTCGTAACTTTCGCTTTTTTTTTTTTTTAAAAAAAAAAAAGTAAAAAAAGATAAAAATAAATTAATTTGTGTCCCATAATTTCTTAAATTGATTAATTTACGTACATTTTTTGCATTTTTACGTCCAATATATATATATATATGTCCCATAACTTTAACATTTTTTAAAAAAATTATTTACGTCCCATAATTTCGTAACTTGATTAATTTACGTCATTTTTCTTTATTTTGTAAATTGTAAATAGTGACTTGTAATTTATTTATTTTTTAATCCACATAACCATTGTTTTTCTACGCTATATAAGTCAAGTTCGGCCACGTTCCAATTTCCGTCGGTTATCCATAATTTTTATGCACACGTGACAAAAGTGTAAGTGAAATGATATTTTTTGAGACGTGAATTAATCAAGTTACAAAATTGAACGTGAATTAATCAAGTTATAAAATTATGGAACGTAAATTATATTTTTATATTTTTTGAGACGTTTTTAAAAAATGTGAAAGTTACCTGTAGAGGACTAAAATTGATACATTTAGAATTAAAGTTGAGAAAGTGTAAAATTACATGACTAAAGTTGAATATGGTGTAAACTATAGAACTAAAATCGATATTTTATCTAATAAAACGTTTCAAGTTTCAACTATGAAATGTTCCGAGTTACATTACAATTTCTAATTCTCTTATGTTGCCAAAGAAGTTAAAGAACAATCGCTTTCAATAATGGCATTGTATGTATCCTCTTCCAAAGTTAATTTTTGTGCATGAGCAATTCTATATATACTATAGAAGGTTATGTCATATATCAAATTATTTGTTTCTTCAAGTAGATTGTTTGATATATGACTTGGTGAGAATTATATTTAATCATTGTTAATGTTAATGAGAGGATAAGAGAGGTCCACTATATATAGAGATTACAAGAGATATACAAGAAAATAGATAAATAAGGAAATAAATATAATTCATAAATAAAAGATTGCTACCTATAATATATTATATTATTTTTATAATACATTATACTATTCCTATAATATATTATTCTATTATATTCTCTAATAATCTTCCTCCATTCAGACGAAAAAGTATTATACCTTTGTCGCTCAAATTCGCTCACGAATCCAAAAGTCTATCTAACGTACACAACATGATAGCCCAAATTTTCATTTGAAATCTAAAATTTCCATTTGAAATCTAAACAACATAACATTCATTCATTGAGTTCAAGCTGAATACCTAATCTTCTTCTTCCCATAACATAAAATTACTGGAAGCAGACAGTACTGATTGATACAGGGTGAGACGACCACGGTGACATAGAATTATCCAAGCTATTCTTGGCATGAAAAGCTATTACATTTTCAGTCCTATTTTCAAGAACAGGTAGACAAATGGAGGATTCACCAAGCACAGACAAAATAACATTCTCAGCGTCTCCAATAATTGCAGCAACATGAACATTCAAGTTTCGTACAATAAAAATGGCTTCCCTCGATGCAAGAAATTCAGCCACCTCACCACTTTGGATTCCAACATATAGAGAAGAAGAATTTCGAGGGGATTTTTTAGGTGTGTTATCTATCATTCAGGGCAAACACTCACAAGCAAACGCTCAATCTCCTCGCTCGTTTCAACCCCGTCCCTCTTAATCCTTGCTCGAATATCCATCACTGTTCGCCCAGCACTCACGTAAGTCTGAAGCAACGCTACGTAAAAACTGCTATCCACACAGTTTATCCTCTTCATCAACTTGTACAATTCCTCAGCACTACTTACGTCACCCTCTTGCTTGAAATAATCAAAGAATCTACTAATGGTGTCCGGTTTAAATCTCCATGCTTCATTTTGGACTTGTGATGTGATCATTTCCATGATCTCTAAAGCTTGCTCTATTTGACCCTTTTTCAGATAGAAAACCACGAACATTTCCAATGGCCTGAAAAAAGGCCCATTGGTCTTCTTTGATGAGCTTGCAAGGACCGTCTCAGCATCTTCAAGCATATCATGTTTCAAATAAGCACTAATAACTGTATTCAACAATTTAAGATCATAACTACAACAAACCGACTCCCATTCCGTAAAGCATTTCTTCATCCCTTCTACGTCATTTAAATTCTTAAGAGCTTGAAGCATCACGAGATAACTCTTGTTCGTCACAACTTTCATTTTCAACTTCAACAACTTCCAAACACGATGGACATTATCAAGATCGGAAATCCCAGCATACAAGCTGATCAAGAAATGGTACGCATCACGGTCATGGGCTCCCATTCTTTCCTCAAGATTCTTCAATGCCAACTTAGCTTTTTCCTGATATCCACCTTTTGTATAGATAGCTGCCAAGTTACTATAGGTTGTCCAATCACATTGCTTCCAATTTTCCAGTTTCATCTCTTCGAAAACTCTTTCCACTCCCTCAATATCATTTAAATGTGAATAGCTGTTCATCAATAAGTTGTATGTAACCCTATCTGGGCGAACATTCATCTTCTTCATATCTTCGTACGAGGAAACCACCTTTTCTGGCTGTCCTGATCTCAGGTACAATGTCATGAGATTGTTAAAAGGCAGTGGTACAGTTATCATGTTTTCTTTTACCATTTTATCAAAGAGATCTAATGCCTTATCGGTCACCTTCTCTACACAATAGCTGTTTAGAAGTGCACCATGAGTGCAATGGACCCTCGCAGAGGCAGGGAGGTGGTTAAAGTAAAATTCAGCTTCAGCTATTCCCTTGACTTTTGCAATGAGATCCAAACGAATTGCATAATCTCTATACCCGAAGTTGAACTTCCGAAACTCCATCCACTCCATTATCTATATGTGTAAAGACGATGAAGATATCATTTCTCTATCAGAAGAACATCAATGGGGAAATGAGTGGAGGTTTAAATATTAGCTATTTCTAGACAATACCAATGAAAAGTTGTTCATTGATTCAGGAGGCAAGGACTATTATCAATGTATTCAAATGTTACCCATTTTTTTCTCATAGATAGTATAATTCCTAAAATGAAAAATCAATCAAAAACCAAAAAACATATCATTAAAAATTGGGATAAAAAACATTGTTTACTTTTTAATCTTCCAGCAAAATTCTCCTCCGAGACATAACACATTCCAAATTTACAATGCTATTGTTCACTAATTAATCACATTTTCGAATACATCACATCAAAACTTTTCTCCAGAAAATCCCACTGGTATGAAAATTGCATTGGTTTCTGCTTTTTCAGTTCCAGAAAACATTACAGTATATATAAATTCTTACTTCAAACATCATCGTTAAGCCTAGTTCTACACTCAAATCACGTTGCTTAGATTTCCATTATCATGAATAAAATGACAAATATTCCATTTTCATTTTCACAGAGAATAAATGACAAAAATTTGAGGTTTCACACCATAAATGGAAAATTACAACGCACCTCGAGAGCATGGTCGAATCGTTTATATTTACGAAGTTCTTTGACACATTTCTCTAGCTCAGATTTTCCGACGAGTCTGCCCTCTCTTATGTATTCATTAATGGTACTCGCCACCGTTCCTTTGATATTCCCTAATTTAGACAACCTCCGGTAGAGCGGCTCCGACGCTTTTACCTCCGTCGAGAGCCTTCGAACCAATGCCGGAAATTGACTGCGAAAATTTACCATAATCAACGTCCCACCCTCTCACTGAGAAAGGGTTTAACGATTCGTTAGGGTTTATTCAGCTAGAGAAACTAAAAACAGAAAATGAAGGGTGTGTTTGGATGTGTTAGTACCCTATTCATTTTCTTTCATGTTTTTTTTTTTTGGATGAATATTTTTGTAAAAATGAGTGTGTTTGTAAAAAATGAGTGCAAGTCATAAAATTTGTATTGTTTTAATTATTTTGTTTAATCTAAATATGTTTGATTTTAGTTTTTATTATGTTCCTAACTTAATAATTATTATTTTAATGAATATTAATTAGTTTATTAATAAAGTAGATAAGTTGAAGGAATAATGAGTATTGTAGAGGATGGTTTATAAATAAATACTCCATACTTCCACCAAAAGTGTGCTCACTTCTTTTTTTAGGTCTACAAAAAATACGTTTATTCTATTTAAATAGTTCACATTTAAATAATTTTTTTACTTTAATAACAAGATTGAGTATCTACCAAATATATTCTTTATAAATAAAATATGATTTTTTAAAAAACATGTATAAAAAAAGTGAGCACCCTTTTGTTGGACAGAGGGAGTAATTGTTTATGAATAAATTGAATAGCAAAGTGGTTAAAAAGTGATGGTAGAAGGACGGAGATAAAGTAGTATGAATTAGTATTGTTTCAAAAAATGTATGTGTTACACCAGGTCAAAGAAGTCTATCTTTGACAAGTCAATCCTAGTCACCAGCTTGCGTGGCGACGACTAGTCAACCAGGTCATGCGACGACTAGTCAACATTATGAAGAAAATGTAATTGTGTGCTCGCCCAAAGGTGTTGGCGAGCACATGCAAAGCAAGTTAGACAAAGACAAGTATAAAGGTCTTGGGAGAGAGTATGGAGCGTGGCGAGCACGACGAGTGTGACCACCTTCCATGGAGATAGCCGGACGACCAGGTTCTCCAGCGACCACCGTGGCCCAACTCCTCTTTTATGGCGAGGACGACCACCAAAGAGACGGTTTAGCATTTAATGCAGCGTCTCATCACCTTTATGTGGTGGGATTTCAGGTCCAATATAGGCCTGTCACGTGTAAAGGACGGGCAGCCCAAAAATCCTAGTATATAGTGCCTAAAAGGCTCATTTGTAAAGATTAAGTTAGAATTTTCCCTACACACCCCAAGCTCAAAGGAATACACTCCCAAGCTCAAAGCTTTTAGCTTCTCAAAGAAGCTACCTCTTGTGTTCTTCATTAAGATCACCGTAAATCATCCAGTTAACCCGATATTACACTTAATCACCCCGTTTAAAATACATGTTTGTTTAGTGCTTACGAAAGTCCACATCCAGATCAACCATCCAAAAGCACGTACAACATTTGGCGCTAGAAGAAGAGGTCCTTTTACGTGTTCTTCATCAAAGTTTCAACCGATCATCGAACGATCGGCTTGTAAACTCCTTATTTCAGGTTTTAATCGGTAAAAATACCTTTTAGAACATCATCTACGTATTTCATACGTATTTTCATTATCTTCGTGTTCTTGAATATTTTCGGTATTCTAGGCATATTTTGGAGTTTGATCTCCTTGTATCTCTATTTTTAGCTCTCTTTTGTTGTTACTTTGCAAATTTGTAGTTGTAATAACACGTTCTTCTGCGTAAGAACTCGAATCTTTGGTTTTTTAGCGTCGAAAGTTTAGGCCAAGTTCATATCTTTGTAACCGTTTACCAGAAATCGCTCTCAAAAGATGTCTCATCACAGCAACCAAGACGGAATTTCGCCTCCTGGAGGGAACGAAAACCCTCCACCGCCGATAGCTCCGGTGGCCAATCCTTTGGCAAACATCAATCTTGGGGAAATCTTGAATGATCCCCAGCACTTGAGAAAATTCACTGACTACCTCAACGAGAAGAGGAGGAAAAATGAAGCTATGGAACTTGAAAAAGCCAAGGATCAGGCTTTTGAAAAAGCTCGAAAGGCGAAGGCCAACGCCAACAATAATGACGAGGACTCCTATCACTCGTACTCGGTACATCCCCGCGATAAGGGGAAGAATAAAGTTTACGAGCGCTCCCACAACAGTCATACTGGAGACTCACATGGTGGTCGGAACTCTGTTTTCAATCGCGTAGGCGATAAGGACCTAAAAGCTCCTCGCCCAATACCTTTTAAAGTTGGGGGCCAACCAGAGAGAGACGGCCGACCAGAGAAAAACGACCACAGAGACCGTGGTGGAAAGAAAGATCAAGGAGACAGAATCTCCGCTCTCGACCGAGTAGGGCCAAACTCGCGAGCACCAGCGAGAAGTTATCGCAGCCATCTACCGGAGCGATCACGCTATCATTCCCCCGGACGATCACACCGAGACCGAGATGATCGTCTGGTCGCATCACACGGGAGCCGACGAGACGAGATCGTCGTTCCCCGACCAAAAACTGCCGAGGAAGGGCAGATCGCCCAGTTCATAGAAACCCAAAAACAGATGAAACTGGAGATGGAGAACTTGCGAGCAGAGGTGGCCGCATCGAAGAGAGGCACTGTCCCGCCAGTCACTCTTCCCGCTCCACCTCTAAGTGTTATGATCCTCACCGCCCTCATACAAAGGAAAATTTAGATGCCTTCAATGGCAGCATACGATGGTATGTCCGATCCCCGGGTACACTTGTCCAAGTACTCGAACTACATGGCCTCAATCGGGGCAACGGACGCCACACAGTGCCGAAACTTCTCCCTGACTTTGGGAGACAGGGCCCATCGTTGGTACACAACTTTGGGATCCGGGTCCATCAGTTCCTTCGTCGAACTGGGGCAGCAGTTTTTAACATACTATGGATCCATCGCTGCTCGCCCAACCTCCAAGCAACGTTTGACAAACGTTCGCCAGACACTGACCGAATCAGGCAAGGACTTTATCGAACAATTTGATAGGTTAGTGATCGACGGGGAGGTAGTGAATGACGAGACGAAACTGATCTCAGTTGTTTCCGGCCTGAGGATAGGTTCTAAACTTTGGGAATCTATGCATACCATCTTTCCGGAATCTTACGCGGATTTCCGTAACCGTGCTGGAAGCCTCATTCAGATGGAAGAGATAATGGACGCCGCCAAGGCTAACGAGCAGCCTGAAGCGGCCAAGAAAGTGTGGCCGAAAAAGAACTTTACTACTGGGGAGCCGTCCCAGCCAAAAAAGGCAGTCAACCAAGGGAGCAGTGCTCGCCCATCCAATTTCAGGCCATTTGAGGAGGCACCGGAGATCACGCAGTTCAGGGAGACCCTTGTTTTTTATCCCAGGTCCATTCTCGATGCAATCAGAGGAAAGAATCTGCTCCCCCTGGCGAGGGCGATGCATACAAACGAGAACAATCTGGACAGAAATAAATTCTGCAACTATCACAACTCCATCGGCCACCAGACGAATGGGTGCCGAGACTTAATGAAGAATTTATACAAGTTGTACATGAAGGGCAAGTTCGCCCAGTTCATCAAGCCCAGTGATGGGAATGCCGACCACCGTGGTAAGAAGCGTCGTGACGACGACGACGACGACGGAAGCGACGAGGATCTCCGTCAAAAAATCAATCGCCAGAAATGGCTCCCCCCAATGCCGAATGGTCCTCCTGGCAACGTCGACTTTGTGGGCGGCGGCTGCAATGTCATTGAGGGTCCCCTTGGGGGAACTCAATCTGGGATGGCTATGTTTGTTCGCCGACAGCAGAGCGAGATGCAAGCACTCAACAATGTGCACCAAGTGTGTGTCGCCCCGGCTGCCGAGAAGCCTATATCCCACCAAGTCCTTTTCACGGACGATGATTTGAACGGCGTGGTGCAACCAAATAACGATGTTTTGGTTGTCACCGGAAAAATCATGGGAACCAATGTCCATCGCCTGATGGTCGACACCGGGGCATACACCAATGTCCTATTCAAACACACTTTGGATGCTCTCGGTGGATACGCTGCATATATTGAGCCTTGCGACGATATTATTGTAGGCTTTGGAGACACCCGCTCCCTTCCGATGGGAAAAATCAGGCTATCCCTAGAACTGGCATCGACGAAAGAGCCAGCAATGCATTACACTCGGCAGCTCCACTTCATGATCGTCGATATGCCATCCTCGTACAATGCTTTCCTCGGCTGACCTTTCTTCGACGAATTTAAGGCGGCCGCCTCTACTTATTATTATTGTGTAAAGTTTCTAACCCCGGCGGGAGTTATAACTGTCAAGGGCGACCAGACGCGGGCGAGGGAGTGTCTCGTCCGTTTTGCTAAGCGTCATTCTAAAGAAACTTCTATGGTTGGAAAGTATATTGAGTGTCATAACGAAAAAACACGAATGAACCACTTGGATGGTTTTCCCAACAAGTATCAAAGGATAGAAATTGGGAAGTCAAGTCAAGTTTTTGACGACCACCAAGCAGAGGTGGACGAGCACATCCCAATGGAAATAGACGAGCACGATCAGATAGATCAGAACGATCAACTCCCTGAGGCGATCGACGACCAGGTTCCAGATTTGGAACCTAGGCTAGGCTTTGAGCCGGAGATCGGAATCGAGGATTCTCGTTGGAAAGAACCCAAAGAGCGGGCAACTCCAGCGGAGGACCTTGAAACCATCCATTTAAATGAAGCTCGTCCAGAACTTGAAGTATTCATAGGTTCAAATTTACTAGTACAATTGCGGTCAGAAATGGTCGCTTTTTTGAAAGAAAATATCGGAGCGTTCGCCTGGTCGCACGAAGATATGGTGGGCATCGACATGTATCATGCCTGCCATAGGTTAAACATTGACCCGACAAGAAGACCCATCACATAAAAACGAAGAAACTTTGGGCCTGATAAATATGCGGCTATGGCGGTCGAAGTTAAAAAGTTGATCGATAACAAGTTAATCGAGAAAACAGGAACTGATCCCGAGTGGTTGGCAAATCCAGTGCTCGTCCGAAAAACGACCGGGTTGTGGCGGTTGTGTATAGACTTCACATATCTAAACGATGCTTGTCCCAAAGACCATTTTCCGATGCCCCACATCGATCATTTGGTGGATAATACGGCGGGGCATGAAATGCTAACATTTATGGAAGCTTTCGCGGGATACCATCAGACCGCGATGCATCCCGACGACCAGAGACATACAACGTACATGATAGCGACAGACATGTACAGCTGGAAAAGAATGCCTTTCGGTTTAAAAAATGCAGGGGCAATGTACCAAAGACTGGTAAATAAAATGTTTGAGAAACACATCGGTGAGATGGTGGAGGTCTATATCGACAACATTGTCGTCAAAAGCTTGAGAAAAGAGGATCACCTACACCACCTCGCCATGACATTCGATATCTTGAAAGAGTATAACATGAAGCTGAATCCAAAGAAGTGCAGTTTCGTAGTTGGCTCCGGAAAATTTCTAGGGCACTTGGTTAGACAGAGGGGCATCGAGGCGAATCCTACAAAAATTCAAGCAGTTATCGATATGCAAAACCCAAGGAATGTGAAAGAAGTACAAAGATTGACAGGATACCTAGCATCGCTGAACAGATTCATTGCACGAACGGGCGATCGTTGCAAACCTTTTTTCGACGCTCTGAAAAAAGGAAGGTTCGAATGGACCGATGATTGCGAGAAAGCTTTCGAGAAGCTGAAAGAATATCTATCGGATCCGAAGGTCCTATCTAAGCCAGTCCCGGGCAAAATTTTATATCTATACTTGGCGGCCACTGACTGTGCGATCAGTTCAGTTCTCGTCCGAGCAGAAGGGAGCACACATCTACTAATATACTATGTAAGTCAGTAACTGAGAGATGTTGAGAAAGCTAAGGCAATACTTTGGTCATGAGCGTGAGAAAGCTAAGGCAAATTTTTTTTTTGACTACGAAGTGGTAGTTCTTACAACATTTCCTCTACGACGAGCACTGCATCGGTCGGATACCACTGGAAGACTTTTGAAGTGGTCAGTGGAAATCGGGCAGTTTGGGCTCACCTACGCACCAAGAACGGCGATCAAGGGACAAGTGTTGGCAGAATTCATAGTGGAACTCACTTTCCCAGATAAATTTGACAAGGAAATCGAGCTTCCTTTGACACTGTTCGTCGACGGCTCATCGACGAGCACAAAGGCAGGGGCAGGAATTGTCCTTACCAGCCCGTCCGGGCAAACTTTTGCTTCGGCAATCGAATTCGAGTACCGGGCGACCAACAACGAGGCAGAGTACGAGGCTCTGGTCGCTAGAATCAAGATGGCAATGGCCGTGGGCGCCAGAAAGCTGATTTTTTTTTCAGACTCACAACTAGTGGTATGTCAAATTACGAGCGAGTACGAGGCTCGCGGCGACCAGATGTTAAAGTATCAAGATTTAGTGAAAGGATTACTCGAGCAATTCGATCAAATCCACATCGAGCAAATCCCTAGGGAGGAGAATAGCCACTTCAGAGGGGGAGGCAACATTTTCAGAGGCGACGATCACAAAAATTTCTTCCCCGTTAGTGAGTAAAAATCAAATTTTGCAGGTTGAAGCGACCAGTGACAAGGACTGGATGTCGCCGATCACCAAGTACATCAAGACCGGCGAGCTCCCTGAAGACAAAGTTAAGGCGACCAGACTGCAACCCAGGTCCGCCAGATACACCATCATCGGCGACCAGCTATACAAACGAGGTTTTTCAATGCCTTTATTAAAATGCCTCGGAGAAGATGAAGCGAAGATCGTCATGCACGAAATCCACGATGGAGTATGTGGAAATCATACAGGGGGCAAGCACTAGCTTTGAAGATAATGAGACAAGGCTACTTTTGGCCTACCCTGAAGAAGGACGTAATCCACCACGCGCAGACGTGCAGGAGATGTCAAGCTTTCGCTCCCGCCATACACTCACCACTAGACGAGCTCATCTCGGTGTATAGTTCTTGGCCTTTCGCGAAGTGGGGCATCGACATTATAGGACCTTTCCCTCCAGCTGTGGGGGGAGTAACGTTCGTCGTTGTAGCAGTCAACTACTTCACCAAATGGACGGAGGCAAAGGCACTGAAGACCATCACATCAACTCAAATGACAAACTTCATTTGGAAAAAATCATTTGCAGGTTCGGCCTACTACGAGCTATCGTGACAGACAACGGACGCCAATTCACCAGTCAAGACATGCTGGATTTCTGCGAAAAATGGAACATCAAGAAGCTTTACTCGACACCCTATCATCCACAATCAAATGGTCAGGTAGAAGCGATAAACAAAATTATCAAACACACACTGAAGGCAAAGCTGGAAGGATTGAAGGGCAAACGGGCGGATGAGCTGCACATGGTATTGTGGGCATATCGGACGACCACGAGAAATTCTACAGGCGAAACTCCGTTCGCGCTCGCATTCGGAACAAAGGCTGTCATACCAGTAGAAGAACAGGTCGCCACTTTCCGAGTGCCAAATTATGACGAGCAGCTAAACAACGATGCACAACTCTCCGATTTGGACTTCCTTGAAGAGCGAAGACTAACAACGGACGAGAAGAATGTGGTCTACAAACAAAGGTCAGAACGTTATTACAACACCAAAGTACGTGCTCGACAATTTACTATTGACCAACTCGTACTTCGACGGGCAACGGAGCAGTCAATAGGCATACTTGGCCCGACTTGGGAGGGCCCGTACCGCATAACGCGCACAAACTCAAACGGATCGTACGAGTTAGAAGATCTCGATGGCAAGCCGAGCAAGTACCCGTGGAACGCAGTCAAGTTAAAGAAATATTATCAGTAAGTTTTCATTTTCGTACATTTGTATAGTCTGTATCTAGAATCATGTCAATACATGTCAAAGTTTAAATTTCATCAAGTGTTAGATAAATTTTAGAATTTTTAGATCAAGGCTCTACGAAGCCAACTAGAAACGAGTTCAACTGACGAATGGTTAACTTTAAACACATAAGGACGTAAACCAACGAAAGGTAGGGGTCCGGAAACGAGTTCAACCGATGAATGGTTAGCTCTAAACACATACGGACGTAAACCAACGAAAGGTAGAGGTCCGGAAACGAGTTCAACCGACGAATGGTTAACTCTAAACACATACGGACGTAAACCAATGAATGGTAGAGGTCCGGAAACGAGCACATACCAAGGAAAGGTTTAACTCGAAAGACAAGTACTCATTGAAAGATACTTGTAAAAATAATCAAACACAAAATTGAAAGACAGTGACGAAGACGATCACTAAAAAATGAACACACATTGTAAGCAAAAAGTCCATTCATATCAAAAAGCCTCGAAGGCTGAGATTACAAAAAAGACCTCTAAGGCTGAACACTACAAAAAGGCCTTATAGGCCGACCAGATACAAAAAAAAAGAGGCTTCAAAAGCCGAGCAGAGTTTAAGCTTGATCAATTTCTAAAACCTCTTCCCCGGCTGGAGCATCTTGCTCGCTAGCAGCTACCTCCTCGACAGGAGCACTCTGCTCGCCCTGAACCGGTGGGAGTTGGGGCGGACTCTCAAATAAAACTTTCCTCGCCATAAGGCGAGGAAACATGAGACCCATGTTCACTAGGTCGAGCAGGGGGAGGACGGAGCCTTCTGTAGGGTCCTCTTCGAAGAGATGATTATCAATGAAGTCGCCAAAGAGGGACACATCTGCCTCCGGATGGGTATCTTTGAAGTGGCGAACAAGCTCGTGCGCGGTGAAGGCCGCCGAGTAGCAAGCTCCAGATTCTGCGAGATAAGCTTGCCTATCCCGATCTTTCTTCACAGCGGTCAGCTCTCGCCCAAGAGAAGCCAACTCATCCTCAGCAGTTGTCAAACGAGTCTGCAGAGTGGTCGCCTCCTCGCGAGCAGCAGCGAGCGCTTTGGACTTCTCTGACCTCTCATCCTCGGCAGCTTTGAGGCGAGCACGGAGATCTTCGATCATTTGATGATCCTCTTGATCTTTTTTCCGAACAGCTGCGAGTTGGGCCTCCAAGTCGGCCACCCTTTTCTCAAGGCCCTCACTAGCCTTCATCAGACGGGCGATCGCCACCTCTTTCTCTTCATTACCTTTCCGAAGTTCGTGAATTTAAAGGGAAAGCTACTTGGCTGCATAGGCTTGGCGACAAGCGCTGATGGCGATCTGTCGAGCATTCTCGACAGCGTTGTGACAATCGACCTCCTCGGTGAAGGGTTTAGTCAACGACCGGGGCAAGTTCTTCATTGCTCGGATCGCTAGCTGGTCTAGCGTATCGTCATCGGTCGGGTCCCGCGACCGGTAGTAGTTGAGAAGATCTTCATTGCAAGGAGCAGAATTCGGATGCTCGGCAATCCTAACAAAGAAAGAAAAGAAAAACGATCAGAAAGAAAGACATTTAGAAATGATTAAAGGTAGTTTCTCCGGAGATAACTTACTTGGCAACCCTCTCGGCACTCCAACCGAGCATGGTGATATCGTCGGGATGTCTTTGCCCGGCCGAGGAGGTCGCTACTACCTCCCTCGTCGTCTTCTTTGGTTTGCGAGCAGGAGATGGTTTTTTGGGAGGCGGTGAACTCCTCCTCGGTGGGGATCTCCTCGGAGAAGATCTCCGGTCGGCAGCGGCGGGCCCCTTTTTTGCGACCATCGCACTCTTCTTGGGCGGGAGCGCTGACGGCTCTATCGGCTCTTTCCTCTTCTTGTTGGTTCCCTCAACAATGTCGCGCTCGCGGCCAACGGTCGCCATTCGGAGTGATCGGTTGACCATCACGTCTTGCAATTCGATTGTCGGGGGAATATAGGTGATGACTTTCGTAGGAATCACTACTAAAACATAAAGTGTCAGCATTTTGAGAAGAAAATAAGAAGAAAAAAGGTACTTAGAAACATTTCAATACCTGGAGGAAACTCTCTGGTGATATGGTGAGGGGGCACTCGAAGGCCTACTCGCTCTCGTACGTTCTCGCGATTCAAGAAACGGCAAGACCTTTCCAGATAGCAACGACGAGCAACGCAACAGGTGTGATATTGGAACAATGGTGACAAAAGGTGATCGCCAACCTTCGCACGAGCAGTAGTACCTGCAAAAGCGAGGAGTTATTCAGCATAGACAAGAACAAACACCAAATGAAAGACTTACTGCGAATTCTTCTATATTCGGTCGCGATGGGAACGCGATCGGAGGACCCATCGAGTCTCACAGCACTTCTCCAGTCGCCAGCCACCCACCACCAGTTGGTTTTCCAATCACGGATTTTGTTTGGAACACCCTCGACCAGTTTGAGGCGATCACGACCCTTCACGTAATACCAACCGTGCCCCACCTTTTTGCCTGCCTCGGAAGCTTGAAGGAGGTAATTAATTTCGCGAGGTGTAAGGAAGGTGTGGCGACAACCGTTCTCGACGGCTTCAAGGTCGAACACGGTGAGGAGACCGATGAGGTTCGACCACTCATTCGGTGTCAATTGAGAAGGTGTTATACCAAGGAAGTTTAGGTAAAAGCTAACTCCCTGATGCAAAGGAAATCTCAGGCCGGCCTCCATCATACCATTGTTAACGGCGACCATTCCTTCGGGGGGCTGGTCGACCCTCTCATCCTCTCGCGGAACGAAGAAAAAAACATCTTGAGGCAATTGATATTTTTTCCGAGAGTTTGCAAGTTGGGTCGAGGAGACTGTGCTCGCATATTCGCCAGCTGCATATTCCGATTCATATGCTTCTCGGTATGAGCGAGGAATCTCTCTAGGCGGATACTCGGAAGCATATTGATAATATGTTTCCCTCGAGAATTCATCCCCATCCACTCTTCTCGCCCGCTCAAAATATCCTTAATGCTAGCCGCGTAGCGAGCAATCTCCTCATATTCCTCGCGGAGGGTGTAATTTAGAGTGTCCTCGACCCTTGCCGAGTCAATCTGCTCGCCCCTCTCCACATTTAAATCTGGATCGCCCAGATCCGAATCTGCTTCCTCGTGTTCGTCCTCGGCATCATTGCCGGCATCGTCCCTTTCAGAGTCATCGGTCTCATTGGCGACCACGACACCAACCACCTCTAACATCTCCTCCCAACTATCGGCCGGATGATTTGGGATTCCTATGCTAAGGGGGTTAGGCGAATATATGCTAGAATCAGAGGAGACCACTCTTTCTCCTAGGTCCCCGCGAGGACTCTCGCCGGAAGGTCCAGCACCACCACCAAACGGCGGCGATCCACTACCGTAAATACCACCAACCACCATTTTTTCCGATGAAAGTGGAGGAAAATGGAAGAACAAGAAGAAAATGTAAGTTATTTACCTTTACGCCGGTCGGAAACACCCAAAGTCACCGGAAAGCTCGAAGAACTTGCTTGGAAGAAGACTCGAGAAGAAGTTCGTAAAAACGCAAAGTGAGAAAAGTGATTTATGAGGGAGAGAAGTACTATTTATAGGCAAAAGAACCCAGGGGTTTAAGTGCAAAAGGCGAGGTCAAATTTGCAAATTTTCCAAAATTCTGGGGTCATCCTCGAAATCGAGGCGGGAAAGTGGGCGTCACGCGCGACCTTTGAGGTCGGCACGCACCCACGCACGAAATTCAAATTTTACCGCCTCTCCACGCGCCTGACATTGGCGGCTGCTGACGTCATTAAAGCGCTTCGAAAAGCGTGCTCGGTACGGGAAACGAGGCGACCGCCGGCAAATCTCATCATCAAGATTCTAAATTGATTTAGGTTTCGAAGACAAGTCCGCCTTCCAAGAAGACGATCACACTGCCCGCCTTCCTAATGCGAAACACGAAGAAAGGCGACCAGGGGGCAAATGTTACACCAGGTCAAAGAAGTCTATCTTTGACAAGTCAATCCTAGTCCCAGCTTGCGTGGCGACGACTAGTCAACATTATGAAGAAAATGTAATTGTGTGCTCGCCCAAAGGTGTTGGCGAGCACATGCAGAGCAAGTTAGACAAAGACAAGTAT
Organism: Galeopsis tetrahit; assembly: GCA_963675135.1. NCBI lineage: Eukaryota > Viridiplantae > Streptophyta > Magnoliopsida > Lamiales > Lamiaceae > Galeopsis > Galeopsis tetrahit. The sequence continues at coordinate 21,224,241 of OY776122.1, read as the reverse complement.
AAAGGTCTTGGGAGAGAGTATGGAGCGTGGCGAGCACGACGAGTGCGACCACCTTCCATGGAGATAGCCGGACGACCAGGTTCTCCGGCGACCACCGTGGCCCAACTCCTCGTTTCTGGCGAGGACGACCACCAAAGAGGCGGTTTAGCATTTAATGCAGCGTCCCATCACCTTTATGTGGTGGGATTTCAGGTCCAATATAGGCCCGCCACGTGTAAAGGACGGGCACCCCAAAAATCCTAGTATATAATGCCTAAAAGGCTCATTTGTAAAGATTAAGTTAGAATTTTCCCTACACACCCCAAGCTCAAAGCTTTTAGCTTCTCAAAAAAGCTTCATTAAGATCACCGTAAATCATCCAATTAACCCGATATTACACGCAATCACCCCGTTTAAAATACATGTTTATTTAGTGCTTACGAAAGTCCACATCCAGATCAACCATCCAAAAACACGTACAACAGTATGTACATAATAAAATTTGACCGCAGCATCAAAAGTCTGATTGACATTTCTAAAAACGCATATAAGTGGTTAGTGAGATAGAATGAACATTTGTGCAAGTAATTACGGTTGGTTGGTTGGTTGGTTGGGCTTGAAGGAATACATTTTTGGCCTGAATTAATAAGAATTACTTATACACTTTGGTCGGTTTAGATAGAGTACAGATATTAGACGTCTCCAGGGTCCATAGGCTGTTAAAAGCCGGAGCTTGAAGGTTTACCGGGGGGTCGGCCATGGCGCTTCTCAGTAACCGCCCATTCGTCTCAATTCCCGCTCTCCATTCTTCCAGAATCAACCCTCGTCCTCGAATTTCATGCTTATCTACCCGATCTAATTCTGTAATTCTTCAATTCTATCTTACCTCCTCACATAATCATAATGGAAAGAAATTCTAATTTTTCTTTTAATTTAATTGCTCTCAGGTACAAGCCACTGAATTGATCAAGTCTTCGACGAAAGAGTACTCCCCTGGGTTTATCGATGATCTTTTCCTAAACGTGTTTCGCAGCAAAATGGCTCAGGTGAAATTACTATTTTTCTTTTGGTTATTTCCGACTGATTAAAGTTAATTTGATTAATAGGAGATTGGATGGGACTCCGACAAACCTGGGTACGATGGATTAATTGACGTTGCTCATCGGATTATGCTCGGAAGATCCAATTCTGATGCTACACAAGCTGCGGTATTACCATTTTCTATTTTAATTATGCAACAAAATTACTTATTTCTCCAAAATAATCGAAAAATAGATTAGGTGATGTTAACTTTGGGTTTAGTGTTTTTGAGTGGTTTTGAAACTGGTTTTTCAAATTCTGTCTGGAATTTTAATATATGTGTTTCTATTGTGCTTTTGAGTAGACGGTGATTTAACTTTTATGTCAAATTAACGTGTAAGATTTAAATTTATGCCTTCTTAAGTAAAACCTTACTTAGAATCTTTAAATCCAAAACTTTTTTTAAAACCGTAAGTAAACATCATTAGAGATTCTTTGTATAGGCTTTGACATTCACAGCTTGAACTCAAGTTTGCTACATTTGATAACTCTTTACTTTAGGTTAGTTTTACGGTACATTATCATGATGCTGTCAATGTTTTTGTTATACTGGAGTATAATGTTTCATTCTGGCTTTCCTTTCACGGGTTTTTTAGTTTATATTTTTTCTGAAATTAATAAAATCGTGAAGCTGTTAATGAGAATGTAATCTTCGTGGCAGATACGGATACTAAGATCGCTGTTTCCTCCATGGTTATTAAAGCTCTACAAAAAGCTTATTTCACCTCTTGCTGGAGGGGAAGTAGCAGCCTTGATGGTTGGTGAGTGTTTCGACCTTTTTTTTGGTCTGAATTCGTCTTTGGTGAAAATAAAGGAAGAATTTAGTCACGTGGTATGATGATTAGTTGAATTTGAAGGTATATGTAATTGAATGGTTGCTCGTGTTCTGGTTCTGGAAGCTAGGGTGACGGCGCTTTCATGCCAATGGCTCATGGGAACGTGTAGTGTTAACTCTGTTGATCTGCCTAATGGATCGTCGTGGTCTAGTGGGGTAAAGTTTCAAATTCTCTTTTACCATATATGTAGAGCGAGTGATTTGGCTTGGCTGTTACACGTAACACGTTGCAATTGATCTGATTCATGTGGGTGTAGGTGTTTGTTGAGAAATGCAAGTACTTGGAGGAGAGCAAATGTGTGGGTGTATGTATCAATACTTGTAAGCTTCCTACTCAGGTTGGTCACTCTTGCTCAATAAAACTATTTGTTGGGATTCGACTTGAAAGCTTTCTGTTTCTCTAAAGGTGTTAGAAGTTTAACATTCAAATTTCTGTAAAGTATACATGAAGGTTAAATTGATCAGATGGCCTGGCCTCTCTCATAGTCTCCTTGTCTGTTACTGCCTCCGTTCCACTTTAGCGGTCACTCTAGAGAAAAAAATTTGTTCCAAAAATATCCGGCGTCTTTGGTTTTCCAAGAGATAATATTCTTTTTCAACTTTACCCTTTTCTTAATTTTTGTGATAGGTAAGATAATTGACCATAAATGATTCATTAATAACTTGTACGAAGGTATATTATTCATTACATACAAATAATCATTAGTATTAAATGACTTTCTTAATGTGTGAAAAGCTAAAAACATTCTTAATGTGTGAAAAGCTAAAAACAGTCGATAAAGTGGAATGGAGGTAGTGTATTAGTAGTAGTTAGGGGGTGCTTGGTTCAATTTCTTCAATGGGAATGGTAATAAGAATATGAAATGATGCATTACAACGAGAATGATGGTTACATTGTTAATGTTTTGCTATGATTTTAGTGTAAGTGGGAACAAACAATGATTGTTGGTGGAGTTATAGTTGAATGATTGAAGAGAAAAGATCATAGGAGGGGAAGTAGTTAATAAAAAAACGAGTCAATGATTAACTTATTTCGATTCTCCGTATTCCGTATAAAGTATGATAAAGGTGAACTGATCATTTTTTTCATTAACCAACACAGTTACTTTATATGCTCATTTTCATTACCATTCTCATTGAAAAAATTTGAACCAAACGCCCCCTTGATTATCTTCTTTAATCGTTTTTTCATTATGTACATATGCTTCTTCTTTTTTCTCATGTATATCTCCGTTTCCTGGATAAATTTCTTAAGAATTTGGAGAAAGACTGATAATGAGAAATTGTGACTTTTCACTCTGCAAATTTACACAAAGGAAGACAATTATACATTTCACATTCTCATCGATCACGTTCCATTATTTGACTTGGATTTATTTTGATATTGTAGGCTTTCTTCAAGGAGTACATGGGAGTTCCTTTAGTTATGGAGCCCAATTTCAACGACTATAGCTGTCAGGTAGCCTTACCCGTAGCAATGGCACTGTTTGCACACACAATATTCTTCGTTCTCAAATCATACTGAACGACTTCGTCGATCAAAACATATAACATGTCATTGCACCACGTACAAATTCAACAAAGATGGGCCAATCTCTTACGTTTCTTTTTGTTTCTTGGAACATGTTTTTACCAACTGGCAGTTCAAATTTGGGGTGCTTCCGCCTCCACCCGAAGACGATACAGCACTCAAGGAGCCATGCCTGGAGGCATGCCCTACTGCCAATCGACGTAAGCAAGTTAACAGCCTGATGGATGTGTCGAAATGTCCAAAGGCTTAGGTACATAACCATGGCCTGGTCTGAAAATATTTTCCCTCCATCAAAGATATAAATTTCTTATCCATTTTCATATTTTGAACTTATGTAAACCTTGATTCAGCAAATCTGATGCACTTCTAGGTTCTAGCTCATTATTATAGTACAATGTACATCAAACACAGCTGTAAAGTTCATGTATAAGAGCTTTTAAAATAAGCAACTTCGATTTGGTACAATTACTTTTTTCATCGGGCTACTAGAGCTTGTAAAATAAGCTCGGGTCACTGAAGTACATATATTTCTATTTATTGAATATATAATAAATGAATGTTCAATTAATAAAAAATAAAATGGTATGAAAATAATATGGGAGAAAATTTAAAACGCCCATTTTCAACTTAAAAAGGTTTGTTTTAGCCACCCCTTTTTTTTTAGGGTTGGGGTATATACCCCTCCAGCTTTGTTTAATACACTCCCCCTCCACTTTTATTAATTAAATAATCATGTAAAATACCTGTTTTACCCTTTATTAAAATACACAAAGATAGATACACTCCCCTTCAATTTAAATTTAAACTAACCCTAATTCTATCACTAATCCTAACCCTACCTACAAACGGCCGCCGCCGCTCAACAAACGACGGCCGCCGCCGCTCAACAAACGACGGCCGCCGGCGGACGGCCGCCGCTCCGCCGGCGGCCACAAAATAAATTTAGAAATTTTAAAAATCAGACTTTGAAAATAAAAAAAGTAAACTTTATTTTGGTCGACAAACCAGAGTCGACCAAAAACACTTCGGTCGACACTGGTTTGTCGACCAAAAGTAATCCGGTCAACTCTGGTTTGTCGACCAAAAGTACTCCGGCCGACTATGTGTTTCGAATGATTTTTTTTTTTTTTTTTAAGAAAACTGAAATTTTCGACCATTTTGGGTCGGCCAAAAACACTCTCATCGACGAACTATTGTCGACGAGAGGGTTTTCAGGCGACCCAAAATAGTCGAAAATAAAAAAAAACAAAAAATAAAAATAAAAAAACAAACCTGTGACGATTTGGGGGGAGGGTTTCAACTTTCACGGCGGTGGAGGCCGAGAGAAGGGGTGGAGGCGGCGACGCTGGGGGAGGGGACGGGACGGAGGCGGCGACGCTAGGGGAGGGGGCGCCGCCGCCGCGCCGCTAATTAGTTGCAGAAAAAAAAATAGAAAAAATGGGGGAGGGAGGGGGAGTGCGACAGCGAGAGGAGGAGGGGGAGTGCGACGGCGAGAGGAGGAGGGGAGGGGGAGTTCGACGGCGAGAGGAGGAGGGGAGGGGGAGTTCGACGGCGAGAGGGAGGGGGTGAAGAGGGCGGTGGGGAGGAGGCGGCGCCGCCGCCGCTTGCAGAAAAAAAAAAAAAAAAAACCTACCTGTTTCTTCAGGGCGGCGGCGCTGGAGGCGGAGAGGCGGGCGGCGCTGGAGGCGGGCGGCGCTGGAGCGGGCGGCGCCGGAGGAGGTGGCTTGGGGCGGCGGTGGCTTGGAGAAACGAAGGGGAAGGAGGGAATGAGGAGGATTAGGGAAGAAATGAGGAAATTAGGGTTTTATAGGGGGTGTGCATTTATCATATCAATTTTTAAGATAAAGGGGTATAATAGACAATTTGGGGGGAGTGCATCTATCTCAGAGGTACTTTAAGGGGAGTATATGAATCGGGGGAGTGTATCTAACAAAGCTGGAGGGGTATATACCCCATCCCTTTTTTTTATATGTGGCCCAAAATAAGTTGGTGCTCAGTCCCCACCACATTTATTTTATTAATCATATTATGAATTAAATCAATAGCCAATGATTTTGATAATTATTAATGAATATAATAATAATTAATAGAATTACATTTTTTTATCCAAGTGTAACAGCATTTTTTTTATTACTAAGATTAAGAGATAGGTATCACGTTGCATTAAGTCCTCCATTTATTAAAATGACACGAGGGTGGGGACCAATCTAACTTCAAAAAAACTTTTATACACACTTTGAAGGGGTATTTACATCTTTTAATATGAAGCTGATTTTCTTTAGTTGACAAATAGTATTTGGTGGTATTTTCACAACCGTTCTGGGTAACACACGTTTTTAAATCCCATATGTGAACATACAACACCCGAGTGACAAGAATAACAAAATACAGCAAAATTTTGTATTATAATTTATAAATGGACTATTAGGCCAATCCATAACAACACATATTTTCAACTGCCCAGAGCTAAATCGTCTCAAAAACCAACGTGTTTATAATCCAAAGATGATAAAAACAGAAGCTGCACGTGAACCAAATCCCAGTTGCCCAAAGAAGCTTCTCCACGACAAATATATTTGTACAATCCAGTTACCTAGTGCTTTAACTAATGACCGATAGATAGATTCACGTGTTGTCCAGAAATAAGATGATTAGTAAACCAGACCTTCCGTAAGAGGAATTCTAGATAACACGCATGCTGCATTGGACCAAACCAGGAAAGCATTGTGCAGAAGGCAGTTCAGGCCCAAGCCATTGATATAAATACAACAGCATAAGATATAAGACTTACATATTAGTCCCTCTATGCTCTTTTATCTATCCACCATTAACGATCCCAGCCAGAGGGTCTCCGTCTCTCTCTTGCTTTGTCCCTGATAGTCCACACAACGTTAAGTTGGAAATTAAGTCAGGTTGACAGCCAAAAAGCATTAACATGAAAGCGCCAAGAGTTTCACTTGCATACACATACAATCACGCTGAAAAGTGCATTCATAGATTAGAATGCTGAATATGCAACAGAGGCCCACCATGGGAATTAAGACCACATAAATATTAGTGGTATGCATGATTGACCATAACATAATTTTTATATAAGTAGTTAGATAAGTAATTTAAGTTTATTTAGGCTTGATTGAATTGATTTAGGTTCCTATGTCAATCTTGAGCTGGTCAAAACTCAACTCTTGAGTTTGCCAAAACTAATCTGGACACTTGACACAACTCATTTACACCCCTTATTAGACCACTCCCCGCAAAACAATACAACGTTATACTTGAGCACATGGAACACACCTTTCAGAATGTGTCGATTTTGCAACTCCTCCGGAGTTAGGGGTAGTGCTGTTCGATGCTGGGGCAGTACCAGTAGCACTGTTTATTTTTGCAGCAGGCATGTCACCACCAATTGTCCCACCAGATACAAACCCAGGCAACACCATTCTCTTATTGGCTTGTACTCCTGAACTGCTCTGTACAAACTGATTCTGGGAATTTGATGATGCAGGAACAAAGCTGCTTCTGAATTGTGCCATCATCCCCGATTTCAGTGAATTAACTGCTGCAGAACGACTGGGTGTAGCATTTGATTCGGCAGAATACCCAATGCCCAAACCAAAGTCCACACCTCGAACGCCCTTACCACCACCACCACCTCCTCCTCCTCCTCCTCCTCCCCTTCCTTTAGCTCTTTTTCCACCTGCAGCAGTAAAATATGTTCTAAGAATTCAAATAACAATTACAAGCTAGATCTTAAAACCTATTAAAAAAAATCACACGTGTGCACTATTAAGAAAACCATCATTCCTTTCTCAAACATCTCAGAAATGCAATTGTTGAAATAATATTATTTAGATCATGAGCATAGATATAATGAAACTCCATACCTCCTTTTCGAGCATCACGTTTCGATCTGAACCTTCCATCCTAATGATGTAAAAAGTAAATGTCATTCAAAAACAAAACAGGTGCAACAATGATAAACACATACAAGCTACCATGGAGACTGTTGAAGCCAGATACATCATAACTTAAAATCACATAACCATTTTCAGGAGTCGTCAAAAATTCCAAAAAATACAAGTGTAGAATTTTTGAGTTCACATAAATATAATAAATCACAAAATAATAACCACAACGACTTACCTTCATAGCCAAATCCATAAGCTCCAAAGGCACGTTTTGACCAGCAGCAACCAAGCTGTTAACTAGTTCACCAGCAAATCTTGCCTCCTTTTGTGTTATGAGAGTGTATGCAGTTCCATCTTTGTCACCAGCACGACCTGTCCTTCCAATTCGGTGTACATGCATGTCCATGTCTTTAGCTATGTCGAAGTTGACCACAGACTTAATTGACTTGATGTCAAGACCCCGAGCAGCAACATCAGTTGCAATGAGAACGTGGTACGTTCCAGACTTGAACTTCTGCAATATCTCCATACGAGAAGACTGATCTTTGTCGCCATGAAGTGCTGCAACCTTAAAACCCTTCAGTACCAGTTGTGATTCAACTTCATCTACCATTGCCTTTTTTGAAGCAAAGACCAGAACATCCCCTTGATCTATCATTCCAGGAAGCTTTTCAAGCAACCAGGGCAATTTGTCGGAATCAGATGGTATGACTTGGACAACTTGGGTAATATCTTCGTTGGCCATACCCACCTCTCCCACAGTTACTCGTACAGGATCAGAGAGGATCTCCCTAGCAAGCTTTTCAACTTTATGAGGCATAGTTGCTGAAAAGAGTAACGTCTGGCGGTCTGGCCTTATTTGACCCACTATCGACCTTATCTGTGGCTCAAAACCAAGATCAAACATTCGATCTGCCTCATCAAGTACTAAATATGTTGCCCTCAACATTGTCACTGCCTTCATTTTTATCATGTCTATCAATCTCCCTGGGGTAGCCACGACTACCTCACACCCTGCCTTCAGTTCCTTGTACTGATCAAGCTTGGACATTCCACCATAAACAGCAGAGACACGGATGCCATGAGATTTGGCAAATTTCTTAGCTTCCAGATATATTTGATGAGCTAGTTCCCTAGTAGGTGCACATATCACTCCAATGGGACCTTCTTCTTTCTGAAGTTCAGGTTGATCCATAATATGCACAATCATAGGAAGTACAAATGAAGCGGTCTTTCCTGAACCAGTTTTTGCAATAGCAATTATGTCTCTTCCAGAAAGCACAGTAGGTAGAGCTTGGCACTGTATTGGTGTAGGTTTTTCATATGCTTGTTTTCCAATGGCTTTCATTAGCTCCACAGAAAACCCACAATCTTCAAAATTCTTAACTGGCCTTGGAACATCAAACCCCGAAACACGAATAGCTAAGCTTTTCCTATACTCAGCAACATCCTGCTCGCTCATACCTGAAAATAATCATATATCAGATGCTCTATGTATAAATTTAAAATTAAAACACTTAAGGCTTGCTAGGCATACACAATAATCTCAAAGGTTTAAAAGCTAGCATAAGTTCAGCTGCTCCATCTGAAAGATACTCAAAAGAAAATGATACTAAGAAAGATACAAAATAGAGTCCAAAGTATCGGCCAATGCATATCACATTATATGTAGCCCATCTGAGAATATCAAACATTATTTATGAATGTTGGGTTTACATGTATAGCCAATGATATTGGATAGCACTGGAAGCAACAAAATATCATCTTTCATAATATCTAATAGTTTTCTCTCTTCCATATTATATCCAAATGAGTTCACGAGTAGTTACTTGAATTGTAATACTACTGAGTTACATAATAATGTAGAATGAATGTTTGTAAAACTTTTATCACTACACATTTAAGTAACCAACTCTTGCAACAACGCTATCTTCCAATTCACAAGTATCTTTCAAAAAGAGCATTTTATTGTGTTTTGATATTTATGTTAATCTATATAAACTTAACTAACTCTTCTATAAAATTTTGAGCATTCTATAATGCATTATTTAAAATTTCTTGATAATATACAGAAACGCTCAATGTGAAACAAACGCCTGCAGGTGTTATCCCAGATAATGTGATACCACAACTCTGAGCTATGGTATCAATGCCATTATAATAAACAAACTCTTTTGCAATGAAATCCCCTATAGCCGGAGTCAAACTGAATCGGATCAACGCAGCAATTGAACATAAACAAGTCAAAAGTACTACTCACTAGCGAAGCTCCTCCTACTATCCTAAAGCTAAAAGATAGATATGTACGAGAAAATACCAGTTCACAGTGAATTACCTGAAATCGAAGGTTTCTCCTCATAGAAATCCTTATTAAATGGTTCGTAATCAATTGAGCTATGCTCTAGCGCCTGAATGGGCTCAATCTTTTTCTTATCAACAACAATAGGATTGTCATCAGAATCGTACTCAAGCATCCCTGCGTCCACCGCCTTAGCGGCAGCATAAACCTCTTCGTCCGAATTATAACCTGCGTTCAGCGCATCCGCAGCTAACTGCAGCCCCAAATCCTTCTTCGCCTTCATGAAACTCTCCATCGGGTCATCTTCAACGTCATCCTTATACTTATCCAACTTATCCTTCGCCTTCGGTGGGGGAGCCGCCTTCAAATCCTCCTGTAATCCTTCCATAAACGCGTCCAGAGGATCAACTTCGTCGTCATCCGCAGCAGCGCCGCCAGACACGACGTCGTTTGAAGTTTCACGGTCGTCAGAGAACTCAATATTGTCGAGGTCGGCATCCTCGTCGCCTCCACGAGAGGAAGGAGGAACATACAAACGTTGAGGCGGTTGAGATCGCTCGAAGTTGTACGTCGCTTGGCGATTGATGCCGAAGCCTTCGAATCCGAATTTTCGTTTCGACATCCTGCGAATGTATTAAACCCTAGAATTGCATTTGGGGGAATATGCAATGCAAATTTAATATAATCAGATTAATTTTTAAGTAGACTGGTAAAAGGTTTCTGAGAGAAGTACAGGAATTGGACTACTTTGGTAGTAGTATGTATATAAGCCGCTGAAACGGAAATCAAAATTCTACATAATAGAGTATTTTTATTTTATACTCGTAATTTATTACTCCGTAACTATTATGGATTATTTTTATGGACTATATTATTACATTTCATAAGTTTCTTCTTGGCGTGGTTATATACCCCTCCAACAATGTTAGATGTACTTCTCCATACACACACTCCCAAAAAAAACTAATACTCCTTCCGTCCGCCTATAAGCTTCTTGTTACTTTTTGTCACAGAAATTAAGAAAAGTGATTAAATAATAGATATAGTACAAGTGATGTGATTGGGAGAAGGAGAGAGATAGAGAGAAAAAAGGTGATTAAATAATAGATATAGTACAAGTGATGTGATTGAGAGAAGGAGAGAGATAGAGAGAAAAAGTAAGATATAAAGTGATGTGTAAGAAAAAGTACTTACCAAAAAGGGTATGAGAAGCTTATAGGCGGACGGACCAAAATGGTAAAATGGGAAGCTTATAGGCGGACGGAGGGAGTATATTATACTCCTTACATGCACTTCTCACAAATTATCCATAGTACTCTTCTTTAAAAACTCTCCATCAGTGGCGGATCCAGGATTTAAAATTCGGGGGTGCGGAAAATATTAAGCAAAATACTACTCTCTTCGTCTTGACGAAAACTACCCATTATCTTTGGTCATTGAGAAAAAAGAATATATTGAAATGTGAGAGAGCGTTATTTACCAAAAAAAAAAAAAGAATAAGTATCTTTCATTGGGACGAACAAAATATTTTAATTAATTTTCATCGGAACAGATTGAGTATTTAATAATAAAAGCAATACAATTTGGTGCAAGTGTGCAACTTAAATAATAATAAAAAAATGCATAACATCATTTAACAGTGAAAATTAAAAAGTATTGTGTATTAACTTTTGAAACTGTAAGAGATTTGAAGTAGTTTTAAAATGTTGAACCTGAGTCTTTCACTTTGTTGGGAACAAAAAGTTGTTGTTGAACCTTTTTAATTTGAGTTGAGAAATAAAATGGGGATGCAAATAAAATAATTTATGTCAAAATTAACTAATTAATTAATTTTTTTACCTAAGATTTAAAAAAAAAAAAAAACATTTTAGGGTACAGCTGTACCCCCAATTTCTACGCTGCATCCGCCACTGCTCTCCATAAATACACTCCCCACACATAAAACCCTAACTTTACATCTCCCTTTCCCTTCTTCTTCCTCCCCAATTCCACCTACACCGCCGCCGGCCCCACCTCACTGGCCGAGTCGCGCCACACCCCACTCCCGCTGGCTGCGTCGCGCCGCCCATTTCTGCAACCTTTCCTCTTCGCTTTCTTTTTTTTAATTTTCTACAACAAACCCCTACCCACCACCCCAAATCTGTCGTCGCCCACTCGTCGTGCCCAGCCTTCTGTTGTTAGTTTTTTTTTTGAGATTTTTTACACATGACTCCCACCTTTGCCAAACAAAAGCAGATGACTCTCATTGACTTTTTGTACAGAAATTAACTCCCAAATCCTTCATGAAATGTCCCATATGCCCTTTCTTTCCTTTACATTTTGTATTTGTTTTTCTTTAATTATTTGGTTAATTGAAAATAATCGTACAGAGGCTGTCAGCTCCCCCTCCTTCTGGCGAACGTATCGACGCATTCTTCAAGTTTATGGCCGACGCATTCTTCAAGTTTATGGTCCTCACTTCATTTTCCTCATCTCAGAATTTTAAATTCAAATTTGAATTCATCATTATCCTAATTTTCTCTCTTCATCTTCATTTCGAAAAAATCTCAAAAAAAAAAAATCACTGTACAAAGAAGTTTTTTTGTCATTTTTCTGAGATGGAATGAAGCTGAAGAAAAAAAATATATAATCAACAGGTTCGTCATTTTTTGGAATTTTAAGTATAGGAATTTTACCCAAATATATAAATCAATTCGCAAGCATTCTTGCATAAACCAGATCGACAGATCTGTTGTGTGAGATGACTGTGTGTGTAAGTGAGAGAGAAGAGAGAGAGTGAGAAATCTTTGAAGAGAGATGATTGTGTGTGTGAGTGAGAGAGAAGAGAGAGAGTGAGAGAGAAGAGAGAGAAAAATCTTGAAAATCGCATAAAAGTGTGAAAAATTAATGTAGGAGTATATTTAATTTTTATTGTAAAAGTATAATGAATTTAAAGAAAAAAAATGTTTGTATATATCTAAACATAATATTATTATTATTATCATAATCTTAATGATAATTACGAGTAAAATTATCTACATGTATCAATTTGAATTAAATTTTAAAAAATAAAAGTTTGTATATATCTAATTATTACTCCCTCCGTCTCAGAATTTTTTGCACGCTTTGACCGACACGGAAATTAAGAAAATTGAATAAAGTGATGTGTAAAGTAAAATAATAGAGGGGTATTATTGGTAATTCATTGATTTAAGTAGGTGAGATTTGACTAACAGGAAGGGAATGTAAAATAAAGGAGGGGTATTATTGGTAAAAATTATGTGAGTGGTTTCCTTTTTTGAAGTGTGTAAATCCTTTTTTTGGAGTGTATTTGATAAGATTCTGAAATCCTCCTCCTGTTTTTTTATTTCATTGGTTTCAGAAGTTTTAGATTTTTTCTCACATTTTGTTCATGATTAACTAGATACAAGGAACACTTTGTTGTCGATATGCTTTGTTGAGTAAAAGAGAAAGAAATGGGCCTTCATTTACCAGTGTGCAACAATCTTTATGTTATATTTCTCGGCTGTCTTTCCAGATTCAACCCGCTTTCATTTCATATTAATTACTTAATGTTAGAGAAACTTTAGAACACGATTGATGAATTGATGTAAGTTTGTTGTAAACTAGAATGTTACTATATGCTGTAAGTTAGTTGTAAACTATTACATTATATTTTCTTGTACTCTTTTGTAATTAATCTCAGGGTTCAGATTTAATGTTTTATTTTGTAGTATAATTCAATAATTATCTCAATGTTCAATCTTAACACACTTAGGGTTCAAATATTTTATCTTAGTGTTCAATCTTACGACACTTAGTGTTCAAATATTTTAAAGGCCAAATAATCAATTTTAGCTCATACTTTTTTTTAATTAAATTATAGTCATATTTTTCACTTTGTTATCAAATTTAGCACAAACTATTTCTGACATACCCATACGGCCATACTTTTCATTTTTAATCAAATGTAGCACGTCCTGGTTATATAGTAACAATTTGATTTAAGAAGACATTTCAAATTAACCTACTTAAAAATACATGATTTTCAAATGACATTAAGTGTCGTAATCTAATAATCGACTCATGCTTGTGTTTTGGGCTCAACCACAATATGAATTTAGGATTTATATTAATATTTAGTACCTTATGTAATATTTACATTTTCAATTTAGGATTTATGGTAATATTTTTCAATCATCTCTGCAATTTTAATTTTCTTGTTAAATCTCTTATTATTCGATAAACCTAACGTACTAAATTTTAAGTCGAAAATTTAAATATTACTCCACATAAGGTACTAAATTAAAATTATTCGTTCATTAAATTTTAAAACTAATTTAAGGTTTATATTTAATACCTTGTATACCATTTAAGTTTAGTAACTTATGTTATATTCAAATTCAATTATATAATATTCAAACGCAATTAAGGTTTGAGGTTATATTTAGTACTTGTATAGCATATAAGTTTAGTAAGTTATGTAATATTATTCAAATTCAATTTAAGTTTTAATAATTTATATAATATTCAAACTCAATTTAGGTTTAAAGTTTATGTTTAGTACCTTATATACAATTTAAGTTTAGCAACTTATGTAATATTTCAATTTCAATTTAAGTTTTGGTAACGCATGAAAATTCAGTTTATATATGAAAATTTAATGAATGAATAAATCAATTTTAAATTTTCATTTAAGTTTAGTATTTTATGTTTTAAATTCAATTTATATATGTAAATTTAATGAATGGATCAATCAAATTCAATTTAAGTTTAAATTCAAAATAATACTCATTTTGTTCAGATATTCACCATTTGTGTTCAAATATTTGTCTCAAATTTAAGGTTTATGTTTAGTACTTTGTGTACCATTTATGTTTCGTAACTTATGTTATATTCAAATTCAATTATGTAATATTCAAACTCATTTAAGGTTTGAGGTTCATATTTGACACCTTGTATAGCATATAAGTTTAGTAAGTTATGTAATATTATTCAAATTCAATTTAAGTTTTAGTAACTTATATAATATTCAATTTCAATTTTTCGTTTAAGTTTAGTACCTTATGTTTTAAATTCAATTTATATATGTAAATTTAATGAATGAATGAATGAATCAATTTCAATTTAAGTTTAATTAGTTTAGTATGTATTATTTAAATTTAATTTAAAATTTAAATTTTAGTAACTTATGTAATATTCAAACTCAATTTAGATTTAAGGTTTATATGGTACTAAAATGTGTCCTTTTTTGAATTTGTTTCCTGAGTACCTTACATGATAGGGGAGATGGGTTTTCCCATTCCTCAAAAAGCTTTATTGCTGAAATAGTTCGGAGGAGGTAATTTATGTAATATTCAAATTTAATTTCAATTTAAGTTTAGTAACTTATGAAATATTCAAACTCAATTTTGGATTTAGTAACTTATGTAATATTCAAATTCAATTTAGGTTTAAGGTTTAAGGTTTATGTTTGATACCTTATATACCATTTTAAGTTTAGTAACTTATGTAATATTCAAACTCAATTTATATTCAATTTAAGTTTAGTAACTTATGTAATATTCCAAATCAATTTTCGGATTGAACACTGAGATAAATTATTGTGACGAAAGAGAGTGTTTCTTTTCTAATTAATTATGCGCGCGCGGATTGATTGACCCATATTCCTTTCTAATATTCAAGTTCAATATAATTAAAATTTATATTTTAGTAACTTATGTAAACTCTACATTGAATTGAGTTTGAATATTACATTTTGTAAAGTACTAACCCATATAATCCCTTATATTTGAATATTACATTTTCTAAAGTACTAAACCCTAAATCCTATATTACTAGAACTTAAATTGAAATTGAGTTTAAATATTACATAAATTACTAAAACTAAAATATTTGAACACTAAGTGTTGCAAAGTTGAACACTAAGCGTTGCAAGTTGAACACTAAAATATTTTGTAATTAATGAATTTGATTTAAGAAGACATTTCAAATGAAAAGATTTAAAAATACATGATTTTCAAATGACATAGTTTTAGTGAGAATTTAAAATTCTCTTCATTTTAACTAAAAAAAAGATGGACACAAATCTAAATATTTAAAATTCATTCATTTACTTTTTAATACAAGTGAAGTGGATTTGGATTGTCAATTTAAAATTTATAGACCAAAATCTCTTTCATCTAAATGAAGCCTAAATTGAATTGATTTTATTACATTTTCTAAAGTACAAAACAATATAAACTCTATATTAAATTTGAATACTGTATATACAATTAAAATTTAGTAACTTATGTAATATTCAAATTTATATATTTAAATTTAATGAATATTTGATTCACATTTTTTTAGAAGTTAATAAAAAAAGAAAGTTGAAATAAAAATGGACTAGTATTTAGTATATCTAGAGTGGGTATTGGGATTAATAATGGATTTTCAGAAATCAAAATCAAAGTAGGTGGGTCATCTTTACAAGTTCCATCTTTACAGCTTGTAAGTCGGTGAGTCTTCTTCTTTCACTACCTTCTATACATGGATGAAAATATCCGGAAATATCCCCGATATATCCTCGATATATCCATTTTTCGGGGTCACCGATATCGATATTGGAAAGAATCGATATTTCCACGATATTTGTAAAAAAATTAAAAATATCGATAAATATCGATAGACAATAACAATATCGAGCCTAATATCGGTAAAATATCGAAAAATATCGAGAAAATGTCGATAAATTTCGAAAAATATCGATAAATGTCATACGAAATAACATTGTATATTATATTTTATATAAATTTATCACTGATATAAAATGTATTCAAATTATTTTGTTGATTTTATGTACTAAAGGTTTGTTATTAAATTTTTACAATTTTTAAAATTTACCGACATCGATATTCGATATCGATATATCCATCGATATTTCCATAAATTTAAGGTCTCGATATTTCCACCGATACCGATATTTTCATCCTTGCTTCTATATTCTTCTTCTTCCACTGCCCTCTACATTTTTTCTTCAAGAGCTTTCTCCATTTTTACCAACTTCCCAGAAATTGAAGAATTTAATCACCACAAACAGCTCCCTAATATTCAAAGCTGATCCCAATTTCTACACCAAAAAATGAGAAAAATTTCATCGTCGGTCATCTTGGATTAATTCGTCGGGCCTAGGAATTATTATGAGGCTAGGAGGCGGTACATTTGACTGATTTAGTCATTGCCGGAATAATTTGGGGGATGTAGGTGAGAGGTGGGAACGCCTTGGAAAGACCCCTTGCTTTTCGAAATTATATCGTCGGCCATCGGATTTCTTCACCTGGTCTGGAAAGATTTCGAAGGAACCATCATAAATGAGAAAAATCAAGGAGAAAGTCATCGAATTTAGAGCCGGTCATCGGAGTTGTTATGAGCTTCCATAGCCGGAAATCATTTTGGGGTAGGTAGGTGCAAGGATGAAAATATCGGTATTGGTGAAAATATCGAGACCTTAAATTTATGGAAATATCGACGGATATATCGATATCGAATATCGATATCGGTAAATTTTAAAATTTGTAAAAATTTAATAACAAGCATTTAGTACATAAAATCAACAAAATAATTTGAATACATTT
Organism: Galeopsis tetrahit; assembly: GCA_963675135.1. NCBI lineage: Eukaryota > Viridiplantae > Streptophyta > Magnoliopsida > Lamiales > Lamiaceae > Galeopsis > Galeopsis tetrahit. The sequence continues at coordinate 21,207,014 of OY776122.1, read as the reverse complement.
TATAACAATGATAAATTTATATAAAATATAATATACAATGTTATTTGAATACATTTTATGGATATTTTTTGAAATTTATCGATATTTTCTCGATATTTTCCGATATTTTCTCGATATTAGGCTCGATATTGTTATTATCTACCGATATTTATCGATATTTTCAATTTTTTTACAAATATCGTGGAAATATCGATTCTTCCCAATATCGATATCGGTGACCTCGAAAAATGGATATATCGAGAATATATCGGGGATATTTCCGGATATTTTCATCCTTGGGTAGGTGGGATGTGGGAATGCCTTGGGAAGACAAAAAGCACAAAGTAAAAAGGGATTTTTTTTTTTGTTTTAAAAAGAGAAATCATCAGGGTTATTATAGTCATAACACCTCAAATTTAGAAGCTCCTTTCTGCATCTTTTTTTTATGGGAGTGGGTTGCAATTTTTCAGCCCACATGGGAGTTAATGGTGATCGCCCCCCCCTTTTTTTTTTTACCATAGTGGGTCGATAAAAAACAGTCTCGTCGTCAAATTGTTGTCGATGGGAGTGTTTTTGGTCGACACATTATTGTCGAAAATTTCAAATTTTTTTTAAATATTCTTTCGACAAAATCTGATTGACGAGAGAGTGTTTTTGGTCAACAAACCAGAGTCGATCGGAGTATTTTTGGTCGACAAACTAGTTTCGACGTGAGTGTTTCTGGTCGACTCTAGTTTGTCGAAAATAAGATTTTTTTTAAGTTGTTTTTAAATTTCTAAATTTATTTGAGATGGTAGTGGTTGTTGGAGGTGGGGCGGTGGTGGCTGCCAGAAGATGGGTGTTAGCGGCGACCGGAAATGTGGGTAGCGGCGGCTGTCGAAAGTGTGAACGGCGGCAGGTGCCTCTCCAATTTGGGTTAGGGTTTAGTTTGAATTTAGGGGCTGCATTTATCTTTCTGTATTTTACTAAAAGGATAAAATATGTATTTTTACATGAATATTTAATTAATAAAAGTAGAGAGGAGTGCATCTAACATTCTTGGAGGGGTATATACCCCACGCCTTCATCTTCTTTTTTCTCTTTTTTTCACGCTTTCATTTTTATTTTTTCTTAGCACATTTTCCATTTTTATTTTTTCTTAGCACATTTTTCATTGTACCATTTTTTTCATTTTCATCTCTAATTTTTTTTATATTTTTCTTTAAATCTAGTTATTTATGTCATTTTGCTCTATTTTCATGCTACTAACAATTGTGTTGTTGTATGAAAAGAAAAAAAGTGTATTACATACTACATGAGCAAAAGTATGTTATTGTTGTTGTAACACTCTTTCGTTCATACAGTAATACATAAATTACTAAATCAGAGAGTTCTTTCATTGTTCGAGTTCATTCAATTTCATAAATCACTCAATAATTTTCTCTTTAATCATATGACTATGTGTCATATCTGATAAGTTTTTAGAATTTTTTTTTTTACTTCAATAAGCTGATTTTTTTCTTCTTCTTTTTTCCTCCACACTTTCGGGTTCTTTATTCCTCACGTTTTTTCATTGTGTTGGTCCCAAAAGTGAGTGTTAAGATTTGACCAAGGTAAAAGTTTAGAGGGGAGGGGTGATGAATAGACTTTTAAACTTTTTCCAAAATATTAGAGTAAAATAAGTTCTTGTTTAGTCGGCTGATCTTAACTCAGCTTGTCTATTAGCAAAACTAGTCTTTCAACCAGTAAACTAATCAATAATCAAGTTATATCAAATCAATCTTTTAGTATGCAGATTTTATACGAGCCCTTTTAGTTTATACTCATTCTTTGATATGAAAAAAACTTCTTGAGAAATCTAGTTCTTAAGTCAACTCGTTTACTCAGCTAGATAGTATCCGGCTGTTTATATGAATATCTTTTAGAACGTATAAAGAAATAAAAAACTGTAAAGTAAATGACACAAGATTTATAGTGGTTCAATAACTGCCTACATCCACTCTCACAATTCCAGTTGTGAAATTCACTTTTTGTGGTTTTAAGTCTCAAATTTAAGACTTTGATCTTATCGAATACACCACCAGATGTATTTTCGATCAACTAGTATTTTACAAGTTACTAGCACACTCGTTTTACAATAATTCCAACTTGAAACAACAAATATTAAAACTTCTCAATGTCGAACTAAGCCTCTTGAGTCGTCTTCTTCAAATATGGGCTTGATTCTTTTATCTTCTTCGAACTCTATGAGTGTTCTTTGCTTTGAATCGTTTGATTGTTTTAATGCACTAAGACTTTGATATTTAGAATTTCGGTAGTCTTCTTCATTCGAAGATCAACTCCTATTTATAAATGGTAATTCTTCTCAAGGTAGTTTGTTAGAGTAACTAACCCTTCTTGAATTAACTTCTACAACTTCCAATAACTGATTCTTAACCTCCTTTAATTGTTTAATAACTCCTTCTTGATACGGTTATTCAGTTAGTTTGTTATGCATTTATTTCTGTTTTAACTTCCTTTAGTTATCCTTTTTATTTTTTAAGTACGACTTCCTTCTTTCTATACTTAGAATAATTTTGCTTCCTTCTTTTCTGACTTGTCTGGTACACGTCTTTTGGTCTCTAAGTCAGCTTGTGTAGTCTTCTGATCTTCATCTTATCTAGTCTAGTTTTCTGTCTCAGCTCTTCTGGTCTTCTCTTATATTCTAACTCGACTTTTCTATCTAACCATTACTTTAAGCTTTAATAGCTTAGTTAGCTTTAGACTAATTTACATCAAATATAAGCTTCTATACAACATACCTCAATTAATCTTTTCTTATATATAGATGATATCTTCAATAGACTACTTTCTCAACAAAATCAGTTAACTTATATATATTCAAGTTTACTTTTGACCATCAAAATTTATCTCTTCATCACTTAGGACTTTGTTTTAGGATTCATATCCCAACACATTGTCTAAACTCATCCATTTTCATCCTTATTCATGAGAGGTTGGCCTTTCACGGTTAAAATTAGTTTTTTTTTTCTTTTTCATATTGTTCTTTTAACTTTTTTGTTTTGCATTTTCTACTCTATTTTTCACACCGCTAAAAATTATGTTATTGTATGAATAAAATAGTATTATTGCATGAGAAAAAAATGGATTAATAATTCATGTCGTAACTTTATTTTCTTCTTGTAGTAGCACACGAATCACTGAATTAGAAAACTATAACATTATATTTATATGATAGTTTTAAGAACAAAATAAAAATTTGTACAAGAAAAATGGGTTATGTTGACATCTATAAATGTCAGTACAATTTGCCTAATATTACATTTAGGCTATCATGACATTTAATAAAAATGTCATGTATTCTAATGTAAGGATAGGTCATCATCTATTTTGACATTCTTTTGTGTACTATTATGGTGGCCTTTTAATACACTTATATAAATACCTAATTAAATCAATTTCAACAATTATATATAGTCATTTTCTGTATTACAATTAGGGCTCATTTGGTGGCCCAGATTAGGCAAGATAAATTTAAGATTGTGCCTAATTTGGGCCAATTTTGTATTTGGTGGAAGTCTTGCTGGCCCAATATAACTCCATCGGCCCGCCACAAAATGCACATTATGGTGTGTTTTTTGTCTGGCAAAAAATGGTGAGATAAACAATCTTGGCAAAACCCGGAGCTCTCTTAAATTCCAAATTACTTCTTTACCCTCCGTATATAAACATGAAACCTAGTTTTTCACTCAACAATTTCATTTTCAGTCTCTCCCTCTTCTATCTCTTATCATGCGGCGATTTTTCCCCCTTCTCGAATCAGCGGCGACTTTCTCTCGAAGATACGTCGTGGACTTCGACCTCCGGCGTCGTAGTACTTAGAGACATCGTGGTACGTAGCGACATCGCGGTGCTTTAGCGAGATCAACTCTGTGTTCAAGCGGTACGAACGATTTTTTCAAACCCTACTTTTGTCTTTTAATTTTTCGTGGTATTCGTCGATTTGGTATCTTGATTGGTATTTGCCGCTTTATTTTCAGGCCGATGCAAACACCATTTTAATATCTTATATATTTTGCTAGGGGTTTGCGAGATAACAGTTTTTATCAAGAGTTTTCGAGGCCAACCTTGTGTTTCAAAGGTACGAATCTATCACTGAAAATCTACTTTCTTTAATTTTTGTGTTCTTTAATTTACTCCCGCTTGAATCAGCGGCGATTTCCGTCTAGCGAAGCTACGCCGTCGACCTGCTCGAAGCTATGCCGTCAATTTCTCTCTCGAAAATACGTCGTCGACCTCAAAGATAAGCGGTACGAACGACAACCCTATTTTTGTCTTTTTTTTTTCGTGGTATTTGTCGATTTGGTCTATGCACTAGCGGCGATTTTTTTGTCGACACCAAGCACTTGCAATTTTCTCTCCGAACGAAGGTAAGCCGGTGACTTCGAGTTCCGGCTACTGGTAATTATCGACATCTTTGTAATTCGCCTTCCTAATCTGATCTTTCTTTCTTTTTTGTTAGGGTTCAAGCAATAATTAGGGTTCCCACGCGAGTTGCGAACTCAACCAGTTGTTCAAATAGTTCAAACAAGCACTCAAATCTACTGTTCTTCACGGTATGTTCGACTCTCAATATACCCTCTCATTATCGGGACCTGTTGTATGACATTTTCTATGTTCTCATTTTTTCACCTGGTATCAGAGTTGTGTATCGATTAATTTATGATCGATTAAACAAGTTTGTCGATCTAGGTATGTTTCCTCAATTCGATTTGAATGAATCTTTTGAGTTCTATACTCATTTCTATCAAATCTTGAATTTTCTCGAGTGATATATATACACTCATTCTGCCAAATCTTTGATGGATTTGGATTTCTATCCTATTTTTTTCTTTTCGAGATTTCTTATTTACGGGTTCTATGCATTTCCTGAAACTGAGGTAAATCTCTATTTTTTTTCCTGTGGAGATTCATATATCCTAATTGCTTTGAAATTGCTCCATCCTATTAGTAGTTTACAAAAGAAGCCTGAGAACTTTCATTTGTAGAAGAAACAAAGTATTTTAGATCTGTATTAGCTGTTGAGCTTTTCTTGAAAGCATTTAAGTTCAATTTATGGGTTTTAAGTTTAATACGAATTCAATTAAGAATTTAGAATAAGTTTGTTCTAGTTATTTTTTTTTAAAGAGGTTGTTTATTTTATTTAATCAATTTAACACAACTTCATGTTGTTGTTAATGTTAGAGGTTACTTATTCGTGATTTCGATCAACAGATTTCTGATTTTGCGGAGTTTGAGATCAAGTGCTCGAGTGTTATCATGTAGCGATTGCAGCAATTACACAGCATTTTAGTTGGACCTAAGGCTCAAGTGTAGGGCATTGTTTTAGTAATGGCCTCAAAGACTGACTCTAGGGCTCCCTTGGGACTGCAACACAAAGCTATTGGCTCTCATCATGCAGTTAAGGCACATAATCTCAAATCTTTACCACTTTCTCAGGTCTTAAAGACTAACAGGCCCAAGCCTGTTGAACCAGAACAATCAGAAGAACCAGTATTTGTTCCATCAGATCTGAGCAAGTGTCCATAAGCATGGATGATGCACATGTGTGATTACGAGCCCACCGGAAACTCCTGTTAATCAAGAAAAGAACAAATCTGAATCGAGCAGTGTTAGTGATGTGGCCAATAGTCATGCAAAAACATGGTCTAAGGTTGCTAAAAAGACTAGGTTGTGGAGATATTGAGAGTGCTTATATTGGTTAATGTACTGGCCACTAACTATGTGTTTTTTTTATTTTTTATTCTAAATTATGGCCCTTATTTTGGTTAATGTACTGGCCAAAATTATGGTTATGTGAGCTGATGTAGTATTATGGCCAAAATGATGTAGGAAAACCATTCTGCGTATGAATATGTAGGTGGTTTGATGTGGAGTAGTATTTATTGTCTGTTGCTTGATGTAGTATTTATTGTCCAAGGTATTTTATTTTGAAAGGATCCACATATGCACTAAGAACTACACGCTTATTGCAGGCATTATTTATTACAAAATTAGAAACATTATTAACAAAACATATGCTAGAAATTATAAATAACATATGTTAAACATAAGTTGTGTGGCCATAATATGCTTCCCATTTTTTTTTTCTTATGCATGTATAAGTTTTGTAATGTCTTTCTCAGGCATACGCATCAAAATTATACCACAAGAAACTTGCAAACTTCAAAATAGATATCCTAGAAAGTCACAAACAAAAACCCTCATGAAAGGAACATATGCTAGAAATCATAAAGTCACACAAAAATCCTTATGAAAGGAACATATGCTAGAAATCATAACTTGCATACACTGCATACATAAGTCAACTATTACAAAAGATGAGTTCAAGCATTACAGCTTCAAAAGGTGGACTTAAAGTTACTTTGTTGGTCCCAAGTTGAGTTAATAATATTGAGTAAGCTAGTAAAAGTTTAGAGGGGAGGGGTGAATAGACTTTTAAAAATCTTTCAATATATCAGAATACGTAATGCGGAATTAATCAAAGTAACAATGAGCCCAATCAAATTTATACTCAACTTATATTCGAAATTCAAACTTCTGTATGAACACTCTACTTGTCTTGTTCAGATATGCAATTAACCAATTAAAGCAATTAATCAAACAATAAAGTAAATCAACACACAACGTTTTATAGTGGTTCGACAACTTGTCTACATCCACTCTCACAACTCCAGTCGTGAAATTTATTAACTCTTCCAATCGAGTAGTCTTGTGTTTTTAAGTCCCAAGATATAAGACTTAGATCTTCTCGAAAACACTACCAAGTGCCTCTTCGATCTAACTAGCTATTTTACAAGTAACTAGCAACTTGAAACAGTAAACAAAAATAAAACTTCTCTTCGTTCAGTAGTAGCCTTCTTGTTCTTCACTTGTCTTCTGGCTTCTTTCTGAATCTTCAAACTCTGAGAGTATTTGCTTTACTTGAATCTTCAATAATGCTTTAGTATACAGTAGTATCAGTATTCTCAGTAGTCTTTAATCGATCAATGCCTTGCGATATTTATAGATTTTAATTTCAAGAACTTTCAGTTGTGTAACAACCTTTCTTGAAAACTAACTCGTAACTGATTCTTCTTATCCATCCACGCGTTTCTTCAGTTAATTAGTTATTCCTTAACTAACTCTTTAATATTTATCTTCATACGCGTTTCTGTAACTAACTCATTAGTTCTTCTTCGTCTTGTCTTGTAGTCTCGCGCACCTGTCTTGTCCAGTAGTAGTAGACTTCATCTTCTACTTCTCTTGTGCAGTAGACATCTTCTGTAGATTACATCATAGAACTAATCTAGTCCTAACATCTAATCTTAACAAGACTATTACATTACATTAAGCTCTTGTTATAAAGCTTAGTCAACTTAGAAACTATACAAAGAATATAAACAAAACATGAGCTTCTATACATCTCAAATAGCTCAATATAAAACCTATCAAGTATACAAAGTACTTATAAACTGTACTTGTCTTTTTCTTTCATACCTATCTTGTTTTACTTTACTTGTCTTATGAACTAGTACTTGTCTTGTGAACTAGTACTTGTCTTGTGAACTCTACTGATCTGTTCAAGATGACTTCATTACTAGACTAGATTAGTCAACACTTAGAAAATATTCAAGTCTACTTTTTGGCTTATCAAAACTTATCTTATCTTTTCATCATTTAGTACTTGTCTTTAGGATTCATATCCCAACAATTTCCCCCTTTTTGATGAAGCCAAAACTACTTGAATCTTTTCACAATAGTAGACTAGTTAAGTAGTTATCTTGTCTTAAACATCAAATAGTACTTATCTTTTCATTCATTCCAAAATAAGATCAGTAGATATTACACATACTTAATCAAAAACAAAAACTAAGTATTAGAGCAAACAAAAGAAACTAATCTGAAAGAGTACCTCCTTCTGGATTTGGAACACAGAATGCATCTAGGAGTCTCTTATGAATCAATGACATATGATCTTCAGTCTCGATCTTCTCTCTATCCAGCAGGTCTTCTTCAAACTTCTTAATATGATTGAAGTCGATCCTCTTTCCAGAACCTAACATTGGAGTGATCCATTTTGGAAAAATAGGAACAAGAATATTAAAACTTACAGCAGTTGCAATCCTCATGATTAAGTTCCATAAATTTTGATCTTGCGTTTCCATGAACTTATCAAAAATAGCATATAACTCTTCTCTGCTATCTGGATCTCCAAATTTGCGAATATTCCAATGATCCAACTCCCACTTCATCTTGACTTTGAACCATGCATCTCTATGTTCACTGTCAATGAAATTATCAATGTAGGCATCTTCCACTAGATCAGGATCAACTTTCAACTTTAGCAACATCTTGATATGTTTTCCTAATAATTTATTGTTAGCATAATGATCATCCTCCAGCTTTTGCTTCTTGTGAAGAGCTTCAACCTCTTCATCACCAATATCAGCTAGGATGTCACCTAATTCTTCTTTCTTTTTCTCTAGAACAAGCTTTCTCTTGACTTGTCTGGTCTGAACCTCAGGAGAAGCAATACCTTTGCCTTTCACCTGTCTTGCTTCATCAGCCTTAGCTTGCTCAATATCAGCTGTCTTGACCAGCCTTCCTCTCTTGGGCCTTCTTAACTCTTCTATTGCAGACGCAGCAGCCTTGACTTCAGGTTCATCACTCAATTTTTCAGTAGCAATAATAACTCTACTTGTCTCTTCCCCCTTTTTGGCTTCATCACTTGCCTTAAGAGTGAATAGACTAGTAAATCGAGTCATTTCTTCTTTCATAGCTTCCATCATCGCTTCTGAAGCTATCTCAATCTGTCTTTGATGTGTCTTGTCCTGACTCATCTTGTCTAGTTTCGTAGCAACTAGCTCTAGCTTTTGAGTAGACAAATCTAATTCAGTCTTGAAATGAGTAGCAGTCAACCTAAGCATTTTGTTTTCCTCAGTCATATCTCTTAGAAGCTTCCTAGCTTGCACCAACTGATCTTGTGCTTCACGCCTTTGCTCATCTGCTATCTCGATTTTAACTCTGTAGAGCCTTTCCATTTTGCTTGATTCCTCAGCTAATGACCTAGCAAAATTAATTGACCTTTTCTCCACGTAGTCAACTTGTCTCTTCAAGAAATCTTCAATTTGAGTATACATTTCTTGTCGAAAAGTAGAATCCATTTTATTGACTTCTCCAACTATCAATTCTCTGGAGCTATCAACTAGTGACTGATTTTGTTCCACCAAGACTCCTTTCAGTTTCGATTCCAAGAACACATCGATAGACGACTTCACTACTTCCTTTAAGTCCGTCTTCAACTCATCTATAAAGCCTTTTGGAAATACATGAGTAGTAGATTGAGTTTCAGCAACAACAACTTCAATATCCTTCTTAGTTAACTCATCTTCATCAAACATGATGGCTTCAACAAACTCATCATCTTCTTCACCAAGTTCGATCAAGTTGTTGTCTTCGTCTTCATCACTTTCAACAATATCTTCCGAGTGATCTGAAGTTTGAATACCAGCTTCAACAGTTTCAACTTTCAACTCTTCTTCCAGGAGATCAGTCTGAATACCAATATCAATCTTGAATTCCGAGCACAACACATCATCAGAAATGTTGAGCATTCTCTTCACGAGAGCAGTGAGGGCATGAGCATGAGACAACTCTGAATAATCTTGAACTCCACTGTTCTCCTTCTGCTCCATCTCCCAATCCATGAAATTGGAGATTCCACCCATTCCTATGATGACTTCAAACAGATCTTCAGTCGGGGCCTTCTTCAATGCAACCCATGTGCATATCCTTAGAAGTTTCTCAAATTGCTCAGAAGCAGTGTCTATCTCAATAGACGAGAGCTTTTTCCTTAGATTGTTGCTGACTCTTGAACGAATCATCTTCTCTCTTAAGCACATCGGGTAATAGACGAGGGATTCGAATCTAATTTCAAAAGGGTTCTGAGCCGGTAAGGTCCCTGTCTCAGTTATTGCAGTGGCAACTAGTGGGGTTTCTGAAATAGATGGGTTGAGAGGTTCAACATTTTCTGTTGTGGTAGGAATATTTGGGATGGTGGTTTCTTGGGGCTTCGATGTGGCTAGGTTTGGTTTGACAGTTGTAGAAGTATCAACTGTATCAAATATAGTAGTGTGTGGGGTTATGTTGGCTCTTAGTGGTTGCACTGCCAACACTGATGAGGTTTTGGGTGCAGGTTTGGCACGAGATCGAAGTGATCTGGCCTTGGTTTTAACGGGGAGAGAGAGAGGAATTGACAAAGCTCGGGAAGAAGTACCAACCTTTTCCGCAATCGACTTGTCTGGTGATGGACTCGACTCGACTTGCACCAGTCGATAGACTTGCAACTCTTCCTCTTTCTTCTCAGGCTCCTTGTCTGAGTGAGTTTCTTCCGAATCTCCTGCAGCCTCAATCATAGCCTCCTCTTGCACATACTGAACTAGTCTACCACTAGTTCCAGCTTCAACTTCCTCAGAATTTCCACTGCCTGACTCGTCTTCTTCAGAACTAGACGAGGCAGCTTCCAACATGGCGTCGTCTGGATTGATATAGACTTGTCTGGAAGTAGCAGTTCTACCAGCCGCTTGCTTTGCTAGTGCCTCCTTCTTCAGATAATGTTTGAGAGGATGAAATGGCTTGCCTTTACTCCAACTAGTCTTGTTCGGCAACAAGATGGGTAGGATGATACTTAACTTGTTTCCGAAACTCACATTTGCAGTCACCACCCAGTTGACTGTACTGGTGTCAACTTGCACATTCTTTTTTAAATGCATCAATCTGTCCAAAAAGAATTTAGACCAGTTTCCTTCAGTGATTCCATCATGAATCACAGCCATTACTCTTGCTTTCTGGAGCGTCACAGAGTCAAAACTCCTAGTGACTCCTAGCAACATCTTTGACGCAATGTCAAGAAGAGTCTTGAATTTGTCAAGAAGCTCCTTCTTCTTGACAGCAGGAATTTTGCCATCACGATTCAACCTAAGCTGCTTTCCACAGAATATACTCAGGTACCTCAACTCTCGACCTTCAGCATATCTCTCAATATCTATTGATCCGGATGGTAGCTTCAAGGATTCAGTCAAAAACTCACGAGTAATTTCTACTCGCCTTCTTCCAACAAAAGCTTCAATCAAGTCGGCTTGTCGAGTGGCTGTGGCATAAAATTCTAACACCTCCTCTTCCAGCACAACTTCAGGAAATGCCTCCAAATAGGGTCTTAAACCGCATCTCAAACATTTCATTAGGATTTCTTTGTTGTCATCGGTGTGATTTCCTTTGAAAAACACCGATCCTTCCACAAGCACTTTTCCTTCGGTGGTATACTTTTCGAGATCGAATCTTGCCTGCATGTTAGTGCGAGCATCGAACATCGAAACAATCGACATAATAAAGCGGTTATGAAAATCGAGAGGTTTGGAAAGTGTTGAATGCTTGAGAAGTTATGAAAATCAAGAAGTTATGAACTTGTGAGCAATTATGAAAGAATAGTATGGGTTTTGTTAAACCTTGAGTTTTGAATCAATGGTTGAGATCGAAAAGTTTGATCCAATGGACAGATATGAAAGTCCTTTGAAATTCAGTTTTACGGAATCGAGAATATTACGTGATTTAATATCATAAAATTTTGAAATCCGCCTCTTCTATTGGTAGGATAATGGGGTGTACTCATCTGACCTAGCATAGTAGAGTTTTGGCGCGAACTGGGTAAACACACCTCATTAAATGGAGTGTATAAATCCAATTCTAGGGTTTTCAAAAATTTCCATTAACAAATTGCATTTATATCCTTAATTCGTATTGTTTAAACACTTAGAGTATTTAACTCATAAGAACACTTATCTTGTCCGTTCGAGTCTATCCAGAACAGACGAGTAGACTCAAGCACACAAGACGAGTTCCCCCTTCGACTGTGCTTGTCTACTTTGAACATCGAACGACTATTTGAACCTATCTTATCTTGCGCGACAGATTAGACGAAATACAGGTAGTCGAGTAGAATAATTAAGATGAATATCAACCTAAAGCAATGATCAAGGTTTCGAACAAGATGACTTTTAACAAACGTAAGAGTCAACATAAGGCTCTTTAAGAAATCACAGATTCCCCCTTAAATGTGTATTCTCTTAGTATTACCCTTAGCTTTACCAGCTTCCTCATCGGGTTGTTCGGTCATCTTGTCTGACCTTGTATACCTGTCTGTTGAGTGAGTAGACGAGTGCTCTGTTCCAGTGATCTTGTCTCCTTATTTCTTAGATGTACCTGTCTGGTTAGTACATAGCTATAGGCAAGTAGGGTCTAGATCAATTATTCCTAGACTAATGCATAACTCACGAAATCGAGCCTCAGGTAATGGTTTTGTGAAAATATCAGCTCTTTGAAAATCAGTGTGAATCTTTTCCATGCGATTATCCTTCTTTTCTACATGATCACGTATGAAATGGTGTTTCACATCAACATGCTTACAACGTGTGTGAAGAACAGGATTTTGTGTAATGGCAATAGCACTGTTACTATCACAGAATATGGGAACATTTGATTCGCAGATATTATAATCTCTAAGCTGTTGAATAAGCCACAATAATTGAATACAACAACTACCAGCAGCCATGTACTCGGCTTCCGTAGTAGAGGTAGCAACACTTGTCTGCTTTTTCGAAAACCATGAAATGAGTTTTGTGCCTAAGAATTGACAAGAACCAGATGTAGATTTCCAATCTATTCTACAACCACCAAAATCAGAATCAGAGTAGCCACTTAGAGATAAATCATCATTTGAAGGATACCATATACCACGATTGATGGTTCCTTTCAAATATTTCAGAATCCTTTTAGTGGTTTCCATATGACTCTCTTTTGGATTAGCTTGAAATCGAGCACATACACCAACAGAAAATGCAATGTCTGGTCTACTAGCAGTTAAGTACAGTAATGAATCAATAAGACCACGGTAATGAGTTTGATCAGCACACTTACCATTTTCGTCTGGATCCATCCTGTAGGTAGGTTGCATAGGAACTCCAGAAGATTTACAAGTCTTAATACCATACTTGTCTAGTAGATTTCGAGTATACTTTGCTTGATTTATGAAAATCCCTTCTGGGGTCTGTTTTACTTGAAGACCAAGAAAGTAATTCATTTCACCCATCATAGACATCTCAAATTTACTTTGCATGAGTGTTGAGAAACTTTCACTCAGCTTTTTGTTAGGTGAACCAAAAATGATGTCATCTACGTAAATTTGGACGAGTAAAATGTCTTTCCCTTCTTGTCTTTTGAACAAGGTTCTATCGACCTTACCCTTAGTAAAACCATTTTCTAACAGAAATTGAGAAAGAGTATCGTACCATGCTCTTGGAGCTTGTTTTAGTCCATATAAGGCCTTCTTTAATCTGTACACCTGATTGCCTTTGACTTCGAAACCTGGAGGTTGTTCAACATACACTTCTTCCGCAAGAATACCGTTAAGAAATGCACTTTTAACATCCATTTGATACACGGTAAATTTCATGTAAGCAGCATATGCAAGGAACAATCGAATGACTTCTAGTCTAGCAACAGGAGCATATGTCTCATCATAATCTATGCCTTCAGCTTGTGAATAGCCTTGGGCTACTAGTCTAGCCTTATTCCTAACGACTACATCATTCTCATCTTTCTTGTTCTTGAAAATCCATCGTGTGCCTACTACATTATGATGTTTAGGTCTATCGACAAGTTCCCAAACGTCATTTCGAACAAACTGGTTCAACTCGTCTTGCATAGCAATGATCCAATTACTATCAGCCAATGCCTCATTAATGGTTTTAGGATCGATAGATGAGAGGAAACAACACCAGCAAAACAAGGATGGACTAGGTTGTTCTTGCGACTCAAAGAGTTGTCGTCTAGTCTTCACACCAACAGTAGAGTCACCAATGATATTTTCAGTATCATGAGCAGATTTCCATGTTTTTCTAGTCTTAGTATGCATATTATCATTATCTAGATCAATTATAGCATCATGTATTTCAATATCATTTACATCAGAAGATTTTATAGGAGTTGACGAGTCGACTAGTTCGGGCATGTCAACTGGTCTAGCAGATTTACTTTGAGCACTAACCTTCTCCTGATCATCATTGGACTCGAGAGCTTTCATGAACGGGTTATAGGTTTGAACAGATTCATAAACTTCTGATTCTTGATCAGTTTGGATCGATAGATCAGTTACCTTCTTACTGATCTGGTCGGTAGACGAGTCCTGTAGAGATTCATCGAAAACTACATGTGGTGTTTCTTCCACACATAGGGTAGAGTAGTTGAATACTCTGAATGCTTTGCTAGTCGAGGAGTATCCTAAGAATATCCCCTCATCTACCTTAGCATCGAATGCATTCAACTTGCTTTTCCCATTGTTATGGATAAAACACTTACAACCAAATATATGAGAATATGAAACTCTGGGTTTTCTACCTTTCCATACCTCATAGGGCGTCTTACCTAGTGCTTTATTGATAGCACTTCTGTTTTGGGAATGGCATGCAGTATTGATCGCTTCTGCCCAAAACTTCTGAGGAGTGTTATATTCTGTCAGCATGGTCCTGCAGGCCTCCTTAAGAGTTTTGTTCCTTCGTTCTGCTACTCCATTTTGTTGTGGTGTCCTTGCTGCACTAGTAAGGTGCTGAATGCCACGCTTAGAACAGAATTCTTTAATATAGCAGTTAATGAACTCAGTACCCTTGTCACTACGGATCTTGACAATGGACTGATTCTTCTCAAATTGTATCTTCTTCAACAGATCAGGTAGGAGTGTTTGTGTATCACTCTTCTTGTGTAAGAAGATTACCCAAGTGAACTTAGAATAGTCGTCTACCACAACAAGTGTGTACCTTCTACCGTTCAAGGTTGGAGGAGTAATTGGGACATGTAGGTCCATATGTAGAAGTTCAAGAACTCTACTTGTTGAGAGAGTTGGAATAGATTTAAAGGAACCCTTTACCTGTTTACCTTTCTGACAGGCGTCGCATACATGTGATTTGAAATAGATTTCATTGGGTATACCTTCAACAAGGTAATCTCTTGCGATCTTATTAATCACCTTAAAGTTCATGTGACAAAGGCGTCTATGCCAAAGCCAACTGACCTCTTTGGGTGTCTTAGTAAGAAGACAGGTGTCCCGCGGACAGCTATTCCAATTCACAATGTACACACTACCTTGTCTTATGCCGACGAGTAGTACGGTATGAGTCCTCTTGTCTATGATTTCGCACTTTTGACTTTTGAACTGCACTTTGTAACCTCGATCACAAAACTGTGAAACAGATAATAGATTATATTTCAAACCTTCTACGTATGATACATCTTGTATCTCTACGTCGCCATTTCGGATATAACCAAAGCCTTTTGTGATGGCTGTAGAGCTGTCACCGAATATAACCTTTGGTCCTTCTTGCTCATAGTAGCTTGATAGAAGTGCCTTGGTACCAGTCATGTGGTGCGAACAACCACTGTCTATGTACCAAGTTTCTCCTACTGAGCCACCCTTCTTGTATAGATCGAGTCGACCCTGCATTAGATGATATTTCATAATTTAGGTACCCTCCTTGCCTATTGGGGTCCTGGGGGGTTAGTCGAGTTCAATGGAATCCAAATATACATTGGAGTTCTGAACAAGTTTGATCTTCTAAGCTTTCGACCATATTTGTTGCAAAATAAGACCTTGTTGTCCTTGTCTGGCCTATCAGCAGTTCTTGGGTCTACTCGTCTGAGGTAGCCTTTTGACTTAACCTCTACTTGAGTAGGCACCGGTCTGTGATAGTCAGAGTAGGGCTTGTATGCATTGGGGCCATACGGTTTATAGACATGTTTAGGTCTTTCTTCTCCTTCAATATCATACGATTCAGGCGGAGGATATAAGACGGGTTGAATACGATATTTTGAAGCCACATTCCTAGGCCTAGACGAGTAGAGCTGAGACTGTCTTATAAAAGGAGGTCTAGGCTCTTTCCATCTAGTTTGTACTTGTCTAGTACTTGTCTCCTCAGGATACCAGTCCTCGTATCTGACCTGATTAGGTCGTCCACGGTTTCTAGTCCTTTGTTGACTTGTTTTAGACGACACAGTCTTGTTGTTAACATTCTTTTTACCTCCCTTGGTAATTGGAGTGTTAACTTGAGTCTGTTTGAGTACAGTGCCTTCAGATGGAGTTCCAATATCGTATATCATTGGTCTTTTTCCTTTATCATTAGTCAAAGAGCTTGAGATGAAAATAGTAGGGTTCTTAGGAACTTGAGTAGACGAGCTGGGTGTCTCAGCACCTATGCCTGTCTTGTCAGTAGGAGCCCTATACCTATCTGACAATTCAAAGTTAACCTTAGAGGAGTTAACCAGGTCAGTAAGTTTAAGGTCTAGAGTGACAACCTCAGTTTCTAAGAACTTATTACGTTCTTCAAGTTTTTTGCACTTGCCTTTTAAAACATTGAATTCATGTTTCTCAGTAGCATGTGTCTTAAGTAGGTCTTGATACAACTTGTCTGTCAATGCACACTTGTCTTTGAGTTGACTCAACTCTTCTTGCAAGCGTTCATTTAGGACTGTTATATTAGGATCTACTTTAGACTGTGCTTCCTTAAGATCAATGATTTCTTGTTTTAAGATGATATTTTCATCACTGACTTCCATGAACGCCTTATTAGTGAGTAGGAGGTCTTCTTCAGTCACACCAGTAGAGTGATGAAGACTACTCCCTACACCACTATCGGTTGTATCACTTTCATCAGAGTCTGATTCATCACATGATTGAAATGAAGTTGCAGATGATACCTCTTGCTCAATTTTAGCCATGCAGCAGAGTCCATCATCTACTATGAATGCTTCATCATGATCAGACGGGTAACTAGAGGAAGACGATAGTAACTCGTCTGAGTCCGTTTCAGAGTCATTATTAGCCATCATTGCCTTCTTACCCCTGTTGTATCTTCTTTCCCTTCTTGCCTTGCGTTCTTCACGATCATCAGTGCTCAGGTCTGGACATTCGTAAATGTAGTGACCTGGTTTCTCACAGTTATAGCATAAAGGATCGTTAGTAGACTTTTTAATAGGTGACTTATCCCTGCGCTTATCTCGTCTATCAGAACGCTGAATCTTCCTATCATCAGACTCTTTATCTCGTCTGTTACTTTTCGAGACTTCGTCTCTCCTTTCGGATGAGTTTCGGTCTCGTCTGGTTTCAGACGAGTTCTTAGAAGTCGAACCTCTATAGTCTCTATAGAATTTTTTATATCTACCATAACGTTTGTTTAGTCTGTCGAACTTCCTAACCATAAGGTTCATCTGATCTTTCAGACTTAGATCAGACTTGTCTAACTCGTCTCTTATGCTAGCAGGCTTGGACCTGTCTACTCTAGAGCTCTTAGACGAAGTAGACTTAAAAGCAACATTCTTCGACACAGCTTTCTCCCTATCACTACTGGCAATTGGTTCTTCCTCATTTAATTCGAACTCATGCGCCTTAAGAGTCTGGAACATAGTTTCTGCAGGCCATGAATCAATATCTTGTGTGGATTTAATGATCATCTTGACCATTTTCCATCTTTCATCCAAAGCTTTCAAGATTCTTAGGTTAATCTCTCTTTCAGTATAAGTCTTTCCTAGTACTTCAAGATCATTCATGATTTTAGTAAATCGAGTATCCAATTCATCAATGGATTCACCTGGTTTCATCTTAAATGTTTCAAACCTTTGAACAGTTGTGGACAATTTGCTCTCTTTGATCAGTATAGTGCTTTCACAAAGAACAGCTAGTTTGTCCCACATTTGCTCGGCAGTCTTACATTTTAACACTTTACCAAGATACTCGTTTGGCAAGGTGTGTAAAATATAATTCTTAGCAAGACTATCCAAATTGTTTTGACGCATTTCTTCATAAGTCAGTTCTGACCATGGTTTAACAATCAGCTCTCCAACTTCTTTGGTTGGGTCCAGTGTAGTAGTATTTCTGATCATGGTAACGACTGGTCCTTCTTTAATCACAGATACCATCAGATCATGAGTTGAGCTGAAAATGGCTTCCATCCTTAACTTCCAGTAGTCATAGTCCTGAACAGAGAACTTGGGAAGTTTGTTAGCACTTATCTCAAGAGGCATGTTTTTAGCAGTTTAATCAGATAGGATAATAGCAAGAAATCAAGATACAGTAATATCAAGAAAGTGTGGTATGAATCAGAACAGAAACGAACCAAGACTTCTCCCAAAGTCTTTGAATGTTATCAAGAAACAGCAGTTCGAAAACTACTGCTCTGATACCACTTGTTGGTCCCAAGTTGAGTTAATAATATTGAGTAAGCTAGTAAAAGTCTAGAGGGGAGGGGTGAATAGACTTTTAAAAATCTTTCAATATATCAGAATACGTAATGCGGAATTAATCAAAGTAACAACGAGCCCAATCAAATTTATACTCAACTTATATTCGAAATTCAAACTTCTGTATGAACACTCTACTTGTCTTGTTCAGATATGCAATTAACCAATTAAAGCAATTAATCAAACAATAAAGTAAATCAACACACAACGTTTTATAGTGGTTCGACAACTTGTCTACATCCACTCTCACAACTCCAGTCGTGAAATTTATTAACTCTTCCAATCGAGTAGTCTTGTGTTTTTAAGTCCCAAGATATAAGACTTATATCTTCTCGAAAACACTACCAAGTGCCTCTTCGATCTAACTAGCTATTTTGCAAGTAACTAGCAACTTGAAACAGTAAACAAAAATAAAACTTCTCTTCGTTCAGTAGTAGCCTTCTTGTTCTTCACTTGTCTTCTGGCTTCTTTCTGAATCTTCAAACTCTGAGAGTATTTGCTTTACTTGAATCTTCAATAATGCTTTAGTATACAGTAGTATCAGTATTCTCAGTAGTCTTTAATCGATCAATGCCTTGCGATATTTATAGATTTTAATTTCAAGAACTTTCAGTTGTGTAACAACCTTTCTTGAAAACTAACTCGTAACTGATTCTTCTTATCCATCCACGCGTTTCTTCAGTTAATTAGTTATTCCTTAACTAACTCTTTAATATTTATCTTCATACGCGTTTCTGTAACTAACTCATTAGTTCTTCTTCGTCTTATCTTGTAGTCTCGCGCACCTGTCTTGTCCAGTAGTAGTAGACTTCATCTTCTACTTCTCTTGTGCAGTAGACATCTTCTGTAGATTACATCATAGAACTAATCTAGTCCTAACATCTAATCTTAACAAGACTATTACATTACATTAAGCTCTTGTTATAAAGCTTAGTCAACTTAGAAACTATACAAAGAATATAAACAAAATATGAGCTTCTATACATCTCAAATAGCTCAATATAAAACCTATCAAGTATACAAAGTACTTATAAACTGTACTTGTCTTTTTCTTTCATACTTATCTTGTTTTACTTTACTTGTCTTATGAACTAGTACTTGTCTTGTGAACTCTACTGATCTGTTCAAGATGACTTCATTACTAGACTAGATTAGTCAACACTTAGAAAATATTCAAGTCTACTTTTTGGCTTATCAAAACTTATCTTATTTTTTGATCATTTAGTACTTGTCTTTAGGATTCATATCCCAACATACTTAAAGTCACACAATACAAAATATGTTGGCTTCAAAGGTTTTTCCAGTATCCTTTCTTTCTTCTTATTGACAAAAATGTTCACAAAAGTAGGTCACCGAGCGCTCGTTCCACTTCCCAATGTACATGTAGGACTCTTGTGGATGTATTTCCGCAACCTTCACTTCTGCTAGACTCCATCTGCAACAAAAGCACAAGTAAAGACAGTGAAATTGAGTGTAGAAAATTACTAAGTACGTATCAAGTTAAATAGTACCCCTTCCGTCCCATAGAAACTTGCACACTTGGGTGGACACACAATTTAAGAAATGTGTAAGAAAAAGTGTAATGAGTAATGTTTTTAGGGGTAGTTTTGTGACTTGTCTCGTTTTTCAACACTTTTTAAAGCACTTTACAATATGATCCCCACAAGCGTATGGGTTCGATTGTAGTACGCAAGTACGACCAAGTAGATTTTCGTTCCAATGACCTAATTGAGTGAAAGTGAGTCCCTAAAGTTATAAGTTTTCATGCTATTGTAGTAACTAAACGTGTCTGTTGGATTTTCGAGAATTAAAACACAAGTATTAAACTAAATTAACTAAGATAAACAAGAAATAGACAAAAGTAATAATAAGCTATCTAACTTTCGAGAGAAAGTGCAAGAGAAGGGTATTGCCTCGGGTGTTTCCGTTTTGTGGGTAATTCAATGAGTTAACGAACCAATTGCATGAATTAAACTATGGTTTTGGATTAAGCTAAAGGCTATCACTCGTGTGTGTAGACCAATCCCTTGTGAGGCTTAGGTGAACACGTGCATCGATTAGCAATTATATAGTCTAATCAATACCATAAGCTCCTAAGATAGTGTCTCATAAACACGTTCAACACGGTTACTAATGTTTATGAGACGCCCTCTCACTAATCTAATATACGACCTCTAATCGACTAGTGTCTAGTGTCGTTGATCTAAGCAATCAACCCCCGGTCGGTGTAGCTAATTACTATGTTAATTCTAATTGATTAATTCAAGCTCATACACACACTCTTAATCATGCAACCCAATACGGTCGTTGAAGTCGACAAAACTAACAATGATAGCTAATAGGGTGAATTAATCAATTGAATCATGAAAATTACAACACTAGAAACATATACACCCAATTCCTAAGCTAATCATGCAATTAATCTATAATTACACTAAACACCCATCAAAACATTCACACCCAAGGAAATAAGAGCTTAGCCCATGGTTCTAGAATAGAATCTCATGGCTATAACAACAAATAACATCAAACTAATGGTAAAATAGCAAAAGATTGAAGAAATTAAGAAAATACTAAATTGAATTGCAAAATAGAATAATATCACCTTGATCATGAGAATTTAGCTACAAACCGATGTAATAGACGATGCCCGATGATAATCGTAGCTTGATTCGAAGTAAAAACCACTATTCTATCTAATCTAATGAAGAATCTAAACTAAAAATGAAGAACACCTACAACTATGTGAATGTGTGTGTGGAATTGCTTGTAAAAGGAGTAAAACTCCTTTCTAAAACTCAAATTGGAGCTATTTATAGTTGGAGTAGAAGTCTTGGACGAAATTTGCACTTAGGTCCCTCGAAAATGGAGAAAATTGGCCAAAACCCCCCGAAATATGTAGCAAATGGCTAAAATAGGGCTTGGCCGGGTGAAAACGACCCGGCCGGGTGGTTTTACCCGGCCAAAATACGAAGGTCTTGATGGAAAATGGCATGGCCGGGTGAAATGACCCGGCCGGGTGGTTTTACCCGGCCAATATGCGAAATGGGTGAACTAATCCAAAATGTGGGTGTACAGCACTGTGGCCGGGTGGAAGTAACCCGGTCGGGTAGAAATGTGGTCCGGCCTCGTCATTTTTCGTTCCGTTGTATCTCGAGCTTCCGACCTCCGATTGACTTGATTCTTTTTTTCATTCCACTCCATTTTTCGAGACGAATCCAATGGTGCAATCCTCTCTTCAGTACAGTGGAGTATGATCGGTGTTTTGCTTCCAAAATACATCGGTTTTCCTACAAAATCGACAAAAAACACTACCTTTCTCTTATTTTGACCAAAAAAATGATAATCAACCAATAATTCAATGAAATCAACATCAAATGAGCTTCAAATATACATCTAAATCGTGTAAATTCCACACGAATCAACTCCCCCAAACTTGAAGTGTTGCTCGTCCTCGAGCAACGAAAGAATTACAACATGAGGGTGAAATTTACAACTAGATGATCAATGAAAGATCCCACGTATCAAATGACATGAAATGAATTCTTCTTCCTCAAGATACATTCTCAAAAATGATCACAAGTTCAATATTGAAGATACAACTAATTACTCATACATGCTCAACACACAACAACAAGTGATGGTGATGACAATATCAAAATGTTCAAGTTCAACTCCTTAGAGATAGTGTTTCTCTCAAACACTCAAACAAATTAAGGACAATAAGCACTCATCAATCAAATCATGCATTACAATTCCCATATGCTTGCCCAAGCTCTACCATCTTTCTACCACAAACATGTTCAACTATGGGATCAATAGGGCTTAACCAAGGACGTAACATTGGCTCTTTGGACGGGGTAAGATGAATATGGAAAAAGTGACTCATCTAGTGGAAAACGAAAGTTGTTTTTCAACAATTCAAGCTCATGCTCTTAAGGATTACAACCCTTCATTCTCACTTCTCATTTAAGTTTCTCAAATGCAATCATCTCCTCATATTTTTCTAGCCAATTTATTTTCTTTTTAAGCTCTTGGGGCTCATTGTCCCTCTTTTCTTTCTCAATTTTTTTTTTTACTTCCATCTTTTTCTTTTCACAACTTTGCAATTTTTCTCTTCAAACCAAATGCACTAAAGCACATGTTTTACCACTTTCTTTTTATTCTCCACTAGATTTGGATATCAAAGGCTCAAAAGGTTAAGTGGTTAAACATTGTAGGTTGCCAAGAAAATGGGAAATCAAGCTCAAACAGGCTAACTACGGAAGATTACTTTGGTTATTGGGAAATTTTTGGCTAAGTGACGTGTAGTACGAAAGATGGCCTACATCCTATCTCAAAGTATCACACAAACATGATTTCAAGCAAGAACTTGGGCAAGTTCTAGAAAAGCAAGCAATGAATTGATTCACTCACAAATGAAATAAACCGGATTAATGCTCGGTTAAAAGCTCAACTCTCACCGGTTCATTCAAGACTCAAACATTCATCAATCACCACCACACATAACTCATTGTGCATGCAAAACATCCATAGGCAACAAGATGACAACAACACAAACAAGATGATTCATTCCAATCATGTACACATTCAAGGAATCAAATTCACAACAAATCACCATCAAATGTGTCTCAATGATCATTAAAGCTCAAATTACACACATACACAAGAGTACACATTGGTGTCAATAGAAAATGTAAAAACGAACATACCCCTCCAAACTTTTTCATTGCAAAGCAATTAAAAGTTTGGAAAAATAGTGTTGCATTGATATTGACACCAAGTGCTAACCATACAAATCTACATACATGGGCAACTATCCCAACAATTAACACTAAGAGTAGCTAAGCAATCAATATTATGAACAAGCATATAAATTCCACTACCCCCCCCCCCTCCACTACCCCCCCCAAACTTAGTAATTGCTATGCAATTCCTAAGAATTGGGGTGGGCGTACCTCTTACGATTGTTATAGCTACACCTTCTTCTAAGCACAAAGTTCCACTTTCAATCCACTTGTCCATTCGATCCAAGCTTCTCCAACTACATCAAAACTCACAAACACATCAAACTAAACTAACAAAGCAAATAAAATGAAAAAAATTGAAATAAAGCAAGTAAAAATGGGTTGCCTCTCATTTAGCGCTAAGTTTAACGTCTTCAAGCCGGACGGAAATTAAAGAGCTCATCGGAAAGGCCGAGGATATCGGGCCTCCTTCCCATTGTATTTCGATCTTTGAGCTTCAAAATCATGGAGGCTCTCATGAATGGAAGACCCATCACTTGCAACTTTCTTGCATATTTCTTTCAATGCACGTTCTTCTTGCTCTTCCTCCATCCTCTTTTTCCATTGCTCTCCCTTTTCCCCAAGGATTCCCAAGCCCTTCTCAAGTTCTTTCTTTGAATCAAAGTAATCAAGAGGCAAAATAAAATCAACAGAAGCATCAATATCAAGTAAAGTGCAAATTGAAGAGTTTAAAGGTTTAGAAATGTTCATTTCGCTCTCCAACTCATCTTGGGATGCTTCTTGATCTTCTTGTTCTTTGTTGCTCATGCCCATCAAAGGACATTCCTCTTCATCTCCTTTGTCAAAAAGCTTGACATCTTCAACCTCCTCACTTGGATCCTCCTCTTCTTCTTTCATAACGACGACCAATCCCCTGATTGTTGAGTTCATCCGCTCCATTCCATTCAGAAGTGACTTGAGTTGATTCACTTGTTGTAGTTGGGTGGCTTTGATCTCTTCTAATGCATCCAACATTTTTTCACTTGCATCCAAAATTTTCAAGGTGAGTGCAATGAGCTCTTTTGTAGTATCACTTTCTTCATTATTTGGTGACCAATGTGCATTGCTTTCCCACTCTTGATATTGATAATGAGAAGGAGCTTGTTGTATTTGATAATCGTACTCAAAGCTCCTCTCACTATCATAACAATTTTCCTTCGAAACTCCATGAAATTCAAGGCAAATTTCCTCCATAGGTGGAGGAGGAGGTGGACAATATAGATCTTCAGGTGGTGGGGGAGGATATGGATATGGGTGTTGAGGAGGAGTGTATTGATTTGGAGGTAGAGGATAAGGGTGTTGCGGTGGAAGGTATTGATGTTGTGGAGGAGGTGGATAATATGTGTTGGGATATGAATCCTAGAACAAGTCCTAAATGATGAATAAAAGATAAAAGATGAAGTTTTGATAAGCTAAAAGAAGACTTGAATATTTTCTAAGTATTGGTTGATCTAGTCTAGTTGAGTTGAAGTCATCTTGTACAGATCAGTAGAATTCACAAAGACAAGTACAGTTTTATAATACAAGTATTATTGAAAGATAAGTACGATTTATAAGTACTTCATATATTCATATTTTATTGTATATGTTAGATTGTTATTGAGCTATAATTATTGTATAGAGCTCATGTTTCTATATGTAATAGATAGATTCATTGTATAGTTATAAGTTGACTAAGCTTTGTTATAAAAGTTTAAAGTAATGTAATAGTCTTGTTAGATTAGATGATAGGACTAGATTAGTTCTATTAGAAGTCTACTGCACAAGAAGAGAAGACCAGTCTACTACTCAAGACAGGTGGACTACAAGACAAGTGCATCTACTAGACTACACAAGACAAGTTAACATGAAGTTAGTTACAAATACGCGTGAAAGATAAGGATGGAGAAGTTAGTTATGGAATAACTAATTCGTAACAAGAAACGTGTTTATGAATAAGAAGATTCAGTTGAAATCAGTTATCAAGAAAGGTTGGTTACAATTACCTGAATTCTTGAAGTTCGAAGTCTATAAATACTTGAAGGAGTTTATCACTTGAAGACTACTGACGACTGAAAACAGATTACTGATAATCGAGATACTGATTACTGAGATATTGATACTGCAAGCATTGTTGAAGATTCAAGTGAAGTTTTCTCTCAGAGATTGAAGTTCAGAAAGTAAAGCTACACAAGACAAGTGAAGATCAGAAGGCTACTACTGAACGGAAGAGAAGTTTTATTTTCTTTTGTTATTTCAAGTTGCTAGATACTTGTAAATCGCTAGTAAGATCGAAGAGGCACTTGGTAGTGTTATCGAGAAGATCTAAGTCTTATTTCTTGGGACTTAAAGCCACAAGAACATATTACTCCATTGGACGAGTTAATAAGAATTTCACAACTGGGTTTGTGAGAGTGGATGTAGACAAGTTGTCGAACCACTATAAATCTCGTGTTCGATTTACTTTACTGTTTTTGTTTGTTGTTTAATTGATTAATTGTTTAATTAATTGAATTACATAACTGATCTAGACTAGTTGAGTATACATAAAACAGAGTTCTCGAATTAAGTTGAGTATAAACTTTAATTGGGCTCATTGTTAATTTCGTATTCCGCACAGTGTAATTCTGATATATCGAAAGATTTTAGAAAAGTCTATTCACCCCCCTCTAGACATTTTCTTTAGCTTCCCTCGATATTAACTCAACTTAGGGACCTACAAGTGGTATCAGAGCAGTAGTTTACGAACTGCTGTTTCTTGATAACCGACTTAAGACTTAGGGTGAAGTCTTGGTCCTTGATTGTTCTTGTATACGTGTTCTTGATCATATTCTTGTAACATCTGTTTTCGTGCTCCCGGTTCGTGACTTATCTGTTATTCTTGATCATAACTCTACTTAGCACTTATTTCTTGAAATCATGTCTCTTGAGATCAGCGCTAACAAGCTACCTAAGTTCCAGGTACAAGACTACGACTATTGGAAGCTAAGGATGGAAGCCATCTTCAGCTCCACTCACGACTTAATGATCTCCGTCGTCACTGAAGGTCCAATTGTGACCATGATCCCCAATACTGCTGCCCTTGATCCAAATCAACCAGTGGGTACTCTCGTCAAGAAACCAAGGTCAGAACTAACCTCTGAAGAAATGAGACAGAATAATTTGGATAGCTTGGCCAAGAATTACATCTTACACACTCTTCCTAACGAGTATCTGGGAAAAGTGTTAAAATGTAAAACTGCCAAAGAAATGTGGGATCGCTTAGCTATCATTTGTGAAGGGACATCCCTAATCAAAGAAAGCAAGCTTTCTACTGCAGTCCAAAGATTCAAATCATTTCATATGAAAGCTGGTGAAACAATAGACCAGTTGGATACTCGTTTTACTAAAATCATGAATGACTTGGAAGTCCTTGGTAAATCTTATACTCCTCGTGAAATCAATCTTAGGATTCTCAAAAGCCTTGATAGTCGATGGAAGATGGTAAAAATGCTTGTTAAGAATACCCAAGATATAGACGTATGGACAGCAGAGACTATGTTTCAAACTCTAAAGGCTCATGAGTTTGATCTAGACGAAGATGAACCCATAGTAAGTAGTGACAGAGAACATGCTGTATCTAAGAACGTTGCTTTTAAGGCTAGTTCGTCTAAGATAGACAGGTCTAAGACTAAGACTAGGTCTGCTTCTGTGAAAGACGAGTTAGATACTGATCTTAGTCTGAAGGATCAGGTAAGCCTCATGGTTAGAAAGTTTGATAGGCTGAATAAACGTTTCGGAAGATATAAGAAGTTCTATAGAGAACATAGAGGGTCTGCTTCTAAGAACTCGTCTGAGACCAGACGAGACCGAAACTCGTCCGAAAGGAGAGACGAA